>BSBM01001530.1:43930000-45130000 GCA_027924585.1 Larix kaempferi | reverse complement strand
TTGCTCACAGGTTGGGTTGCTCTATTAATCCTCCCTCTCCCTCCAAACTATGAAAATAATAATAATAAAACTTGAAGAGAAAAGAAAAATTAAAACCCTCCATTACTATAGTACAAGTTGGGTTCTTTGGGTCTTTTCTTCAATTGATGAAAAACTTAAAGTGCCTACCATTTAGAAGGAAATCTAGTCACTTCCCTTACCAAGTTAGCGTTGTGAAACTTTTTCGTTTTTACTAGGGTCCTGGCATTCTTTATCCCATAGATTAGTAATATCAGGTCTCCCTCCTGGAAGTCTATTTGTCTAGATTTCTTTTTTAAAGACCTCCATTTAAACTAATTCTCTTTAAACCTGTGATATACTAGATCCCTTTTTCTTTAACTTTCACCAACTGGTTTATTATTTATTTTTGTGTGGCTTGACCACTATCTATTGCAATAATTTTATAATGGGCCACTCTAGTTGAATGGGAAATACTACTACCTCCAGGACATACAATAGTTGAAAATGATCCTTTCCTATAGATCTTTTCATTTTTATCCTATCCACCCATAGAGCATATCTGAGCTATGAGTCCAAAGACCTTTTGTTGCCTGCCAAATTTGTCTTTTAAATATTCATGATATTTTTGTTGGAAGATTTAGCCTGGCCATTTAATTAAAGATAAGACTTGGAGGAATGTCCTAGGTTGATATCATATTCCTAGCAAAAGGTTATTTATTTTAATGAATTGGAATCCTTAGTATTTTTTGTTATGGTCTTTTAGGGGTACTAAATCATGGTAGAATATTTTCTTATAGTATTCTCATCACAACTTGATAAGTGGGTTGCTTTGTGGGAATGGCTTCTACCCATTTGGTAAAGTAGTCCATGGCAATGAAAATCCACCTATGTTGGCCAATGGAATGAAGATGTATTTCACCTAAGAAAAAAAGGCCCGCTATTTAAAAGGGGATTCTACTTGGATAGGCTTAAGGGAAAGGTAGGGATCCATTGCCTAGCAGTAGACATTTGGAATTCATGGCAGTCTCTAACGAATTTTTGAACATAAAAAAAGAGATTTGGCTAATACAAACCTTAAGATTTTCCATGTTTTTTTCCCTTAGCTATGAAATAGCCTCCATAGATTCCTTGATGCATATCCTTGGCCAAGCCTTCTAGTTCATCTTCCAACGTACACTTGAGCAACATTAGAATCCTTCCAATAGAATTATACTTGGACTATATAACACTTTTCCACTTTGAGATTGAAAGATGATGATGATGATGAAGATGATCAGGGAAAATTTTAAGACCCCCCCTAAATTTCTATGTATAAAAGTTGGGCGAATCCCCGTGATATACCGGAAAATATGAAGGCTATTTTAGCAATGTTATATTATGTATATATAATTTTTTGGCGAATCTATCATTAAATTATATAATATTGTAAATTATTGACGAATCTTTCTCTAAATTATAAAACCCGGTAAAATCTTGGCGAATATTTCATGAAATCGTAAAACCTTATAAAGACTTGGCGAATCTTTATAACACTAGTACTGGAAATCCCCTTTTCAAACACTAAATCAACAACAACACCATATATTGTATCAATCCACCTAAGTTACAAATTTAGAATAATGACAGAGATGTACTTAACAAGTAGAATATCTATGCACAAGAACAAAGGTAACATCATGAAGCTCTTATCAACTCATTGTAAACGACAGATATAGAGGTTTGATGCATAAGAAGCAATGATGTTGCCTACACTCATGATAATGCAGTTCAAGCTAAGGGGGCACTTTATGGTGCACATAGAGGTACACATACACAAATGTTTGAAGAAAAATTACGACTTCCAAACATCTACATCAAAATGATGTTTCCATGATTTCACTCACAAAATACCCATAAGCTGTTAAAGTGATTACACCATCATCACAATAATAAATCCATCTAGCACATGTATAAGTCACAAAATAGACAGTAACAAAAAATACAATATTCGGATCATTGGGGCTAACAATGACAAATATGGTTTTTTGTAGTTTGTGCAGTCAGCTATGGCAATCTAACGAGTCTAGATATGAACCATATGCTTCAAGAGATTTAACCCAAATTTTGTTTATTCCAGAATGGAATGGTTAAAATTTAAAGATAATCTTGATTTCACATTTGTCTTTTGACCTTGTAGAATGCAATTTTGTTGGCATTTATAGACCTACCTAGCACATATGGGACTAAAAAACCACATTGATATTTAATTGAGAAACCTCTAGTGTCACAAAAATCAAATTAAAAACTGTGATTGCCATCTAGTTGGTTAAACTGGAGTACCTCAGTACATTGAAGAAAGTTAGCTCTTCAAATAGATGATAAGAAATGCTCTGGAACAAATGTTGATATTTCTTCCGACATAATGACAATTAGAGGATTGATAAGCACATACCCAACCAAAGTTCACATCTTAAAAACAACACAGAAAATTATTAAATACTTGAATGATATTGATAGTTCCTCTAAGATGTATGTGGATATAGCATGAAATATAGGTTAAACCACCTTATTATCTTAAAATTCACTCAAAAATGCCAATGCCCCAATGGATGTAGAAAGAAGAAATGTTGGTAAAATAACAAAGTGCATTATCAATTAAGACCTTGGTAAGAAGAATAAATTAATTCCCTAAATATGGAAAAATAATTTCGATTCGTTATTTTGCAGGAACTGTTGAGTATAGTATCCCCTTCATCATACCCAAAGTGTATTGTTTCTATAATGTGTAATTGTAGAAAATTTTAAATATATATCTATACAGGAAAGATTCTCTCTTCAGCAACATAAATAATTCTACCGAGTATAGCTATGCACATTAATAGATGATATCCTTGGGCAAGTTCACTCCTATTCCATAAGTTAGAAGACAACAATTTGAACTCAAATTTTATCATTGCACTAAAAGCTTCTAAGTTTGAATAACCATTGATTTCCAACATGTGTTCTTAAGGGTTCCCTTTTCAATTACAACATATAGGATATCTGGCTACAATTTAAACAATCATTAGCAAAATTTTCATTATATTTCTTCAATAGATGCCTTTCAACATATATAGATTAATTACTTGCATAAACTTATATCAATATGCACCTCATGTGTTACAAAATTTACTATTCCTCATTACCATCATAGACAGCCACTTACCCACCCGTTCCTGAAGGAAAAAGGGTATATCTTCATGAGACTCACTGAATAGGGAAGGTGAATATGACTCTTTATCCAACATGTATGATCCTCTGCGCCTTCTCTGGAAGGAATGAACCTGGTGCTTACTACAACCGTTGTTTCCTTCTCCAAGAAAATCTTACTTCTCCACCCTATTTATTTACTCTCTAGTAACTCAACCAGCAAGACCCCATGATTATAACATTGAACTAAGAGCTTTTAAGTTTTAAATTTTAATAGATCATTGATTTCCAACAAGTGTTGATTCAGGATCACTGACAACTACTTTGCTTGGACCTGCTGCAACTACACCAGTAGTAGAGGAGGCATCCTCCTCAGAAGTCCCTTTTTTTTTGCAATCCTTCAAAAGATGATGTCTGCTATATATTAAACAAAAAAAGTCTTCACATAAAATTTGTTGGAGTCTAATCATGAGGGAGACTAAGAGTCACCCGGGAGTCCAAGATTCTACTTGGGAATATGAAACCCAAGGGACATTTCTCCTTGTATTTATATATACATTTGGTTAATGAGAAATACATTGAGCATTCATGTCTATTAGTTGTCTTGTGTTTGCTATTCATTGTGTAATTGTCTTTGTGTTTAGCCAATCTCTTCATCTGCCCTAAGGGGCTTCTAACATTGGTATCTGAGCTTGTGAGCTCTATGGCCTATACTTAATTTCCTGTGCATTCCAACATCCGTCGGCTAACTTTGTCTGCCTTCAGATCTGCACATAAAGGTATTATTTATCTGTATTATTCTCTCCTATGTCATATCTGCACATTCTCTTTCCTCCCATACCAACTCTCGTGCAGTTTTCCCATTTGACTCCTACATCTTCGAGGAAAACATTTAGAGCTGTATAGCCTGCTTATACATGAGACTTATTGCATTACTCCCTATGCATTTGAAACCCTAAGTCTCTCCATGTCTACGTGCCTCCATCTGGTCGCTCTATATGTGAATACCATCCCACGACCTCCATATTACATGACCTCCACTGAGATTTATCAATTGTGAGCTTGTGGTCTATAGCACTGTGAAAATATGCCCTTGTGCCTACTATGAAATTCACTCTCTGTCATAACCATCTCCTCTTACAGTGATGTGGATTGTTACCTCTCCCAATATAGTTGTTTCTTTGATTTAAGGACGAGAGCCTACTTTGTTCTTAGGCCTATGAGAACTCCATCTGCGTTTTTACCTCAAGCCAATCTATGCACTGCCTTCTCGACCTACTTGAGTCCGTATTATAATTTCTATCATCAATGAGATACATATCTCCTCCTCCCACGAGCGAACAGACTGCCTGAAGACATTCTTGAAGATTGGCGCGACTGCATTTAATGATCATCAGTGAAGGTTATGTTATCAATGTGCTGAAGACTTGAGGAGGTGTTGCGTGCATTATTAAACTCAACAAAGGTAATCGAGAATTATCACAGCAACAACCAATATCGTCTTTCCTGGATACTAAGGCGTCACTAGTTGAGTGGAGTATAAGCATGGCGTTGTGAGATTCTTATATTTTATGTGGCTCTATTTTTTATAGTGGTGTTCTCCTTGTAAAAAGTTGGGCAATTTCATTTGTTGGCTAAAATACACCTCACCTCTGCCAACTAATTCATTTGATAGCTGAATTAGTTTTTTTATGTGTTATGTGGTTGCGGAGGATAACGAGCGGTTTTATGAATAATAATTTCCAGAGTCTGGATATTGAAGTGGTTCACTTATATTTCTTTCAAAAAACGAATGTTTGGTTGCAAACTTTGACTGTCCATCGGAGATGAGCTCGAGTTCGATGAGGGAATCCACGGGAACCTATGTCCAGCTTCCCGCGTTTTGCTAGGGTTCTCAAAACAAACGCACTCTCCCTCTTCGTGGAGTGAACGTTGGTGTTGGTTGCATTTTAATCGGTTTTTGAAGACTGCGTGGTCTTGATATAACAATTTATGGAGTAGTTCTCCATGCAAAATCAAGCTGCGGATTGCGTAGTGGATGCATAATCTTATACACTGCACGGGCTACATATCACAGGCTATTCTCTACATATAGACTCACGATCCAGAGTTAAAGAAGCATTAAAACCATTTATGAAGAAGCACACGACCCATTTTCTTTACATCCAGGTCTTGTGGTCGACTTGGAAGATGAATCGTTGTGAATTCCCAGTGGTCCCCACCATTGATAAATCGTGGTTTCCAGTTCATTGATATGATTTCTCTCTCTAATCGATGTAGAGCTGGGCGAATTTGTTAACTGATAGATTGTTGGAATTGGAGCACTAAATATTGTTGTGTTGCTCCCTTGGAAGACTCTGTGAGCTACTTTGAAGAATGTGTATTGTTCCATCCTCAGGGAATCTTCTCTGCGAGCAAGCTGGAGTGGTAATAGTATATTGCATGCTAGTCTCATAGTGTGTATATATTAATCCATTTCCGTGTGCCTTCTGCATGAAGATAAACCGTGAGCCTCTCCATGTGCACACAAAGACTACCATAACTTCTTTATGCCCATGAAAACGAGTTGTACACTCACACCTATAATAACGTAATCATTTCTATGGTTTATTGTATGGAAGAGGAAGACGTTTTTTGTAGATATTATTGGCAGAGAATAAAAATTATTGGCAGAATTCTCTCTGTGAGAGACGTTGCAAGTGCGTGAACTGCTGGAGTGAATCGGAACCCTAACCGACCTCGTCTTCATTCCGGGCGTTCTCTGGTTTTTTGTGCTATGTTGCGTTGGAGTGTGAACACCTAGAGCTGCTTGGTCTAGTTGTATATGTGATTAATCGTAATGGAATAGGCAGCTTATTGATATCCAGTAACTCAACACAACACCAGGACATAGTAGAAATGCAGCTTAGTAATAACCTGATGGGTAATAGTATTATCTACATAACTCTATCAGCACACCAGGAGTATGTAGTAATAAACCCTGGTTAGCACTATAATACCCTGTAATTGTACTGTCCAGAGGAATGTAGAGGATAAATACCTGTACTTATGACCATACAAAAACGTAAATCATACTCGCTTAATCCTATGTGTTGTGGGCTACTGAGTGCATTCATGATTCGAAATTACAGTACTAGGTTTACTGATTCATGAAATTACAACGTGAATCTCTAGTATTAACATTAAAATGAAGGTGCTAAATGTCATCGCTGCGAATGTCGACACCTTCACCATGTTTGCCTTTGCCTTTACCTGCTGCACCTTCTCGAGTCTCTGCAAATTGTAGCAATTATAGTCGCATTTTGTTTATACGACATCCTTGCATACCATAAAGAGAACTGTCCCACCATACGATTCACACTCTAAACACCAACGCGAGGATGGAGAATAGAGAGAAGTCTTCCCTCAATTGTGGAGAATAGAGAGCAGCCTTCAGTAGCCATACGATAAGAAGATGGAAAATGAATAGAACGGTCATCAATGGAATGGAGAAAGAAAGACTAACGAGGGGACATGAGAGGAGAAACACCTTTATAGAGGAATATGATAGAACAATGTAGAATTCCAGGAATGACGTGGTTTGCACGAGTTATGGCATTCATATTTGATACCACTATCAGAGTAATTAAATCCCCAATTGCATTTTATTGAATTGGAGAACCTTTATTTATTACATTCTCAAATGGATTATTTTTTTTCATCTTTTACGATTCCTACAAGACTCTTGGTCTTCTTAAATTATTTAAGATGGGTACCATAATTTGAGGATTAGATCTCACCATATATATATATGTTTGGTCTTCTTAAATTATTTACCATGGGTACCATAATTTGAGGATTAGATCTCACCATATATATATATGTTGAGACTTAATCCTCAAATTAATATATATATATATAATTGAAAATCTATTTCAATCAATAATACCTCAGCGATTTTACCAAAAACAAGCATTTCCATGATCGTTGAAGGGTGAATTTACCCTCACAACCACCATTTCTACATATTTTGGGCGAAATAGAGGGAGCGGGTTTATTTTATGGGCTATGGGAGCTCCAAATCAAATCAAACCTGGGCAAAATGGTTAGATTTAAAATCCTCTTTATATATTTTATTGGGCTAACGTGCCATTTATTAAAAATAAATACATAAACATTGGGCTAATCATAGTAAATGATGGTTTAATAAAAAATAGCCCACTAAAAAATTAAAACCCCTAAATTTAGCCCATGGGCTATGATTAGCCCCTAAAATTTTCCCTAAAGATGATAATGATGAAGATGAAGATGATGACGATGATGATGATGTCGATGACGATGATGATGATGATGTCGATGACGATGATGATTATGGTGATGACGACAACAACGGTGATGACGACGACGACGATGAAGATGAAGATGATGAAGATGATGATGATGACGATGATGATGAGGATGATGATTATGATGATGAAGATGATGACGATGATAATGAAGATGATGATAATGATGATGATGATGATGGTGTTGATGACGACGACAACGATGAAGATAAAGATGATGATGATGATGAAGATGATGATGATGATGATGACGATGATGAAGATGGCGATGATGATGATGATGATGATGATGATGACGATAAAGATGATGGTGATGACGACGACAACGTTGAAGATGATAATGATGATCATGATGAAGACGATGATGATGATGAAGATGATGATGATGATGACAATGATGATGTTGATGATGATGATGTTGATGATGGTGATAGTGATGATGACGACAACGGTGATGATGATGATGATGAAGATGATGATGATGATGAAGATGATGATGACGATGAAGATGATGGTGATGACGACGACAACAATGAAGATGAAGATGATGATGTTGAAGATGATGATGACGATGATGATGATCAAGATGGTGATGATCATGATCATGACGATGATGATAATGATGAAGATGATGATGATGATGATGGTGGTGGTGTTGATAACGACGACAACGATGAAGATGATAATGATGAAGATGATGATGACGATGATCATGATCATGATTATGACGACAATGACAATAATGAAGATGAGGATGATGAAGATTATGATGTTGAAGATGATGATGATGAAGATTATGATGACGACGACGACGATGATGATGATGATGGTGGTGGTGGTGGTGGTGGTGGTGGTGATGAAGACAATGATGATGATGATGAAGATGATGACGATGAAGATGATGACGATGATGATGATGTCGATGATGACGATGGTGATGATGATGACGACAATGATGATGAAGACTATGACGATGAAGATGATGATGATGATGATGAAGATGATGATGATGAAGATGATGATGTCGATGATGATGATCATGGTTATGACGACGACAACGGTAATGATGATGATGGTGATGATGAAGACGATGAAGATGATGGTGATGACGACGACAACGATGATGATGATGATGAAGATGATGACTATGATGATGATGATGAAGATGATGGTGATGACGACGACAACGATGAAGATGAAGATGATGATGACGATGACGATGAAGATGATGATGACGATGATGATGATGATGACGACGACAACAATGAAGATGAAGATGATGAAGATGATGATGATGAAGATAATGATGATGAAGAAGATGATGATGATGAAGATGATGATGACGATGATGAATATGGTGATGATGATGATGATGATGATGGTGGTGGTGGTGATGATGATGATGGTGATGATGATGATGACGAAGATGATGAAGATGAAGATGACGATGATGAAGATGATGATGATGATGATGAAGATGATGATAGTGATGATGATGATGTCGATGATGATGATGTCGATAATGAGGATATCGATGATGATGATGGTGATGATGATGATGGTAATGGTGATGATGATGATGATGATGATGATGATGATGATGATGACGATGAAGACGATGAGGATGAAGATGATGATGATGATGAAGATGATAACGATGATGATAATTATGTCAATGATGATGATGGTGATGACGACGACAATGGTGATGATGATGATGATGATGATGATGATGACAATGAAGATGATGGTGATGACGATGGCAACGATGATGATGAAGATGAGGAAGATGATGATGATGAAGGTGATGATGATGAAGATGATGATGATGATGAAGATGATGAAGATGATGATGATGATGATGAAAATGATGAAGATGCTGATGATGAAGATGATGATGATGATGATGATGTCGATGATGATGATAGTGATGATGACAATAACGGTGATGATGATGATGATGATGAAGACGATGAAGAAGATGGTGATGATGACAGCAACAATGATGATGAAGATGATGAATATGATGAAGATGATGATGATGAAGATGATGATGATGATGATGATGATGATGATGATGATGACGATGAAGATGATGGTGATGATGACGATAACGATGATGATGAAGATGACGATGATGAAGATGATGATGATGAATATGATGAAGATGATGATGATGATGATGATGATGATGATGATGACTATGACGATGATGATGAACATGATGATGATGATGACGATGGAAATGACGATGACGATGATGATGATGATGATGATGATGACGATGTCGATGATGATGATGGTGATGACGATGACAACAATGATGATGATGGTGATGACGAAGACGAAAATGATGATGATGACGATGATGATGATGATGATGATGATGAAGATGACGATGATGATGACAACGTCGATGATGATGACAATGCCGATGATGATGATGATGATGACAATGACGATGTCGACGATGGCAACGATGATGATGAGGATGATGATGATGATGACTGTAATGTCCCCATTCAAATAAGTGCATAGTAAGACAATCCCATCAATCCTACTAGTTTCCTAGGTTGGATGGGCACATGTGGGATGGTAATAAGGAAACTAATAAATGATATTTAGACATTAGAAGGGTTCAAGCATTTAATAAATATGATGAATAAATAAATTCAAGAGAAATTCTAGGTGGCAAGTGGTTTTGGAGACATATGGAGGTGGTGGGACCCACACTAGCTTGATTTTTCAATGACACATGGGAGCTCTCTCTTGCCAATTCGAATTCATGGGAAGGTGAACACTCTTGGGTGAGTTGGTAAGTCATAACACATGGCATTGAGCATATTAGGTCGAAATGGGAAGGAATACTAACCTCCATGGGAGAGGAAGAGTCAAATTGGAGACTAGTGGACACATGGGCTAGATTCCCTAGTTTTATGACAACAATAATGAAGCATCTATGACATTTTATGACAAAATTCAGACCTGACTTCTTACACCTGACCATTATGACATGTCAGCCCCAAAAATAGGCTCAAGAAAGCGCTCATGGAGTTGGAGGAATCTAAAGAGACTCAAATTCAAATTTGGGAGAAGATGGAAGGTTGGAACTAGGAGACAAGTGGCAAATGAGGAATATTTTCTAAATGGAAAATTATTGAATCTATTGAGAGGATTTCGACCCCTTAAAGGCTAATGTTGGTTATAAAATGTAAAAATCAAGTATGAGAATGGCTTTTGATGATTTGAGAAAAATTGCATTTGTGAAGAGAGAGCTAGTGGATGACTAGTTTCTTGCCTTAGCCAATTTCGAGGGTGAAAGATTCCCATCCAAGTTGGTGTTTGGAGAGGCCACTCAGGTCTTTCATGGTGCTTTAATGGAGTTTGTATTTCCAGGTATCAGCTACAGGAAGTTTTATGGTTTGGTTTAGTGCAGCACTTTCTCTCCACCATTTCCAGTTTTGAAGGCATATTCGTGCTCCTTGAGGGAGGGCGTTTTTGGTGAGCACTAGTGCTTCTTGAGAGAGATTCTCATTATATATTTATGATTGTAATAGCTTCATATCCTCTGTTATTCATATTCAAAAAGTCTCAGGTCAAAATACCCACTGGTTGTATGCAAAACTATTGATTAATGAGCAAACAATGTCCATTTCCCCAATGCATTGATGTATGACACTATAATGTTGATTATTTCGAATGGATGGATGATTCTCTGATATATTTGTGATAAATATACTGCCATGGATGTCTTCTACAAGTTTCATTTACTGTACTTTAGCATTTGAAGCATTTTTACTCAGTTTAGTTGAATTGGGAGGTGAAATAGTGCCATTTCCCCAAGGGTCGAATTGGGGGTTTTTGCTGTTGAATGTGAGAGAGTTAGAACAGTATTAAAAATCAATTAATGGTGAATATGAGACCTTAATCACATACTTAACACATTATATACCTCTGTTCATAAATTTGTGGGAGTTTGGAGGCATTTGGAAGGCCATTTGCAGTGTTACCCGAGGGGGATTTGATGCACAAATTACTAGTCAAAATTACATATATTGATCAGAATACAAATCAAGTTTGCAGCAGTATCTGGAGGGCCATAAAACATCCCTGAACCTTATATTCAAGTCTAAATACCATTCATACACTCCTACAAAATATTTTGGAGCATTTGGGTTGATTTGGAGGTCAAAACAATAAAACTAGTCAAAGGTCGAAATCGGAAAAAAAAGTGGAAAATTGGGCATTTTAATAAAATTTGAAAAATGGATATTACAATGACGATGTAATATACTAAATAAAAAATTACATAACTGAATAATTTAAAGATAATACATTATGCAAAAATATGTGCTCACATACCTCCTAGATTCCAACATTGCTACAATGTCATTGATATTCTTCTTCATCTGACTCAACATATGTATCGTCATCTGGTTCAGAATCACTATCATTTAAAGGATCTCTCCTATCAACATCATCATCAACGTCATTTTCGGTTATATATTCATCATCAATATCATCAATGACTACGTCATTTTCTGCTACATCATTTGGATGATCAACTTCTTGATCGGATTCTTCATCTAACACATCTACATCGGCGGCCAATTGCTCTTGATCTGCATCACCTTCTTCTTCAACATTGTCTTCTTCCTTTGCATTATACTTGACCGGTCTTCCTCTTGGATCATATCTAACAATGTATGACCAACCTGCTTTACCTGGCACCTCTAAGTAAAAGAACTGCTCACATTGACTTGGAAGAACATAAAGCTCTATACCTGATTCAAGTTCCCTTGTATTAACCATGGTAAATCTATTGCCATTCTCAATAACATTCCTTTAGGGATCACGTTCATTAGCATGTACCATTTGACCTCAAACAGAACTATTTTAAAGGAATTAAAGTCACACTCAATTATATCTCCCTGCCCATTTCCAGATACTTATGGATGCCTGTCGCTTCTAGAGGAAACATTAGTGACTTGAAAAACTACAGTTATCCCACAATCAAATATTTTCTTCTTGTCATCCAACTTTTTGATGTGAAATTTACGACCATTGCACCACATAGCCTTGTGGTGTATCAACTGCATCATGCTCGAATCGGTAAATAAATATATAAGAAGAAATAAATGAAAGAAATACATTGATACAATGGGAAACAACAACAAAAAATGAGCAAGGTAAGCATACTTGCATTTTTATCTTTTAAACCACATGCTAAATCAATTTCCCTTTGCGTAAGTTCACCAGGATATTCTTCTCGATAACAATGCACTGCTTTAATCATTTTACTAACTCCTTCCCATGATAAAGTACTACAGAACTCTTTACATAATTCTATCCATTCCTCCATCTAATCAAGATTGTTTGCAATGTATAAATGGAGTGCATCCCACACGCAACCAACTATATGAAAAAATAACAATGAAGATGATCCATATTTATGTGGGAATGAAATGAAAGAGCAGATACATAATCATATACATAGATACATTGAAAAGAACACAGTGATATAGTAAACACATATGCTATTAAATAGCGGAAATTGAACAGATTGTAAAATACAATAGCTAGAATGGTGGTAGCTATCTATGAGAAGAGATGTGGCCGCTATGCTCATTTGTGCCAAAATGAATACAAAGAGAGGCCGAAAGGGCCTATGTATCATAAGCATGAGGGAAAGAATCCCAAACATCCAAAAACCTAACCCTATGAGATGAAGCGCCAAAAGTCATGTGGGCCCCGTTTGGGTGAGTTAGTACATCAACTTCTCGAGGTCATAACCTTTGCATACGATATCCATTTGGGGTGCACAATAGCTCGTTGGAAATATCTATTCAAGGACTACAAAAAGGGTCAAAAAATATCGAGTCCAGCACAGAAAAGGGGTAGGATCATAGTACTCATATTTTCTCGACCATTCGATGCTAAAAAAATGTCGTTTAGGGCCTCAAAACGGCTCTGAAAGTTTAGGACTCGAAAAACTGTTAAAAATAGTAATTTTCCAAAATTGCCAGAAGACTGTTTTGAGCCAGTAGGAAGAGGTGGGCCACCACTGATATCCACCTAGATCAATCCTCCCTCCTTAGGAAGCAATGGTCTCCATTTTGTCAAATCCCTTATCATATGTCGAACTATGTTGAGTTGAGTTCCTGGTGCGGAATTTATTAAAGCGAAAAAGTTACCTTTCTTTGAAATCTTCAGAGGGTTGTAATTGTTATTGCTGGATGGACTGGAGTTGTTCAACAGTTTTGGTTGTTGTGGTATCCTTGGTCTGCACTGGTGTGGATGGTTTCTTTTTGGAGGAGCACCCTGAATGTGTGGCCTTGCACTGCAAAGGTACTCGAATAGGCGATTATGCACTGAAATTATGTTTTTCTTGTTTCTATTGAGTAGAGGGATAATGGGTAGAGGTTGTAGATGTCTCTAAGATCTGATGTTCTCCTTTAGTGGAAATTGCAAAGAGGGAAAATTTCCCAGTGTGGGAGATTATCTTCTTGCCCTGCTTGGTTGGGGTAGGCGAAACTATCTCGGGTATCCAATAGAGTTATCCTCCCAAAGTGACAATGAAACTACAAGGTCATGATTCATATACAGCATGACACTTCCACATGTATGGTTGTCCTAAAATAACATCACATACTTCAAGTGGGGCCACATCACACAATACCTCATCTTTGAAGGGCTTGATGCCATATGGTAGGTGACATTGGTGACTGACGCGGATCCCTCCTCCTTGGCTTAGCCATCTAATGGTGTATGGTTGTGGGTGTGGTGTTATTGTTAGCTCCAATTTCTTGATGAATTCTGCTGAGATCAGGTTCTTTTGGTTGCCAATATCCACGACAAAGTGTATGGGAATTCCCTTCACCCACATCTGGGAGTGGAAAAGGCACTCCTCTGCCTCTGACTCTTCAGGTTCCTCTGGTTCAATCTGCATGGTGGCAACAATGACACTAGGTTCTGCTTCAATGATCTGCTTCCCTTTTTTCGTAGCTATGAAATTAGGTTCTGATTCATAATCGAAACTAGGATTTGATTCTAAAGCTTTGATCTCAGCCACTAATGATTGTTTTGAGCGACATTCATCAGTGTTGTGCCAGCGGATTTTGTGGAACTCAAACCACTTCCCAATGTCCTTCTTTGTCTTTTCGTTACCCTTCTTCACTTGTGGTTGGTAGGTTGTCCTTTCCCTGCCCCGTGTTCTGCGAGCCATAGTTTCCCTTGCCCTGCTTCTGCGCAGGTCCATAGTCACGTTTCTTCTTTTGCTGAAATTTCTGTTCAATTTTGACAGCATATCGATAGGAGGATCCGAGTGAAGAGATTTCTAGGAAATCCATCTCTGTTCGTATGTACCAATATAGGCCACTACGATATTTCAGTACTAGGTGTTTCTCGGATTCCTTGATACCTAGCTTTGTGCGGAAGGTATGAAATTTGTTGGTGTACTCCAACACCGTTTGGTTCCTCTCTTGGTGTAGAATGGCCCATTTTGTGTATTGGTCATCATAGTTTCCAACAGGGTAATATTGTTCCTTGGCGGAATCTATAAAAGAGGCCCAAATGGGATTGGAATATTCAAATAATATAGACTCGTCTAATGATTTTTTCTCACAATAAGTTTCCCACCAATTTTTGACATGGGGGATGGCCTTGAGGAGTGCAAAGACAACCTTTTCCCTGTCGAAAAAATTGTGGACAGAGAAATAACATTCTAGTAGATTCAACCATTTATCTATGGCATCGGCATCGATCTGGCCTTCAAATAAAGGGATATCAAAGTTAACTTGTACCTTGAAGGGAGTCGCATCTTCAAAACGGATGCTTGTTTAAGGTGTATATGTTGTCGTCGGCATGTGTCGAAGGATCTGGGTGAAATTATCCATCATCTCGTTCCTATGTCGCGCAAGGACTTCCTCGAGCAACAACTTGATAGGATCTCCTTCTCTGTCGTCTCTCTTTTCTTCCACCATGGGAGGCCGTTTGGGGCGGCGAGAGTGATCTTCCCCAAGTGAAACTAGTTCGAGACTCAACTCTTTGTATCCTGACCTCGTCGGGGACATGCACCAAGAAACAATCAAAAAGCAGATTGCTTTGATACCACTGATCTGGATTTATGCAAGAACGAAATAAGATACCATATATATATTCACATACATAGATATATTGCAAAGAACACATTGATATAGTAAACACATATTCTATTAAATAGCAGAAATAGAACAGACTGTAAATACAACAACTAGAATGGTGGTAGCTATCTCTGAGAAGAGATGTGGCCACTATGCTCATTCGTGCCAAGATGAATACAAAGAGAGGCCAAAAGGGCCTATTTATCATAAGCATGAGGGAAATAATCCCAAACATCCAAAAACCTAACCCTAGGAGATGAAGTGCCAAAAGTCATGTGGGCCCCGTTTGAGTAAGTTAGTACATCAACTTCCCAGGGTCGTAACCTTTGCATACGATATCTATTTGGGGTGCACAATATCTCGTTGGAAAGATCTATTCAAGGACTACAAAAAGGGTCAAAAAATCTTGAGTCTATCACACAATTGGAGTAGGTGTGCGGTACTCATAATTGCCCGACCATTCGATGCTGAAAAAATGTCGTTTAGGGCCTCAAAACGGCTCCGGAAGTTTAGGACCCAAAAAACTGCTAAAATAGTAATTTTCCAAAATTGCTAGAAGGCTATTTTGAGCCAAGAGGAAGAGATGGGCCGCCACCGATATCCACCTGGATCAGAAGAATTGTAAATTAGCTATCATTAAAGGCAATTAAGCTTACCTTAAAATACTGATGGAATAATAAAAATTACATGAGTATTATATATATATATATGAAATTGAAAAATTAATTGTATAATAAATTAAATCTACACCATTCAATTACCTTTCACTTTCCTCGTTCTACCTTTCCCCAATAGGACCTCCCCTTCAAATTTGTTGATGGAGTTGACATGCCAAATGCGAGGAAGATTGATATTTTTTACTAAATTTGGAAGATACTGACTAATGTACACCATGGATTGATATAACATATAGCCTTGCACCATAGAACCCTCAGGATGTGCACTTTTTCTAACAAAATCCTTCAATGACTTCAAATGCTTTTCCACCGTCCACATTGACCTTGAGTTTACAGGTCCACACAATTCAATCTCCTCAACTTGGTGTATGAGATAGTGTTCTTATGCATTGAAAAATGTTGGAGGTAAATACTTCTACATTTCACACATTAGGCGAGGAATTTCTCTCTTCCAACACCTAATATCTTCTTTATGGATTTATTTATATGAAATCCACTTACAAAAGATGCAAGAAAACAACAATGATCAACAAGATTGAGGCATATATAATAAAGCTCCAAGCTGTAAAACACAATATGTCAATAAGCTATGCAACAAAGAGAACAAACATTTTCATGCATATAAAGTGTTACTTACCTCATGTATTTTCCAAGATCATATATAACTTGTTTTATGTTTTCGTCAAAGCTATCTGGGAGAGATAGAGGTAGAACGTACTGTAGCAAAAAGAAAATCATTATTTAATGTTTTCAAATAGGATAGAACAATTACTAAAAGTATGTGCTAAATGGAAATTATATACGCAAATAATTACCTTAATGAATGTATGCCAGTCATGAGTTTTAACACTGCCAAAATAACCTTTTTTGGTTAAGATATTTTGTATGTTCGACGAAAACCCCGTCGGAAACCTTATTTTCTGAATTATCTATTTTATAGCATTGCTTTGTTGCTCTGTAAATAACCATGGAAGACTAATATTTCGGTCCCCGTCTCTGGCATTGGAAATAATTACACTTTGAAATGCGTGATTGGATTATACAATGTCACTACAAATTTTTCCAATTTTATCTTTGTCAGACCTTCCATCTAATATCCGCCATATCATTTCTGTTACATTCTTCCCAATATGCATTGTATCGAACAAGTGAGCTATTTGTTTGTGCTCGTAGTAAGGAAACCTACTGAATTGTATGGGATAACTCTTCATTCCTCATGGAATCCCATTCATGCCTTAAAGACATTCATCAAACATAAACGAAAACACATTAACAATAATTCATGATACCCATGGTAGAGAAAATTCAGTAAAAATATAAAAATCATAATATTACATGTTTATATATGTTACATATACAATTTGCATACCTCGACAATTTCTGTTATATTCCAACTTCCATAGGTGAGGTGTCATTCTTTGTGGTTTGTTTCCATTCTCTTCTTTACCATTGAATTTTGTTTTGTCAGTAGTTCGATACCTACGGGTCTTAGGGAGGAAGTTCATGTACTCATCAAACACCTCCTTTGATAAACTTCTTGAATGACGAAATTTTATCCTAGGACCACATACTGGACATGCAAATTTGCCCTTTGTTTGAAGACCTCCAAGATATATGTATTAATGTTATAGCATCAAAATATTATTAATTTTTTTTTAAATGCATGTTATTTACCTTAAAAACATATAATTTTAACGACGTGCAACAGAAAGTTACATACCACAAAAATGTGTTAACCCAGGAGCGTCATGATTTGTCCATGCAAGTATTCCATGGAACTGAAATTGCTTTTTCCCTATTGGTTTGGAGATCTCATACATAGTGATTCCAGCCCATAAATTCAATAGCTCATCGATAAGAGGCTCAATATATGCATTCATATCTTTAACTTGGTACTTACCTAATTGATCATTCAACATACAATATTGTTATCTAGTTATGTGTCCCAATATATAAAAGGTATTCTCATGCAACAATTAAACAAAGAAAATAATGAAATAATATAATTACTTTCAAAACATACCTGGAATAATCATTGCCAACATTGTGTGCTCTCTTTTTATCGTCATCCAAGGAGGTAGGTTATTGTTTATGAAGAAAACAGGGCCACACTGAGTAAGTAGAATGAAGCTCACCAAATGGATTGAAACCATTAGCTTCCAATGAAAGTCTAACATTACGAGGTTCATCTTTAAAAATTGGCCATTTTTCTTCAATGTTCTTCAATGCAGAACCATATGCAGGCATTTGAAGAACACCATCTTCACTTATGTTCTTTGCATGGTAATCCATCAACTGTGCTATAATTTGGCACCTAAATAGTCATTGGAAACATGGAATTATGGGAATATAACGAAGAAATTTGCGAGGTACCTTTTTTGTTACTTGATCAGTTCGATATCTACTAATTTCACATTGTGGGCATTTGTTTTCTGATGCATATTGTCCATAATATATAATATGATCATTAGGGCATGCATCAATAGCTTGATACTCCATTCCAATTTCTTTCATAATCAATAATACCTCTCGACATATGCGTGGTAAATTATTTGATTGGTGGTAATAGAAATTCACCCAATAATCTGCAACATTGACAAAAAAAAAGAAATGTAAACAATATACGTCATAAATATTGCATATCCCTAATTTATGAATTAATTAACACTAAAAATAGAGGAAAATAGTCAACTTTAAATACCTTAGGAGATGTGTGAAACAAGTGTTTGATAAACCATTCAAAACCTTCAAGTTCACCAACAACAATATAACAGATAGAATATTGGTTGTTGAGCCTTCATAAAGAGGTTCTTGGGAATTCTCGAGTAGAGGAACGTCATGAACATCATGGAGGTTGTCCTCATCCAATGGAACAAATGTGTCTTGGAGCAATCTATTTATCTCATCTTCTCCATTTGTATCAATAACATCATCTTCGTCCATAGGATCATTGAGAACTTGATCTTCAATATCCTGATCTCCATGTTCCTCACCTTTTAAAGTAGTATTTCTACTATTATGTGGCAAGTAGCTCTCTAGCGGTCGACATTTAGGGGGCATTGTCTTTATATTTACAAACAATGTAATAACATTAGTGTATAATATACAACACATATATTTAAAATGATAAAAAAAATTGTGAATACATGATCAGTACTATTACAAGAAGTGCATTATGTAATGAATAACGTCTTACCAAGGGATGATATTCATACCCCGCCTTTAGCATGCCCCTTCTCCTTAGAATTTTTTTTCAACTGTTGTTCTTAAAATTCTTCTCGTTCACAAACCTCTACAATCATTGCAAGAGAAATAACACTTTCCATCACCCTTCGCCTCCAATGTTGTCTTAAACTCAGCATACCTCTTATTATTTTCTTCCCAAGTATGTTTATTTGACATTCTGATAACCTATAAGAACAAAAAAAACTCACTCAATATATAAGTAAATTGAATAGAGTATATATATATATATATATTAAAGGAGACAGAAAATTAAAGGACGTGACATGGAAAGTGAAAAATATAATTAGTAAATGTCCCTCCATATATATGGTCTTTAAAAATATATCATGTATCTATCAAATTCTAAGCGACAAATATATATAAACATTAGTATTGAGGAGAAAATGAATGGTTGACTCACTTTAAATTTTGCTCCACATGGGGACAACGAGTTCCTTGTGGGTTGTTTATAACCTTATATTTATGTAGGTAAGGAAACCAAAAACCACATATACAACTATGATTCAAAAAATTGGCGCCACAATAGGGAATTATTCGTCATATAAGCCAATAGGGAATTATATATCATATTAATTTTATATTTTTAGGTAGAGGTATATTATGACAACATGGATGGAAAATAGCAAGGGCTTTGATATTTGTGGAGGGGGGAGGCTAGTCAATGGAAAACATTAATAGAGAATATGAAAAATTAAATAAATAAATCTAATAGAAGATGATGATTGGTTGGTTTGGTATTGGAACACATTGAGTGAATACATTGCTAGTATGGGTAAAAAAGTCATGTTTCTTGATGGGGATACCAATGAATCTTAGTGGGAGAATCCATTCCAAAATTTTAGAATTTTAGTAAGTCAAGGCTCTTTCTTTGATTATCTTTGAGTAGTAAAATTTTAACATGGGGAAACACATACATAGGTTGTGTATTTCGTGAAGGTAAACTTAGGTTGAGTATTTTGTTAGTTCTTGATAACATTGTACCACGTATTTTTATTGATGTATAAGGTGTATATTAAAATGGGTAGTTGGGGTTTGCATGTGTAGAGGTTTACCTAAGTAATTCCCTTGGATTACTACATGTTGTTCCGATAAGAATTAACATATGGTGGGTAATGGTTATTGATTCTACATAACATGAATTTAGATATTGACTTAAAAAGGGGGTAAGGAATTGTGTTAATGATGTTACAAAATAGGAGTTTACATACTACTTCAATTCATGTGTTGGTATGTTAATAGATATGGGGTTTCCTTATAAACTAATGAATTGCTATCTAAATGTCCAAGCGGGTTAGTATGTTGGGTTGTAAGTGTGTTTTTGAAAGGATTTGTTACATCATTTTTCCAAGTGGCAATAACCATAGGATATTGAGTTGTTAATTGGTTCCCTACATTGGTTTATAATTATTAATTGCAAGAAGGTCTACATGATGGTTCCAATGGATCTGTTATCACTCCAGGAAACTCTCCTAGGTTGTATCTCGGAGAAGCCTGGTAACTTACTATTTTCTCAATGATGGGTGGATAGGTGGATCAAACATGGAACGACTAACACAAGGTTACTCAATCAAAGCATGTATAGACATATTCAATGGACAAGGATTTTAGCCCACTCTGTTAAGAGGTTTTAAATAAAGTATATGGACGGATAGAACTTATAATCTCAGCAGAAACATACATAATACAGACATATGAATGGCCAATATTATAATCGAAGAAATTCTTGTAAAGCTCAGTTAATCAGCGAAATGAAAAGATGACAGTTTTTAGACATTGGATCAACACAAGACATGAAATAAATCATCAACAACAAGTATAGAACAGACGAGAGGTAAATCTGAACATAATAGGCAAAAAAAGCTTATATTATGATATGCTATAAGAAGTTTGAAAGTACAATCAGTGTGCTATCTCCAAAATTGAACCCTTGTTCTACATTAGTCACAGGCTTAATAGCATTTACAAAACGGTCAAGATCCTGAAAAACTAGATCGAATCTACTAAAAATAGCTATCTAAAAACAGCTTCCTGGAAAGTATGAAATATTCCCACATTCCAAAAGTAACCACCATCTTGCCAGTCCTCCTATCTTCGACAGTTGTAATGGGCCTTCGGAGGCTGGTGAGTGAGGTCGAACTGCTACCTGGAGAACCTACAGGCCATTTTTTCCAAAGTAGACGAGAAGATTCCTCTTCTCACCTTGCTGGCGCCCTTCAGTCTCGAACAGAAAATTAATCATGACTCTCTTAAACCTTTAACCATCATTAGAAAATTCCCTCAAGGTACTTGGATCAGCAAAGTCAGATTAGATGTAAAAACCACTTTCTGCTTTATTCTATATTTTCGACAGCTGGAAAACTGCGTTAAAATTTTATTAGCTACTGAAAGCCCTGCTTTCGATGGCTAATGAACAAGTAGCGTGTTTGCCTAAGCCACTGAGGCACCTTTAGACGTGTGGAGTTGGCCTCTCTTTTCGGTAACTAGATGAGTCCCACCTTTATATCCTAAGCCGCCAAAAATTGGAGTTTTTGGTAGGTAATAAACAATTTCCTATGTTCGCCTAAGCCACTGAAAACTGTGCTTGGTCTAGCCTGCAAAAATTTTGACAAAACTGTGTTTCTTGACTTCAGGTACTCATCTTCTTGCCGTTGGGATTTCTCTTCATCCTGGGATGAAACTGGAGTGTCAGCAAAACTAACTGCTATTGCTAATAAGGTGTCAAGGTCTGAGGGTACCTTAGGCTAGGATTTCGGAGTCATTTCATCACCTCCCAGAAGCTCAACCTTCCTACTCAGTCTGATAATGTCTCTTATCAGTCTTATATTTCTCCCTTTCAACTTGATATGCTTTTTGGTTAACCCTTGAAAAGAGACATACAATTCAGCGTGCTTTTCAATCATCCTTTCATTCTTCTCCTTGATCACCCTTTGAAGTAATTCAAGTTCATATACCTGCCTAAGAAGTTGATTAATCTTTTGTGATGAGGACTTCCTTGTCTTGCTGGTTGATGCCTCAACCACCTTCCGATCTTGTTCTCCCTTAGGTGTAGGGGAAGGCAAGTCTTCATATGTAGTCTTATGTTCTTCAGGCGGAGCTGCTTCCTAAAGCTCTTAATTTGTTGCAACTTTCTTAAGATCTACTTCAGTTTCTTGCAGTTCATCATCCTCAGAATCTGTATAGGGGAGGTTTAATATGTTCTTATCCTTTGAAGGAGTCTCTCCTTCTTTTCTGAACTCTAGCTTCTTCCCAATCCTCTCAGGCTTAGAAGAAGGGGAAAGCTAAACAGCTAGCAACGAAAAGATGGCTCGCCTTTTTCTCTTTTCACTTCTGGAGGTGGATGACTTTTTAGAGGAAGGATCGTCCTTGTCTTCGGGTTGCAATTCTGTCTTGAATTCATTCCAAAAAAGGAAATAAAACCACTGTTTATTTTTCCTTTGCAGATGCTTTGATACCAAGATTTTAATGAGGCCATGATGAGATAACCTGCTTTGAACATTGCATGCCTTTTCCTGGACTTGGTGAGCCATCTTTGTTAGGTTTTTATGAAGATAGAAGGGCAGATTTAAAGGGATTCTGCCAGTGAAATGATTCAACAGTTTGAAATGATAGATCAACACTCTGGAATACCTGCCTTCACATGTAAAATATACTAGGATGGCCTTCAATAGGTGCTGCCAATTTTCCTCCAAGAAATACATAGGGACATCTTTGTTCCAGGTAATTTTCTGGTGTGCAGGTTTTAGATACAATCTGAACTCAACATTCTGGGTGGTGGTAGTTTTAAACCACCTTTCTCCTGTCCCTGGAATCTCTATGGCTGCTATTATGAGGGCTTCATCCACTCGGATTTCTTCTGTCCCAATTCAAGCTTTCTCCCCATCAAACGAAAATGCGAAGGCCTCTGCAACTTGCTGATGGGAGCCTTGAAGCTTTTGATAGTAGTTATAGCATCCCACGTTTTTGAAGAATTGACTTACTTCGGGGTGCGACTCGAGATAGCCAACATCATTCAGCTCCTTCCTAAGCACAGATCCTCCCTTTTTCATCTATAAGAGACTTTTTGACACCTGTTGTTCAAAAAAAATCGAGCCTTAGGAGAAAACTCGACACGAAATCAGGAAGAGGCAACTCGACGACAGGTAATAAATGAGGATGAGGGATGTCTTGGTTAAGGACCCTGACTTCGAGGGATGGAAATGGAAAAGCTAATCACAAGGATTTAAATGACCTGTTGATTCTACCCAATTACTCAGGATGCACAACCTTTAGAAATTAGATGGATATGAGAGAGGTAGGGTTCAAACAGTCCGGGAGCGATCATCATTTGCAGCAGGTTTTAATTCGAGGGGATCATGCCTTTGCTGGCGATGACCCTTTTCGGCGATTAGGGAATTATGGTTCTTATTTTTAAGCTTCATGACTAAGTCCTTTGATTAGACGTCTTAACCATTCGAAAACCGACTTACTTTCGGTAGCCGATGATTTCTCCTTCGATCACATAAGCTGCCCGAAAAACGTGTGAAAATGCCTCTGCTTTTGGTAGTTGTGGAAGATTCCTTTTTAAACTGCGAACTGCAAAAAACACTTTCCTTTTGGTGGCTAATGAACAACTTTCGTATCTGCCTAAGCCACCGAAAACTGTTCCATTATTCATGACACGTTCCTGTCCTTTCGGTAGTTGAAGAGTTTCATCTTTCATCTTGTAGCGAGGTTTTCGGTAGCTAATGAACCATCGCCAGGTCTGCCTAAGATACTGAAACCTAAATTTTCTTTTTGGAGAAAAGTAATCCTCAACTATTATTTCAAACTTCATTACATACTTCAAAATGATGAAACAGAACCTCAAATGCATCCAAAAATGAAAAACTTAAAGACCTCCTATCACCTAGAAACCACAACTAATCTATGTTTATTTGAGGAGATAACATATGGCTCCTACTTGGGGATGGAAACCTCCCAGCGAGGTTCCAAGAACCACAGATCAAATTCCTTTCCTATAAAACAAAAATCTAACCCTATCTTCTCTTGTTCCATTGGGCATGGAGTTACTTGCAAAAACTGAAAACAAAATGATATTTACAATGACCGGCATGTGAAGCCTTAGATGAAATAAAGTTTCAGAAAATGCCCATTGACTGGGCCACCAAACATCTCTTCACCTTCCATACTTTGCAGTTTGAAAGTGTTGTTCTACTGTGCTTGAGTTATCACATAAGGACCTGTCCATAGAGAATCAAATTTGTCATGCTTGCCCTTGTCCTGCCTGGGGGCATCCCATTTTAGAACCCAGTCCCCAACTTGAAAACTTTCCACCTTTGCCTTCTTGTCAAAAGTATCTTTTATCCTCTTCTGGTGAGCTTTTGACTTCTCCACCAACTGTTCTCAAGGCCCCATTGCTGGAAGGGACCATTAACCATAATAGGTTTCAGTGGCAAGGATTTCAGCTGTTGTTTTCCTGCGAATCTTTGGCATTTGTCACAAGATTTCAGAAAAGTGTATACATCAGAGAAAAGAACAGGCCAATAGTATCCAACCCTTAGAATCTCATGAGATGTAGTTTTCCAGTAATGATGGCCTCCACATATGCTTGAATGGAAGTGATGCATGACTTGACCTGACTCTTCTTTATCTAGACACCTAAGCAGCACACTAGCAGGATCTTTCCAATACAACAAACTATTATTTATGCAAAATTTAACAAATTTAAGTTTAAGAGCTCGTGCTTGGGTTGTGCTAAGTCCAGGAGGAACTTCTAAATTCCGTAAAAAATGAATAATACCTGAATACCACTCGCATGAAGACAAATTTTCGGCCACCTGCTGACTATTATGTTGCTCTACTGCTACTACTTCTGTGTGCAAACCTGTTGAACTTATTCCAATGAAATTCATGTCTAATAGTCTAAATTTTTCTTCAACCATAAGCTTAGCTAAGCCTTGACCCTTTACTAACTTGGTGGGCTTCACCTCTATATCAAATTCGATCAGCTTAGTGATCCACTTGGCTCTCTTGCCATCAATGTCAGGTTGAGTTAAAACATCTTTCACAGAAGCTGAAGGGACATAAGCTATGACCTTTGCGTGTAGGATATAAATTCTGAATTCCTTCAATGATTTGATCAGAGCATAGGCCTGTTTTTCTATGGGATCGTATTTTAGTTCAGCATCCCTCAATGTTTTGCTGAAGAAGGAAATTGGGTGATCAAGACCTTCATCATCTTTCTGCAACAAGACCGTTGCCACTGTGTCATGGGAAGCAAAAGAGAAAATATAGAAAACCTGGGTGTAATCTAGACTAATCAGAGTAGGAGATTCCATGATAGCCTGTTTGATGGCTTCGAAAGAGTTCCTTGCATTTTCTGTCCATTTAATTTCGGATCCCTTTTTCAACATGGAAGTTATATGCTTTACTAACTCAGAAAATTTTGGAATAAACCTCCTGACAAAATTTATCTTACCGAGCAAGGATTGAATATCTTTTTTCGACCCTGGTATAGACACCTTCTGAATTGCTTCAACCCGAACTGGATCAATCTTTACACCCTGTGCTGAAACTATGTGGCCCAGGAGCTTTCCCTCTAAGAGAGAAAACTGAGACTTCTTAGGATTCAGAGAAATTCCAAACTACCTACATTTCAGGAAACAAAAACCTTTTAGATGCTACAAATGTTCTTCGTGACTGTTTGAGTATACAGTGATATCATCAAGGTAAATGAGGACAAACGTATCCTTTAATCCCACAAAATCTATGTCCATGGCCCTCTGAAAGGTGGCCCCGACATTCATCAGCCCAAATGACATCTTAGCGTACATGAAGGTACCCCAAGGGGTGGTAAAGGTTGTCTTCTCCTGATCATCAGGGTGTACAGAAATTTGACTGTATCCTGAGAAACCATCTAGGAATGACATGACACTAGCTCCTGAGACTCTTTGCAGTAAATGCTCCATCTTGGGCAGGGAATAGTTGTCTTTTTCGAAGCACTTGTTTAGGTTTCTAAAATCGACACATAACCTAGCCTCCCCACTTTTCTTCCTTGCTACTACTAAATTTGCAATCCATTTAGAATATCTCAGTGGGATTATGATTTTAGCATCAAGGAGCTTCTTGATTTCTTTTTCAATCACAGGTAACAGGAGAGGGTTGATGGGCCTTAACTTATGCTTGAAAGGGATGGTATCCTTTTCTAGAGGAATTCTATGTTGAATAGTATCTTCATCATAGGTTTTCGGATCACTGTATTCCCAAGCAAAAACATCAGCAAATTCTTTTATAAGGCTGCAATATTCTGACCTTTGATCAACTGTTAATTCAGTAGACAAATTTATGAATTTAGGATGATTTTGACTGCCTATGTTGTGCTCATGGACAGCAGGGTCGTTCCCCTTTTCCACAGGTTTGAAGGGGACATCATTATGGTAAAAAATCCTTTCAAGAGGTACTAAACCTCGAGGTATATGATTGCTTGGCAACTGAACAATATCATGTTGACCCATTTTCCCTTTCAACTTAGACTTCTGGGATTCCTCTACATTTAGGTTTTCTTGGTCAATATGCATATCAGAAAAATCATCAACAACCTAGAGAAATCTACCAAGTTCATCATCAGTCTCAAAAACTTTCCAAAATTTGACATTATCAGGTAAGGATGGCCTATACCTAACTTGGATTTCATAGTGCAATTTAGGAGGCATAGGAGGAATGAACGTACTGGCAGAGTCAACCAGGGAATCAACTAGGTGGTTCATAGCTCTAGGTATATAAGAGATGTCGAAAATCATAAAAGAATCTCTAAGTTTCTATACCTCGTCTCTGTATGCCTTTAGCCTAACATTTTTTGCTTGAAAATTTCCGTTCACCTGTTGTATGATGAGCTCTGCATCTCCAAATATCTTCAGGCACATGATTCCCATTTCTTTGGCATCCTTGACTCCCAACATCAAAGCCTCATACTCTGCTATATTGTTAGTAGTTTTGAAATCCAGTTTATAAGACAAATGCATAACATCCTTCAAAGGAGAGATTAAAACTACACCTGCACCTGCTGAAGCTTGGGTACTGGCACCATCAAAAAACATGCTCCAAAAAGAAGTGGTTACTTCTTCATATTGCTGACAAGCAGGCTTTGTGAGCTGCAAAGGCATTGGCTGATCATCATCTATTTGCAGGATACATGCTCCAAAGTCTGTATCCAATGCGTAAATGGGATGGTTTACTGAATTCTTTTCATTACTGATGATGTAGGCAAGCTGGTTTTCTCTAGAGAGTCTTTTAGTTTCACCCACAAACGTTGAGATTGTGGCATAAGTCAGACCCATCTGTAAGGTCCCCCCTAGGCGTTTACTCCATGAACGGGACAAGAGAATTCCAAACTTGGGTGGGATATCGGAAACTACTACATCCATAACCATGCTTTTTTAAGGCAATTGAGACAGGTTTATGACAAGATCTTTTATGAGGCCCAGGAATTTTACTTTCCTAGAGTCAAAAGAGAAGAGATCGTGGTAGGGTTTTGTGATCCTAAGTCCCAGTTCATCCATTACTGCTTTTGGCATCAGATTGTGGGACGCTCCTAAGTCTAGCAGACAATTGTGAAGAATTTTGTCATGGATGTTCAGGGATATGTAGAAAGGTGGACAAGACCCATCCAGTTCTTCAACCATAGGGCCTAGGGTTACTGAGGCCCTGTCATCTTGCAAATTCACAAAATCAGCATCTATGGGTGTTTTTGGTTGAAGGGATTGCAGTATAGATGACTTAAAGGAATCATTTTTCATAAGCGCAATTAGTGGGAAAGAGATTTTCAGCTTTTGAATTTCTAATTCGAGATTAAAAGGTTAAGACAATTTTTTAGAAGTCCTTACCTCTTGAACTGGGGCTTTAAGCTGAATCTGATTAGGGACAGAAAGTGGTAATGGATTTTGTTGTTGTTTTGAAAGGGGAACAGTCTGTTTTGCAGGAGTAGCAATCTTTTTGGCAGGAGAAGCTAGTTGCTTTGTGAGGACAGGATTCTTCTTTCCAGGAGCAACGGTCACGGGTTTTTTGGCAGCAGACCTAGACCTCAAATTATAACCTCCTTGATCATCTGCCTGATACAATGATTCCTCAGTGATCTGTTCGTTCATGAGGGCTTCCTCATAATCAGATTGTGTCAGGAAAGAGGAGTCAACTTTATCCTCCATACAATTGATATTGTCTTCTTCCTCTTCTTATCCCGGAATAAGCTCTTGTTCTTCTTCCAATACAACATGTTGGAAAGGATCTTTGATCCTTTGGTCATCAACAGGATTCATATCCCTTTGGAGGATCTGAGTCTATGGGTTGTTTCTCCTGTAAGGGAGAGTGTTATGGTTTCGAGGGACGAACTCATTTGGCCCTTTACCTTTTGCAGGTTGTTGACCCTGAACCTTCAGTTTAGACATTTTAGAGATCAAGCTATCCAACATCTTAGCCAACTTTTCCATTTTTGTTTCTGATGAGGAGGAAGAGTCTAGAGTTTGTCTCTTTTTGTCCATTTTTCCCTTAAGAATTTCATATGCAGCGATATTGGAATCAACTCCAAGAGCAGCATCTTGCATGAGTAATAAAGACGCGGATCTTCTTTCCCTGAGATGAAGACAGAAATCGGGATCAAAAGCATTTGCATAAGTGATTCTGGCTGAAGTGTCTGTAGGTTTGATCTTGGCAAGGATCTTGCCAAACATTTTATTGAATCTCTTTGTTAAAGTTGACACAGACTCGCCATTTTCTCTCTTCAAATTACCAAATTATGTGAGGTAATAGAGGTGGTCCCTTCTTTCTCCCCAATGCTTCAAAAACAAGTCATCTAGGGCTTCGATGTCAGCTATTGATCCAGCAGGTAACTCTTTGAACCATTCCCTAGCCTGACCGTCTAAACTTTGCACAAAAAACCTAGTCCATACATCTTCATGCTTAATATTTATGTTCTCAGCATAACTATAGAATGCCTCTAAATGCTCTTCAGCTGTAAAGTCCCCCTCTCCAATAAACTTAGGCATGTATTTTTGGTAATCTCCAGTAGGCATAGCAGAAAGGGGGTTAAGCAAATTTAGAGGGGCATATCTAGCCACAAGGATCTTTTCCATCTTAGTCAGAGGGACAGTTATAGTGGATGTGGGTATGGAAGGGGTAGCAGAAGATATCATTGGTATGTGGGATAGATGAGGAGGTATGGGTGGTGATGGAAGTGGTGGGTTTGACCCAATGGAGTCGCCAAGAGTTGAGGTGAAAATATTTGTGGGCTGGTTGGGACAATAGCAATCCTTATAGGAATGTGCAAGCAACAAGGCCAATCTTTCTTCACGTTGATCTAAAAGATTCTGCAAGATGTTTTCAATGGCAAGTACATTGGTATGAACAAAAGGATAGCTCTCTTCAAGCTCAGTTGCTAAGGGATTCAGGGAGGAAGAAGAGCCCTCTTCTTTAATGGATTCTAGGATTTCTTTTCCTAAGTCAGCTTGGGAAATAGATTCGGAAATAGGATCTTCAACAACAGAACTAGTCGGGAACTCTTCAACTTCCAAATCTTCTGATTTACTTATAATTTTCTGTGAACTAGCCGCTTCAGTAGGAGTAAATTTAAAGGGAGTTTCATTTGATAAAACAGAAGCAGTACCTCTAGAAGCACCTGATGTGGTTCCCCTTGCAGACCTGGAAATTTTTCTTCGTGAAGCTCTTCCTCTCCTTATAATCTGCTCAGGATCTGAAACAGGTGTCACTAGTGGCCTTTGAGGATTTGCTCTGTTACTTGGTCTTCTCGAAGCCACTTTGTTCCAATGGAGTCGCCAGATAGATGACTACAACTGGAATACCGTCCACACTTTCTCTATCATCAAAGTAGGATCTTATGTCATTCTCCTAGGGAAACTAGTTTCAACTTCCTCTCCCTGGCAACGGTGCCAAAATGTTATCACTCCAGGAAACTCTCCTAGGTTGTATCTCGAAGATGCTTTGTAACTTACTATTTTCTCAATGATGGGTGGATAGGTGGATCAAAAATGGAACGGCTAACACAAGGTTACTCAATCAAAGCATGTATAGACATATTCAATGGACAAGGCTTTTAGCCCACTCTGTTAAGAGGTTTTAAATAAAGTATATGGATGGACAGAACTTAAAATCTCAGCAGAAACATACATAAGACAGACATATGAATGGCCAATATTATAATCGAAGAAATACTTGTAAAGCTCAGTTAATCAGCGAAATGAAAAGATGACATTTTTCAAACACTGGATCAACTCAAGACATGAAATAAATCATCAAATACAAGTATAGAACAGACAAGAGGTAAATCTAAACATAATAGGAAAAAGAAGCTTATATTATGATATGTAATAAGAAGTCTAAAAGTACAATCAGTGTGCTATCTCCAAAATCAAACCCTTATTCTACATTAGTCACAGGCTTAATAGAATTTACAAAACGGTCAAGATCCTGAAAAACTGGATCGAATCTACTAAAAATAGCTATCTAAAAACAGCTTCCTGGAAAGTATGAAATATTCCCACATTCCAAAAGTAACTACCATCTTTCCAGTCCTCCTATCTTCGACAGTTGTAATGGGCCTTCGGAGGCTGGTGAGTGAGGTCGAACTGCTACCTAGACAACCTGCAGGCCGTTTTTTCCAAAGTAGACAAGAAGATTCCTCTTCTCACCTTGCTGGAGCCCTTCAGTCTGGAACAGAAAATTAATCATGACTCTCTTAAACCTTTAACCATCATTAGAAAACGCCCTCGAGGTACTTGGATCAGCAAAGTCAGATTAGATGCAAAAACCACTTTCTGCGTTATTCTGTATTTTCGGCAGCTGGAAAACTGGGTTAAAATTTTATTAGCTACTGAAAGCCCTGCTTTCGGTGGCTAATGAACAAGTAGCGTGTTCGCCTAAGCCACCGAGGCACCTTTATACATGTGGAGTTGGCCTCTCTTTTCAGTAACTAGATGAGTCCAACCTTTATATCCTAAGCAACCGAAAATTGGAGTTTTTGGTAGTTAATGAACAATTTCCTATGTTCACCTAAGCCACCGAAAACTATGCTTCGTCTTGTTAGGAACCCATGTCTTTACTTTGTTAGTATATTGTTGTTGGACGCATATGTTTTGTAAGTCGTCCCGTAGTATTTGTTGATCAATAGTTTGTGTTATTGTTGTTGGCGCATATGCTTTGTAAGTCACCCGTAGCATTGTTGATCCATAGTTTGTAGTGGCCCATGGTTTTGACCCATAGTATTGGCGCCTAGACTTAGTATATAAGTGTGTGTTGAGACCTATGAAGGCACCGTGAAGTTATTTGTATTGAGCTTTCTCATAGGAGGTTGCCCCCTCGAAGTGGCCTGTGATCAATATAAAAGTGATTCTGAATTCTGTCATTTCTGCTATTTCGCATATTCTTATTAATTAATTGTTGCAGGTGCTTTACATCTGGTATTAGAGCACTTTCTTGGGCTCACTGGGTGAAATTTTTGCCAAATTTTTTTTGCATTTGTTGCAAGTTCGGATTTGGGAATAATCCCTATCTGCTTAACTGTGGGAAGTACTTGGGAATAAGCCCTAAAACTCATTGTGAGGAGTACCACAGGAACCCCGAAGTAGCCAGCCCATTGAGAGGACCTGCCAGCGAAAAGGGCAACGACCCCTACCTGATTGACTAGTTCCCACCCATGAGGTAAACCAAGAGCTGTCATTTGTGGCAAAGCGGTTATCAGTTTTACCTAAGCCGTGGAGTGAGGGGTACTACCCCAATACGCAAGCCGTCAGACAACATTGGTGGCCAAGTGAAACCCCTGAACTATTAGGAAGCCGCACATACCCGGGGTCCATATCTATTTTCAGTTGAACTGTTGTCGATCACTGTTGCGTCGTTTCAGATCCAGCCATTCAGATCCATTCTGAAAGCCGTTCCAGATCCAGCCGTTTTCAATCCATTCGGTGCCGTTCATATCCCTCTATTTCCGCTCACTTCTGGGTTGTAGATTTATCTGTTCCAGATCCCTTCCGAGCCGTAGCCGCTCCAGTCTGGAAAAAAAAAGTATAAAATTCAGTTTTTTCTCCATATCTCCCTTGTTTTCATTCTGTTTCCCTTGAAATTTTCGGGGAACCCCTGTCATCCCATTCTGCATATTTCATTCCTGAGGACCCTATCCCCAATTCCCCTTCCCAAAGCCCGAAATCCCACATTTGTCTATTTTTAGGGTTTGCCATAACTTCCTCATATTTCACCCGATCACCTTCAAATTTTACCACAGAGTTCCTTTCTGAATTCTGCTTCTTTGTCCCCCTATGCCAAATTTTCCCATTCTTTCACCCCGCTTCTGAAATCCTCATTTTTGCTTCCCTGTCTATTCGACGGTGTCCAAAACCTAGTCAAACCCCAATTACCCTTCAGATTTTTTCCCAAGTCCATATTTTCCTTTACTGAAGCAGTTTCTGTTTTTGTTTTCCTACCCAGTCAACCAAAAAAAAAAAACTCCTGGTTATGGTTGTCACCCGTGCAGGAGCAAAAACCATGGAAGACACACTTGCAGCCATCCAAGCCAAACTCCAAGATCTGGATGAAAAATTTCTCGGCCTCCATCTTGAACATTCAGCTATGAACAACAAACGGCAGTCCGAGTCTTCATCAGACAATGGGTTCTCTTCTTCCAGCAATTTCCGTGGTCCAAAGCTTGATTCTCCTCGCTTCAATGGTACTGATCCAACTAGATGGATCTATTGTGCAGAACAATATTTCAGTTTGCATAATACTTTTGATGTCAACAAAGTTCCGCTTGCATCCTTTCATTTGGAACAGGAAGCTCTTCAATGGTACCGTTGGTACATCAAGGCTCATGAAGAGCCAAAATGGCTAGACTTTTGCCAGCTCCTTTTGCAACAATTTGGTCCCAGTGCTTTTGATGACTTCAAATGAGCCCTCACTAAACTTCACCAAATTGGCACTGTGAGAGAGTATCAAACCGAATTTGAGAAACTAGCCAACCACACTTAAGGATTGTCTAGTGACTTTTACCGGAGTTGTTTTATCAGTGGTCTAAAGGATGCCATCTGCTCTGAGGTCAAAATGTTCTGTCCAACCACAATGATGGAAGCCCTAGGGTTGGCTAAGTTAGCAGAAGACAAGATTGCAGCCCAACAATGCTCCAAGCCCACTTTTGTTCCCTTCTGAAATATGGGTTCTCAACGACCACCTATACCGCAGGCTCCTCGACCAACTCCTATGAAGCGTTTATCTGAAACAGAGATGCAAGCACGTAGAGAAAAGGGGCTTTGCTATAATTGTGATGAGAAATTCACTCGGGGACATAGATGTGTTCAGCAAAAGCTCTATCTCTTGGATGTGGATTCTCCGCCTCCCTCTGAAATTGGTGATGAAGATCCAGAAACAATGGATGCTCCGGTCAACATTCAGGAACCGCCTATTGACCCTCTGTCTCAGGATGACCAGCGAGAGATATCTCTCCATGCTTTAGCTAGAATCACCACCCCCCAAACAATGCGGGTCAGGGGTTACTTCAAGAAGCTTCCTCTTACAAGACTCATTGATTCTGGTAGCACTCATAATTTCATTGACCCTCAGATCGCCAAACAAGCTGATTGTTTTATCCATCCTTGCTCCAACTTTGAAGTCATGGTTGCCAATGGGGGCACCTTACCTCGCAAAGGGAAGTGTCGAAATGTGCGTATCTCTATGGGAGATTATACCTTGCACTCTGACATGTTTGCCTTGCCCTTAGGTGGATGTGATGTGGTTTTGGGTGCTCAATGGCTACGCACACTTGGCCCTATCTTATGGGATTTTGCTGAACTTTGGATGCGGTTTTCCCTCAATGGAAAAAAACACACATTGACAGGATTACAACCAGGTTATCTCAACATCATCAGTTCACATCGCAAGGAAAAAATACTCAAGAAGAATTCACATGGTGTCATCGCTCAGATCCATTCCATTCAGATGCAACCATCAGCGGTCTCCACTACTACTTTGGATCTACAACAAATTATGGATCGATATACAGGTGTATTTGCTAAACCAGTGGGATTGCCACCTTCCAGGCCAAAAGACCATCATATTCCACTCCTTCCTGGCAACATTCCTCCCAACATCAGGCCCTATCGCTACCCATTTCACCAAAAAATGGAGATTGAAATGCTCGTTCGGGACTTATTGAAGCAAGGTATTATTCACCCAAGCACTAGTTCCTTTTCTTCTCCAGTTCTTCTTGTCCGCAAAAAAGATGGGTCATGGTGCCTCTGCATTCACTTCCGAGCACTTAATCACCTCACCATCAAGGATAAGTTTCCAATTCCTGTTGTTGATGAGCTTCATGGGGCTCACTTTTTCTCCAAGTTGGATCTTCGTTCTGGGCATCATCAAATTCGGGTTCGTGAGGGTGATATCCCTAAAATAGCTTTCCACACACATGATGGCCATTATGAGTTTTTGGTCATGCCCTTTGGCCTCACTAATGCTCCTTCCACATTCCAGGCCTTAATGAATAAAATATTTCAACCCTACTTGCGGAAATTCATTCTGGTATTCTTTGATGATATCCTCATCTATAGTAAAACATGGGATGAACATCTCCAGCATCTGGATCTTGTCATGCAACTTTTCTCTGACCATCATCTCCACGCTAAGCAGTCTAAATGTGTTTTTGGACAGAAGGAAGTTGAGTATCTCGGGCACATTATCTCAGCACAAGGGGTTCACGTGGATCCTGCCAAAATCGATGCCATGAACAATTGGCCGCATCCTCAGACACTCAAGAGCCTTCGTGGTTTTTTGGGGTTGACTGGCTACTACCGCAAGTTTGTCAAGGATTATGGGAAGATTGCAGCACCATTAACTACTCTATTGAAAAAGGATGCTTTTACATAGACACATGCTGCTCAGTGTGCATTTGACAAACTAAAACAAGCTATGTGTACTACACCTGGTCTAGCTATGCCCGATTTTTCCAAGCCCTTCACTATTGAGAGTGATGCTTGCGGCAATGGACTTGGTGTTGTTCTCCTTCAAGATGAACACCCCATTGCGTTCACCAACAAAGCCCTTTCCGGTAATAATTTAGCCGCCTCTACCTATGAGAAGGAAATTATGGTTATTTTGCATGCATTACAGAAGTGGTGACCATACCTATTAGGGACTCATTTTTGCATCAAGACTGATCACTAGAGTCTGAAATATTTCTTGGAACAGCGTGTCTCCTCCCTGGCACAACAGAAATGGGTTAGCAAACTCATGGGTTATGACTATGAGATCACTTACAAGAAGGGTAAAGACAATATTGTGGCAGATGCTCTTTCTCGCACATTTGATGCCCAAGGTTCTCTTTCATCTATTTCTATGCTTGTTCCAAATTGGTTGCAATTTGTTCAAAAGGGTTATGTCAATGACTCTTCCTTACCTCAAATCATCCAATGCTTGACCAACAACCCTTCTGTTGTACCACATTACTCTTGGTATAGTGCTTCTCTAAGATACAAGGGTCGTCTGGTGCTTCCCCAGAGCACAGATATTCAACAGGTTGTCTTCTATGAACTCCATGCTTCTCCATCGGCAGGGCACTCTAGGTTCCTCAAAACGTATGAACGGGCACGGCGTAACTTCTTTTGGCAAGGCATGAAAAGGACAATTCAACAAATGGTGGCCGAATGTGATATCTGCCAGCGCAATAAGGGTGAAACAACATGTTGAGATATTGTAACTTCAAAGAATATTATAATTGTACTTTATTATTCCGGAGATGTTTCATTTCTCCGTGAAGGTATTATTGTCTATCCGGAGATGTTTATTCCTCCGTCGGAATGTGGTAACTCGGGTTATTAGACTTCCCTAGTGGGGGTCGGCCTTGTATGTGTTATGTGGGTCAAAGGGTTATTAGACCACCCTAGAGGGGTCAGCCCAGTCAGTTGTAGTGGGGTATTTAACCCAATGGTTAAATACGAGCCTACATGTCTTGTGTAAAAGACAAGTCGGAGTAGTGTATAAATAGAGGAGGTGTATTCCCCATTTGACATACACTCACTCACTCAAGAGTGGCGCACTTGTGGAGGAGAGGTCTGCTATGGAGAAGAAGGAGCTTATGCTCAGGGTTTGCATCTTTGTATATTGCTGGTCATCTATATTGAGGAAGCTTTACTGGGTTTTCTACCCCATGAGGGTTTCCCAAGATAAATCTGTGTCTCTTGTGTTTATGCTATGCTTGTTGTTTCTTCAATGATCCTATATATGCTATTATTGTGAAATGGAATGTAATGCTACTATTTTCTGTCTTAGCATATTAAATCTTAACATGGTATCAGAGCTAACCTGAAGGAAGGCAAGGTATGGCACTTGCGACACTTGCTTTACTTATGACAATTTGAAGGTTAGGGTTTTATATAGCAAAAACTAGTCATCGTGGAACTTTCGCCATAAATCCATTTTGGAGAAGGTTCAGGATCTGAAACCTTTACAGGTCATACATAACATCTCCAGGTATATTTTGTCCAAAGGGCACCCTCAAATTCGTTGTACTTTGTAAGTTATGATCAGTACAAGTTAGGGTTTCTGCCTCTTCCAGATCTCAGTCAAAATCAGGTGACCTAGGAAAAAAGGTCATAACTTGGGCTAGGAAGCTCCAAATGAAATTTTGTAAAATGTGACAGGTAGTGCACAGACTGTACTATCTCAAGAAACCTTTTCAAAGGCCGAAGCTGAACCAGTGACACGTGGAACGCCATACAAGTTCGCTCTCCTGTTTTATCCCATAAACAAGTCACGTTGCGACACTTGGTATAACTCTCTCTCAGAGAGTCCAATTGAGGTCAGACCTATCAGGATGGAAATCTAACAGGGTGAGCTATCTCAGGAAAAAAATTTAGAGGCCGAATTTCAAACAGTGACATGTGGCACGCCGTACAAGTTTGCTCTCCTGTATTATCCCAAAAACAGGTCACGTTGCGACATTTGGCATAACTCTCTCTCAGAAAATCCAATTGAGGTCAGACCTGTCAGGATGGAAAGATGACAGGTCAGGCTACTACAAAAAAAGTTTTTAGACCCTCTGGAGTGAAAATTTTGGATTTATAGCAGAAACAATCATGTACATATTTCTGTCAAAACAAAATTATTTTTTGAGCACATTCATTCATGGCTTCCGGAATTTAGGGTTTCAGAGAAAGTTAGAATTTTTGGAATCGGAATCCACGGCTGAATGCTACTCAGGAAAATCAAAATTTAGAATCCAAGATTGAATTTTTTGGTTGGGTAGAAGACCAAGCTTGATCAAACCCCAGTTCGGGATTTTGATCGAAAAGATGGAAAATTAGGGCTTCAGCAAAAGTTGGAATTTTTGAAGTCTGTAACCATGGCTGGAAGCTCCTCAGAAAAATAAGAGTTTAGATCCTTAGATCAAACCCTTTGATTGGGAAAAAGGGTGGGATTCATCAAACCCTAGTTCGGGATCCTGTCCAGAAGATCCAGAAGTTTCGAAGGCAATTTTGAGGGGTCAAATTTTGGAGATTTCAAAATTGAAGTATGCTAGTTTGATCAGCTCAGCAAGACACATCCTTCCATCCATTCAGAAGTGTGAATGTCAAACATTGAATGGGTTTCTCTAGTAAACCCTAATCAAGCTCCAGATCAAGTTTTAGGGGGAGTTGAGGCTAAGGCCTTACATAAGAAGACTACAAGAAGTCTTGACAGGTATGACTTAAGGAGGTTCAAGTATGTCTTGGAATCTGATTCTTGATTAAGTTCATAATGTGTTTGTCTTCATGTTATTTATTAGTACAATCTTGATTAATGTTATTAATTGTCTTATCACCCTAGTAACAGTATGAATGCATGTGAATGATTGAAGACATTCATTGATTAGGTCTATATGATTGTACTTATGCATTATGGTGTTGTGTGAGGTTGATGTTGTCTGCTAACAAGATACAGGTACATCACAAAAGACAAATCAAGTCCCATGACCATGACAACATGAAGACAAAGACTCATCCACTTACGAGGTATGTATGACTTTGTCATATTATTGTTAACCTATGAGACATGCAGGTTCTAGCTCAGGATCTCTAAATCATTGAAGAGATTGTTTAGGTATGTTGTACATAACTAAGCAGGTATACTAATCCAAGTATGTTTTCCTATGTCATGTTAGAATCTTAACTTGTGTTAGGATCCCTTATATAAGTATACTTGGTATGATTGGTTATGCTTATTCATAAAGTTAGTAATCAAGGGTTTATGCATATTATGTCTCTTATCTTGGTTGATGATTTAACTAACTAGATCAAACAAGAATATGCATGAGTAAAAGAAGGCTTTCTTGAAATCCTGAATACTAATGATCATGACTATACATATTCAAGATTATTTAGAATTAGAATGTTTTGATAATATTGAGAATATACTAATGAATGTATGTTTGGGTATGAGATCATGAGGATGACACTAGTGCACACTTGAGCATGCACAGTGGTACAGAATGAATAGAAGTTCAGAAGACATACAGAAGATCAAGCGGGAGGCAACCACACAAACATAAAAGATAAGTATTTGAGTTGTTATTAGAAATAGTAAATGATATTGCTTGTATGCATATTTGTATTCCTAGAATATATCATGCTGAGTGTAAACATTCATAAAGCATTGAACAGTATACTACTAATATGCATATGATTGGTAAGTTGGACAAACATTCCATTGTTGCTTGTCTAGAATGAAACCTCTTTGCTGACATGCTGAGAGCTGTGTACACTCTCGATAGCATGTTCTGGTAGAGATGGAAGGCATCTAGATAGCCACTGTATGCATACAGGATATGGGAAAGTGTTGTGCCAAAGTATTGGTCAAAATAGTTGCATAACTATGTAAATGATATCTGTATGCATAATAGGTTATCATGTCAATATGATTTGATGATTATGAAGTATTACTAATCATGTACTTAATTTTGATTTGTAGTAAAGATCATGATGAATGATGAACACTGAACAAGCGATGGATGTTCAACAAAATATTTACAAATCAAACACACTATAGAAGGCTTGTGGCTAGAAGATTCTCTTAGAAAGAGGAAGAGAATCATGATAAAACCATTCTCTTAATGGTGTAATTAAAAGAAGAAGTGTGAATCAGGTTCTGTATGGGTTCCCAGGATCGATAATCAATTGATGAGCTTAATGATCCCCATGGGTGATGAGGATCTCAACCTTTGCTACAAGGTTGAATATTGTTTCTATACACAGATGACATGCATGCAAGAAGGAACTCATCACAGAGTTCAAATGATATTGAGGCTCATATCAGTAGACCCATCTAACGAGAGATGGCACAGATAGATATTCAGAAGATCATTCAATGCAGAGTGTGAATGATGTTCAGTCACAAAGGGAGAATTGACAGTTTCTTGATAAGCTTGGGCTTTACCAAAAATAAAGTTGTTCCTAACCTGTACCTTAAGGTTGTGGATGATGAACCTATCATACCATTATTATATGACGGTGATCTCTTTCTAACAAAGAATGAGAAACAGATCATGAAAAGAAAGAAGAAGATGGCTGCAGAAATGAAAATGAAAGATCTCAGATTGATGCATTACTTCCTAGGTCTGGAAGTATGGCAAGGCTCAGAAGGAATCTTTCTGAACCAAGGAAAGTATGCTGAGAAATATTAAAAGGACTTGATGTGTTGGTATGGCCACTCTTGAAGTTGTTAGCAGATGACTCATCAGAGTTAGTGGATAGAACTCTGTACAGACAAAATATTGAGTCATTGATGTGTCTAATGAATACTAGGTCAGATATATGCTTTGTTGTGAACACCTTGAGTCAGTATCTAGTGAAAACTAGATGTGTTCACCTGATAAGCTGCAAATCATGTGATATGGTACCTAAAGGATACAATAGACTTTGATCTATGTTATCTTGGAGATCATGACTTCAGATGACTACACAAATGTTGATTGGGCAGGAAGTGTATCGGACAGTAAGAGCACATCGAGAGGATGTTATTGTCTGGGATCAGCCATGATCTCGTGGTTGATCAGGAAAAAATCTAGTGTGGCTCTTAGCACAAGCAGAATATATGGCTACTTGCTCTGCTAATTTATGAAGCAGTATGGCTTCAGTATTGTTTGACTTAGAGATAGACCCAACTATGATCCTATGTGACAAACAGAGTTGTATCAAGATGGCAGAGAATCTAGTGTTCCAAGATATGGTGCAGAAGGGAACCAAAAGTTCGAATTTGTAACAAGTTACCAATGTACTAACCAAACTTCTACCGATCCGATGTACTAACCAAACCTATACCTCAAGTAAATTTTTTCGAGACAAACTTAATATAGTTAAGAAGGACCCTCCTCGAAAGGGGGAGTGATGTGATAACTCATGATGATAGGATTGCATCATCCTCAAGAGAGCCGTAGACATGATGTCTCCGAGAATGAAGTCCTTGGTGGACATGATAGGATTGCATCATCCTCAAGAGAGCCGTAGACATGATGTCTCCGAGAATGAAGTCCTTGGTGGACATGATAGGATTGCATCATCCTCAAGAGAGCTGTAGACGTATGTCTCCGAGAATGAAGTCCTTGGTGGACATGATAGGATTGCATCATCCTCAAGAGAGCCGTAGACATGATGTCTCCGAGAATGAAGTCCTTGGTGGACATTTGGGGATTGAATCATCCCTGGACTTCAGTCCTAAAGTGAGCTGTAGACAGATGTCTCCGAGAAAGAAGAGGTATTGTATCATCCTTGAACACATGTTCTAAAGTGAGCCGTAGACAGGTGTCTCCGAGAAAGAAGAGGGATTGTATCATCCTTGAACACATGTTCTAAAGTGAGCCGTAGACATGATGTCTCCGATAATGAAGTCCTGAATGAACAGGTAGGGGATTGTATCTTCCTCAGACTGAGGTCCCAGAATTGAGCCATAGACATGATTTCTTTGATAATGAAGTCCTAAATGAACAGGTAGGGGATTGTATCTTCCCCAGACTGAGGTCCCAGAATTGATCCGTAGACATGATGTCTCCGATAATGAAGTCCTGAATGAACAGGTAGGGGATTGTATCTTCCCCGAACTGAGGTCCCAGAATTGAGCCATAGACATGATGTCTCTGATAATGAAGTCCTGAATGAACTGGTAGCGGATTGTATCTTCCTCGGACTGAGGTCCCAGAATTGAGCCGTACACTGGGTCTCCGATAATGAAGTCCTGAATGAACAGGTAGGGGATTGTATCTTCCCCAGACTGAGGTCCCAGAATTGAGCCATAGACATAATGTCTCTGATAATGAAGTTCTGAATGAACAGGTAGGGGATTGTATCTTCCCCGGACTGAGGTCCCAGAATTGAGTCGTAGACTGGGTCTCCGATAATTAAGTCCTGAATGAATAGGTAGGGGACTGTATTTTCCCGGGACTGAGGTCCCAGAATTGAGCCGTAGACTGGGTCTCCGATAATAAAGTCCTGAATGAATAGGTAGGGGATTGTATCTTCCTCGGACTTTAGTCCCAGAATTGATCCGTAGACTGATGTCTCCGAAAACTAAAGATCTGGATTGTATCATCCATGGACCTATGTCCTAAAGAGAGCGGGATTGATCATCCTGTAATATGATCGTGTGTGTTGCAGGGTATGCTGCTATGTTTTGATGATAGATGTATTAGTGAGAATACATGCTATTGATGATAGATGTATTAGTGAGAATACACACTATTGATGATAGATGTATTAGTGAGAATACATGCTTTTGATGATAGATGTATTAGTGAGAATACATGCTATTGATGATAGATGTATTAGTGAGAATACATGCTTTTGATGATAGATGTATTAGTGAGAATGCATGCTTTTGATGATAGATGTATTGGTGTGGATACTAATACAGATGATTCAGATACTGTAGATCGTGATGATCCAGATGTTGTAGATCAAGATGATCCAGATGCTGTAGATCGTGATTGAGATGATCTAGATGTTGTAGATCGAGATGATCGAGATGTTGTAGATCGAGATGATCCAGATGTTGTAGATCGAGATGATCCAGATGCTGTAGATCGAGATGATCCAGATGCTGTAGATCGTGATGATCTAGATGTTATAGATCGAGATGATCTAGATGCTATAGATCGAGATGATCCAAATGCTGTAGATCGTGATGATCTAGATGTTGTAGATCGAGATGATCCAGATGCTGTAGATCGAGATGATCCAGATGCTGTAGATCGTGATGAACCAGATGCTGCAGATTGAGATGATGTGAAGATGTTGATCGTGTTGATCTAGACGACGATGTTGATCATGTGATGACGATACTGACGATCATGAGGATTCAGATATTGATGTTGATGTAGCTGTTTGAGTGCTGCAGAAGATAAAGACTCAGTACTGAAGATGTTGATGTTCCAGTATTGAAGATGTTCCAATAACTGGTTGAGTTACTGATGATGTTGAGAAAGATTCCAATGATTTATAGATGTATCATGTATGATGTTGATGACTCCTTGCTCGTGCAGATGCTGTTATAATATCCTTCTCGTTAAGGGGGAGTGTTGAGATATTGTAACTTCAAAGAATATTATAATTCTACTTTATTATTCTGGAGATGTTTCATTCCTCCGTGAAGATCTTATTGTATATCCGGAGATGTTTATTCCTCCGTCGGAATGTGGTAACTCGGGTTATTAGACTTCCCTAGTGGGGGTCGGCCCTGTATGTGTTATGTGGGTCAAAGGGTTATTAGACCACCCTAGAGGGGTTGGCCCAATCAGTTGTAGTGGGGTATTTAACCCAATGGTTAAATACGAGCCTACATGTCTTGTGTAAAAGACAAGTTGGAGTAGTGTATAAATAGAGGTGTATTCCTCATTTGACATACACTCACTCACTCGAGAGTGGCGCACTTGTGGAGGAGAGGTCTGCTATGGAGAAGAAGGATCTTATGCTCAGGGTTTGCATCTTTGTATATTGCTGGTCATCTATATTGAGGAAGCTTTACTGGGTTTTCTACCCCATGAGGGTTTCCCAGGATAAATCTGTGTCTCTTGTGTTTATGCTATGCTTGTTGTTTCTTCAGTGATCCTATATATGCTATTATTGTGAAATGGAATGTAATGCTGCTATTTTCTGTCTTAGCATATTAAATCTTAACATAACACTCCTTCCAGGATTGCTCAAACCCTTGCCCATACCTACACGGATTTGGACAGATATTTCTATGGATTTCATTGAAGGGTTCCCTAAATCTGGCAGGAAGACAGTGATTCTCGTTGTGGTTGATCGCCTCTCCAAATATAGTCATTTTTTTGCTCTCAACCATCCCTATACAGCCTCCTCAATTGCTCAAATTTTCGTGGACCAGATCTTTCATCTTCATGGCGACCCTTCTTCCATTGTCTCGGATCGTGATGCGACTTTCACCAGTCATTTTTAGACAGAACTATTTCGCCACACTGGCACCAAACTGAAGATGAGTTCAGGGTATCACCCCCAAACATATGGTCAGACTGGAATTATCAATAAATGCTTGGAAATTTATCTTCGTTGCTTCACCTCTAAACAACAACATCAATGGGAAAAGTGGCTCCCTCTCACTGAATGGTGGTACAATACCTCTTACCACACTGCCTCTAAAATGACCCCATATGAAGCAGTCTATGGTAAGGCACCTCCAGTTCTTCTTCCATACACCCCCAACAGTTCACCAGTTTAGGAAGTTGACACAGTCCTTCGAAACCGTGATTAGATTCTTTGCATTTTGTGGGACAATCTTCACATGGCAAGAAATCGCATGAAGCAGCAAGCTGACCAGCACCGTTCTGAGCGCACTTTTCAAGTAGGCGATATGGTTTTTCTTCGTCTCCAGTTGTACAAGCAATCATCCCTGAAACTCAAAGGGCGTCATAAGCTCACTCCAAAGTTCTATGGGCCATATTGGATTCTTCAGAAGATTGGGTCCGTTGCTTATAAATTGGAACTTCCTCCTTCTTCCCGCATTCATCCAGTCTTTCATGTCTCTTGTCTGAAGAAAGTTCTTGGCACCAACATCAATCGACAAAAGATTTTACCCAAACTGGATAATGAAGGATCCATCCTTTTGGAGCCAGAGGCCATCCTCAATCGGTGCACTCGTCAGCTTCTCTCTCGCTTTATCACAGAGATTTTAATTCAGTGGCACGGCATGCAACCAAAGGATGCGACATGGGAACCACTCCTTCAGATTCAACAGCAATTTCCACATCTAAATATTTGAGGACAAAGCTTTTTTTAAGGGGGAGGGAATGTTAGGAACCCATGTCTTTACTTTGTTAGTATATTGTTGTTGGACGCATATGCTTTGTAAGTCGTCCCGTAGTATTTGTTGATCAATAGTTTGTGTTATTGTTGTTGGCGCATATGCTTTGTAAGTCGCCCGTAGTATTGTTGATCCATAGTTTGTAGTGGCCCATGGTTTTGACCCATCGTATTGGCACCTAGACTTAGTATATAAGTGTGTGTTGAGACCTATGAAGGCACCATGAAGTTATTTGTATTGAGCTTGCTCATAGGAGGTTGCCCCCTCGAAGTGGCTTGTGATCAATATAAAAGTGATTCTGAGTTCTGTCATTTCTGCTATTTCGCATATTCTTATTAATTAATTGTTGCAGGTGCTTTACATGTCTATCCTGCAAAAATTTTGGCAAAACTATGTTTCCTGACTTCTGCTACTCATATTCTTACCGTTGGGATTTCTCTTCATCCTAGGTCGAAACCGGAGTGTCAACAAAACTGACTGTTGCTGCTGTTAAGGTGTCAAGGTCTGAGGGTACCTTAGGCTGGGATTTCAGAGTCATTTACTCACCTCCCAGAAGCTCAACCTTCCTACTCAGTCTGATATTGTCTCTTATCAGTCTGATAGTCTCCTAGAGCAGATGATCCTCCTCATGCGCCAATTTTTGAGTGAGAGAAGTGTGTCTTTTCGAATGATCCAAATAGAGATCTCTTGATCTCTATTTATACTTAACCTATTTGCCCAGTTACACTATGGGGCTGACTTGTCTATCTAGATACATCCACAATATAATATATATTTCAGGGCCGACCCCACATATGGTGGTCTAATAACCCATCGGCAAGTACACACACTTGCGACACTTGTCAATCCACATGACAACACTTCCTTATAGAGGAATAACACATCTCTTGTAAGGGTACAATAAATATATATGAAATACATAGATGAAATACATTCTGAAGTTACATATAGATCAACACTCCCTCTTAACTAGGAAGGTATTTCTCGACACAGTTCTGCTAGACAAGTCTTCTTCTCGGGATCATCGTCATCGATGCATCGTCATCATCATCATCACTACTGCTGCTATCTCAACCTGACTCTACTCGTCATAGGAATTTCTACAGAGCCAGTTCTTTTTCATACTGGATGTAGGCCCACCACCTGCAGGTCTTCCTCATCTGTGCGAATGGTCTGATAGAGGTGGCCTCTCAGGACTAATTTTATGTCCGGATGCAATACCGGAAAGAGTATCCCAGGAACATTTATGTGCCTAAGCACGACCGGCAAGATCTCCCGGGACTAATTACATGCATCTCCTCCACAATACTTGTAAAGAGTATCCCGGGAACATTTATGTGCTGCAGCACGACCGGCAAGATCTCTAAAGAGCATCCCAAGACTTATTACGAGCACACAGCTCAACCTCTCGGATCTCTAGGACTGATTACATGTGGATAGACAAAATTGTTAAAGAGCATCCCAAGAACATTTATGTGCCACAGCACGACCGACAATATCTCTAAAGAGCATCCCAGGACTAATTATGAGCACACAACTCAACCTCTCGGATCTCCAGGACTGATTACATGTCTTCGTAGTAATACCTCATCCCAGGACTGATTATGAGCACACAGCTCAACCTATTGGATATCTGAGGACTGATTACATACTACATAACAATACCAGAAAGAGTACCCCAAGAACATTTATGTGCCGCAACACGACCGACAAGATCTCCCGGGACTGATTACATGTTATTTGCACAACCTGCCACATATCATCTCTGACCTCCAAGTATCAACCTGATACTCATGATCCAATGGATCATCATCACACGAGGCATCATCCTGATGCCCATGATCATACTGATCATCATCACTATACCATCCTAGTACATATCATCTGGAACAACATCCTGAAGCTCATCATCATGATCAACCTAATCATACAATGCATCCACCTGATGCATACCAAGTATCTACCTGATACATATCACCATACACAGTGTATCCACCTGATACATAGATACATGATCCACACAATGTATCCATCAACACACATGATTTACTTGATCATACCTAATACATACCAACATACATGATCTACCTAATCATACAATGTATCCACCTGATACATATACAAATACATGGTCCAAGCATCCAACATAATGCATACACAAAATACATACAAATGATCCAACTGATCATATCCAGCATCCAACATGATGCGATATACATATAAATTATCCAACTAATCATATCCAGCATCCAACATGATGCATACATACATATACATATAAATGATCCAACTGATCATATCCAGCATCCAACATGATGCGTACATATATATAAATGATCCAACTGATCATACAAAGCAGAAACCAGAACATCATCCTGATGCTCATCATCCAGCGCTTACATCCACAGCCATGTGAAGGATCCTCCTTCCAACATGCTTGGAATGGCTTCAGCAAATGTGTCCATCACTTCTTCCTCGAAGTGTCCTTGATCTAAAGAACACCCAGCCTCTCCCTGAAGTACTCGAACATTCCCCTGGCTAGTGACTTTGTCAGCACATCTACAATCTGCTCATCCGTCGCAACATACAGGAGCTTCACAGCTCCTCTCTGCACGATATCTCTAATATAGTGATATTTGATCTCTATGTGTTTTGACCTGTCATGAAACACTGGGTTCTCAGACAGCTTCCCACAACTATGGTTATCGCAGAAGATACTAGTAGCATCCAACAAGATATCAAATAACTCAGACAGTAGCTTTCGTAGCCATGCTGCCTCACAACTAGTTGAACAAGCTGCAACATACTCTGCCTCAGCTATACTTAGTGCTACGCAGGACTGCTTCCTGCTAAACCAACAGATCACACCTGATCCCATACTGAAGCAGCACCCATATGTGCTCTTCCTATCTGCAGCACTACCTGCCCAATCTGAATCAACATAAACCTGCAAGTTAAACTTTTGATTCGCTTCATACTTGAGCCCATAATCCACTGTACCCTTCACGTACCTCAGAACATGCTTTACAGCAACCAGGTGAACACTCCTCGGATCTGTCAGGAACTGACTCAATGTGTTCACAGCAAAGCAAATATATGGTCTCGTGTTCGTCAGGTACATCAAGGACCCAATCATCTGACGATACATAGAAATATCACCTGGCTCAGATGAAGCATCACATAGAAGCTTCAGGTTCGATGCCATAGGTTTGACCATGGCTTTGCAATCCATCATCCCGAACCTCTTCAGGATATCTACAGTATACTTCCCTTGTCCAAGGAAGATCCCATCTGAACTCTGCCACACTTCCATACCTAGGAAATAATGCATCATTCCCAAATCTTTCAAATCGAACTCGACAGCAAGCTTCCTCTTTGTATCTACAATCAATGTTGTCATCTCGTGCTACAAATAAGTCATCCACATACAGGAGTAGAATCACAGGATTACCTTCCTCAACCTTGAGGTTGGAATCTGCTTTACTCTTGGTAAAGCCCAAACTGGATAGAAAGTTGTCTATCCTACCAAGTTCTGCACACATATATGACTACACCATTCAAGATAGTTGTCTTGAAATCCATCTGGTGTATCTTCTATTTCATCACTTTTATATTCCTCTATGCTGCCATCTGCAGCATGCTTAATCTGATAGTTCCATTTGGAAGTCACAACAGACTTCCCTTCAGCTCTTGGGACCGCATCTGAAACATCATTCTTCATGATCGACGGATCATGGCATTCTTCCCGTATCCTGGGAACTTCAATATCTTCAATAGATAATTTTGTTGCTTGAACAAATGTTGTAATCCTTCTTTTGTAGGTGAAGGTATATGGTCTTTCCTACAAAACAAGTTAAATTGCATGATTAGAAACATCTCGTAATTTTTAGAACAAATTCTTTCACATAAAGAAATATGTCATACAGTCATGCAATTATTTAAGCCAATGCTTTAATACAACATTTATCCATGTTCCATAACTTTCTAGATGCCTTCCAGTCTCTACCAGAACATTGTTAAGAGTTTGCACTACTCTCAACATGTCAGCAAAGAGGTTTCATTCTAGATAAGTAGCAATGGAATGTTGTACAGTGCCACATGTCACTTACCCAACACATGCATATTAGTAGTATACTGTTCATTAATGCAATCATTCTAATATGCACAATACATATCCTAAGTCTAGGAACATGAGCATATACATCATTGAACAATTTTATTTAAACAAACAAATATGCAAGAAATGATAATTAAAATACTTATCTTGTTTGTTTGTTGGGTGGACTCCCTCTGAGTCTTTGCTTCCTTGCAGGAGCTGCTGGAGTCCTAATCTGAAGTAGCTTCTTCTACACCTTTCTGTTGTGGAATGTAGAGAGATGGTCAACTCCCTCTGAATATCTGCATCCTTGCAGAAGCCACTGGAGTGTACTCCCTCTTGATCTTTGCTTCCTGGATTACTTGTTCTTGAACTTATATTCATTCTCGATCCCTATGCATTCTTGTTAGTATTATCATTGTGTTATTCTCAAGGTCTCATACATAATCAAACATTCATTAGTATAATCTTAATATTATCAAAACACAATAATCTCAAGCATGTATAGTCATGAACATTTCAAACAGAAATAATAAGCATTAGCATTCAAGGTTTATATAGGACTCTTATGGTTAGTCATAACATGTCTAAACCTGTGATTACTCAAACCTATGACTCTTCTGGTTAGTCATAACATTAAATAAGGTAAGACACGTAATATGCATATACCCATGATTATTCAAACCTATGAATTCATGAATAAACATCATCAATCATGTCATGCATACTTATATAAAAGATCCTATGATATAAGAAACACATACCTGGTCACCATATTTGCTAGTTATGTCTAGCAATGTGTTCTTGTTTTCTTCAATGACCTGCATAATTCATTAGTTAGCTTTTGCAAAAACAAATTATACATACCTCTATGTGATCCATGAATATGGATGAATCTTTGTCTTTATGTCACCATGGCATGTTCAAGTTGTCCTTTCAATTTATACAAACCTCCCTCTTGCTCTCCAATCACCACTGCATCATCTATGGTCTTTCCCTTTGGCCACATTAGGACTTGGCCATCCACAAATGCAACCCTCATACCTTTTGCATCCAATGCAGAGATGGAGAGTAAGTTCTTTTTGAGCCCAGGCACATAAAGGACTTCTTTCATCTTCAAATATTTTCCAGAATCTAGGTTGTAGGAGGCTTCACCACTTCCGTTGATGGGATATTGATAATCATCCCCAAGTTTCACTTTATGGGGTGATTCATGTTCAAACAGATTTACAAAGGATTCTTTAAACCCAGTCATGTGTTTGGAAGCCCCACTATCAATCAACCAATCATTACAACCATGGGAGATAGTACCTGTGAGAGCAGAGATTAGAACATACTCTTCTTCACTTGATGAGTCATCATTACTATCATCACTTTCTGCCCTAGCCTTCTTCTTTGGAGGTTCATCATCTTCGACAGCATGAGCATGGTACCTTCTTTTGTTACCCTTCTTCTTGTTGTTGGAGTTGTTGTTGTTGTAGTTGTCCCTTTTGTTCTTGGGACATTTTGAAGCAAAGTGACCCTTCTCATTACAAGTGAAACACCTTAGATCTTTCTTGTCTTTGTGAAAATGATGAGAAGATTTCTTCTTGTGATGGGATGGCTCCCTCTTGAACTTGCCCTTCTTAGTGTGAGCTATGAGAGCTTGATCTTCATTTCCCATCTTCTCTTCTCTTGCCACAAGCCTTGCTTCTTCTTGAGAACATTCCTCCCATAATCTACTGAAGGATATTAACTTCTTTCTGGCACAGATCCCCTGGATAAAAGAGTCCCATGACCTAGGTAGGCCATTCAAAGTAGTCATAAAAATTTCACCATTCTCCATCATTTCATCTACAGCTTCAAGTTGTTCCTTTATCTGAGAGACCTTGGAGAAATAGGATTGAATGGTTTCTCCATTCGACATCTTGACCTCTTTCAATTGATTCCAAAGGGTCATCTTCCGATTTATGTTCTTTCCTTCAAATAACTTGGTCAAAGATTCAAGCATAGCCTTGGGTGTCTTTAGAGAAGACACATGGGGTATGAGATGGTCTTTGATAGAATCAGCAATGATTTTGTTTGCCTTGACCAAGTTCTTCTTATGCAATAACTTAGCCTCTTTATCCTCTAGGATAGGGATGTCTTCTTTTATATATGAGTCCAACTCATTCTCTTCCAAGATTAACCCAATCCTATATTTCCAAGCTCGAAAGCTATCATCCCCTTCAAGCTTATCCTCAAGCTTGGTGTGGTGAGACATCTTATAGAGTACTTCAAATGGAAATAGAAAAGATTTAGGTCTTACCACTTGAAATGCTGAAAACTGGATCTGGTCCCAGATTAGGGTTTGTCGAAAAAACCCTAAAAATTCAAAATGTGAATTTCAACTTTCGAAAAGGATAGAAAGATGCGCCTTGATGAGTTGATTATCCTGGTGTATTCAAAATTTGAGATCAACAAAGCTTTACCCTTTAGATTTTCTTTTTTGTCTTCCCAGGTTCAGTGGGGAGAGCCCTGAATTAGGGTTTCAGATTCCCGGAGATCTACCTAGCCAAAATCTCGATCCAAAGCTCTAAACTTCGATTTTTACAAGGAGCTTCCAGCTATCTCTTCAGATTTTAGAAATTCCTATTTTTGTGGAAACCCTAATGTTTAGGGCCAAATCTGAAAATGCTCAAAATTGAATTGTGATTGGACAGATAGATTCTCCTTGATGAGTAGAGTCAATCTACTATACTGCTTTTCCAAAAACTGTGGAGAGAAACCCAATAAACAAGAAACTCAAGTTTCCGTCACTGCAAAATGTCTTCTTCTCAGGTGAGATCTGATACCATGTTAAATTTTGAGCATTAATTCACAATACTCTTGGATCTTTACTGAGAGAATAACATATACAGTATATTAATGCATAACAATCACAATAAGCATCACAAGCATCACAAGAATCAAAAGCATGAGAGACAAGAGACATAGAGTTTCCGTGGGGAAAACCCTAAGGTGAAAAACCCCACAACTTCCTCAAAGATAGAGAGAGCAATGGCTCAACCAAAGTACAACCAAAATACACTTGAGATAGTCTCCTAGAGCAGATGATCCTCCTCCTCACTAGTGCACCACTTTCTGAGTGAGAGAAGTGTGTCTTTCCGAATGATCCAAATAGAGATCTCTCAATCTCTATTTATACTTAACCTGTTTGCCCAGTTACACTATGGGGTTGACTTGTCTATCTAGATACATCCACAATATAATATATATTTCAAGGCCGACCCCACACATGGTGGTCTAATAACTCATCGGCAAGTACACGCACTTGCGACACTTGTCAATCCACATGACGACACTTCCTTATAGAGGAATAACACATCTCTTATAAGGGTACAATAAATATATATGAAATACATTCCGAAGTTACATATACATCAACACGAGGTGGGAATACCCATGCTCATATCAATGTATCAAGATATACAAATAATGGTGAGGCCCAAAGGGGACCTGAACAATATATAGATATATGTTGTGTACATCATAATGGTCTAAAAGGAACACAAATATAGAATGTACTCATGGTCCAACCATGACTGATTTGAAGAAATGATACATGGAAACAATGCCATTCATCCTGAATGCGGTATCACAACAACCGATGCTCTGCTGGATATTAAGGGGTACAATGACTAGATGGACTCAACGACTAAGAGTCGGAATCTCGGAGGTACATTGGAATGCATATGAACTAGATACTATAGGAAGCATATAACTAAAGGGATTCTAAACATTATCGCTAATGCAGAACCGAATATCTATGGGAACATACAACTGGGGTTCCAAATAGACTCGCCAATGTGCTAGAGTCAGGGGACATCCGGGGCCTTCTACCAATAACTAAAGGGACAAATACCATGTACCAATCTCAACGCTGCAGTGATTGAGCTGGAGTCGAGCACGTGAGAAATAACCATTCTAAGAGTCACTAAGGACTCCTCTCAGATGGTCTGTAGGACCTCACCTGTCACGTCCCCCCCCATCATTCCCAACCACATAGGGAACATGACTGTAACATGGGGGTGTCTAACTCTCCCCACATCCATACAACGAAATGTACAATTAAAATAAAATGCATACTGAAATTTACACAACAAAATTAAACATATTTGCACACACACAAACAGTAATGCATCAACATATCTTTCACAAGCAGAGGATGATTCCACATGCACAGAATCAATTCCATTCCGATGCTATGCACAGATTTCATATCAACCATATTAAGATAATCATTTCAATCCATTAACATGAGTAATTATCATTCAGAATTAACACATTGTAGAACACAGAATGTATATAATTTAAACCACAGAGAACACTTATCTTTGAGATGAAGCTATACAAACAACTGCTTATGTGAGAGAAACGTTCCACCCAACCATGGATCTTTGTCTAGACTATATTCTTTCAGTTGAGAGATCACCCCCGAGATGGTTTGTGTATCCACTAAGGAGGAACTAGACAGGCTCACTCACAGCCATGGTTTCACTCAAACAGTCATGCTAAACCAACACACGATTGGGTTTATCAAGCATGCAATAAGAAAAGGAGGAGGATGCTAAGCTAGTGAGCTCAACCATAGAGCTATAGGCATATCAAATGAACTCAACAGTCATGGCACCCATAATACCTACCTCACCCAACATAAGGAAGGTCCCCTTCTCTGCTGCACAGCCCCTCAAGCGTCCCTTCCCTCCAATGCTATTCAGGGTGGGAATAGAAAGGTCTAGCTGCTAATTCCTTGAGATTCCAACCTTCACTGGGTTTATCAAGCAAACCCAACCTCTATTCAATCATTCACACTTGGATTTCTCACAATTCTATCATCAAATAACTCAATCCCATCACTGGATTTCTAGGATATAAAAATTGGGTTTTCCAGTGGATTTCGGGGTATCTAATACTCTCAATTTCGCCCCAAGGTTCATATCTATGGATCCCCCATTGGATTTCATTTTCAATACCAAATTCTGGGCGTTTATGACACTTCAAAACATGGGTTCTTGCAAAGTTGTGATTTCTGAGTTTTTTCACTATTGGGCATGTGTAATGGATGAAAACTGATGCTGGGATGTTCCACAATGGAGTGAGAATGAGGAAAAAGGAATTCCCATGAGGTAGAGTGACTTCTGGGTCAAGGAAACAGATCCCATACTCTGCCATACGAATTTTTGGGTTGTCCATGCTCCATTGAAGCCATGCACTGATTTCTAAACAAATTTCTTACAACTGAATTAAATATCAGCAAGGAAGGTCAAATGGGTTCTCAAGATGACATTTGGCAGCTTATGGCTCAACCCCAAAACCCCCTCACCACTCTCTAGTGGATACACATGGCCCTTTTCTCATTAGTTGCTTCCATAGCCAGTTTTGGTATTTTATTGAAATATTAATATTTACATCAATTTACAATATTCCATGGCTTAATAGATTATGGATAACAAAATGTCAAATGCTTGTCCATTTTAAATAAAATACGCACATACACTAGCGGGGCCTTAGCCTTAAGCTCCATGCTAGAGAAACATACATCGCATGTATACAATATTTACATTAAAAGCCAATATATCATAAGGGTCAAAATGGGGTATTACATTCCCCTCTCCATTAGAACAACACCATCCTCGGTGTTCTCAAAACTGAACAAAAATGGCAATGCCTCTCTCATGGCATCCTCCAGCTCCCATGTAGCCTCATCGGGACTAAGGTGCTCCCATTGGACCTTTACCTTCCCAATGGCTCTGTTCTAGAGCAAAGTGACCTTCTTGTCAAGGATGTGCATAGGCTCTACTTGGAACTCTCCCTCGGGTTACACCTGTATCACATTCCAATCAATTGTATGATTAGGATCATGTACATACTTCTTAAGCAAAGATACATAGAAAAAATTATGAGCTCTTATGTTAGTAGGCAATGCAATTCTATATGCAACTGGCCCTATCCTATAAAGGACTTCAAATGGCCCATAATATCTTGGTGCCAGCTTGGAACAACTCCCTAACTTGAGGGAACTTTTCCTTGGTTTCACTCTCAAATAAACATGATTCCCAATCTGAAATTCCTTATCCACTCTTTTCAAATCTACATAACTCTTTTGCCTGTCTTGAGCTGCCTTTAAATTCTGCCTGATCTTAACAATTTCCTTGATCATCTCTGGTCCAAGTACTACCCTATTCACCAGGCGATCCCAATTCACTGGAGTCCTGCATCCCTTGCCATACAATGCCTCAAAGGGACTCATCCCCAATGATGCATGATGTCCATTATTGTATGCAAATTCTACCAAGTGTAGGTAATCCTCCCACTTGGATGGTTTATCCATCACATACATTCTCAGCATGTCTTCAAGAACCTGATTCACCCTCTCAGTTTGGCCATCTGTTTGAGGATAATATGATGTACTAAAATTCAATTTAGTTCCTAATTCCTGGAATAATCCTTTCCAGAAATTAGAAGTGAACTTTGTATCATGATAAAAAAACTATTGCCTTAGGCAATCCATGCAATCTGAATATCTCTCTCATGAAGATATTTGCAATGTCATTAGCCTTGTCAGTGGACTTGACTGGAATAATGTGAGCTACCTTTGATAGCTTTTCCACCACAACCATGATTGAATCATGCTTCTTCACTGTCATGGGAAGACCTGTTATAAAATCCATAGAGATCACTTCCCACTTCCATTCTGGAATGGGTAAGGGTTGCAACAATCCTGCTGGATGTTGGTGCTCTGCCTTGACTTGTTGGCACTTTTGACACCTAGCAATGTACTTAGCTATGTCCTTCTTCATACCATGCCAAAAGTATTGCTTTCTTGCTGTTGTTATAGCCTTTTGATATCTTGGATGTCCAGAGTATGGCATTTGATGTATTTCATCCATCACTAGCTTCTTCAAATCTGCACTATTTGCAATGTAAAGTCTATCTTTATAGATGAGGACATCATCTTCACCAAGCTAATATCCCGCACACTTTTCATCTATATTTTTCTACTACAACTTTTCTTTAATTTGAAGGTAAGTTTCATCACTAGTTTGAGCTTCTAGAACCCTTGTCTTCAAATCTGATTTGCACATACTTACTGCTGCAACATGAAATTTTCTGCTAAGGGCGTCTGTAACCTTATGCTCTTTCCCTTTTATGCTTAATTTCAAAATCAAATTCACAAAGAAATCCATCCATCTAGCTTTCCTAGCATTCAATTTTGGTTGGTCAAAAAAATACTTCAAGCTCATGTGGTTCGTTCTAAACTCGAATCTCCTTCCCAACAAATAATGTCTCCACATCTTGAGAGCATGTACTATGGCTGCTAATTCTAAATCATGTGTGGCATAATTCTTTTCATGCTCTTTTAATTTCCTTGACTCATAGAAAATCACAATTCCTTCTTGCATGAGCACTCCACCTAGCCCTTCAATGCAAGCATCTGTGCACACTACAAAATCCTTCTTCGGATCTGCTATCTTCAAAACAAGAGCGTTGGTAAGTAACTCCTTTAACTGCTGAAAAAACTTTTCTCACATTTTTCAGACCATATGAACTTGGTATTCTTCCTTTGCAATGAAGTGATTGGATGAGCTATATTGGCGTATATAACTGATCTAGAGGTTTCCAATGTATACCCAAGTACTTCGTGATTCAAGGAACCAACAAAACCCCTATTCACCGGCCCTTTCAGAAACAAATTGCGCACAACCTAAGGTTTCACCCGAGGCGAAGCTGAGGGGGTGGTTGCGTAATCACGTTTCCACAACTTGGTGATGCGATTGTCAAAGGAATTGATGGACAGCGTGATAAAGGGGACTCTTAATGCGTATAAAAGACTGTCCAAAGTTTGCTACTTCGCGACAAGTACTTCGGCAAGCTGAGGTGCTTGCGCAACCAGCGCATCCACAGACTGCGCAGTATGGAGTACTCTTAGTGTTACAATGATAAGCTATCAACAGCTTACCTCGCCGCACTAACAATGGGTCAGTGCATCAACTAGACCACGCATCTACTTCAAGACTTAATCAAGTCTATTCAATCTTACTTAACATTCCTTATCCATTTGACAACACTTAGGTTCTTATTGTTATGGTATATGCAAATGAATGAAATATACAATACTGCGCGCTCCAACGCTGCACTCAACTTCAGAGTTCAACTATGTGATTATCCAACATATTCATACATTCAAATACTTAGACTGTTGAATACTTATATCCATCCATGCATGTATTATCTAACATATTATTCCCACCATTCTTGTGATGAATACATATAAAATCAATCACATAACAGATAATATGCGGTATTAAACGTCCATACTAAGAAAATGAACATTTGCAAACACAAACAATCACATGGCACAGAATTTAATGTGGTTCACCCCCTGGATGGAGGCTACGTCCACAAGAACTGTTGTTAAATTGATCTTTTGGGAAGGGTACAACATTCTTAGCCTGTGCACTCAGCTGCAGACTCTCTTCTCTCTTAGATAGGCCTCTACGCACATAGGTGCAGAGCCTTTACAATAGCTTCAAGTTCAAAGATTCTAACAATGTTCAACAATGAAGAGATAACCCTTTCCCATACAAAAATGCCTTATTTATAGATCACGCCCATGGGTCATGTCTTTACAATCAGTAGGCCGAAACCCTAAGGTTTCCAAAACTGGCATGGTTAACTGCCACCCTAGCTGTCACCATCGACAGCTTGCTCCTCTTCCCCCAAGCCATCCTGTCAGGCCACTCGTGGCTCACACGCTCCTCTGACAGCCGCAGTCGTAAAAAATGGTTACAACTACATCATGGCCTGTCCCTTTCCACTCCTTCCACCTGCCTGTCACCATCGACATAGTGGCATAGCTTCTCAATTGCTTGTCGCCACTCTCCTTGGCAGGTTGCTTTCATCTGCCTTCCACCTGTCTCTTACCCAAAATAGGTCATTTCCTCGTCTAACCTTTACCTGTATTTCTTACCAAAAAAAGTTGTTGCGCGATTCCTGTGCACTAGAGTACTGTGCAATCCTGCCTTAACTATTGTCATTGTGCGACATGCGCAACTATCAAAACTGCTCCCATGCCCTGTCGCAACGCGCAATGCGCACTTTTCAGCACTTGTGCAAATCTTCCAACTTGGGCCCCGCCCAACAGGCCCCTAATACTCACCTATGGCGTGTCCCGAGCCACTTCTGCCTTCGGACGATGGTGTCGCATCTTCCGGTGCACCTAGCTTTGAAGTAAAATTTTGTAGAATAATGGCTAACTCCGCAACTGTGTCCTTTGTATGTTACTCAAATTCCCGAAGCATCTCCAGAGTTTCCTGCGAGACCTTTTCTTTGGCCACCTTGTCTTTCATGGTGCCTTCCTCCACCTGAAGTTCTACAAACTTCTCATCTAAATGCTACATCAATTCAAGGCCTTCTTGTTCAATGGACTGCAACCTAGCATTTGTTCCATCCTCTTTCTCTGTTAGTGTGACCATCTCTTTCTGTAGGTCCTTCATTTCATTGTACTTCTGGACTTTCTCTCTAGCCGGTGTAGTTTTTAACTTTATGCTTGCAGCATCTACTTGCTACTATGTCCGCTGCAAATCCCCCTTGATTTGTTGAAGCACGGGATCCTCATTCAAACCGGTCAATGCGGTATTGAGTCCTTCAAGTAAATCATGGCACTTCGTCACTTCCAATGAAATGCTATCCATGGTTTCCTGCACTTCCTCCACTGGAGCCAGGCATTGATCTGGTGAAATAACTGGATGCCTAGCCTCCAATTCTACAATCTTCCCTTTATAGGAAGTCTCCATCTACATCATATCTGATGTAAGGGTTTCTACTTTGGCCCCAAGCTTCTTAATTGTATCCTCTACATCATCTTATTCTGCGTGTTCCTCAATCTTTGCACAGACCGTTGAAACTGTCTCCTTCAGCTTACGGTCTTTTTCCCTGGCTTCGCTCAGTTCTTGCATATTGCGAGTTGATTCCTACTTCAGCTGATTGATATCTTCAGTGATCTTTGTGCTCTGATCATATGAGGCAAGGCCTCTCTCATGAATCTCCTCTACAATATTTATATGCAATTCATTCAAGTCTTCTAGGGGTAAAGCCCCAATATTAAGGTCAAGGCGCGTGATCTTTACTGCCTCCTGAATCGTTTCATTCGGATAAATGAGATAGCTCGGCTCGAGTTTCAGCACACACGGATACTTACTTACAATAGGAGGTGGACTCCTTAGTGCACTTGTTCCACCTACCTTCCCTTCGGAGTCTGAATTGTGCTAGCCCAAACTTATTTGTGCGACCATTGTCTTGACTGTTTCCATAGTTTGGATCAATATTATCTGTAATTGTTCCTACTTGGCTTTCTTCTCCGTGCGGGTCTCTTCCCATATTTCTTGCACCTTTGTTGTGATTATCTCGCAGTCGTCCGGGTGTAGCTGTGGGCCGAACTCGGGTCTTTCGACCTTCCTCTTTGTACGCCAGCTTTGCGGTTGCATGGGGTCTTCAATGGCATTTCTTTTGCTTGCTATCGTCTCTGTAGATTCACTCTACTCGCCCTCCTTTTCCTCCTCAATGGGAGTACTGCCAGGTAACCCCCCCTTGTGCGCTCCCTTGTCCTCCTTTGATTCCTCCTTATCCTCCTTATTCTCCCCAGTGCTTTCAACATCTATATCTTTTATGTCAACCTTGTCTGCGATTGGATCGACGTTTTGCTCATAATCGGATGCAATGTCCATTGATGCGGGAAATTCCAGTCTGCATCCCATCTCTCCATCATTGCCTCGATTGCTTCATGATCCAGCCGATAAAACCCTCGATACCATAATCCCTCTTCTTCATCAGCCCTTGGTTGAATGTATGACCGATGCCTTTTCACCATAAATCTCATGATGCACGTGTATGTGTTGGTTAGTGGTTTTGCGAGTCACGGCATTGAAAGAATCACATCGCACAATTGGTGATAGTAAATGTAAAATATTTCATTTTTCTGGCACTGCCTGGATGCCTTTGGGCTCGCCCATAAGTTGGCGAAGCACATTCCACGGCCCTGTCCTGCTAAGGTTGGGGCACCCTGATACCCATCTGGCTCTTTCCATCCTATAAAGGCTATCAGTATTAGCAGCCAACTGAAATGGAATCGGGTTCCATTATCCTGTGTGTCCTCAACGTCTGCTAGAAACTCATTGAGTAGGTACTGGCACCAATTATAAGGCCTTCCACGCAATGTATTGGATGCGAGCTTGATCGCTACCGCGGGTACCTCAGGTGTTCTACACTTGCACAAAATCTTTCCTGCAAGCAACTGGGTAGTAAAATTTGTTGCACAGTCATTGATATCAGCGGTTGGGAACCCACGTCCCTTCCCCAATACACCAAATTATTTTGCCACTTCGACGGAGAGAGATCTATCCTGTGCTCTTTTGACCATTAAGTCGGTAGGGTCCTCACCTCTCTTATTCAATTTTGTGATCTAATGGATCAAGTCGATACTGATGTCGACGTGCTTACACAACCATAAGAACCCTTCATGTACACAAGTCAATAACACGTGCACCACCGCCGAAAGCTCAGTGCTCTTCGTAAAATGTGGCATTTGGAGTAGTTTCAACAGCCTAGGTGGCTAGATGGCCTTTATCCAATCCTGAACCTACAAGATTTCGACACCAGTCTGTGCATTCACCGTTCGACTGATGTAGCTATTAGGTCGTGTTGGAGCATAGGCTGCAGCTATGGCAAAGCTGCCAAGTTTTAGGAAAAAGCACTAAGTTTGAAGGAAAAGTGCTAATTTTGAGGAAAAGCACCATTTTTGGGCAGAAATGAATAGTGTGTGGTACGGCGCCAGATAGACGAGCTCACCGCAGATTGCGGGCCGGAAATCGTGGAGCTCGCGCGCACAAGTCAAAGGAAAGAGTAAATAAGGTGGCCGAGTAGAAAGCTCAACCACCACAGTAAATGAAGCGGCGAAATAGAGGGCTCAGCTGCCCTCATTAAGGCAAAGTACAGGAGTTATGGTTGCTCAGACCAAGGAAGAGCAACAATTCGAAGCATTGAAGGCGAAGGACATGGAGCAAAGAACGATGAAGCGCCGCCCATACCCGCGATCTATGTCGAAAATCGCGGAGTCTGCAGGAAGCTGTGACGTGACTGCAAGAGGCGCCTACAGTACACCTAGCCGTGTCCGCGGTTAGGGTTTTTGGGGATCACTGTTGGGAAAGGCCCACAGTTTTGTAAAGGTGCGACCCTGAGGGCCACCTATATATATGTGTAATTGAAAAGGGAAAAGAGTTAGATAGTTATTGAGTTACACAGACAGTCTAAGTTGAGGTCTGAGTCATTTGTATTGCTGTATCTTTTAAGCTGTTAATGATCATTTTGTGCATGTAAGAAGGCCGCGATCTCACAGGAAGACCGCTTGGAGTAAGGGCCATTGCATATATCGACCAGTCGCAAGTGGACTGAGAGGGGAATGTAATTATATGTCTTTGTCATGGTAATATATGTGAAGAAGAGAATATATCTAAGAGAAGGGCTCCCAGCTGTGTGCGTGGAGTTTCCCAGAAAGATCTAAGGCTACAGCTATGTGCGCAGCGGAACTGTGTTATCCCCATCTCAAGATAATATAAAACACAGTTCCCGTGGACATAGCTTCCCTCCTGGAAGTGAACCAAGTAATTCTTGTTGTTGTGGTGATGCTTTATGTGATTGCATTTCTTTGCTTTACTCTCTATGTTTCTATGAATGTTTCACTATCTTTATGAATGATTATGTAAAGTAAATCCTGGAAGCTCCCTTAGAAGTTGTACTTGTGCATTGTCGAAGGAGTCTGTAAGAACACTGTCGCCGCAACGCTAAAGGAGTGTGTTACTGCGCTGTGGAGCAAGGGAAGAGATGATACATAGTGTATCGGAGGTAGCGGGTAAAAAACTCGTGCGCAAGTGCGGAGCTACCGCGCAGCTCAGCTGAGAAGAGTGAGTTCCAGCGCTGTAGCACTGGGAGACCTGTGAAAGAGTAAGATGCCCTATTCAGGGGTTACCTCCAAGAAGTGAAGAGAGAAGACTGTAGACTCCACACCACCTAGGTTAAGGAAACCTGATTCCTTAGCCCCCCCATAGCCACTTCGGGTGAGACTTCGGGCTGCTGCGCAGCTCGTTGTCGAAAGGGCCAGTGCGCCAAAGGGGTGTTTGTTGCTGCGCATCCTGAAAACCCGAGTCTGTCCAGAAAGAAACCAATAAATGGTTCTATTTTTGGGTTTAACCCTATTATTTTGAAGGCAATGTGGTGCTGGAATCCTACAACTAAAGAAATTCAAGAGTGGTTTGATTCAAAGGCTAGAGAGTTTGTTGAACGTGAAAATAGAAGCCCTAGGCTTCAGACAGAGGACTGGTTGCAGAAGCATATTTATACTGAGCTTCACGAAATCTTCTTTGTAACATTTGCACTCGAGTTGCATGAGTGGGTATCCAAGCTAGCAGATACTAGACCCACTGTGCATGTTGATCAACTTGTCGTTTGGACGCCTGAGCTAGTTAGCATTTTGAAGCGGGTAGATAATCCTGTGTCCCGCGCAGTAGACTTTTGGTTGAACAGTCTGCTGGAAGGCTTCATCACCGAGTTTGCAGTAGATACGAGAAAGAGCTTCAGCGAGGCTGAGAGGAGCTTCTTCAAAGCATACAGGGGTAAGTTCTTAAATTCTCTGAACTTGTGGATTAAAATGCTCTTATATGAAAAAGGAAAACTATGCATAGCTTCCGATGAATAGCATAGACAAGTAATTTCCATAGATTCTGATAGTGATCTTGAAGTTATTGGTTGCACTCGTAGCGAAAAACGGTATAAATTAGGCCTCGACCAGCATTCTTTTGAGTCTAGCCCAGAATATAGCTGAGCTCGTAGAGCGAGCCATATAGAGAGACAAGGGAGTGCTCATATCCCTTATCAACCTTTTACACCGCAAAATCCAGACGGGGCTCAGCATAACCCCGCAGTAACACCCTCTAGTATCCCGCACGGTACTTCCAGTACCTCAGCCCCACCTTTGTTTAACCATCCCGGAGGCAGTGCCACAGCACCTCCACGTCAACCTAGCGCAAGAAGGATGGGTGATGACATGAATCTACCAACCTTTAGAGGAATAGGGCTAGAAGACCCTGAGCAGCACTGGTTTCTATGTGAAGCCATTTGGACGATTAAGCAAATTAATGATGATGTTGTTAAGCTGGTTTAGTTAGCAACCACACTAAGAGAGAGAGCCTTAACCTGGTTTATGAAATACTCAGCAGCACAGAATAGGACGCTTGCTGATGTAAGAAGTGCTATGATTAAAGAATTCAAGAAACCTAAATCAAAATCACAGTGCATAATAGAACTCAAAGACATAAAACAATTACCTACAGAATCAGTATGGGACTTTGACCAGAAGTTCAAAGCCTTGATAGATCAAGTAAGCTTTGAGTTTGCACCACAATAGCATAAGGAATGGTTCATTGCTGCGCTGCTTCCTCATATTAGACTTCCTCTGATGCAACAGAATCTCACTACTCTAGAACAAGCTCTAGAGATGGCTATGAAACTAGAAGCTTCACCAATTGCTGGAACAAGCAACGATGTTGCGCAGTTGCAGAACCAAATAGCAAACCTAACTTTGCAAGTGCATGATATTAAGAAAGGAAAGGATGTTAAAGAAGAAATTTGGTGTACAAAGTGTAGAGCACAAGGACATTCAAAGGACCATTGTCCTGTTTTCATATATTATATTGCAACCGGAGCACCTAACCCTTTACCACAGGCTCAGGGGCCTTGGTGTGAAATCTGTAGAACTAGAGGCCACAGACCACAAGAGTGTCACTTGTTACAGAAATATGTACAAACTCCAAAGAATCTATATTGCAATTTCTGTAAATCAGTAGGCCATGATGAGAACAATTGCAGAGCATATGACCTTATGATAGAAAGAAAACATGATGTTTATAGAGTACAGTCAGAACCACAAGGACCCACAGCAGGTCCGCAGTATGACCCAGCTCGCGAAGGCCGAGGAGGAAATTACAGGGGCCGAGGACGCGCAGGACGGTTTGGTCGTGGAAGAGGACAGATCACTTTCTATAACTGCGGAGCTCAAGGCCATTATGCAAGAGATTTCCAAAACCCTACAACCACCTGCAGATACTGTAAATCTTATGATCATGTCATTGAAGAATGCCCTCAGTTGATGGCCAAGATGCAAGAAAAGAAGCCACAGGTTAACCAGAATATTTAGTTGATTGCAGCAGAAAAAAGAGAACCAAATCCCACAGTTAATATAGTGACGCGCAGTGGTGCAACCACTGATGCGCCAGAGTCGGGAACTAGAAAGCCAACAACACAATGGGTGCACTGCGCTAATATTAAACCATCCCCGCTCGACCTACAGAAGCAAAAAGAAGCATTCAAGCAAGCTCAAGAGTATTTCTCAGATCCGCGAGCTTCAATTTCTGTCGCATTACAGCACAATGATATCAGACCGCATGTGCCAAGTCAAGAGAACCTAGTACAAGAGCAGGCTACTACATCTGGAAGGCCTGATGAGGAGGATACACTAGGCAGTGTTCATGCTTTCCTGAGAAGCTGCTTAAAGTTGTTGCGCAATGAAAAAGCAACTATGGAACTCCAACACCTGTTGGATCAGTGTCAACAATCTGCTTCGATGAACATAGCGCAGCGTGCTGTTCATCAGATCAGGAGTCATACTAGAACTGGAAGAGAGATGAGACTCACAGCGCAGATTGGAGCATTTGAAATGGACGAAGTCATTTTGGATTTAGGCTCAGAAGTTAATGTTCTCACCATGCAGACTTGGGAACAGATGGGTAGTCCTCAGCTTATCAGATCTCCTATCCATCTAAGACTAGCAAATCAGCAACGAGTTTCTCCATTGGGCAGATTACCCAATGTACCCATTGATATTGAGGGAGTAAGAAGTTCTGCAGACTTTGAAGTAATCAAAATTCTGGATGACAGTAGACCTTACCCAGCACTTTTAGGCATAGACTGGGCATTTGATAATCTGGCTGTCATTAATTTGAAGAAAAGACAGATGACCTTTGAGGATGACCAGATTAGGGTCATTGCACCAATTGATCCCCTTCAAGGACCACGGTATATTGAACCCATTCGAGCAGAAGAAGAAGTGCGCCACATGGAAAGTTTGTATCAGATGACTGCTAGTCATAATGATTATGTCAATCCCACAGCGGATGGCCATATCAGCTAGCGATGCGATAGCTCGTGCGCATCAGATTCAGAAGCAGGACTGGAAAACTGGCAGAATCGCTTACATGAGGTTTCTGCAAGGCGTTGCGCCATGACGACTAAATCCATTCGATGGATTGGCACAGAATTGAATAACACTCCAATCTTTGATGGTTTAACTAGATTAAGTGAATTCATACATGCATATGAACAAGAAATCCCAGATGAGCAGCGCATACAAGCATTGGATGTAGCACTACGCGCTACACCCGTAAGATGGTGGGGTGCGCATAAAGAAAATATCGACACATGGCAAGACTGTCGCAGGTTGATACTGCGCAGATTTCAAGAGACTACAGCAGGAGTTTTGCGCAAATATGATGGACAGAGTGACCCCAGGTCACACATTGAAGCATGTATTCAGCAATGGTCAGATATTCCAGAGGATGAGTGGGTTCACCTATTCATCCACACGTTGGATATAGTTCCAAGGAACTGGTACACTGAAACAGAATTGTGCAGAGGCACTATCACTTGGCCTCTCATGATTGAAAGTTTTCAACTCACTTTCAGCTTTGATTCAGAACATCCAAGCATTAATCAGTCTTTAAAGTGTATTAGAAAGAAGATATTTGGACAATGTCCTTTACCAGAGTATTCTCAACCAGATTGGGTTGTCTAGATGGAACATGCCCTGGAATGCTATAATTTCACCACTGGAGAAGAGGATGATGATCCTCGCAACATCAATATTCCAGAGTCAGAAGGGACGCGCAAAGTCGAAGGCCCTCATCTTGATATCCCTGCCATTACAGAATACATCGAGCTCAAGAAGATTAACATTGGTACAGAAGCCAAACCCAAGTTTGCCTCTATAGGAGATTATTGGGATGATGAAACTGTTGGCCATATTGCAGATTTACTACATGAGTACCAAGATATCTTTCCTACCAAGTTTACAGAAATGAAAGGCATCCTAGGAGATTTAGGAGTTATGCGCATATCTTTGAAAGTGGACGCTAAGCCAGTAAAACAGCGCCCGTACAGGTTGAACCCGCAATATAAAGAAAAGGTCAGAGAAGAAATTGATAAGATGCTCGCAGCTGGTATCATTGAGCCAGTAGAGGAAAGTGATTGGATTAGTCCTATGTTGGTACAAGAGAAAAAGACAAAAGGTGAAATAAGAATCTGCGTGGACCTGCGCAAGCTCAACGACGCATCAGCGCATGATCCATTTCCTACGCCCTTTACAAACGAATTGCTTGACAATGTTGGAGGACAAGAGGCTTACTCCTTCACTGATGGCTTTTTAGGATACCATCAGATCAGAATCCATCCAGAGGACCACCATAAGACCACTTTTGCGACTGAATGGGGCTCATTCCAGTATACGGTAATGCCCTTTGGTCTTAAAAACGCTCCTGCTATTTTCTCTAGAGTCGTTGTTGCTGTTTTTAAAGAATTCATTCATAAGTTTCTAGAAGTCTATTTTGATGATTGGACTGTGTTTGGTTTACTAAAGAACCATATAGGGAATCTAAGGATGATGTTAGAAAAATGTAGACAGTATCAGATTTCCCTTAACTTGAAAAAATGTATCTTCTATGCTCCTTTTGGTATTTTGTTGGGTCACATTGTGTGCAAACAAGGACTCATGATGGATCCTGCGAAGGTTGCCATCATTGCTAACTTTCCTACGCCCAATTCAGTCAAACAATTGTGCACTACATTGGGACATACAGGATACTACAGGAAATTTATCAAGGGTTATGCAAAGATCATTGCGCCTATGGAAAGACTGCTGAAAAAGGATTCGAAATTCCAATGGACAGAAGAATGCCAACAGAGCTTGGACACACTTAAAGGAAAGATGGTCACAACACCTATTCTAGTTTTCCCAGACTGGAGAAAACCCTTTCATGTTCATGTAGATGCTTCTTCCATAGCATTCGGGGTTGTACTGGCACAACCGGGAGAAGGAGGTATTGACCACCCCATTGCTTACTCTAGCAGAAAGCTGTCTACAGCTGAGAAGAACTACACCACTACGGAAAGAGAAGGAATCGCTATGGTGTATGCCTTACAGAAGTTCAGACACTATCTATTGGGTGCTCATTTTAAAATGTATACTGACCATTCTGCTTTGAAGTACTTGGTCAATAAGCCAGTGTTAGGGGGAAGAATTTGCAGATGGCTACTCTTCTTCCAGGAGTATGATTTTGAGATTATTGTGAAGCCAGGTAGATTGAATGCAGGACCTGACCATTTATCTAGGATAGAGTCAGGGGAGGAACCTACAAATTTGGAGGACAATCTGCCTGATGCGCAGTTGTTTCCTGTTCAAGCAGCAGATGAGTATTATTCCAATATTCTTGAGTTTCTCACTACAGGGCAAGCGCCAGTTGAGTTCACAATGCAACAGAAGAAACAACTTGTTTTCAAATCCGCAGACTTCACTTTGATAGCAGGCCAGCTCTATAAGTTGGGCCATAATCAAGTCTTGCGCAGATGCATTTTACCGCATGAGAAGAATTCCATAATCACAAAAGCGCACTCAGGAACCGCAGGAGGCCATTTCGCAGGAAAGCCGACTGCGCAGAAGATCTTAGCCGCGGGTCTTTGGTGGCCAACATTGCACAAGGATACTAAGGAATTCTGCAAGTGTTGCAATGTGTGCTAGCGAATAGGAAAACCTTCAAGAAGAGATGAAATGCCACTAAGACCCCAGATAACAGTGCGTGCTTTTGATAAGTGGGCCATTGATTTTGTGGGACCTATCAACCCACCAGGAAAGAGAACCGGCGCAAGATACATCATCACAGCTACTGAATACCTCACCAGATGGGCTGAGGTGAAGCTAGTTAAGAATTACGACGTTGTCACTGCTGCGCAGTTCATTTTTTAGAATATTGACACTAGATTTGGATGTCCACTGATTCTAATGAGTGATCAGGGCACACATTTCCTGAATGAGACTATAGAGGCCCTTACTGAAGAATTCCACATTAGTCACCATAAGAGTACACCCTACCACCCCTAATGGTACGGTGGAGGCATTCAATAAGATTCTGGAGAATGCCCTAACCAAGATTTGTAATCAACAAAGAGATGATTGGGACCTTAGAGTCACAGCTGTGTTATGGGCTTACAGAACCACATGCAAGAAATTAACAGGTCACACACCTTTCAGTTTGGTGTATGGAAAAGAATCAGTCATGCCCATGGAATACATTGTTCCCAGTCTCAGAATTGCTCAAATTACAGAAATGGCAGATATTGATACTATGAATGAAAGGCTGTCACAATTGGTTGCCTTAGAAGAAGACAGGCTTTTAGCTGGATTCCATCAACAAGTGCAGAAGGCGAGACAGAAGGATTGGCATGACAGGCATATTAAGAATAAAGTCTTTCAGGAAGGAGACTTGGTACTCCTTTATGATAGTAAATTCATCAAGTTTCCAGGCAAGTTTCGTGTACATTGGTTAGGCCCTTTTCAAGTGATGAAGATAACAGAAGGTGGAGTAGTTCAGCTTGCAAAGCTTAATGGAGAGTTGCTGCCCACAATGATCAACGGGAGTCAGCTCAAGCTTTATCGTGACGGCCACTCCACCCTGTCGACCCAATCAGCTGCTAAAGTCGTGTAGATATCCAGTGTAGTTGAAAGAGTCATCGCATTTATCATAGTCTACAAGGAAGTCACGAGACATTTTCAGTCTCTGGCTTCCTGCGCAGTTCCTCGAAACATCCGCGCAGTCAATAAAGCCTATTCTGAGCGAGCCTACTTTCGCTCTTACGGAGTTCTCCTCGCTGTGGAGCCCTCCATGTGCACAGTTACCCATGCTGAAGTTACCCGCCGAAAATTTGAATTGCGGTAGTTCTGTAGCCACATCTGAGTCTTAATGAAGGATGAGACCGTCATCTAATTGTACTTGCTCTGATAGATTTGGCTTGATTTCCCTAAGATTCGCATTTAATTAAGGAGCCAAAGGCCTTAGCACATCTCCCAAAGGTTGTCAGAGCCCATCCCTCACATTTAATGCACCACAGAGGCGCGGGGGGGTTGTCAATTCATCTGCTTAGGCGCCAACGGTTATTAGTGCCACCTGTCCTCACCTACTACTGCCCTCAGCTATAAATACCCCTCATTCGTATATGCTTGGGTTACTTTCCTTTCTATTGAGTTGTATAGTTGTCCTGTTTGAGAGTCTAAGCCATTGTTTTCAGAGCCGTGTCATGCAGACTGCTTCCCTATGTTTTCAAAGTTCGCATCCTACGTTGTTCCGCCCTTTTTTGTTCAGTGTTTGTCGTGTATGCAGGTTCATGTCGAAGAACCTGTCAACTGAAGAATTCGTCCCTCACTTCAGACGCAGAGGGTTAGACTTCGGTATGGCTACATCGACCAACATTGTCAAGCTTCCTATTTTCTCCGATCCCAAACAGTCCCCAGGCACAAGCGCGTCTCAACAACAGCCCCAGCAGCAGCAGTAGCCAGAGGTACCCGTTCCAAAGAACTTGGACACTCTGGTTAACTACATTCCTCCGCGCCCAGATGATGCACCCAAGGTGCGTATTCCCAAGAACACCAAGTATTTGATTCTACTGCCACCAATGGCGGAAATCGTGGAAGAAGAAGGATCCCTGCTTGGACATCTCCCGCTGGTTAAGTTTTCTGACTTCAACTTGGGAGATTATAGAACTTATCCTCAGTTCATGCCAGATCACTATCTGACGTTGGTCCATAATCCTGTTAAGAAGATTGATGAATTCGTCCCAGAGGAATTTGCAGTAAATCTAGACAAGCCTGGACTGTTGAACCTGTTGAAGCTACCGCACTTCGGGTGTAGCAATGAAGTTAATGCGGTTGTCAAGGTCCTGTTATCCTGTGTTCACGGTGGTTATCTTTGGCTAGGGAGGCCAATTGATCTGAATGTGGACCTGATTCATCGAATTACCAGCCTATCTAAAGTTGGTAAGGACCCCAACATCCATTTCATTGGTAAAGACAAGGACCGAAAGCTGGCTGCACAAGTGGTGCAGAAATATAAATTGTCGAGAGGAGGTCGGGCTTATGACCTCACTATAGTTGAAGATGAAGCACTCAGATTCACGGGCAGTCTGCTCGCAGGCAGACTTTTAACGAAATGCTGACCTAAAGAAGTCCCTGGAGCTATTGTAGAGCTCGCAATTGCAGCTGCGGAGGGAGAGCAGTATAACTGGTGTCTCTTCCTCCTGAATTCATTCTTGGAAGACTGCTGGATCGTTCAGGACATCGCTAATCAGCTGTTCCATTTCTCTTGGCTCCTGATCTTGTGTGCCTTTGTCGGGTGGAAGGAACCGCCCACCACTCAGTTTCTTCTGCGCCGCTCAGGAGAGGTTTCAGGGATGCGTTATGTCAACCTCTGGGATTCTAGTAATCCCGTGAAGCGCAAGATGAACCGCACTGTGTTCTTCGAGTATTATCATCTTCTTAGGGATACCATCCTGGAGATGCCGAGGCTTACTGAGGAGACGGCATAACTCTATGGAATGAAGTTGGTCTTTTCTGCCAACTTGCATGAAATCTATTTTCGCCCTCGCGGAATTCAGTTGGAAGAATGGGCCGTAGGGCTCTACCGAATGACTACCCAGGACATGGAGGACACTGTGAAGTCCTGTCCAGATGAATGGAAGTAGGCCACTGAAGCCGCTGCCATGATGCCACCCCCTGAGGCGCCAGAGAAAGATAAGGGCAAGGAAAAGATTAGGCAAAAGAATGGTGAAGGTCCGTCGAGACCGGCTACCAAGAAGCAGAAGTTGTCGCACCCCGCAGAAGCGACTGGAGATCCCTATGAGATCCTTGCCGCGAGGCTCAACCAGTACTTGAAGGAGCCATTTTAGGAGCTACGTGCCTCTCATGCCAATATCAGAAGTGCTCTGGATCTGCAGCTCATGGAATTGAAAGGTCTTGTAGGACGAGTTGCACAGACCCATGTGCCAGCATCCGGCTCGTAGGCGCCGCAAGCATCTACAAGCACCGAGCGGGTTGAAGTACCTACAGAAAGGCACACTGTCATCCACATCCCGCCCGCAAGCATGACACTCCCGGATCCTCTGGCTGCACCGCAGGTAAGCGCGGTTGGCCCTGTTGAAATAAATTTGTCACTAATTCCGTTGGAAACTCTACAGTTGGTTCACGAGCAGGTCTCTACTGAGCTGAGAGCTAGGGAGCTCTCCACATTCCATGTCAATCAAAGACTGCAAACGCAGGAAGTAGAGCTAAGGGCAGGCTATAAGGAGATCTCTGCGCAGCTTCCACTTCACGAAGCGCGAGACACTGGGCTAAGGAATGCCGTCGATGAAATCGCCCAGGAGCTGTCGGCCTGCCAGATTCAACCAGACCTTCCTTTAGTTGAGAAAGTGCAACGCATTGGTAGAAGGGCGAAAGCCCTAGAACAACAAGTAATTGCTATGGCTGAGGACCATAGAAAGCAGCTCGCCGAGTTGGAAGCTCGTGTCGTAGTGCCTCCCACAGATGATAAGCAAGAATGCCTTGAAGCACTGTGCATAGCTTCTACCCAAATGAAGTGCAGAACAGATGAATCCCAGCAGTTAATGACACAAGCTATGCAGGCTTGGGCTGAGCTCGAGAAGATCCCTTCTAAAGTTTCCCTTTTGGAACAGGTGAAAGCAGCAGAACAGTCCCTAACTGTTTTGAATGAAGAAGCTAAGCCCTTGGAAGGCTTAGCCAAAATGAGAAAGATGAGTGAAGTCCGCAAAGTCCAGCAAGAACTGCACAGGCTCAGAGACAAAGATGCTACTCTCGCCAACATCATTCAGCCGTTTATGGATGAGTATACTGAACTCGCTTCCCTAGCAGAGGCCAAGGTCAAAGCATTTGCTGAGTCTCAAGAGTTGGTCGATGGTGCAGAAGGAGAAGAAGCTACTTCAGACCTGGTGCAGACAGCCACGAAGTGTGTGCAAGACATGGACTCTGCTATTGCGCAGTGGAAGCAAGCCTTCGCTACGACCCAAGCAAATTCAGATGCACAAGTAAAACGACTGCAAGCTAGTGCGAGTGGCTCAGGGACGAGCTACAAGTAAGTGTTAGGGGCCTGTTGGAGCATAGGCTGCAGCTATGGCAAAGCTGCCAGGTTTTAGGAAAAAGCACTAAGTTTTGAAGGAAAAGTGCTAATTTTGAGGAAAAGCACCATTTTTGGGAAGAAATGAACAGTGCGCAGTACGGCACTAGATGGACGAGCTCACCACAGATTGCGGGCCGAAAATCATGGAGCTCACGCGCACAAGTCAAAGGAAAGAGTAAATAAGGTGGTCGAGTAGAAAGCTCAACCACCACAGTAAATGAAGCGGCGGAATAGAGGACTCAGCTGCCCTCATTAAGGTAAAGTACAGGAGTTATGGTTGCTCGGACCAAGGAAGAGCAATGGGCCGAAGCATTGAAGGCGAAGGACATGGAGCAAAGAACGATGAAGTGGTGCCCATACCCGTGATCTGCGCCAGAAATCGCGGAGTCTACCAGAAGTTGCGACGCGACTGCAAGAGGCACCTACAGTACACCTAGCCATGTCCGCGGTTAGGGTTTTTGGGGATCACTATTGGGAAAAGCCCACAGTTTTGTAAAGGTGCGACCCTCAGGGCCACCTATATATATGTGTAATTGAAAAGGGAAAAGAGTTAGATAGTTACTGAGTTACATGGACAGTCTAAGTTGAGGTCTGATTCATTTGTATTGCTGTATCTTTTAAGCTGTTAATGATCATTTTGTGCATGTAAGAAGGCCACGATCTCGCAGGAAGACCGCTTGGCATAAGGGCCATTGCATGTATCGATCAGTCGCAAGAGGACTGAGAGGGGAATGTAATTTTATGTCTTTGTCATGGTAATATCTGTAGAAGAAGAGAATAGATCTAAGAGAAGGGCTCCCAGCTGTGTGCGTGGATTTTCCCAGAAAGATCTAAGGCTGCAGCTGTGTGCGTAGCGGAACTGTGTTATCCCCATCTCAAGATAATATAAAACACAGTTCCCGTGGACGTAGCTTCCCTCCTGGAAGTGAACCACATAATTCTTGTTGTTGTGGTGATGCTTTATGTGATTGCATTTCTTTGCTTTACTGTCTATGTTTCTATGAATGTTTCGCTATCTTTATGAATGATTATGTAAAGTAAATCCTGGAAGCTCCCTTAGAAGTTGTACTTGTGCATTGTCGAAGGAGTCTGTAAGAACACTATCACCGCAGCGCTAAAGGAGTGTGTTACTGCACTGTGGCGCAAGGGTAGAGATGATACATAGTGTATCGGAGGTAGCGGGTAAAAGACTCATGCGCAGGTGCGGAGCTACCGCGCAGCTTGGCTGAGAAGAGTGAGTTCCAACGCTGTAGTGTTGGGAGACCTGTGAAAGAGTAAGACGCCCTGTTCAGGGGTTACCTCCAAGAAGGGAAGAGAGAATACTGTAGACTCCACACCACCTAGGTTAAGGAAACCTGATTCCTTAGCCCCCCCCATAGCCACTTCGGGTGAGACTTCAGGCTGCTGCGCAGCTCGTTGCCGAAAGGGCCAGTGCGCTAAAGGGGTGTTTGTTGCTGCGCATCCTGAAAACCCGGGTCTGTCCAGAAAGCAGCCAACATGTTGAAACTGTGGGTAGTTCTTCGGCTTCGCCAATGTGTTCTCCAGTAAATCATGGTCGTCTAGTTTACATCCCGGCACTTCACCCAGTAGGTTTTCCGCAATCCTCGCCCGAGTAGAAATGGGTGGAATTGGGAGTTCATATGCATCATTTTTCTCCAAATGCACCAGTGGGGCGTCATCTTTTTGTGGAGGGATATACGCTGGTACCAGATAGATGGGTTGGTTCTAAACTGCAGTCGACTTCTGTTTCACTGGTGCATCAGACCCTCCCTTCTCTGCAATTGGTTGCTTCCCCTTGTCGGCCTGCCTTGCTGAGCTTCTGGACAAGGCTTCCTTTGTGGCCATCATGACTCCTTGAATTCTTGATTGTTCAAATAACCAGAACATACCCTACAAATTGCTCAGCTCGCTCATACGCTGCTCTTCTTCACTCGGCTCTCTGTTAGTTTAAGCAATGTCAAATACTTCGTAAAGTGGAGAATTGGTCAAATGAGGTCTATTTATATCCTTAGCTAGTCTGGTACGTGGCCTTCGGCGGTTGTCGAGGCACTTGATGCCATATTTATTATCTAGCTCACCCTATGATTTCGGCCCTGCCATCCAATCTTTGCCATCGTGCGAATTCTATTTCCTTCAATTCCAAAAGGTTTTTGGGCAGCCAGACTGTCAACTCCACTGGGTCAGCGTTAACTGCTCAACCTGCCAGCTGGACTCTGGTGCTATATCGGTCACGTCGGTCTTTATGGTGCTCCAAAGTGTCTCATCCACTCTTAAATTTTGAATTTTACAAGTGCCGCCAAATTGGTTAACAGCCCACTAACTGGCCGACAAATGTTATGGTAACAGCTTCCATTATGATGTGCTGGCGATTTTTCACAAGTGTCGCTTATGGACGCGCATGCTACTCCCTTTTATGCGCGGCTGTTGTTATTCCTTGACTGCGCAACTATTATTTGGACTTGTGCGGCACAGCTGCTCTCTTCATCTTTTTATTTCTGCGATCACGCGCAACTTCAACAGTGTTGCACAGTACGCCTCCCTCAATCATACAGGATTCTGCGCAGCTGGACTATCGCGGTAAAGCTTTAGTCTGCTACCATTTATCAAAATTGGTAAGGTATCTCTGGCTAATGTAGCTAACTGGACTGCGCCACCGTTAGTAACATGCATTACAGTATATGGGCCAAGCCAATGCATCTTAAACTTTCCAGGGAATTTCATGAATTTGCTATCATACAGGAGGACTAGATCACCTACCTGGAAATACTTGTTCTTGATATGGCGATTGTGCCATGTTTTTTCGCGCTCTTTCTGTACTTGTTGGTGGAAGCCTGCAATGAAGCAATCTTCCTCCAGCCCAACCAAGTGTAGGAGCCTTTCTTCTAGTGCTGCATGATCTACCATGCCTGTAAATGCAGCTATTCGCAAGCTGGGAACGATATATTCCATTGATATTATTGCTTCTTTCCCATAAGCCAATCTGAAGGGTGTATGGCCTGTCAATTTCTTGCATGTAGTCCGGTATGCCCATAATACAGATGGAATGCACAGGTCCCAATTGTCCTTATTGACGTTGCATATCTTAGTTAGTGCATTCTCCAACACTTTGTTAAATGATTCAACAGTTCCATTCACCTGTGGATGATAAGGCATGCTATGTTGATGATGAACATGGAACTCTTCAGTCAAATCTTCGATGGTTCTATTCAAGAAATGAGTCCCTTGATCACTCATCAAAATCTTCAGGCATCAGAACCTTGTCAGGACGTTCTCATAGATAAACTCTGCAGCTGTAGCTGCGCTACAATCTTTCACTGGCTTTGCTTATGCCCATCTGGTGAGGTAGTGAGTTGTAGTAATAATTTACCTCGCACCAGTTCTTTTCCATGGTGGGTTAATAGAACCCACAAAATCGATATCCCATTTCTCAAATGCCCGCAAGGTCAACTGTGGATTCAATGGCATTTCGTCTTTGTGTGATGGCTTTCCTGTCCTTTGACAAACATCGCAACTCTGGCAATGATCTTTCGAATCCTTATGAATTGTAGGCCACCATAGCCCTCTGTGCAATATCTTCCGTGCAGTAGCTCTTCCTGCGTAGTGGCCTCCTATGACTCCTGAATGTGCATCCGCTAATATGAATGGTTTCTCATGCTCTAGTACACATCTGCATAGTACTTCATCATGTCCCAACTTGTATAGTTGGCCTCAATAATGGTGAAGTCTACGACTCGCACTACCAGCTACTTCTTTTTCCACATAGTGAACTCTGTGTGTGCAAACCCAATGGTTAAAAAGTCAATGATGTCCTTATAGTAATCATCGGCAACCTGTATAGCAAGCAACTGCCCATCGGGCAGATTGTCCTCCAGATTTGTAGGCTCTTCTCCAGACTCAATCCTTGACATATGATCAGGTCCTAAATTCAACCTTTCTAGCTTAACAACAATTTCAAATTCATACTCTTGAAAGAGTAATAACCATCTACATATGCGCCCCACTAACACTGGCTTATTGACCAAGTATTTCAAAGAAGAATGGTTAGTGAACATAGAAAAGTGCGCACCAAGCAAATAATGCCTGAACTTCTGTAGCGCATATACCATCGCGTCTCCTTCTCTTTCAGTAGTGGTATAATTCTTCTCAGCATATGAAAGCTTCCTACTAGAAAATGCAATGGGATGATTAATACCTCCCTCTCCTGGCTGAGCAAGAATAACGCCCAATGCTATACATGAAGCATCAACATGGACATGAAACAGCTTCTCCCAGTCTGGAAAAACTAGGATCGGTGCAGTGACCATCTTTTCTTTTAGTGTATCAAAGCCTTATTCGCATTCATCGTTCCAGATGAACGACGCATCTTTCTTTAACAATTCCTCCATAGTTGTGGTTATCTACGCATACCCTTTTATGAACTTCCTTTAATAACCGGTATACCCCAATGTAGTGCGCAGCTGCTTCACTGAGTTTGGGGTGGGAAAGTTTACAATGACTATGATCTTCGCAGGATCTACCATCAAGCCATGTTTCCACACAATGTGTCCCAACAAAATTCCATAGGGAACACATAAAATACATTTCTTCAGATTGAATGAGATTTGGTGTTGTCTACATTTTTCCAGCATCATCCTGAGGTTCGCAGCATGGTTCTTGAGTAAACCGAAAATAGTCCAATCATCAAAATAAACCACTAAAAACTTATGTATGAAGTCTTTAAATGCTGCTACCACCACTCTAGAAAATATGGCAGGTGCATTCTTCAGACCAAAAGGCATCACTGTGTCCTGGAACGACCCCCATTCTGTAGCAAAAGTGGTCTTATGTCTATCTGTGCAATCAATCATGATCTGGTGGTATCCATAGAATCCATCGGTAAAATAGTAGGCCTCATTCCCTCCAACATTATCAAGCACCTCATCTATGAAAGGGGTAGGAAATGGGTCATGCATTGAAGCATCGTTGAGCTTTCTGAGATCCACACAGATTATGATCTCACACTTTGTTTTCTTATCTTGGATAACCATTGGGATTATCCACTCAAATTCATCAATCGGCTCAATGATCCCTGCATCGAGCATCTTATCGAGTTCTGCCTTAACTTGTTTTTTGTAGCGCGGGTTCAATCTATACGGTCTCTGCTTCACAGGCTTCGCGCCAGGCTTAAGAGGAATTTTCATCACTCCTAAGTCTCCCAAATTACCTTTCATCTCTGTGAACTTGGTTGAGAATAATTCTCGATATTCCTATAGTATACCCACGACCTCCTCAACTGTGTCTTCATCCCAATAGTCTCCACTAGTTACGAACTTTGGCTCTTCACTGGTGCCAATGTTCACTTTTCTTGTTTTCACGGGACCACTCATATCTGGAATTTCCAATGGAGGTCCTTCCACCTCGCGCTATCCCTCTGATTCAGGTATCTGTATGTTGCGCGGGTCCTCCTCATCACTGTCTGCTTTATCCTCGCATTCCTCAGTGATGTGATAATAGTCAAGAGCATGCTCTAGCTGCTCCTCCCATTCTGCTTGTAGGCGCGCAGGTATGCTATTTGCTCCAAATAATTCTTCTAGTGTCATGTTTCCCTGAGTACAGTCTGGTTTAAATATTCTTTCCTTAATAGCCTATAGTGCGTCATTGATACTTGGATGTTCGTCTTCAAAACTGCAATCCTGCTGGAAGCTCGGAGTTAAGACAGACCAGTCCGCTGTTCCCCTGCGCAAATCCAAGTCTAGGTACCACTTCTTCAGAATGGGTTCCTCCAACGTGTGCACAAACAGATGCACCCATTCAGTCTGTGGTCTTCCCACCCAAGCTTGTGAGCAAGCTTCAATATGATCCCTTGGATCCATCTGCCCATTATATTTTTTGAAAGGTAGTGTAACCTTCTCAGAAAACCTAATTTGCATCTTAATTCTGCACTGATTCCATGTTGTCAATTTCTTCTTATGCACAGCCCACCATCTGGAAGGTGTCTCGCGCAGTGCCATGTCTAATGCTGAAACGCGGTATTCATCTGCAACTGCTGCAGTATATTATTTGATAAAGCAATAAACATTAGATAAACCATCATAGGTAGGGATTGGGGTTACCTCTTTTCCAATCCAATGGAGTGACTTCGTGATCATTATGCATCTCCTGGAAGATACTTCATGCAATCTGCTTTGCCAGTTTTCCAGTCCTGCATCGAAATCTGAGATGCAAGAGCTATCACAGCGCCAGCTAAGCGTTCCATCTGCAGTTGGATTAGTATAATCGGCAACATTCGTTGTCATCTTGTAAATATGATCCAAGTCTTGGGATCTGGATTCCTCTTGAATCGTTCAACAGATTGTTCACCCTGCGAGGGGTCCAATGGCACGATGACCCTTATATCGTTGCCTTCAAATATCATTTTCATCGTCTTCAAATTTATGATGGTGTAGTTAGTCATTGCCCAATTGATACCCAGCAGTGCTGGATAAGGATGGCTATTATCCACGATTTCAATTACTTCAAAATCTGCATAGTTGCGCACTCCGTCAATGTCAACAACGGTGTTGGGTAACCTCCCCAAAGGTATAACTATCCCTTGATTGGCCATTCTTAACTGTATAGGTGACCACTATAACTTAGGTTTTCCCATTTGCTACCATGTTTGCTTGGTCAATACATTTACTTCGGATCCTAAATCAAGACTGATGTCATCCATCTCGTAGTCCCCAATCTGTGCAGTGAATCTCATTTCCCTTCCTATTCTTCTGGGACTCCTAATGTTGTGGACTGTGCCATGGGAAACCCCCTTCTCACTTCGTGGCTCATACTGATTGAGTAGTTTTTTAAACTCCACAATAGCATCTGTGCTCTTTAATAACTTCATGCAGCTCCATAGGAACTGCGCAACAGAGGTGCCTGTGTCTGGTGCAGCGCACGTTTGATCATATGCTTGCGGCATATCCTCTATCCTTGGTGCTTCACTGCGCAGCGGTATTCTCGTCGACTCAGGTGCCGACTCTCTAAGGATATCCTGTGCTTCTGTAAATGCTCCTTTATTTTTCTGTAGGTCCATACCCAGTGTCCTTCCTGCAGCTTTTCTAATCCATACTGGTTCACCAAGAGTCTGCCTATGATTGCACGTTCCCGAAGTCGACGCTTCTGTGCCTCCATCTCTTCCTGTATCAACGCCACTGCGCATTACCACATTTACACTTGGATCCACAATTCTTCTCTCTACTACAATCAACTGAATGTTGGGATTCGATGGTTCTTTCCTTTGTCATTTCTACATTTTGACCTCTAGCACATGACAGTCTTCAATAACATGCTCAAATGATTTACAATAACTGCACATAGTGCAAGGGTTGGTACAATCTCTAGAAACATGGCCTAGTTGGCCACAATTATAACAAATTACCTAGCCTCATCCCTTTCCCTGCGTCGGGCAGGCATTTCTTCCTCTCCTGCGGTATCCACCACCACGGCCTCTATATCCACCCTGATCATAGTGGTGTTCTCTTTTTTTGGTGGATTTTCCTCCTGGATGCAGTACAATCCAGCACGTCGCATTGCTTGGATATCTCGCTTTCTTTCATTCATTAGCTCATATGTGTGACAGTTGGATTCGTCATGTCCAAGTGACTTACAGAAGTTGCAGTATAAGTTTTTAGGTGTTTTTACATATTTATGTATTACATAGCAGTCCTCCAGGCGGTATCCTATGGTTCTACAGATTTCACACCATGGCGCCTAGTTTTAATTCATCGGGTTCGATGCACCACTGTTAAGATAATCCTAAAATAAGGGGAAATGTTCTCTGGTGTGGCCTTCTCCCTTGCATCCTGTACACCATACCTCATGTCTCTGTTCATATATTTGTTCCTTTCCATTCTTCATGCCTTGCAATTCTAATGTCAAGGTGGTTAACTAATTCTGGATCTGTGACATCCCAGAACTACTCTCTCCAATCGGTGAAGCCTCCAGCTTCATTGCGATCTCTAAGGCCTCTGCCTGCGATGCAACCTTCGGCTATATCAGTGGTTGTCTTATGTGGGACAAGAACATAGCGATGAACCACTCCTTATGATGTTGCAGAGCTATCAAAAAGCTCACTTGATCCAGCAATGTCTTAAATTTTTTGGTGAAATTCCCAGACTATTTCGGTAGATTTCTACTTGATTTCCTTTAATTTTGTTATGCACTGCGATTCTGATTTCGGATTCTTAAACTCTCCTGCGAGTGAAGCCTTAATTTCTGTTAGGGTTCTCAGTTGTGCCTAAGAATATTTCATAAACCAATGCAATGCTCTGTCTCTAAAAGTAGTGATGAGCTGCGCTCTCTTCACATCATCATCCTGAACTTGCTTTACACTCCATATGGCTTCACATAGAAACCAATGTTGATCAGGGTCTTCTAGACCCGTTCCCTTGAATATCGGTAGTTTTATATCGTTATCTGTCATTATCCTTCCTAGTTGTGGAACACCCTAAGTAGTGCTATGATTCTGCGGGGGGTTCTGAGTGGAAAAAATAAAGGTATTACTCAGAATAGTGGTATTCTGCAGGATATTCTGAGACTGGGTATTCTGAACTGGAATAGTCTGAGCTGGAATGGTCTGAGCACCCACTCTTGTAGTGCTAGAAGTATCGATGTTTTGCGGGGTGGGTTGCGCTACACTCACAGCGGGTGGGTTCTAAGATAGGGGAGGCGCGGTATTTGCAACCGAAGGTTCTAAGGTGTAATAGGGTGGATGGTGGATGGTGGATGATGATGACGTGGTCTGATTGGTAAGGTCACATGGGATTTTGGTATTCACGCGGAGTCCAAATCCTCCAAGATTCTTTTATTTATTAAACTTATATCGCTTTCCACTTCTCAGATTATGTGTTTCTTCATAAGAGTCACTAAATATACTTTCTACCATGGCGGATTCAAAAGTATTACTGCATTCTTAAAACTCCTTTCTCAGCTAAAAGAATTTTAATGTATAGACTAAAATTGTTCAGGAACTTACCTCTGAATCCTTCGAAAAAGTATGCTTCGGCTTGAGTGTAGTACTTCAACGTATCTACAGCAAACTCGGTCACAAATCCTTCAAGTATGCTATCAACCCAGAAGTCGACTGCTCATGACAGTGGGATGTCTATTGCTTTGAGCTGCGTTGTGAGCTCTGGAGTCCACTCTGTAGGTACTCCCCCTTGAAAACAGTTTTTCCTTTTTGCGAGTCGCGATATCCACTCGTGCAGCTCGTTTCCAAATGAAGCCCAAAATATCTCGTGAATATCTTTCCACAAATATATGTTCAACCACTGTACGTCAGAGAGACGCGGGTGTTTGTTTTCTTTCTTTGCAAAATCTCTTTCGATCTTATCACACAAATCCCAGATCTCTTTCTTTTCAGGATGCCAATTGTCTGAACCCAATGGGAATTGGTATTCTTCTTCGCACATTACTTTCAAACTACACTATCGCATCACTAGTCGTAGCAGGGAAACGAAACCATTTGTTGGCATATATAACTGATCTAGAGGTTTCCAATGTAGACCCAGGTACTGCGCGGTTCAAGGAACCAAAAAAACCCCTATTCACCGGCCTTTTCGGCAACAGACTGAGCACATACTGAGGTCTCACCCGAGGCGAAGCTAAGGGGGTGGTTGCGGAATCACGTTTCCACAACCTCGTGATGCGATTGTCAAAGGAACTGATGGATAGCGCGATAAAGGGAACTCTTGCTGTGGATAAAAGACTGCACAAAGTCTGCTACTTCGCGATGAGTACTTTGGCAAGCTGAGGTGATTGCACAACCAGCTCATATACAAACTGCATGGTATGGAGTACTCTCAGTGTTACGATGATAAGCTATCAACAGCTTACCTCGCCGCACTTACAATGGGTTAGCGCATCAACTAGACCGCGCATCTACTTCAAGACTTAATCAACTCTATTCAATCTTACTTAACATTCCTTATCCATTTGACAACACTTAGGTTATTATCATTATGGTATATGCAAATGAATGAAATATACAATACTGTGCGCTCCAACGCTACGCTCAACTTCAGAGTTCAACTATGTGATTATCCAACAGATTCATCTATTCAAATACTTAGACTATTGAATACTTATATCCATCCATACATGTATTACCTAACATATTATTCCCACCATTCTTGCGGCCAATACATATAAAAGCAATCACATAACAGATAATTTGCGGTATTAAATATCCATACTAAGCAAATGAACAGTTGTAAACACAAATAATCACATGGCATAGAATTTAACGTGGTTCACCCCCCGGATGGAAGCTACGTCCACAAGAACTATTGTTAAATTGATCTTTTGGGAAGGGTACAACAGTTCTTAGCCTACGCACTCAGCTGCAGACTCTCTTCTCTCTTATATAGGTCTCTGCACACACAGCTGCAGAGCCTTTACAATAGCTTCAAGTTCAAATATTCTAATAATGTTCAACAATGAAGAGCTAACCCTTTCCCATACAAAAATTCCTTATTTATAGATCACGCCCATGGGTCGTGTCTTTACAATCAGTAGGCTGAAACCCTAAGGTTTCCAAAACTGGCGTGGCTAACTTCCACCCTAGCTGTCGCCATCAACAACTTGCTCCGCCTGCTCCAGGTCGTCCTGCTGGGCCACTCGTGGCTCACACGCTCGTTTGACAGCCGCAGTCATCAAAAATGGTTACAACTGCATCGTGGCCTGTCCCTTTCCACTCCTTCCGCCTGCCTGTCACCATCGACGTAGTGGCCTAGCTTCTCAACTGCTTGCCGCCACTCTCCTTGGTAGGTCACTTTCATCTGCCTTCCACCTGTCTCTTACCCAAAATAGGTCATTTCCTCGTCTGACCTTTACCTGTATTTCTTACCAAAAATAAATGTTGCACGATTCCTGTGCACTAGCGTACTGCGCAATCTTGCCTTAACTATTGTTGTTGCGCGACATGCGCAACTATCCAAACTGCTCCCATGCCCTGTCGCAACACGCAATGTGCACTTTTCAACACTTGTGCAAATCTTCCAACTTGGGCCCCGCCCAACAAGCTATCTTGGAGAGTCCTTCAATGAACCTTTTGTAATAATAACCAACAAGACCCATAAAATATCTAACATCTAAAACATTCCTTGAAGTAGACCAATCCATTATGGCTTCAATCTTCTCTTGATCTACTGCAATTCCTTCTTCAGAAATAACATGACCCAAATATTGCACCTTCTTTTAGTAGAATTCACACTTGCTTAACTTGGCATACAGCTGGTGTTATCTAAGGACTTGCAACACCATCCTTAGATGCTCCTCATGTTCTTCTTCATTCCTTGAATATACAAGAATGTCATCCAAGAACACAATCACAAACTTATCCAAATATTTGTTGAATACATTATTCATGAGACACATGAATGTAGCAGGTGCATTGGTAAGACCAAATGGCACCACAGTGAACTCATAATGACCATATCTAGTTCTGAAAGCTGTCTTGTGAATGTCTTTTTCTTTAATTCTCACTTGATGGTACCTAGACCTCAATTCAATCTTGGAAAACACTTTAGCTTCCTTCATTTGATAAAATAAGTCATCAATTCTTGGCAATGGATACTTGTTCTTGACTGTCACTTTATTAAGCTACCTGTAATCAATACACAACCTTAAATTCCCATCCTTCTTCTTGACAAATAACACCGGTGCTCCCCAAGGAGACACACTTGGCCTGATATACCTTTTGTCCATTAAATCTTGTAGCTGCATCTTTAACTCTACCGTGCTCATTCTATAAGGAGCTTTGGAATTCGGCACTGCCCCTGGAACAAGATCGATGGTAAAATCAATATCTTGCTTTGGTGGTAGTCCCGGCACTTCATCTGGAAACACATCTTGGAAATCTTGTAACAATGAGAAATCTTCTATCCTTGGTCCTTTGTCCTCTAATGAATCTGATATATGAACTGCATACAATTGACAACCTTTCTTATAAAAAAATTTCAACTGTAAGGCTGAAATCTGTCTTACTGAAACTTGCTTGGGAATTCCTCTTACCAATCTTGGTCTTCCATCTTCATCAATACATTCAAGTGCTTTCTCATAACAATCCAACTTGGCTCTATGCCTTTCCAACTAATCCATGCCAATTAAGGCATCATAAGATCCTAATGGTAGTACATTTAAATCTGCATGTGTGTGGAGTCCATTCAATTCTATGGGGCACTCCACCACTACTTCACTAACTTTCCTCTTGGTCCCTGTGGCTAATTGAACTAGCCAAGACTTATTGTGCTTCACTTTTCTAAGAGAACCTTCAACCACTTTTAGAGAAACATAACTATGAGTAGATCCTGGATCAATCAAAACAGAAATAGATTGTTTAGCAATCTTGCCTTCAACTTCCACCACTGATGATTGATGGTCTGCCTGATGATTATCCAACGCTGCATAAATTCGAGGCATTTCCCTTTCCATGTCATCCACTGTCGCTGCTCCCTTTAACTTGTGCAACCTTCATGGATTCTCCTTCCGATGTGGACAATCCTTAAGTATGTGGTTTTCTCCACATCCCCAACACTGAAGTGGCCCTTTTGATGCCCTATTTGCTGCTACTGTCGGCTTGAATCCACTCCTTGATTGCTGCCCCCGTGGAAAGGTTCTGGGCTGACTTTTGAATGGTGGTTTGAAGCCACTTTCCTTTTGATCAAACCTCCCTCTTGGCTTTCCTTTCCATGTTGGGTGAACCTCTGATTTTCCTTTATTCTGCTCACAGTTATGCATTTCCATTATAATGTCTTCATCAAGACTTGGTGGATTAACAAACTCAATCCTATCTTTGAAACTTTGAGGTAGACTCCCAAGGAAGCATTGTATTTTTATCATCTCATCTTTAATGTAATCCACATACCTCAATAATTCCAAAAATTTGTGGACATGCTCTTCCATAGATTTTTGTCCCAACCTGAGTTCATTGAACTCTTTTCTCTTACTGTCATAATACCTAGCAGAAAGGTATTTTTCCTTGAAGTACTTCTTAAATCTCTCCTAGCTGATCTTCCTTTCACTGATTCCTTTCACTTGTAAGAGGTTATCCCACCAAATTGAAGCTCTTCCATTTAGATTGTAAATGTAAATTCTGGCCTTTTCATTTCCTGAGTAATCATGAATCCTAAAATATTTCTTCATCTTCATCTCAATTAGCATCCCAATTAGCGTCCATAATAGCTTCCAAAATAACGTCCAACATAGCTTCTAGAATAGTGTCAGGCATAGCTTCCAGAGTAGCGCCAGGCATAGCACCAGGTCTAGAACCAAGGATTACACCAGGAATTGCGCCAGGAAAATCATCTGACATAGTGCCAGGTATAGAGCCAAGTATAGCACCAGGAATTGGGCCAAGAATTTTGAAAGGAATTGCACTTGCACTAGGAAAACTCCAATGTTGTGCCAAGGAAAGCACCAGGCATGTTGACATAAGTAGTACCTAGATTCCAAATTTGTATTTGAGGTTAAACCAATAAAGTAGTACATGAAACAATGCTAGTGTGATTGACCACACATCAAGTATCACTGCAATAATGAATAGTCACTTGATAGATCTAGCTTAGATCTAGTATAGATATAGTATTTTATGTCAATTACATGCATATTTTATACATGTTTATAGAAAGGTTTGAGGAAGGTTTTTCTTTGTCTATATGTGTATAGGTTGATCATCAAGTGGAGCTGGAGCCAATTCAACCTGATCTACATCAATCATGGCCATCATCAAAGGAGCGCTTATAAACTATGGTGAATTAATCTTTCTTCCTTATTTTCTCATGCGTTGTATGTGATTGATTAGATTTGGTGATGTAAACATATTGGTATACCGCCCCTGTCTATCTTAGGTCTTGGGAAAGTGATCCAAGGGAGTTCCCATCTTTCCACAGGGTGGAAATATCCATAACACATAAAGATGAATATTTTAGGGCCTGCAACCTTAATTTTTATTCCTAAACCCTACAAAAGGCCCTAAGAACTATCCATGGCATTTGAAATATCTAAACAACAATCGTATGATCCATGTAGGACAATTATTCACTCTATATGCAATGTGTGGTGGGTTTTTTATTGTGTTCATGATCTGTGAACGATAAAAGCCTCTTTTAGGCCTTAATACATTTTTTTCCTCCTTGAGCCATGTTCATGACCCTAAAAACCATCCCCGATGTACATAACCATGTAGTGACCTTTGTTCCTTGACCATTAAGGTAGTCCTCCTCCTTTGAAATTTTAGTGTACTATGATTGAGCAAATAAACATAATTGGCCCAATCCTCTTCCAGCTCACTTAAAACATACAGTGTGCATGGTCCATGAGCATTAAAAGTCTCTTCTAGGCCCTAAGAAATCAGTGCCCCCCCTTGAACCATGCCCAATACATCGAGAACCATCCTTGATGCTTAAAAACTTGTAATGGAAACCATGCATCACTTGTAGGACAAATATTCTCTTTAGAGGTATGTGTGGTGATATTGGACCATGGAGTTTAAGGAAACATAGGGTCTAAGGCCATATGAATTTCCTAAGGGGATCATGGGTCATTACAACACCCTAAAACACTATATAGGCCCTACATAGGGACTCTTTTAAGTGTCCAAGACATGGACGCTCGATCCTCATCATTCTCATCCACTTCCTCACCATTCCTTACCATCATCGTCATCCTCATCATTGGTACCATCGTCCTTACCATCATCATCATTGTCATCGTCATTTTCGTCATCATCATTTTCGTCATCATCATCATCGTTGTTGAGGTTTTTCAAACCAATTAAGTTGTTTCCCACAGTCCAAGCCATGATCCACGATCAAAATATAGAGTCATACACCATAACAATTTTCTTTATGGATCATGGGCCATCCATAGGGCCCCTAAACATCACATGATTCCCGAGTAAAGAATACTTAGATTACAAGTGGGGCATGATAACCATTTTGATATTTACAACATTAAGGATGGTTCTTGGATCCTAATCCATGGTGTTAGATCAAAATATAGGTTATTAGAAAAGGAAATTATCTAGGTTATTAGGACAGTCCAAGCCATGATCCAGGGTCAAAATACAAAGTATTACACCTTAATATTTTCCTTTATGGATCATGGGCCAAGCATAGGGCACCTAACCATCACATGAGTCCCACACAAAGAATCCTTAGATTACAAGTCTCAATACAAACTAGAAATAACAAAAGGATTTTGTAATGATGTGAAATGTTTTATACAGTGTTTGAAGGAATAAAATGAAATAACAATACAAACTCCTTTCATAAAGCATTCAAAGGTATGTTTTCCCTCAAATTGAGATATGCATGCCATTATAAGTTTTTTAGCACATGAGTTAGGTTCATAGGTGATATGTGTACTTATGTGCAAGGTTGGAGCTTTGTGGGCAATATATCCATCATTTCTGTCTCTATCATTTCTTTCATCACGTTGTCTCTCCATTTTAGTACTCTACTTGCAATTTAAACTCAAGAAATTTTCTCTCTCCCGATTGATAGATCCGGGTTTAAGTTTTAAGTTTTTATTTTATAGACGAACATCGATTTTTTAATTACTTTTCATAATATTTTATTTATGAGCCAACATGGATTTTTTTTAAATACTTTCCATAATTTTTTATTTTATGAGCCGACATGAGTTTTTTAATTATTTTGTTAGGAACAAACGTTACAACATCTCCCCCATTGCAACATCCACATGATTGTTTAACTTATGACCAATACTTTATTGATCATGCACCACACAAATCCTTTTCCTTAGAAATAAAGATCCAATTTGTGCATCTAATTTGATCATCTCTATAATAATCATATGTTCTTCAATGGGGACCACCCGGCCTTGAAAAATAAAGGTGCCTACTACAATTGAATCCCAAGACCTTACACCCCACCTCTTATCATTGGTTAACATTTTGTTGCACCTACAATTGTAACTTATGACCGTACATGCTTCATCACCATGAAAAGCATGGGTTGTGTTGATCCATAGGTGTGTTACGGTCCACCATCTTGTAGTTTACCTAGTCCCTGGTCATGTTTGGGAAGGTCCCTTGACATTGGGAGGTAGAAAAACCACTTTACCAAACCCCATTTTGAGCCTTGATGGAGAGTGTCTCTCCCTTCCAGTTTCCCAAGGAGTGAAAATTACAAGTGTGTCGCTCCTTGCATGCCTTCAGGGGAGCAAAAAAATCAACATTTTCACTCTGTGCTCAGTTCTATGGGAGCGACAATCCTATTATAGCCATCTTGCCTTGATTTTTGGGTCAAAATATGACCTTGATCTTAGGTGGATCTTCCTATCCTTTGAATATCTCCTCCATTTCCATTCATGGAAACCTGAATCTCCCTTAATCCACCTTATCCTCCCTTGATCCAAATCTTTCTCTCAAGTGGTTTAGCCTCTCCATCCTATAAAGAGGACCTAATGCCTTGGCTCACACACATGAAGAAGACTTAGAGAGGTGGTCCTTATGACCTTGTGGTGCTCAAAGGGATTTGGAAGGAGAGCCCAAAGGACATGCTGCTACAGAGTCAAGTATACTTGTGTACATGTTGTTCATGCCTTTCTTTCTAATATAAAACTTTGCCTATTCTCCCATTTCATGTCTCTTTGATGGATGTATGAATATGTTTACCAATTGGTGATTAGATATTGGTTAATACACTTAGTACATTGGAAGGTGTTGTCTTTTATATTTGTGTGCAGGATCACAAATTGGGATTTGCGAGCTAAGACCTAGATAAAGAAGGAGCAACTAGGAAAACCTTCAGGACTGAGGTAGGACATCTATTCTCTTCCATCCTTCTTATGCTCGGGCTTGCTTGTGTATGAACTAGATCTCAGATATGTTAGGTACCATTTGTTTTGCTTCTGTCTTGTATTAGGTATGGTGTGATTAGGATATTTCAACAATAAGTATGGGTCTCTAGGACCTATATATGGTTAAGGGAAGAAACCCATGCCTTAGGCCCCAAAGGAAAATTCTAGATATCTAGGATCAAAAACAATTGCTCAAACCACCACACATGACTTATCAAGGGAATCCTTTTCCTTTGAGTGGGGATATGGTGCCATTTCTATTTTTTTAGCTATAATGATAGGTCTTAGGGCTCTAGACATGATTCGAGGAGTAAATTTGTGCCTTTGTTACTAGAGAAAGCTTCTAGGCATCCATAATAAGAAGGACACTTCAAACAACCAAACACAACCTCCTAAAGGCACCCTTGTCCTTTGAGTGGGTATTGGTTCCATTAAGTGGTTTGAGTAGTAGTTATGGATCTTATCATCATAGACATGATCAAGGGTGGAAGCCCATGATTTATAGATAAAGAAATATTTAAAGCACACCAGGCCTTGAACGATTCCTTAAAACATCACACATGACCTTCCAATGGTATCCTTGGGCTTTGAGTGGGGATGTTGGTTCTTTTAGGAGGTTTTAAGGATTAGGTATGTGTATTTAGGCCTCAACATAGTCATGAAAGAAAATCAAACCATTAACCCCTAAATAAATATATAGGTAGGCCAAACTAGATGCCTCAAACCACTACACACAAACTTCATAGGTTATATTTCACCAACAAGTGGAGATATTGGTGCTATTATAATGTTTTATCACTAGGTATGCAAATATTAGACAACCTTATGTTTGATACTATTTCTAGTCTTGTAACCTACTTGCTCTTGAGTTTCTTGAGGATTCCTTGCTTTTGACATCATAGTATTTAAATTTTCTATCGCTTGTTAATGAAATGAAAATTTATTTTCAATTTTTGTTGTTGTTGAATAAAACACATGATTTGTTTATTAAGATAATTAAGACAAGCAAATAAAAGAAATATGCATGACAATGCAACAACCACAAGTCAATCCAATGTTAGTTAAGCAAATTTATTGGAATTCCCTAAGAACACCAAAGAATAAAAAAGATCACATACAATAGATCTTAACATAGTACAAGTAGCGACATATAGTGTAAATGTTATGAATTGAAGTTTGAAGATGCAAATAAGAGAACAACTTAAACATATTGGTTCAATAAATTAATAATGGGTTGAAAGCATACAAAAATATTTTTATAAGCATATAAAGAAATGAACAAGTTATAACATAACATTTTTGTATTATTGTGTAAAATTCTTACATAATGTCATGTGAAAGAGACTAACTATCACATGCTCTACGTTTTATGCTTTCATCCTACATAATATGCATAGAAGTACATTTCAATTACAAGATTGAGATTCAATTTTTCATGGTGGTTCGATTCTATACTATTGATGGGGTGACTTTTTTTCTTCTCCATTACTGGTGGGATAATTGGTCTTCCACAATGATTCTAGCTATATGTGACTTGGGCTAGACCATGCACATAGGGTTGGAGCATGCCCGCATCGTTGAAAATTGACATGACCCCTTGAACCCCATAAGTGGTGTTTCCCTTTGACATAATAAGAGGAATTAGCGACCAAAGGTGGCCTAGTTAAAGGAGGCCAACACTAGAGATGGATGCTTTCTAACACAACATTGTGCATGAATATTCATGACTATGCTTGAATCAATAAATAACAATAATGTTTAGTGTTATGAGACAAGCAACTAAAAAACAAATAACCATGATTTTAATAATTAATAAGATAATACACATTTCAAATATATAGTTTTCATTATCCTTAATGTAGGCCCAACCATTATTCAATAAGCTTAGATCTTGGATGAGAGACCCTAGTCTTCATTACCATGGTCAAGCTCCATGAAATGATAAAAAGGTAAACAAGAAGAATCGCTATAGTATTATAGAAAAGGGATAGTTTCATAATTATTTCTATATAAATGTATATAACTATAAAAGAGATAGTTGGATAATTTTTATTATATCAGATTTTTTTTTTTTTTTTCCATCAGATTATATATAGAGATAGTTGGATAATTTTTATTATATATATAACAAAAGAAAAAATATTGTCTTACATGTATATATAAAAATAAAATGTTATAAATAATTAATAACACATACTCTATACACGAGATCCCTCTTTAGAATTCAATGAAGAATCCAACCCCAATAAGGCTCAAAGAACTTGGACGGATAATGTTAGAAAGGCGCTTGATAACGCACGCTTGGGTAAAAAAAATTGTGGGTTTGCATTATCAGAGTATTATATTTAGAAGAACCTGGGGGCTAACCACCATTCAACCGCTGCTATTGAGGAGCGTTCCATTTGGGTGGAAAAGGCAGCAGAAAACCCAGTTCCAGGCAGTCCTGAGCGATATTGTTGTAGATTGATCGAGATCAACAGTTCCTTTTGATGATCGCGAGTCAGATGAAGAAGTTCGTGATCGTGATTCTAATCCTTATGAATTTTCGCGGGGTGAAGAATTTGATCCTGTAGATCCAGTTGAAGCACCAAATTATGCTATTCTACAGCGAACTGAAGAACCACTTGTGTTCGTGATTGATAGGCGGGTTACCTTGACCCGGAATCAATTATTATTTATCTATATTTTCTATCCAGTTCAGACGAAAGACTTCCCTCTTTAGATTCCTAGCAGGCGACCTATTTTCAGATTTTGTTTTGCAATTTTCTCTTCATATCCTGAGCAAAATATTGAGGGATAATTTTGTTATTTTCATTCTCCTCTGCACCTTTCAGGTGCACAAGATTCACAATATGACCGATGATATATCCTCGAGGGTTACAAACGATTCCAACGTTACCCTGGACGCAGGTTCGAATCCTGAGGCCACCACGGCGGTCAGGAAAAGGTATCATCTGAGATCTCATTCCTCTAAAGTCTCACAGGTTTTCCTCTGCTCTCCATGGCTCCAGTTATTTCTTTCAGAAGGGTTTTGCAGAGTTCTTTAAATTAAATTTAAGGTTTTGTTGAGTTTTAAAAATTAAATTAAGGGTTCTTACAAACTCGTTGGGTCTCCCTTTTTCAAAGGGATTAGGACTTCATCGATTTTTTATATGTAGAGAAGATTGACCATGCCGATCTCCTTTTGCTACGATATCATTTGTTTAATTTGCAGAGCGATCGTCACAAAAAACATTTAATAAGTAGTCATTGCTAGATTTTTTCTGAAAATTTCTTTATACATCGACGTGTTGTTTGTTGAGAAGCAATGAATGGTCATCATCATCTTAAAATCCCAAAAATTGTAAAAATGGTTTTCACGAGTACTTCGAAAATGTTTTTTTCAATCCCACAAAGCAATATATTGTTGTTCTCAAGTGTCTGCTAATTACTAATTTATAATAAAGGTCACGTTCTCAGCCAGCATTCCAGAGTTGGTGTATGAGACTCTCCTCCCTACAGGGACACTCTGACCCTGCCCTATAAATTTCTAAATGGGCCTCCAACTAGAAAGGATTCAAACACAACGATACCACTTACTCTGTAATGATTGAGAGACTAGGATTTGCGGGTAGGTTTGGATAAATGCAGGCCCTTTTACATGAAATGGTCAACAAATTGTGCCCTAGAAATCAAGGGATTTTCATTGCTGCCGTTAAGGGCTATCGCCAGGATCAGATGTTGGATGAAGTCCTCAAGTTATTGGAAACAATGAAAATATTGTTTGTGGGATTTTTTATGCGATTCCTTATAGCATTTTCCCGAATGTTTTTTTAATGAGGGGTGATTTTCAATCTGTTTGTTCAATTTACATTAATAAAATTATCTTATCTTATCTCAGAAAATTAGTTTGAATAGTACCTGTATGGAAATTGCTAATTCAGTATTTGCATCTGGTGTTGGAATTGCTCTGGACTCTCGTGATGTGCGTCTGGCTGCATCGCGCCTTTTCCTCCTGCTGCTCTTTGCTTGGAAGAAATAGAAAATGAGCAATCTATGCAGTAGCACGGACAATAACATAAGAGAACCCTAAAGAAAATTTAGGTTTTTCATCGATGAGCAAAATTATCTAAATGTTTTCTTTGAGGATGGCCTTAGTAGAGATTAAGACTGCAGACACATGACAAAGTTAACATAGCAAGTATCCAATGAATTTTAACACATGACAAAGTAAGTTAACACATGACAAAGTTAACATAGCAAGTATCCAATGAATTTTTTTTCGGATTTTGGGCTGGCTTGGTGCCCATCTTAATTCTACAGTCTACACTTATTTGGTGTCCATCTTATTACTGTGGCTTGAGAGGCCAGTACCAAGCATGGAGTGTATAACTAAAAACTTATAAAGTAATGGTCCCTACTGACCTGGTGCATGCTCCAAATTTGGCTACTCTAAGAGTAGGAGGCGAAGCCTATTAGATCATCGTTGACTGCATTTAAGTTAACCAGTATAGATCCATCTTACATCCGTACCTATCAAGCACCGAGAGGGATCCAATTTCTTGAAGTGTATTTCTTTTTTTAAATTTAAATTTAAGAAATTTGATCTCTCTTGATTGATAAATCCGGGTTTAAGTTTTAAGTTTTTATTTTATAAATGAACATTGATTTTTTAATTATTTTTCATAATATTTTATGTTATGAGCCAACATGGATTTTTTTTAAATACTTTCCATAATTATTTATTTTATGAGCCGACATGAAAATTTTTAATTATTTTGTTAGGAACAAACGTTACAACATCTCCCCCACACTGGGCTGTAGAGCACCTCGTTTCTCTTGGTGCAATTAAATATTTACCCCTACAAGCATCAGCTAAGTACAGACTTAGTAAGAAAGGACTTTGTTGTGCATTGGTCTAGATATATCTATCATGTAACACTTCACAACCATGATCCAACTATATACACTGTTTACTGAAATGAGCATTTTCAACACAAAAGTAAACTACAACATTTAACAATATAGGGCTAATTACTTTTATAACTTAACATGAATTGCTCATTGTGCACTGGTTCAGATATATCTATCATGAGCCACCACTTCTCAACCACAATCAAACTATACAAGCATTTTCAACACGAGTAAAACACAACATTTAAAGAGTATAGGACTTAATTACTTTGTATAAATTTAAACATGAATTATCAACATTTAAAGAGTATAGGGTTTAATTACTTTTTATAAATTTAAACAAGAATTGTCAACATTTAAGGAGTATAGGGCTTAATTACTTTTTATAAATTTCAACATAATTGTCTCATAATTTAATATTTGGCCATTAACTCAATAAAATAGTAGCTAAAAATTTTGATTTTAAAAAATAATTATATTCAAAGTTTCAAGTGCTGAAGAGTAAAGAATGAAAATTTTAGAATGAAAGTTTTCTTCAGAAAGAGATCTAGGGAATATAACAGAACAGAAATATAACATTACATCAAATCAAACCCTGCTAATGGCTTGGCCTCTAAATGTTTAACATCACTTGATACTTATGATCTGTTGAAATAGAATTGGTCTCTTTCTTGTCAATTTATGTCCTTGAAATTCATATAAAAAGTTTAGCAGTTTAAAATTTAAAGCAGTTTAAAAAAATAAAAGTTTAATTTAGAACCCACTATAATTGGACAGTAGGTTATTTAAAAAAAATAATGGGATACTAAGCCAGACCAATTTTAATTTAACCATAGTAAAGACTTCTGCATGATAGCAATGTTTGTCATGTACAACTGACAATCATGATTAGACATTAAGCATATTCTTTCCATGTCTGTGCTTACCATGACAGTCAAATTATCAAACACATCATACATGATTAACACAGTTGCTAAACACTAGTTGTCAGCTCACGTCTAAAGTGTTGCATAAAAAAGACGACCAAAACAAAATGTCAGCAATAACCTGATGAAAGTAAATATAAAATGGTGCAAAACAACAAATATATAAGATGTCCAAAAAGCAACTTGGTCTTGTACCAAAAAGAACTAGGCCCTTGTGAATTAGAAGGACTGAAGCTGGCATCGCTGCCTGTTTTATTAGTCTAAATAACTATTTTGCTACTGCATATTTAGTTCTGTGAGGCCAAATGGTTTCAAACTTGAAAAGCTAGATCACCTCTGTTCTTCCTAGCATGATAGGTTTGCCAGCAAGCAGCTCTGCAAGTATGCAACCTTTGCTCCACAAATCCACAGCAACTCCATATTCTGTAGCACCCAGTAAAAGTTCTGGAGGTCGATACCAGAGTGTTACAACACGACTTGTCAAGGGCTGCCTCTGATCAGGGTGAAAGAAAGTAGCTAGGCCAAAGTCAGCTATCTTTAGAATACTGCCATTGTCAATCAAAAGATTTGAACCCTTAATATCACGGTGTAACACGCCGCGGCTTTGGCAATGATCAAGACCTCGAAGCAATTCCTGCATATAACATTTCACCTGTAAATAAACAGTTAGCTCCAAGTTTCATGTCTGAAGGACTTGAATATAATTCAGGCTCCTATTATCCATCAAAAACTAATCATACAAAAAGACCAGCCAAGAAAAAACATAAATTCCATGCCTATATTTCTGTTGTCAAAGAATACAACTTCTGCCTTGGCAAAAAGGCATTTCAGAAATGGTAACAAAAATGTCAAAATATGAAATGGTAATCCTTTTAAGAAACAATTACTAACCTATATATCTATTAAATATTTGAGAAAGCAGAAGACTGATGTGTCAGCAATCCATTGTAACAAGAATGAAAAATATAAAACAACAATCCTTTAAAAGGTATTTGCTAACCTGCGGCTCAGTGAACTTTATACCAGGACAAGCAGCAAGGTCATGATCCATATATTCAAATACAAGGTACAAGCTTCAGGACATCCTTGATGTGACTAGTCCTTCCAACTTCACTACATTTGGATGGTCAAGTCTACGTAAAACCTCTATCTCTCTAGCCATAAAACGCACACTTTCAGGCTCTAAATTGTCAAACCGCACCTTCTTTAAGGCAAGAATTTTTCCAGTATCAAGATCACGTGCTTTGTACACATTGCTGTAAGTTCCTTGTTTAATCTGCAAAAACATGATTTTCATAGATCAACATTTTTTCCATATGAACACCCAGACGAGATCATAACAAAGAAGTTGATAGAAAATTACCCCACGGAGTATAGGCACAGAAAAACAATCCCTTCAAAAGAACAACAAAGACTATATTTGGTATTTCAGCAAATGATGAATTGACTCATTGATGATGCAAACAAGCAACATGGTCTTGGTGTGATGGTCAATTTGTGTTCAGTAATTACAAATGAAGAGAAAGAAGAAGACAAGACCCTTATGGACATGTTGCCTCAGATCCCATGACAGCTCACACTACACTGCAGTCAGTATAATTTTTCCAGCACTCTGCTGCAGGATATTGCATCCAGACAGCACAACATGCTACCTACCTTATCTTCCTGCTCTCCCAGATCCTACGACCATCTATCAGGAGTTTCTTCGGCCTCAGATGATAGGAAAGATAACATCAAGGGATGTTGACCGCCCCCAGGCGAGACATCTTCCCTCTGGGCATTCTTTATCTTTGGTCTTTGGTTCTCCATGGGACTTCCATGTAGCTGCATTATTACTCTATTTCACTGATCCATGTTTAGGGTTAGACTTTGGATCTTCTCAACATAGGATACATTGGATTTTATCATGTCTTTTTAGAAACAACACTTTGCACTCCCACTTTGTTTTCTCTTAACGATGTATTAGCAGTCCTATTGACCTATTTATGGTCATCTGTTGAACATTAATAAAATTATCTTCTCTTGTATCTTTGAACATGTTGGGCCCTTCTCTAGAGGTATCATTCACCTCTTGTACCATAGAAATCTACTCACTTTGCTTTTCTTAATCATTTTTGGACTTGTTCTTTCTCATTGTGATGACTGTGCTGCGTTCATGGTAGTTTTGACTTTTGTGAAAGTTACAGAAATGGAAACTCCTAAATTTATTGGATGCCCCTGTAGTCAATTCCAAAATCTGCATGGGATTGCACTTGGGGAAATGGAATATCGATAGCTTGTCGTCTTCCTTAACTAAGGCAATTTGAACCCTAAAATTGAACTTTGAAAATCAGACTAATTCAAAATAATAGTCATAACAGTAGCATGCAAATTTTCAAATTTCCCCTACACCATAAGTGATTCAGTTCACTAGAGAAGAGGATCAATAGATGATACTCAACCTTTCAGAAACACTTTCTATAGTCAATTCTTAACATATTTTTCAAGAGGCAAAGTTGCTTATGTAATAACCTGGTTTTGCTTCTAACATTGTTAGGTAATCATACCGATATTGGTCTGAAATGGTTGAGTCAATTACAGGCTGCCACAGCCCTCAGGAATTGAAAGTTTGAAACCATCTAAATACAGGTTGCAGTACAGGCATGGTTTTAGTCCATTAAGTGACCGCAAGGCAGGGTTTTCTGCAGCATCAAGGTGTAGGGTGAAGAAAACACTGCAAGGTGAAGATGTTATGGGTGATGGACTGGCAAGTTGGAGCTGTGTAGCATGCAACATCACAAAAAAGCATGAAACCACAACCCAAGCTGCAAGCCAAGACCACCCCATAACCCAAACTCATGGAATTGAAGCAATGTCGGACTGGATATGGGGATGAACTGGACCCTCAAACCGAAAATAACATGTTTTGCTCTGAACTAGTCAGAACCAACTGGGTTGACCAGTTTTGTACCATGCCAATTCCTTCTTCCCAAAAAAACCAAAAAATTGGATGATATGTAGTTTAATTTAATCATAGACTAAAGTATGATTATTTTAAATTTTTAGACTTTGCAGACCATTTAGAGCCTCAATGTAGTTTTATTTTGGTTTAGATATGTATTGCACTCGATGCTATTTTTGTTATATTCACCCCTACAATGCTATAAACATGAGAAAACTTCTCATATTCATGTCTAATGGTTTGGATTCACATGGATGTACATGTTCATATATATAATTTGAATATTTATGTATTTTATGATCGACCATTTTTCAGTGTTCCAGTCCAATTCTACTTTTGGGATCATACAGTTCAGTCATCGTCTGGTTCTGATAACACTGGACTGAACGATCCCACAACCCAAAGTTGTGAAACTGAACCATCCCACAAGTCACAATCCTACACTGCATAACCAGATATTCATGCAACCTCGGACTGTGTGACCTGTACCCTGCAGCCCTACATTACAGGACCAGTGTAGCTTGCAACACTGCATCAAAGGATTGATATACCTTGCAAAATTTGAATATTTATGTATTTTTTGATCGACCATTTTTCACCGTTCCAGTCCAATTCTACTTGTGGGGTCATACAGTTCAGTCATCGTCTAGTTCTGATAACACTAGACTGAACGATCCCACAACCCAAAGTTGTGAAACTGAACCATCCCACAAATCACAATCCTACATTGCATAACCAGATACTCATGCAACCTCGGATTGTGTGATGTTTACCCTGCAGCCCTACATTACAGGACCAGTGTAGCTTGCAAAACGGCATTAAAGGATCGATATACTTTGCAACTCTAAGTTGCAGGACTGGTGTGCTCCACAAGAATATGTTGCAGATCTACAGGAAAAAAACACAGAGGAAGCACAAAAACCTAGAATTTGAGAAAGCCACTCAAGACCAGAGACATCACAGAAAAGTAACAGCTTGCTGCCCAGGGTTGCAGAACTCATGAAGACTTCAACCCAAGGTTGCAGAGATGCAAAAATCACAAAGCCAAGGCTAAGAAGGTGAACCACTGCAAGACCATTCTGCAAAAAGAAACCAAACTTGGCCTTCCAACTTCTGTGTCTGTTGTGATTCCTGTTGAGATTCACAAGAGAGAGAGTATTTAATAACCAACAGAGCCCTAATTCTGCAATAAAAGAACATATACAGGGCAGCCCAACTCTTGAACATAAATTAACAAAGAGGGGCACAAACCTAGAAATAGTAATAGCCCAAGTACAAGTGCACCAGAAGAAAAAAATGAACAAAAGAGGATGCAGTACTTGAGAATGCCGGTGAGAGGTGTATGTGGGTGTTTATTTCAAATTATTTGCCATATTTAGTGGTATTTCCTAGTTGTTGAGTATAGACTTTGCCAAAACACCATAAAACATTTTATTAACAACCCAAACCTTGCTGGTAAAGATGAATACCATATTGCTAGTCTGAAATCTACCTACCTTGACTGCCGATTTGTTGATCATAACATACACAAGAATCGCTGAAACACTTTCCCAATGATTGATGTTATAAATGCTCCATCAAACCTTCAGAGGATGCTACCAGAGGTATGTCTTAGTGCTGGTCCAAATGCTCAGGTATCAGAGCTCAAATTCATCATCATTCTAGTTGTCAAATATGTCATGTATTGTTGATACAAGGGTCACTTCATGAACAGTCATACTTGTTGATCTTAGGCTTCTATTTTTGTCATAGAGTTGGTCAATACTAATCAGAATAAAATTGGTAGTCTTCCCAAGTCCTCTCCAACATTTGTATTTTCTTGAAGTGGATTTCTGATCTGTAACTTTAACTTTGTGGATTTCTCATGGCTCCAATCTTCTTCATCATTCTCCTTAAGATACTTCAACATTACACTTCGTGAAATCTTTGATCAATGTATCTTCTTTTGTTTTCATGGCACTTTGGCTTGTCTTCATCCTTCAAGCTTTCTAACCATTGTTCTCAAATGTTGCTTGTGTTTCCAAATGTTTGCATAGACTTTTGACCTTAGTGTTGATATGCTCTCATCATCAATTATTCAATCTTGACTTCAATGACAACATCATTCAATAGGTTGAAACAGCTGGATGTCCTCTTCAAAATAGTTCACATGTGCTAAGTTTTAGGTTGGAATCCTTCTCTAAAGTCAGTGGCTTCTTCTACAAAAGACTGGTAGCTTATTCTAGATGGATGGCCTCTTAAAGATGATATAAGATGGAGCACTTAGCCTTGGAACCACATATCTATCCCTCCCTCAAAGAAATAACCTCCTTTTCAAGTGAAAGCACAGGTCTGCAAGTTTTCACATCTAGGATCACTGCTCCTTGGAGGTTAGAATATGGATGCAATATACCCTTAACCTGACCAGGAGTTGAGATTAGGGGTTGTCTTGTTACCCACGACTAATTAGAACATGCCTCGATATGAGAAATGGTATCATCACTACTGTATATGAATAATTTTGAACTACAAGTTTCAATGAAAGAATGCGGAAGCATATTCCTGTCTATGAATAATATAACTCTAGAATAGCACCCATATTGCTAAGTATAAGCTATAGGATTAAAATATGAGCATACGCCTTTAGGTTCCATTGAGTGATGCTAGATGTGGAAAGAAAATATATCATTGTATCCAGATCTGATCTTGGGTATTTAAATACTGTAATCTGGTAGGATAAATGGGTTTACGTATTTGTTTGATTTTCTGCAATTGATGTGTTGCTTGTTGCACATGAGAGTCGAGACCATGTCAAAGGAGCATGCAATGCGCTTTCCTCTAATCGAAAGTGTTGTGTTGTGCTTGTTTCACTATTTTTGTTGTTCAAGTTCTCATCAAAAGACTTGGTCAATGCCATTATCATGAGTTACTTTTTTGTTCTTGGAATAATTGCATTATCACACGTTTTTAAACCTTAGAGTTAATTATAGAAGTATTGCACTTATGTGGCTAAGTTTCTTGTTTAATGCTTGCCAAGAGACTTCATCAATTACCAATTTCATCAGTTTTTTGTGCTAAGAATGATTTCATTATTGTATGTTCCCATCTTATACTAGGCAATTCCTTCAGTTATTAGTTTAGTTGCTTTGACAGTTGTATCAATCTTATGGAACATTATATTTCAATTTTACACTAAGGTTTAATGTTGATTTCTCATGTACAGAGCCACATTGTTACCTGCTATTGAGTGCTTTCTGCCAAAGAAGTGGAATTCAAGTTGCCGATAAACTGTCACCTTCCATATTTCAAATGTAAGAAACTATTCAGATGACATTCCTTTGCAAGTTAATACTGAAGAGATGATAATTATTTAAAATATTGTCAATGGCTGGAAGCAATATAGTGTGTTTAATTTCTAGATTTAGTACTATTGTAAAATATATGCGGTGAGAATAAGTATATGTTATGTACATGGGTAAAATTTGTATATTTGGTGTCTACTTCTTACATTGATGTACATGAATGTATGTGTGTGTAAACTTCACATATTTTATGTATTTTTAGTAGGCTGCTTCTAGTCCAATCCCAGGCTAACCCTCGGCCAGTTCCAGTTCTTGTTCCATCCTTTATAGCTTTGAACAACTCAAAACTATCATAGGCAGTGGAGACAAATCTCTGTTCACCCAGGGTGAACCCAAGACTCACCACAGGGAAAACCAGAGTACAATCAAGTAGTGAATCTGTTGAAAATTTGAAACTAGTTATTTTTTCAAAGTATTTTTATAACCATGAAGTTTTAATTTAGCATAGTACTACACTCATAGACTGCCAAACCTAACTTCTAAAACTGTGGAACCACTCATATGATCTATCCCCAAAGCCACAAACCCTATTATTATTTTCCCGAGGAGATCCACTCAAAATCAATGACACAATTTATATGATGTGTTCCTGTGTACCAAGGATTTTTGCTACTACACCCCAATGCACAAATACATCAATCTAAAAACTTCTTGTGTTGAAGATTTGGCATCTCCCTGAACTGAACGAACACAATAATTGAAGTCACACTGTACACACGACATCTACATAGGAGGATCTACATGCTGATGACATTTTATGGTAATGATCTGTACTTGACACAAGCACAAAAATTGGAGTGCCAATAGTCAGACTTTCAGAAAGACCTAAGGGAATGCGATATGTGTCAATTACACATGCCAAGCAGTAGCCTTATTGTCTTATTCTAGTCCCTATATTCTAGCTAGCCTTTATCTAGTCCTTGCCATTTGCAATATCCCACAGGTCTCTTTTTCTATTAATTTTTAATATTGAGCTTTTAGAAATTTAAATTTTCTTCATAAATTTTCTCAATGAGATGTTGATCCATGATTGCAGCTGTTATGTTTTGTGACTTGCACTGTAATCCACATCGCCAACAACCTTCTTGTTCATAAGATTTGTATGTAATTGCACCAAGAGTAGCAAGGTACTTTACAACCCAATATGGGGGAGATGTTGTAACACATAATGTTGTGTAATGTTATGGTAACATGTTTCCATAAAAAAAAGTAAATGATGTCAGCTTAAACAAAAAAAATAGATTATATTGATTTCTTCTTAAACTTAGATATAACAAGCATTGATTTTTTTTTCATGTGTAAAAATTTTACACCTCAAAAAATTGGATCTCGCTTTGTGTTTGATAGAGCCGAATTTAAGATGGATCTATGCTGGTTATCATGATATTTTTGGTTTTTATGATTGGTTTTTTAGAGATTCACATAGAGAAAGGAAGTCTCACCTTGTCCCTTTACCGGAGTCATTTGTTCCATCCTCTTTATGGTTCATAATGCATTAAGCAAGAGGCCTTAGGGCCAAATTTCTATGATGAGATTGCTTAGACAACATAGATAGAATTTAGAGTCCCCAAACTGTTGCTATCACAAATCACATCATCCACTTTAGGAGAGCTGTTGGGAGACATTGTACTTAACCTATTTTTATTGGCTTCCACTAATCTAAGGCTTCTCTCTTGATGCTCTCCTTTAGACCCTTTCCATCACCCATTTGCGCTTTCTTATTCTTGATTCTAATTGTTGTAGAGCTTTCTTTATTTCATCTCTTTGTCCATTATGTTTCTACTTTTTTGGAGATGCTTTAGGAACTTCCAATGTATGTTCGTATTCTTATCTTTTCACTATGTGAAGTTCCATTGACCATCTTTGGCCACTGGTGGACATTGATACACAAATTACATTAAGTTGAAATTATAGACACACTTGAAATTACATTGTCTTTTATTAGAATTACGAATCATGCAATCTACGTGTTAATATTGCTCCTCTTCCCAATTCTTAAAAGGTGCTAGCTCAATGGAAGAGCACCTGCCTTACAAGCAGGAGGTTGGTGGTTCGATTCCTCCGTGCCTTAATGATATTGCAATGTATTTCTAAAAAAATATTTGTTGTGATAATTTATATTAGTTGCTAAACGGGAAGCAAAATGTGGTGATAGTGTGGGAGTAAAAATGGACGATAAATTGGGCGCTAAAGTGGTAGCAAAACATGGTGCTAATGTTGACATCAATAGAGATGCAAAATTAGGCGTTAAAAAGAGGCCCAACATTTGACGCAAATGAGAAAGCCAAACACGACGTTGATATGGTAGCAAAATAAGATGTTACTTTGGATGCAAAACATGGCGCTACATAGGAAGCAAATTATGGTGCAACAATAGAAGAAAAAAATGGCACCATTTTGGTAGCAAAACAAGATGCAAAAAATGAAGCAAAAATTGGTGCAAAATTAGAAGCGAAAATTGCTGCATATTGGAAGTAAAACGTGGTGCAAAATGAGATGCTAAAGTCGTAGCACATATGGATGCAAATATGGCGTGAATGTAGATGCAAACATAAATGCCAAAATGATGCTTTTAAGGATGCAAATAGGGCGCTAATGGAGACGCTATTTTGGAAGTAAAAGAGGACGATCTCTCGGAAGCAAAATATGATGTTATTTAGGAAGCAAACCTCGACGTCATTTAGGAAGCAAAATTGTACGCTATTCTGGAAGCTAAAAAATGGGCGCTATTTTAGACATCAGAAAGGATGCTATTTAGGAAGCAAAAAAAGACTATTTTAGACTCTTTAAATTTTGTCCATGACGCGTCCCATTTAGCATCTACTTCGACCACTCAATGATAAAAAATTTACCCTAAAAATGGACGCTAAATGGGACGCTAATTCCAGGATTTGTTGTAGTGAAAGCGACTCTCTGCATCTCTTCCTTCTTCACTACATTGCTTGGGTTGGACCGAAGGTTTATCTTCTGCTGCATATCAGTGAGGCTTTGCAAAATAGCAGCATTGAGTTGGTTTTGTTCTTCCTGAGCCTTCATCAACCTTTCATTGAAGCTCACCATGGTTTCAACCAAATTCTGAGGAGTTACTTGCTCCCTTATCCCATTAGATTCAGTCTCAGCATTCCCTTTTTGCACATTTTCTCCTAGCACATCTTCATCACACTCATAAGGATCCTAAGCATCATCTATGGTCACCATTTTCCTATAGGCTATCTCTGCTACACTATTAAATTTTATGAGCTGCAAGCACTGTGCATTATGAAATTTTTTATTAGGCATCTTAAGAATGCATATAGAAATATAAAACATCACTATTTAACATAATCAAACTCATGGAATCATTTACAGAGTTAATGTTTTCATTTATTTTTCCCATTCATGTAATTCTGGAAATTGCCCATATTGTCAACAATTTGTCAAAACAGTCACTGGTACTTTTCTGCTCTAATTATATATGGAGCATGATAACCTCATTCAAATTCTGGTCATGCATCATTATTCCCTACTGAACAAGCTTTCCAATGCCTATCCCCGTGCTTCATTCCAACATCGGGTGTGGAAATTGTATTACTCCAAAAATGACAATTTTTACCACCATTCTGCATATATTTGCACAGTTGTAAAAATGTCTTGAACTGCCAACTTCAGCCACCTGTAGAAGCAAATATAGAAATATTCAGCAAAAATTTTCTACCAGGTGAAGTTATTCCATACAGCAAGGAACGCTCAGAAACTTGCGGATCTCTGTTCCAATGTTCCATTCATTTTCTATTAATTTTTGGGTTTGACTACTTTTCACTTTTAACATTTTTTAAAATTTCAAATTTTGGGCTAAAAATCGCTATTTCCCAAACGGTGCATTTTTTGAAAATATTTGTCTAACGTGAATTGTCTGTTTTAATGACAATAAAAAATGTTAAGTTCAGTAAATTTCTTGAATCCTTCATCTAAGGTCTCTTTCATCCACTTCAAGCTTTTCAAAATCTCCAAAAAGTGGCCCGGAGTAGTGCCTTTTGGCCTTCTTACTCACCCTGACTCCACATCCTTTGGATTTTGACTCCAAAATTCCAAACTTAACACCGTGCCTGCTCCATGACTGCTCCATATCAGTTTCAGCTCAATTTGACTTTCTGTCAAGCGTCGGGACACTAATTTATAAAATTCATGGGCTCAGGATCTTCACTGGTTCATTCATGGCCTCAGAACACCACTGAACACATCGTTAATAGTTTTTTTTTTTTAAATCCCGCAATCCGTACTGCAGGTGCGGAAATGCTAATTTTTCCAACCCGGGACTACTCCATTCCGCAATCCACAATTGCGGGTGCGGAAAGCCAAAACGCAAGTTCGAAAACTTATCGTTTCCGTAATCCCGCAATCCGCAATTGCAGGTGCGGAAAGCCATAACGCAAGTTCGAAAACTTAACGTTTCCGCAATTCCGCAATTGTGGGTGCGGAAAGCCAGAACAGAAGTTCGAAAACTTAACGTTTCCACAATCCCGCAATTCCGCAATTGCGGGTGCGGAAAGTCAGAACGCAAGTTTGAAAACTTAATGTTTCCGTAATCTCGCAATTCCGCAATTGTGGGTGCGGAAACACCTCTACTCCGGCAACTTGCGGGGCTTATATCTCCCTCGTCCCTTAACTAAATGAGGTGAGTTTGGTACCGTTGGAAATCTCTTGCAGATCTCTATGCAACTGTGTGTTTCTTTGCCACATCTAAGAAATCTGATCCTGTCATTTTTCCATTCCAAACTTCCGCCCAAACTTCCTCAATACCATTTTAAAACATTCTGATATCTGTCTGCAAACTCAGAGTTTAGTCCAAGCAACCCCAATGCTTCAACATGGGCTTTGATACCACTCTGTCACGTCCCCTCTCATGATTCCAAACCAGAGAGGGAACATGACTGTAACATGGGGGTGTCTAACTCTCCCCACAACCATACAACGAAATGTACAATTACAATAAAATGCATACTGAAATTTACACAGTGGAATTAAACATATTTGTACACATACAAACAATAATGCATCAACATATCTATCACAAGCAGAGGATGATTCCACATGCAGAGAATCAATTCCATTCCAATGCTATGCACATATTTCATATCAACCATATTAAGATAATCATTTCAATCCATTAACATGAGTAATTATCATTCAGAATTAACACATTGCAGAACACAGAATGTATATAATTTAAACCACAGAGAACACTTATCTTTGAGATGAAGTTGTCCAAACAACTGGCTATGTGAGAGCAAAGTTCCACCCAACCATAGATTTTTTTTCGGCCTATATTCTTTCAGCTGAGAGATCACCCCCGAGCTGGGTTGTGTATCCACTAAGGAGGAACTAGACAGGCTCACTCACAGCCATGGTTTCACTCAAACAGTCATGCTAATCCAACACACAGTTGGGTTTATCAAGCATGCAATAAGAAAAGGAGGAGGATGCTAAGTCAGTTAGCTCAACCATAGATCTACAAGCATCTCAAATGAACTCAACAGTCATGGCACCCACAATACCTACCTCACCCAACACAAGGAAGATCCCCTTCTCTGTTGCACAGTCCCTCAGGCGTCCCTTCCCTTTAGTGCTATTCAGGGTGGGCATAGAAAGGTCCAGCTGCTAATTCCTTGATATTCCAGCCTTAGCCTTAACTGGGCTTATCAAACAAACCCAACCTCTATTCAATCAATCACACTTGGATTTCTCACAATTCTGTCATCAAATAACTCAATCCCGTCACTGGATTTATGGGCTATAAAAATTGGGTTTTCCAATGGATTTCGAGGTATCTAATACTCTCAATTTCACCCCAAGGTTCATATCTATGGATCCCCCATTGGATTTCACTATCAACACCAAATTCTGGGCATTTATGGCACTTCAAAACGTGGGTTCTTGCAAAGTTGCGATTTCTAGTTTTTTTCACTGCCGAACATGTGTAATGGATGAAAACTGATGCTGGGATGTTTCACAATGGAATGAGAATAAGGAAAAATGAAATCCCATGAGGTAGAGTGACTTGTGGGACAAGGAAACAGAGCCCATACTCTACCATACGAATTTCTGGATTGTCCATGTTCCATTGAAGCCGTGGACTGATTTTTTAACAACTTTTTTACAACTAAATTAAATGTCAGCAAGGAAGATCAAATGGGTTCTTAAGATGATATTTGTCAGCTTATTTCTCAGCCCCACAACCTCCTCACCACTCCCTAGTGGATACACATGGCCCCCTTCTCATTAGTTGCTTCCATAGCTAGTTTTGGTATTTTATTGAAATATTAATATTTACATCAATTTACAATATCCCATGGATTAATAGCACATGGATAACAAAATGTCAAATGCTTGTCCATTTTAAATAAAATACGCACATACACTAGCGGGGCCTTGGCCTTGAGCTCTACGCTAGGGAAACATACATCGCATGTATACAATATTTACATTAAAAGCCAATATATCATAAGGGTCAAAATGGGGTATTACATCACCACTAATGGCGATGAGGCTAAGGTATAGGGGATATTTGGGTCTATCCTCTAGAATAGATGTGTTGGCATCGACAGAGGGAGACCTGCAACTACCAAGGCGATGAGGTTTCCTTGATAGGAGCGCGAGGGGTACAACCAATATGTGATGGAACTGGAGGTGAAAATGAGACACTGTTTGGTGATACGAGGGCCACAAAGTGACGAGACTCAAACTTCCTTTGTTTAGAGTGTGACGGTAGGGCTAACCTGGAAGCATATGAAACTAACCTAGGGAAAAGGGGGTCATAGATTAGGGGATTAGGCACTGTGAGTACAATGGGGGACACTCAGAGGGGGGGACTGATAGGTGATATCGAGAAACTCTAAGGGTGACACATCGCAAAATACTCTGAACAAAGGTGACCATTCTAGGGAATGTTGCCATAATGTGGGACTACAAGTGATCTGGAGGGGCGCTAAAAGGCATCGGCTAGTCCTTCTTCATGGTTTAATGAGCTCAAAGAAGTGATAGAAGTGTGCTCGATATGATACCATCATGTGGATTTGTAATGAACACAAGACAGTGGATGCTCATGGGTGCTTTTAATTTTAGAGGGTTTGAAAGTGTAAAGAAAACTCTGAGGGTGTTCTTTTTCATAGGTTAGTCCCCAAATCCCGAAAAAGCATAAAAGTATGCAATGGAGAACTCTTCTATTTGAAGGGGCTAGAGTATTCATTTTTTGTAATTAGTCCATCTGGTCTGAAAAAAGGGTTAAACTTATGTCAGATATATGCCCTTCCAAATACTTTAATGAGCATGGAAGTAAGCAAGATTTCTCGGTGATCTTTTCATTCTTAAAGGAGTCAGAAAAGTGCTTAACAAAAACTTCCTAAGTGTCTTTTTCGTAAATAATCTGCTCGACCCGAGAAAGGTATAAACGTATACCAGATAGACGTGAAATTCAAGCAAGGAGGAAGTGTTCAAAGGAGGGGATAGTTATGAGTGGACCATTAAAAGGATGGGTGGAACATTGATGGGGCCTCCTTGCAAGTAAATGAACGACAACAAAACAACACAATGACTGTAGTATGGACGAAGCGGAGGACTCGTGAATAGGACATGAGAGATAAAACAGAAAAAAGATGCATGGAACCATCCGCGTACCTCGTGGAACACAAATCGAGGTGGGGGGCCGCTACAAGGATGGCCAGAAAAATGTGAGTGATAGAGAGAAACAATCTCAAGCATCATCACAGGCACAGAATTCTGATTCCGTCGGTGTGTACAACATGAAAAATGGAGGTCAGAGGACTCTGAGATGGTTATAACGAGAAAAAGAGGCCAGAAGGAGCCACAAATTAGGGGGAGCCCATGGAGCCGAGGATGTGGTGGTGGGGAGAGATGATCACCCATGGGGGCGGAGGACTAAACATTTGGAAATCAAACCAAATATGCAAGTGGCATGTGACCTCGAAAATGGTCGAGATCATGCATGTGGAAAAGTGAGCAGGGTTAAGGTCCTGCCCCCATGCTATGGGAATGGGGTTTGTGGTTATGGGGCACATATGTGTTGGATTGAGAAATGGGAACATTGAAATGTCGAGATAGATGTGACAGGGCAAGGTCAAAATGATTGATCATGCCCCTTAGCCTAGGGTTGAGGTAATCTATTATGCCCCTTATCCTAGAGGTGTTAATGCGGTGCGGATGCTCTCTCGGAGAGGGATCAACAGGGCATCGACCAATTGTTGGCAGGGCGGTGTACCATGAAGCTATTGGCCATGGTGGCACACTGAATTGATGATATGATGATAGGGGATTCCTCTTGCAGGGTGGATGCCCCCAGTATCTCTAAGGAGAATGACGACGATGATGAGTAGGCAAGTTTTTGGGCCTTCCCCCATGTTGTGGACATGTGATTTCCTCATCGATTCGAAAAGGTCGAACATATAGGTCAAAGGGATCAGTTGAATTTGATGACATGACTATGGTATCGCCAGTTGAAATAATGTAGATGGTGTTTACTTCAAGCGAGGAGGATTCTAGGGGGTGTATTTCCTCAACAACGGTGATCGAGGAATCCAAGGATAGCTAACACAAATCAGCTAGCACTAATCAATATTCTAGCAGGTCGGGGAAATGGTGGGAGTAATGGCCATAGATGCCACAAACTGCACCCAACTGATTGGTACGCAACGGATTATTACGTGTCTGACAAGGGGTTGGCACTAGGACAACCAGGAGATTCTCATAATGTAATATCCTCATTTTGACACTATTGCATTTAAATTGTAAATGATGTAAATATCATTATAAAATTGTGGTGAGAAGCTCAAGGCCAAGGACCCGCTGTCGATTTATTGTTTTATGCATCGGAAATTAAAAATCGATGGATATGGTTCTCATGCTAGCCAGGCACAATAGAAATTACAACACCATGTAAATATGCATTTTAATCAAATACCCACAACTAGCTATGCAATGCAACAAGAGATGGGGGCATGAATTTTACAAGGAAAGGGGAGGGAAAATATTCAAACTCTTGAGCCAATAGTTTCAATTCAAGTTTAAATGGGAGAACCCATAAACCCTCAACTACCCATTTTGACTTATGTACCCAATCATTTAATTTTGCCAAGAGTTGGTTGAGGAAATTAATGCATTGGGAATGGAGAGGTATGGCTGACCAATTTCATGTATGGGCAAGCCATCAATTTGGAAAATCAGATTTTGGCTTCTTGGGAAAGAAAACACCCACGAAATTGCTTCCCCAACCATTATTCACCTATCGTCATTTCTCCCTCACACAGTGTGAACTTCCTGGGCGTTTTCCCTTACATTTTTCCACCATTTTCCCCCATTTTCCACAGCTGGGAAGTCGTTTTATGTTGCAGAGTGGCCGGGAGGAAGAGTCATGATTTGGGGGTTTATAGAGGTTGTTTATGCCCCTTGAATTCCCAAAAACGTGTGGTGAAATCGATTTTTATCTCCAAGGGTTTACTCCCCCTCTAACAGTTCATTTTTGGGTGCCCACGATTTTGGAAACTCATGGAAACCCCATTTTGGTCATCCCACAGTCAAAATGGTTTTCCTTCATGCCCAGCAGTTGTGTAAAGATGTGTTTTTGCAATATAACTTTTGCTTGGGTTATATGTATCCCTTGATTTTGTTTGAATTGGGTGTAAGAAACCAAGAGTAGAAGAGGATCTAGAATTGGCTTGATAAACCTAGTGAAGAGTGTAACTTTACTCAAGATCAAAGGGCTTTGGATAATTTTATATGCACACCCTGAGAGCACTAGAAGAGAATGTATGGCTTGAGGGACTGCATAGCAGTGAAGAGAATATTTCCTTGTGTTGGGAGTGTAGGTATTGTGGGTGCCAAGCTAGCTAGATCTTGTAGAGGGACTAATATCTCTGTGGTTTGTTATACCTCAAAGTTACACATTGATCCCTAATGTTGCATCGTTGCACCATGTGACTTAGCGACTTTTCTCCCTAATGAATTTCACACTCTCCTTGGTCTCATCTAAACGCCTAGGAGCAAGATCTATTGACTGAATGTCGAAGACATCGTCTTATCTGCCCTGTGTCACCAAATATGACCCTATCTACATAGATTTTCACGCTCTACACACTTGCTGGGTAGCAAAAATTAGGGTTTTCACGCTATGCTCAGACCCTAGGGGGCGATAATTTCACGTTATGATCAAACCTAGGGGCGCGAAAATCCCTTTTTAGCCTTTTTCCCTAGATCATGGATCTCACCCTTCGAGAGATATTCTTGGGATTATCAGCTCTGTTTCAATCCCAACCCTCTCTCCCTGTTTAGCTTGGTTGATCCACTAAACACTCATTAGATCCACCTTACTCTCCTTTTGGTCAACTCTCCAAGCACTATAAAGGAGAGGCCTTCCATGAGCCAGGGGGGGGACTTTGGTGGCATCCAACCTATGATCTTGAGACTTTTGCAAAGATATCTAGAGGAGGAACTTGGAGCTGAAAGTTGGCTTGGACATCAAGCAACTATTTGTAAGTACTCTCAAGTTTTCAATAAAAGTATAACTTGTCTTATTTCCCAATTTGTGTGTGTTGGTTATCATCCATCTACATAAATTGTATCTAACTAGATATAGATCTAATTTGTAATTCAATCTATTTGGAAGATTGTGTGCACTTTTTTGTTGTTTTGATCTTAACAGGTTCATCGCGAGGACTTTGGGATCAAGGATTCAGCAGACAAGCATCAGAGTGAAAGGTTAGTTATTTTCTCTCTCATCTCCCAATACTGAAATCTAGAAATGTTGGTTTAGATCTACGACTCAAGGTAGCACTTGTTTCCTTTTGTGTCTTAGATTAGGGTTAGTTTATCCTACTCTTACCTAAGAGAGTTTCTTTCTACCCATAGGGAGAAATTTCTACAACAAAAACTGGCGACTCCGCTAGTTTGAAACCCTTTGTTTTGAGTTATTTTACTTTCATCTATTTTTATTGTGAATTTGCTCTTCTTTCAAACCAGTTGTGAAAGTTGGTTTTTTTCCCTCATTCACTCCCCCCCCCTCTACATTACACATATGTCAATGATCAGTGAGTCCTCTAGGTTGGAAAACCCTCAAAAAGTAAAAAAAAATTCTTAAACTCCCTCCCTCATCCTCTTTCTAAACATTTTCGCGCCTCTTACATTGCTTACAGAGCGAAAATTACCAGATTTTCACTACCCATCCATTTTCCAGAACGCGATAATTCCTAATTATCGCGCTTGGGCCGCTTGCAGCCACGCGAAAATATCTGTAAAAATGATTTTTTATTAAAAGTTTGCTTGGTTACCTTCAGTCAAGTTTAGTTTCTCTATCTCCGATTGTTGTTCTGGTCTTTATTAGACACCTGTAAACTGCCCAGCTACAGTTCATTATTTGCATTTCATCTTTTGAAGTTTTGTAGACACTTTCGACATTTTTGGGTTTAGGTCATTGTCATAGCCATACCTACTTACTCACTACCTTTTACATCTTGTCTGCACTTTCCTTTTGTCACTCTTGAGCAAGTTGCAAGTATTTTGTGGTTTTTTTTGTTTGTTCTCAAGCTTGGATCTTTGAGTTTTGTGGCATGGTACCCATTTTGATCACTTCCTTATCATTCTTGCATTTGATTGGTCCTTTCATGATAGTCAAGTTTATTTACTGTTTTTCAATTCCTTGATTATATTATTACCAAGACTATATTGTTCTTACAGCAGTAACTTTCCATTCTTGTTATCAAAAAATCAATATTGGAAGACTCTTTGAACATGTCTTGTTTTTGTTGAAAAGATCAAGTTTATAATTTTGCATTTAAGAAGTGAATCGATTATCATTGCTTGTCACATAATTTTACTCATTAGAAGTACCATTATTTGTAGATCAGTTGCATCTTGAAAGTAGTTACATTAGTTTGGCTTATTAAAAAAAGTAAACAAAAAAAATTTTGGAGTGGTTTTTTCATTTCTTTGGAAAAGTCTATGCATTGTGATCGAAGAACTCTCCCTCTACTTTAGCTAGCATTCATCGAACAGAAAGGCTCATTTCGATTCATCTTCATTTGCATGGTTTGAGTCGTCATAACACCACAAGTTGCACTTCCATCACCTGATTGAGTAATACAACCATTAAAATTTACACTCCCTAACTCAACACACTTTAACCTCACTTGAGGAGAAAAAGAATTTGATAGTTAAGTAGGACACCGGGGATGGGAATCCAAATAATTTCCCCTTGTCATTTCTATTTGAGACATAGTTGTTGTCCTCTAGGGTGCTAAAATCCTCTTGTACTTGTTGACACGGTCATCGACCAGTTTGTGGAGGGGCCTCCCATTTTTTCGGGGGTTAATCCGCGATGATTGATTCCGAATGGACTTTGTGGAATACCGCACTCCACTTAGCGCCTAAGGAATATCGATCCATTGTCTTCCTTGTAATCTATCGTATTGGTGATACAGGGGTGATAAGACAGAAGTGCCGAAAACCTTCTCCGACGTGTCATGAACGAGGTAGCTTAGTGAATTTTTCTTCTAGGGCTCTCTTACCCAGGATCCCTTTCGGTAGAGGGATATCCTTCCATTATCCGCCTCTCATTTTTGTATTGTTCGACTTGGATTGCATCACCTTGCAAAGGATACAACTTGTCGAGGTCTCCAACTTTTAGTTATGAAGTTTTGCTCGCTATTTCATCTTCTTAGAGGGTCATTTTTTCTTTTTAGCGCTGCTTGTTGGAATTCTGGCCACCTTTGTTTCAGCTCGCTTACTATGATGCTGGTCTTAGTATAGTTTTTTGAGCTTGCGAGCGTTGTCTTTTTCTAGCTCCCCTTTTGCACACTCTGTTGCTTTATGTTTTTTTAGTTCTTTTCTACGAGACTGTCCCCGAACCTTGTAATCCCACCATTATGGCTGATCAACGAAGATCACAGAGAATACAAGGACAAAGCCTTGACCCACCACCACCACCACGGACTTCTGGTCCTCCTGCATCACGTATCCCTAAACCTATCGGCCACGGTGTTGGTCGGGGAATCGTTCCACCACCTATCAGTACTACATCTCCAGTTGCTTCTATACCTATAGACCATGGCACCTCAGCACCTCCTATAGTCATTGAACCTAGTATTCCACCTAAGGTTCCTACTATCCCATAGTCCGTTGTTGTTCTAGAAGTTTCTACCACAGTGGACACTACACCAGCTACTGAATTTAGTACTTCACACGATGTTGCACCGGAGCTCATCATCCTCCCAGATATTATCACTATGAAACACTCGACCACATTATACAATGTCCCTGAAGGGTACATTGAAACTATAGAAGGATCCGATGAAGACACAACATATTTTATTCGAGTCCCGGGCGGATACATTGAAATCATTGAAGAAACTGAATTACCCCCTACACCGTCTCAGCCTAAGTTTGAATTTTCCACCACGCAAGTGGAACCTCCACCTGCCACCACCACACCATCAGGTATTCATAATTATGAAACAGACTCTTCTAGCAATGTACCATTCACGGTGTCCTTCCCTAATCTCCCTTCAGGACATGAGATTATGGCATCTATCCAATCCAGTATGGTTAGTTTAACTAATTCACCCTTAGCATCAGAACAATTTGGACGTGATACAAAGAAAATTCTCTCATCGGCTTCCCAATACCCCCCTGCACGCACTTCTCCAACGACCCATCCTCCTGGTTACGGAGCAACCCTTCCTCCGTCTATTACGGAGTACCACGCATCCTACGCCGATGGATCCAGACCCTCAGACGAGACTATACTTGAACTCCTTCCGGACCCCGACAGGATAGCTCACATTTTAACCCAACCTCTACTTTATGGGATACAAATCAGGGCCAAGCCCTCGATCATCTTCCCATCTTTCCAATCCCTATGGACATGACGCCCGACAGCCCTCAGTTATACTCCCCCCACTTATTGTCGCACAATATGTTCGACTTAACTTTAGGGGATGCACCCCTTATGAGGGATAACCCTATATTTTCACCGTAACCACCTGAAACGCATGGAAGATCTCCTCCATAAGTCGGCACCTTTGGTGCTATTGGCCAATCAACACTACCCCACCTTTCTAGTGCTTGTATTGGAAGAACATCTATCCATATTGTTCGATCACCCATTATGTATGGAGGTTCATCTTCGGCCGCCATATATACCATTTCCGGAGGGGGACAACTGTCTACTGGAACCATCGACCTCAATAACCAAACTCCTCGAGGTGGACCATCAAACCCGCCCATAGGAGGACAACCATCTGTTGGGACCATTGGTCCCAGTCACCAACCTCCTCCGACCGGACCATCCAATTCATCTGCTGGAGGACAACCCCTTGGTGCTATCCAAAGTGGGGTTACTCAACAAACACCTCCATTTTTTCCATCATCTCAGCAAGGTCCACAACTTACATCATTTTGAGGAATACTACGTGTTAACACCCCCACTGGCACCATTCAAAAACCCCCTCGATCAGCATCATCTGCTCAGTTGGGCACATATAATTCATCTGGCAGTGGAAAACCTCATGTTGGCATCCCAAACGGGACCAATTTCCAACATCCCTCGTCAGGAACAGTTCCTTCTTAGGGACCTCACATCCCACAGAGTGGGGGGTACTCTCTTTTCAAAAACTGGAATCAAGCTAGGGGGAAACCTAATCAACCTTTCATTACCCCCAACTTGAATTCCAACATTCCTTATCCTACAACCATGAATACTCCGTGGAACCCACCTCTTCAACCTACACCTCTTCATCAGGGTGGAACTAACATTCCATGGACTCCATTCTTTCAGTCATCCCCTAACACTGGTATGGGAAATCCTCCACCCAATCAAGGTGTTGGAAACATTCCTACGACACAATGATCCCAGGGAACTATACCCCAATAAGGAACGGGAAACATTCCTGGGACACAACAACCCCAGGTTACTATACCTGTCATCCCCACTCAGCAGAACGTTCAACAACCGACCACTACCATGATTCTGAATCAGACAATAAATCCCATGATTTCGAACACACAACCGGTTAACTAGATGGTCTACTATCCTCAGAATTTTCAACAGTCTCATGCGGGAAACATGTATGGGTACAATACCCAGCACTATGCTGTGCAGGGACCCACGGGCATCCCTACACCATACAATTATTACTCATACCCGCAGCCCAATCGAAAACTTCCTTTATTGGCCACACTAGACTTGCCTGATTTGTCTAGGCTTATTAACGATCCAATATGGCATGAACCACACTGGCCACCCATCCTGGCCAAACTACCATTGGACATTCCAAATTCGATGCCAAGCCCGGGGAAGACTCCAAGAAACACGTTATGACCTTCCATCTTTGGTGTTCTTCGAACTCATTGATGGAAGACTCCATTCGGTTACGGCTCTTCCAGCGCATGCTTACCTGCACGACAGCAAAATGGTACATCGAGCTGCCAAAACACTACTTTCACGACTTCAATACCTTGGCCATGCAGGCTTTGACACATTTCCAGCTCCCCATCTGGTACGAGAATGGAACAGAACTATTCACCTCACTGCGTCAAACCACCTCTATGCATATCTCTGATCATATTCATGAGTGTCGTCGACACTGCAGGTTAATTAAGGCACCCATTCCGGATCAATTACTCATTGATTGGTTCACTAAGTCATTTCTGCCTCCCATCGCTAGGGATATTGCCATGGGCGGACCTGTCACGGAAGAACAAGCGATTTCTCACGCTCAGTATATGGATTTGGTATATACCCAATCTGAAACTTTATACGAGCTTATTCCTCACGCCTCTCACACCACTACTAATCCAACCAAGCCCGCAAGTGAATCCCTCATTGACAGTATCGTCGGTTCAGTTAAGGCTCAACCTGCAACCAAACCTAAGTGGGTAACAAGCTATTGCTACCCCGTCTCCACCCCAGGCTGCACCCAAATCTTCTACTTCTCCTGCCGCTTCCTCTGAGGTGAACACAATTCAATCCACGTCACAACAATCTAGGGGAAAGAATAAGAATAACAGAGGAAAATCCAAGAAAACCTCTAATTAGCGGGAGAACCCCAAGCCGAAACCAACCAACAACGATCCCAAACCACGTCGGAGAGCAAAGTTTCCCTACCTTATTTGTCAGGAAGACCACTACACACGAGACTGTCCTTACAAGGACGAAGTCAATAAATTTGTTAAAGGATCTTCCCGCCCGGCAGTGCTAACCAATCCTGTCCCCCACCAACATCAATAGATGGTTACGCATGATCCCCCGCAAGGAGGCAATCTGAATAACCCACCCCGTGGAGAAACGTCCACAAACCGCGATTTTTTGATGATGAGTAACGAAGATATTCATATATCCACTTGAGCAAGGACGTACAATATCCCTCCAAGTTCATACAAAATGGAGACAACCCATGGAAAGACGACTCTTGAATATCCTTCTATCACCCCTCCCCTCAACGGTCATCTCCACATTGAGAGACCTGTCATAGATACAGTGCTACGCCCACCCAAGAGCACCATCAGAAAGGCGATATTTAATCCCAACGCGTGAGCGGCCCAAAATTACAATATTGTTGAGGACCTAGCTAGAGCACCATGTGCGATGTTGACTCTCGAGGTTCTCCAACACTGCCCCACGCAGTGTAGGACCTTACTTTCAGCACTGGGGGTACTGGACCCAAATACTTCTAACACGATTATGTTTAACTTGGAGTTCTTTAAACCTAGGCTTTCTCACTAGTTATCCTTCCAAATCCAAACAAAGATCCATGGAAACAACATTAATCGCACTGTCTTAGACGAAGGTGCTTCCACGTCGATCATGTCCTTGACTTGTTGGAGAGCCATAGGCTCAGCTGAGGTTACACCTTCTCCCACTACTCTCAAAGCATTTGACAGACATGGTTATCATCCATATGGACTCATCCATGTAATTGGCATCGAACTAGGGGGGAAAGACAGTATCTATACATATTGAAGTCGTAGATGCAAAATTGGATTATAATCTTTTACTCGGTCGAAATTGGTTCTATGCCATGACCGTCGTCGCATCCTCCGTCTTTCGACTAGTACAATTCCCTCACCAAGGGAAAATTGTTACTATAGATCAGTTAGACTTTTGTACTCCAGACATTCATTCGAACTCCGCCCCCAATGTCCCATTGTTGGGTCAGTCCCAGTACCGTTTTGAAGATGTTGGCGTTGGTCTTATGAAGGATTCCTCCCTCATCGGGATATTTCCGGAGCTTAGATCCCCTATCTATGCCATAAACATGATATAGTCAAGTATCACTCCATCCAATGAACCTGCTGATTATTGGGTGATACCGAGTCCTAGAGAGCTTGAAACCTATGGCAATTCCATGCCTTTAAACAGGAACCTCGCAACATACTAGGCGATCCAATCATCCACAGATTGGGTCGATTCTACTATGCATCATGCCATGGCATAGCTCTTGTTTGAGGTTGGCCCATCGTTTCCATTTATTGATCCTCTCACACTGATTTTCCCTTCTGACGAATCGATTATGGAGGTTATGTGCATCGATGAACCACCTTGGGAAGATTACCATCATCGGTCTTATTTCCCTACTATCCAGGCGGTTGAGCAAGACACCAAACCCAGTCGTTCACTCGAAATTGTTAAACCCAAGTTTCCCACTTCATTAGACGATATATTCTTTGAAGGAAACTTGACCAACATCATGGAAACCACTCCTATTAACATTTCAGTGAAACCTAGTGTCGTGGAAAATATTCACATAGGCAAGACATGTACTCCCACCGAGGTGGAGTTCCATACTGCCTTATTCAAAGAATTCTGTGACGTTTTCACTTGGAGTTATGAAGAGATTCCAGGAATAGACCCATCTATCGTGGTCCAAGAAATCCAAACTTTTCTTGGTGCCCAACCAGTTCGACAGAAACTTCGACCCGTTCATCCCCGCAAAGCAGTGGCTATCAAAGCATAAATTGAAAAACTCCTGCGTGTTGGTTTTATCTATCCTGTCACATTGACAAAATGGGTGTCTAACATTGTTCCCGTCGTAAAGAAACAAGCTACGATTAGAGTCTGCGTCGATTACTGAGATTTGAACAAAGCTTGTCCAAAAGACAACTATCCAACTCCGTTTATTGACTAGATTATCGATAACTGTGCTGGAACTGTCATTTTTTCATTCATGGATGGCTTCTCCGGCTATAATCAGATAGATATACTCCTTGTCGACCAGCATAGGACAAATTTCATTTGTTCATGGGGGACCTTTGCATAACGAAAGCTACCCGTTGGCCTCAAGAATGTCAGGGAAAATTTCCAATGGGAAATGTCGTACACATTTCATGACATTAAACATATAGGCGAACCATATCTCAATGAAATTCCCGTTCATTCTCAGCCTCGGGATGATCATCCGGACCATTTGAGCGATGTATTTTCAAAGTATTGCCACTACAATATTCATTTAAATCCAAACAAGTGTGTCATTTGTGTTGAAGTTGGAAAACTATTTGGATTCGTAATCTCCAAAGACGGCATATGCCTAGACCCAACGAAGGTAGAATCAATTCTAGCTCTACCTTCACCTAGCAACATACTAGCACTTCAAAGTTTGCAAGGGCATGCAAAATTTCTACACCATTTCGTGTGAGATTTCGCAGAGATCACAAAATGCTACATGAGGCTTCTGAAAAAGGACATCCCTTTCATCTGGGATGACGAAGCCCAACGATCCTTTGACAATCTAAAGGAAGCCCTCACTAAGGATCCCGTAATCCAACCCCCAATTACACACGGGATTACATCTTATATCTCACAGCTTCCACTTCCACCATTGGCATGGTGTTAGTCCAGGAAGATGCCAACGGCATAGAACGTGTGGTTTATTATCTCAATAAGAGTCTTCTGGACTCCAAAACCCGCTACTTGCATGTTGAAAAACTGGCTCTGGAAACAGTTTTTGCTGTCCAGAGGTTTCTCCATTGCATTCTGCTCCGCCAGACCACTGTCATAGCTGATTTCAATCCAATGTACTACATCCTCACATGCCAAGTGCTTGGGGACAAATACTCTCGCTGGATTTTTTTCCTTCAAGAGTTTGACTTGGAATTTTCCAAAGCAAAATCCAAGAAATATTTGGTTTTTGCGGAGCTGATTTGTACTTTTCCCTGTGTTACTGAGCAACCGGAGCTTATCGATTCTTACCCAGACGAAACATTGTTTCTCATTGGCACGTCTGATCCGTGGTATGGGGATATCATACTTTATCTCCAAACCCAACGCTTTCGGCCCGAACTCAACCAGGATGAACATCGACGCATCCAACACCATGCCAAGTACTATCTTATCATTAGCGATACCCTTTATCGCCATGGTGTCGATACCATTCTATGACGTTGTCTAACTTTAGACGAGGCCGAACATGTTCTCAATGACTGCCACTCTGGAGCATGTGGTGGTCACCCATCTGGGATGGCTACGGCCCAGAAGATTTTACGAGCAGGATATTTCTGGCCCTCGATTTTCAAAGACTGTATTGAAACGGTCAAGAACTGTCCACCCTGCCAATTCTTCAATAGAAAAAAGTGCTCGCATCCTGCTCCATTTCCTGTTGTTTCCGTCGACCCCTTTTCCAAATGGGGCATCGATTTCACGCATTGTAAGCCCACTTCAGTCAGGGGGCATGGTTATGTCATAGTAGCCGTTGATTATTTCACAAAATGGGTTGAAGCGATGCCTACTTTTGCGGAAGATGGTAAAACAGCAGCGCAATTCATATTCAACCATATTATAGCTAGGTTCGGAGTCCCGCAATCTATTGTGACCGATCATGGTTCCCATTTCAGGAACCATATGATTGGAGAATTGAGTGCCAAGTTGGGTTTTCGTCACAAAAATTCAACACCCTACTACCCACAGGAGAATGTCCAAGTAGAGGCCATAAACAAGGTCTTGAAGCGCATGATTCAGCGCATTGTGGTTACCCAAAAGTCCAATTGGCACTTAGCTCTCTTTTTTGCATTGTGGGTCTACTGAACCTCAGTGAAAAATGCCACCGAGTTCACACTATTCCAATTGGTGTATGGTTTGGAAGCCATTTTACCAATTGAATGTGAAATTACATCACTGAAGATAGTTGTTGAGATACTTCCCAATACAACCTCTGAGGAAGAATGGTTTCTATATCTAGCCAAGCTAGATGAAACCTGCCATGACGCCGCTTTGGCTAAGGAAGCCCACAAGAAATGCGTCAAAGCATAGTATGGCAAATCCGTTCAACCTCGGATCTTTAACGAGGGTGACCTTGTACTCACATACGACCAAATGCATGACAAGCTAGGAAAAGGCAAGCTAGAGTCGATGTGGTACGGCCCCTTCATTGTAAAATGTGTATTGGAAAAAGGGGCTTACGAGCTCGTCAACTATGATGGTACACCTATGGCACGGCCCCGCAACGGGTTGTACCTAAAACGGTTCTACGCGTAGGTTTATCCCGCGCGATACACCTTGTACATAATGTACTTAGCTTGTTTTCAGTTTTTTTCTTTTTGTATGTGTGCATGGATTTTATTTCATGTACCCTTGTTTACCTTGACTTGTGCTTATATGCGCAGATGTATGCCTACTACGAATTCACATATAGTGCTAGTCAACATACCCAGAACCTTGCTTCCACAACATGGATTATCTATTCTCCTGCTGGTGAGTTGTTATCCTCAGGTGGTGCTTGCTTGGGCCCTGCAACAAAAAATATTGTCGAATACCATGTAGTCATCGGACTCTTAACTGAAGTTGCTTCCCTTGGAATCCACACCTTTTCAGTCTTTTTGGATTCCCAACTTGTGGTGTTCCATCTGAACCATGTCTACACTTTTTGCAATCCTATATTGCTTCGCTTATTTAGAAGGGTACGCCTCTTGGAACAATCTTTTGATTACATTTCATATCAACATGTACCAAGAGAATTCAATTTTGTAGCTGATTCATTGGCTAACTACATAGTGGATTGGTATCTCATACATAAAAATACATCATAAACAAAATAAACAAGGCATTGTAAATAATCGAGTCATAGAAATAATTCCACATGTATATAATCGCATATAAAATGTCTTTCTGAATACATATAATAAAGATGTGTCCAAAGACAAAATTTTGGATCTAGTCCCATATAAAATTTGGCCCTCTGGCCTACATATCGTGTACATGCCGCTAAAGATAAATACTGCTATCTAAAGAGAGTAATCGTCGTCCTCGCGCTGCTCATGGTATCATACAACTTCTCTGGCTACCCTGCGGAGCAGTTGGCTGATACACCTAGGCACATCCACGGTATGCCGTTGGAGATGGAGTGGGATGTCATCCATCCTCATTGCAGGAAATCTGAAAGTCAAACCCTGAAGATTCCGCTCTACATCGTAAATACCTCTTGCTTCTTCTTCATCGTCCTCCTCCTCCTCGGCAGCAGCCTGATGCTGGACACTGCCTCGATGCAACGGTGAGTAGCCCGCTGGTCTCCTTGGTCCATGATCTATGGCATGCACATGTACATACATTAGATCTTTCTACACATTAAAAAATCACTAAAAATTACATATATTAAAAAATATTTTGAAAACACATTGGTGAAGGTCATATACCTGAGTTGTCCCAATCCTCATCCTCAGGTAGTTCCAAGTCGATGTCCTCACGAAAATCCACCTCTTCATAGGGGAAGTCCTCAATCATGATAATCTTCTCCTCGAGCCACGAGAATAAGTCTTCGTCGAATTCCAAGGCTTGTGGCCCGTCGCGCCGACTAGCATAATCACTCCATCTCCCCATCTGAGGCTCGGTCATAGGGCGGATAGACATGGATACCTGAGGACGCAACAATGGCACCCTCTCCAGGAAGAAGGTGACCAGGACACTCCCATACCCGAATTGGCGAGTGTCCTCATTTCTGCACTTGGTTACTTGTTCCTTGAGGTTGGATAGGACCCCCTCACACTCAATGAATAATGTTGGCGCCATGCACTCTACGACAAGAGTCATTTTCCCCCGTGTTGCATGGTGAGGCCCCACACTACCTGTTGCTTGCTTTATGACAAACAATATGGTTCTCATCAGAAGTTCTATCACATCTTTGATGGGCACTTTCCCACTTTTCTTCGAAGAACCCTGTCTGTAATAATGTACAATCAAGTAACTTGTACTCTCTTCTGAGGCTCTATGCCTAGATAGGTTAACTCTTGACCCTCTCTTAGAGAGGCTAGTGAGAAAGTAGATGTCCTCGAGCTCTATCTCGAGGGTATGTTCCCCAATGCGGAAATCCTGAATGTCATTATCCCATAATTGTATAATGTGATTCAGAAGCCTTCCTTACTTTCAAATACCCATGGTCTTGAAAAATTTAAGTAACCCACACTCACGCAGTGCATTTAGTCTCATTTGGTCATTTGCAGCCAATCGATAATCCTCTTCATGTTCTCTCTCTTCCAATCCACCATCTTGCCTCAAATAAGATGCAAAATCCTGTTAAAATCCAAACAAAGCATTCATGAGAAGTGGGAAAACTGATTTTGTGCCAAACATGAGGAAACAAGTAAAAATATTTCTTATTTTTCCCAATTTTTGTGCCTGGGCATTTTCGAGCTGTGCAAAAATTGTGAATTTCCGCGCCCCTATCACAGAGCCATGCGCGATAATCAGGGAATTTCCGCGCTTCTCGACGGAGGGAGGCCACAAAAATTCCAGACGCAAAAAAGATGCCCTAGAGGCTCCTCAAGAAATAAAAAATTGACATGAAATCAAAAAATAAAAACATGAAATGGAAGAGGAGCTCGAGAGCTCTTACTTGGTCCAGACGGCTGTCAGAATGGTGCCTCGGATCTTTGGATATGGTTGCGTGAATATTTTCCCTCCAATAGGTAAAAACTCCCTCTATAAGTGAAAATGGCCAAGTTAGAATGGTAACTTTCTCTTTTTACCTCTTATTTATATAAATTACATGGCTATTTTTACTCATTATTTTATTATAAATATCTTTTTAGGTCAAATTTTTCACATTACTAATATCCTTTTTTGAAGGTTTCATAAACCATTTTTTACAGGATCTCTATAAATTGTTCACATTGGTGGTATGCCACCCTTTTGACCTTCACTTGAGCTGAATTTATCTTTTTTGTGCTCAGGATTAATACCTGAAAAAAGCTTCCAAGCGCCTTTTCACACCCGTATCATCCTTGTTAAAATTAAGTAAACGGGATCGAGCTTAGTCGACTTTACTCGTGATGGTCAAATGACGAGGAAAGTATTATTTTGGTATTATTTATTTCTTTTTTTGAACAGAAATGATTAAAAAATTACGAAAAAGACCATTGGAGTTCTCTTTAAGCTCTTTTCGGACTCCCTCGTTGCGAAAAGATTGCCAAGTTCACTTGTCTCTTTCACACTTGCAAAAGTATTTGATAGAATGTCTATTCGGTTATAGGTTTGAAAGAATGTCTATTCGGTTATAGGTTACCCCTTTTTTGGCCCGTCTAGACTATTTATGAGAAAGGAATACCTCAGTCAACTTTTGACTGAGAGAGTTCTCTCAGGAATTGTTTTACACTTTTTCAGGACTAAGGGACTAAATTTACAAAAAAGTACATTTTGGAGCCTTCTTTAAGTTTTTTAGACTCTCTAAATATGAAAAACTACCAAGTTTTCCTTCCTTGGACTTGTTAAAATTCAACATCGAAGGGCTTGTTTCTAGGACGAACCCCTCCTTTCTCAGGTTTGTAAAACATGTGAGATCGGACTCACCTATGAGGTGAGTTATACCGAGCATCTGTTATCCTCGTCAAGCTCGTAAAACAACAAAGAGGTATTCGTCCATCATGTCGGGGGAAAAATGGGGAATGAGTCAAATTTACCTTATTGGCAGCCTGTTAGTTGTCACCTTTGAACATGGCATGCATCCTTACCTTGTCTTCTTTTGGGTATTCATCTTTTTCGAGTTACAATCATAGTCCCCAGTGATCTCTTTGGCCACGAATCCACTCGTATTGTGGTTGTTCTCCGTTGTCTATAAACCCCTGCTGCCAAAGTTCTGTTCCATCCTATTACATGTTCAAAGGGTCTACGTTGTGTCAAGTCATCCGTTATGTCAAATCTTTCGTTGGGTCAGTACATGTCCTTTTGTTCCATTGTTACACACCTCTCTCACACCAATTTCGTGTCGATCATGTGGGATTCATCACGGCCCACATTCGAAGAGTCTATTCCTGTCGACATCATATCACTATCTAGGAATTAGGCTTAGGAATCAACCATCAGTACCTTGGTTCCTGCATTCCTCAATGGTAGTTTTCCTCGTGTTCGACAGTAGGTTTTCATCATTGAACTCTGATCGCACGATCCCATGAATGTTCGACGTCAACTCATTTATTCACATTTCGTTGGGATGTATTAGAGATACCTTGGGGATCATTGTCATTATTGGTGATTTCCCTCGCACTTGTTAACGGTTCACATCATTGACCGTAATCAAGTGGTTTTTACCATGTTCGACTTCAACGCCTTGTAATCACATGGCTAGATTCGTCTCGTTTTGGGATTGTGTAGAAGACCCTGGACATATTTTTATGTTGTTTACGTCCAAGTTGCAATGGTGATTGTTGAGTAGGTTTCCACATAGTCATTACATGGATGCTCTCATTATTGTATTGTCACACAGATCCACTTATGTATTGGTTGTGGCTGTGTCATTATGTCTCATGGATCTACGATTGTTCATAGTAGCCATGATTTGCTTACAGACTATATCATCTCAGTTCTCATGGATCTGCAATGTATTGATCAGCAGCCATGCTTCGAGTCAGTTGTTCTGAGCATGGGTATGCCCGCCTCGGTGGTATTTTTGACATCTTGTATTTGTTTCAGCTCCTCGTTGCCTTCCTCGATTGTATCTCCGTGAAAATTATTTATTATGTCTTTCCGCTATCATTCTCTTCAGACCTCACACTTCAGGGGGCATCTGTTATACCTCAAAGTTACACATTGAGCCCTAATGTCGCATCTTTGCACCATTTGACCTAGCGATTTTTCTCCCTAATGACTTTCACACTCTCCTTGGTCTCATCTGGACACCTAGGAGCAAGATCTATTGACTGAATGCTGAAGACATCATCTTATTTGCTATGTGTCACCAAATCTGACCCTATCTGCATAGATTTTCGCGCTCTACACACTTGATGGGTGACGAAAATTAGGGTTTTCGCGCTATGCTTAGACCCTAGGGCATGATAATTTTGTGTTATGCTCAAACCTAGGGGCGCGAAAATCCCTTTTTATACTTTTTCCATGGATCATGGATCTCACCCTTCGAGAGATATTCTTGGGATTATCAGCTCTGATTCAATCCCAACCCTCTCTCCCTATTTAGCTTGGTTGATCCACTAAACACTCATTAGATCCACTTTACTCTCCTTTTGGTTAACCCTTCCAAGCACTATAAAGTAGAGGCCTTCCATGATCCAAGGGGGGGACTTTGGTGGCATCCAACCCATGATCTTGAGACTTTTGTAGAGATAGCTAGAGGAGGAACTTAGAGTTGAAAGTCAACTTGGACATCAAGCAACTATTTGTAAGTACTCTCAAGTTTTCAATAAAAGTATAACTTGTCTTGTTTCCCAATTTGTGTGTGTTGGTTATGATCCATCTACATCAATTGTATCTAACTAGATCTATATCTAATTTGTAATTCAAGTTATTTGGAAGATTGTGTGCACTTTTTTGTTGTTTTGATCTTAACACGTTCATTGTGAGGACTTTGGGATCAAGGATTCAGCAGAAAAGCATCGGAGTGAAAGGTCAGTTATCTTCTCTCTCATCTCCCTATACTGAAATATAGAATTGTTGGTTTAGATCTAGGACTCAAGGTAGCAGTCGTTTCATTTTTTGTCTTAGATTAGGGTTAGTTTATCCTACTCTGACCTAAGAGAGTTTCTTTCTACCCGTAGGGAGAATTTTCTACAACAAAAACTGGTGACTCCGCTAGTTTGAACCCCTTTGTTTTGAGTTCTTTTACTTTCATCTATTTTTTATTGTGAATTATCTTTTCTTTCAAACCAATTCTGAAAGTTGGTCTTTATGACCCTCATTCACTCCCCCCCCCTGCATTAGACCCATGTCAATGATCAGTGAGTCCTCTAGGTTGGAAAACCATGGAAAAGTCAAAAACATTTCATAAACTCCCGCCCTCATCCTCTTTCTGAACATTTTTGCACCTCTTACACTGCTTACAGAGCGCAAATTACCAAATTTTCGCTACCCATCCATTTTCCAAAATGCGGTATTTCCTAATGATCACGCCTGGGCTGCTTGTAGCCACGCGAAAATCTCTGTAAAAAGGAATTTTTCTTAAAATTTTGCTTGGTTACCTTCAGTCAAGTTTAGTTTCTCTATCTCTGATTGTTGTTCTGGTCTGTATTAGACACCTGTAACCTGCCCAGCTGCAGTTCATTATTTTCATTTCATCTTTTGAAGTTTTGTAGACACTTTGGACATTTTTCGGTTTAGGTCACTTTCATAGCCATACCTACTTACTCATTACCATTTACATCTTGTTTTCAATTTCCTTTTGTCACTCTTGAGCAAGTTGCAAGTATTTTGTGGTTTGTTTTGTTTGTTCTCGAGCTTGGATCTTTGAGTTTTGTGGCATTGTACCCATTTTGATCACTTCCTTATCATTCTTGCTTTTGATTGGTCCTTTCATGATAGTCAAGTTTATTTACTGTTTGTCAATTTCTTGATTATATTATTACCAAGACTATATTATCCTTACAACAGTAACTTTCCATTCTTTTTATTAAAAAATCAATATTGGAAGACTCGTTGAACATGTCTTGTTTTTGTTGAAAATATCAAGTTTATAATTTTGCATTTAAGAAGTGAATTGATTATCATTGCTTGTCACATAATTTTACTCATTAGAAGTACCATTAGTTGTAGATCAGTTGCATCTTGAAAGTAGTTACATTAGTTTGGCTTATTAAAAAAAGTAAACAAAAAAATGTTTGGAGTGGTTTTTTCATTTCTTTGGAAATGTTTATGCATTGTGATCGAAGAACTCTCCCTCTACTTTAGCTAGCATTCATAGAACAGAAAGGCTTATTTCGATTCATCTTCATTTGCATGGTTTGAGTCGTCATAACACCACAAGTTGCACTTCCATCACCTGATTGAGTAATACAACCATTAAAATTTACACTCCCCAACTCAACACACTTTAACCTCACTTGAGGAGAAAAAGAATTTGATAGTTAGGTAGGACACCAGGGATAGGCATCCAAATAATTCCCCCTTGTCATTTTCATTTGAGACATAGTTGTTGTCTTATAGGGTGCTAAAATCCTCTTGTACTTGTTTACACGGTCATTGATCAGTTAGTAGAGGGGCCTCTCGTTTTTTTGGGGCTTAAGCCGCGAGGATTGATTCCGGATGGACTTTGTGGAACACTGTACTCCACTTAGCGCCTAAGGTATATCGATCCATTGTCCTTCCTTGTACTCTACCGTATTGGTGATATAGGGGTGATAAGACAGAAGTGACGAAAACCTTCTCCGACGTGTCGTGAACGAGGTAGCTTAGTGAAATTTTCTTCTAGGGCTCTCTTACCTAGGATCCCTTTCGGTAGAGGGATATCCTTCCATTATTGATCTCTCATTTTTGTATTGTTTGACTTGGATTTCATCACCTTGAGAAGGATACAACTTGTCCAGGTCTCCAGCTCTTAGTTAGGAATTAGTTTTGCTTGCTATTTCATTTTCTTAGAGGGTCATTTTTTCTTTTTAGCACTGCTTGTTGGCATTCTGGCCACCTTTGTTTCAGCTCGCTTACTATGACGTCGGTCTTAGTGTAGTTTTTTGAGCTTGTCTTTTTTGGCCTGCGAGCCTTGTCTTTTTCTAGCTCCCCTTTTGCACACTCGACTACTTTAGGGTTTTTGAGTTCTTTTCTAAGAGACTGTCCCTTAACCTTGTAATCCCACCATTATGTATGATCAACAAATATCACAGAGAATATAAGGACGAAGCCCTAACCCACCACCACCACCACAGACTTCTGGTCCTCCTACATCACATTTGTCTGCCCCTGTCAGCCGTGGTGCTGATCGAGGAATCTTTCCACCACCTATCAGTACTACATCTCTAGTTGCTTCTGTACCTATAGACCATGGCACCATCTCAGAACCACCTACAGTCATTGAACCTAGTAGTCCACATGAGATTCCTTCTATCCCACAGTCCATTGTTGTTCCAGAACTTTCTACCACAGTGGACACTACACCAGCTGCTGAAGTTAGTACTTCACACGATGTTGCATCGGAGGTCATCATCCTCCAAGATATTAGCGTTATGACACACTCGACCACATTATATGATGTCCCTGAAGGGTACATTGAAACTATAGAAGGATCCGATGAAGACATAACAGATTTGATTCGAGTCCTGGGCGGATACATTGAAATCATTGAAGAAACTGAATTACCCCCTACACCGTCTCAGCCTAAGTTTGAATTTCCCACCACGTAGGTGGAACCTCCACCTACCACCACCACACCTTCAGGTATTCATACTTATGAAACAGACTCTTATAGGAACGTATTGTTCATGGTGTCCTTCCCTAATCTCCCTTCAGGACATGAGATTATGGAATCTATCCAATCCAGTATGGTTAGTTTAGCTAATTCACCCTTAGCATTGGAACAATTTAGACGTGATATAGATCAAATGCTCTCATCGGCTTCCCAATACCCCACTGCACGCACTTCTCCAACGACCCATCCTCCTGGTTACCGAGCTCCCCTTCCTCCATCTAGTACAGAGTACCACGCATCCTACGCTGATGGATCCGAACCCTCAAACGAGACTATCCCTGAACTCCTTCCAGACCTCAATAGGACAACTCACATTTTTAACCCATCCTCTACTTTATGGGATGCAAATCCGAGCCAATCCCTAGATCATATTCCCATCCTTCCAATCCCTATGGTCGTGACGCCCGATAGCCCTTGGTTATACTCCCCCCATTTATTGTCGCACAATATGTTCAACTTAACTTCATGGGACGCACCCCTTATGAGGGATAACCCTATATTTTCACCGTCACCACCCTAAATGCATGGAATATCTCCTCCACAAGTCGGCACCTTTGGTGCTATTGGCTAATCGGCACTACCCCACCTTTCTATTGCTTATATTTGAAGAACATCTATCCATACAGTTGGATCACCCATTTGGACTAGAAGTTTATCTTCGACCACCATATATACCATTTCTGGAGGGGGACAACCGTCTACTGGAACCATTGACCTCAATAACCAAACTCCTCAGGTTAGACCATCAAACCCTCCCGTAGGCGGACAACCATCTATTGGAACCATTGGTCCCAGTAACCAACCTCCTCCGACCGGACCCTCCAATTCATATGCTGGAGGAAAACCCCTTGGTGCTATCCAAATCAGGGCTACTCAACAAACACCTCCATTTTTTCCATCGACTTAGCAAGGTCCACAACTTACATCATTTGGAGGAATACCGCTTGTTAACACCCCCACTGGCACCATTCAACAACCCCCTCCATCAGCATCATCTGCTCAGTTGGGCACATATAATTCACCTGGAAGTGGACAAACTCATGTTGGCATTCCAACTGGGACCAATTTCCAACATCCCTCATCAGGAACAGTTCCTTCTTGGGGAGCTCACATCCCACAGAGTGGGGGGTACTCTCTTTTCGGAAACTGGAATCAAGCTAGGGGGAAACCTAATCAACATTTCATCCCCCCAACTTGAATTCCAGCATTCCCTATTCTACAACCACGAATACTCCATGGAACCCACCTCTTCAACCTCCACCTCTTCATCAGGGTGGAACTAACATTCCATGGACTCCATTCTTTCAGGCATTCCCTAACACTGGCATGGGAAATCCTCCACCCAATCAAGCTGTTGGAAACATTCCTGGGACACAACAACCCCAGGTTACTATACCCGTCATCCCCACTCAACAGAATGTTCAACAACCGGCCACTACTGTGATTTTGAATCAGACGATAAATCCCATGATTTTGAAGACACAACCAGTTAACCAGATGTTCTACTATCCTTAGAATTTTCAACAGTATCCTGCAGGAAACATGTATGGGTACAATACGCATCACTATGTTGTGCAGGGTCGCACGGGAATCCCTACACCATACAATTATTACTCATACCCGCAGCCCAATCGGAATCTTCCTTTCTTGGCCACACTAGACTTTCCTGATTTTTCTAGGCTTGTTAACGATCCAATATGGCATGAACCACATTGGCCACGCATCCCGACCAAAATACCATCGGACATTCCAAAGTTCGATGCCAAGCCCGGGGAAGAAACCAAGAACCACGTTATGACCTTCCATATTTGGTGTTCTTCAAACTCATTGATGGATGACTCCATTCGATTACGGCTCTTCAAGCGCACTCTTACCAATGCAGCAGCAAAATAGTACATCGAGATACCATAACACTACTTCCATGACTTCAATACCTTGGCCATGCAGTTTTTGACACATTTCCAGCTCCCCATCCGGTACGAGACTGGAACTTTGCCCCGTGTCACTGAGCAACCGGATCTTATCGATTCTCTCCCAGATGAAAAATTATTTCTCATTGGCACGTCTGATCCGTGGTATGGGGATATCATACTTTATCTCCAAACCCAACGCTTTCGGCCTGTTGGCTGCTTTACTGGGCAGACCCGGGTTTTAATGAAGCGCAGCAACAAAACCCCTTGGCGCACTGGCCCTCTCGGCAACGAGCTGCGCGGCAGCTCGAGGTCTCACCCGAAGTGGCTATGGGGGGGTTAAGGAATCAGGTTTCCTTAACCTGGGTGACGCGGAGATAGCTCTTCCTTTAATGGTTCCTGCGAAATCGGCGGTCGGACCTTCCCGCAGGCCGCTCGGAGCAGCTGCGTGGATTCCTTCCTTGGCAGGCCTACTGCGCAGTTTCTCCTCTCTAACGCAGCAGGCAACTATCCCTTGCGTCGACGTGCTAAATACTTCCTCACCCTTCACATCCAGCGCAGTAACGCAGTCTGCTCTCGCAGCAGCGACCGCGCGTTACTACCTCTTTAGTATTTAAAACACTTATAGCTATCAAGGGATCTTCCCAACTCACTCAAACAGTCACAAAGATAAGACAGGAGTCTTGCATACACAAATAATGAGCTCTAAACAGTTATCATTCACGCAAACATTATAACAAGAAAATATAAGTGACCTCATCTCCTCGAGGAAAACCACGTCCACGGGAGTGTTATATTAACCAGAAAAATGATAGAGTTATACAATATGCTGCGCACACAGCTACAGCCTTAGATCTTTCCAGGAAACTCCACGCACACAGCTGGGAGCCCTTCTCTCAACTCGCCTCCTCTCTATGGAGATTACAAAGGCGCAGACGTCACACAGACTGTCTGGCAACTCAGGGATTAGCTCCTCGGCTATCCGATTTCCTCTCTAGTTCTACACTCTGGGTAGAAAATACAGAAGGATAATCAACACATGATCTATCCTTTAGACTGGATATCTAACAGTCTAACATCTAGCTCTCTCTAACTCTCTAACCCAACGTCTATCCATTACAATTATTCATATATATAGGTGGCCATGACGGTCACACCTTTACAAAACTGTGGGCCTTTCCCAACAGTGATTCCCAAAAACCCTAACCACGCACATGGCTAGGTGTACTGTAGGCTCCGCTTGCAGTCACGTCGCCGCTTCCTGCAGGCTCCATGAATTCCGGCGCAGATTGTGGGTATGGGCGATCGTCCTTCGCCTTCAATGCTCTGGTCCGTTGCTCCTCCTTGATCCGAGCAACCATAACTTCTGTACTTGAGCCTTTAAATGAGGGTAGCTAAGCCCTCTACTCCATCGCCTTATTTATTATGGTAGCTGAGCCACCTTCATTCTTCGATGACGTGCGTGCGAGCTCCGCAATTTCCGGTCCGTGATCTGCGCTGAGATCATCCATCTGGCACCGTACTGCGCACCGTCTCCTTCTTACCCAAAACTTAGTGCTTGTCCCAAAATTAGCACTTTCCTTCCATACTCGTGCTTTTTCCCAAATTCGCAGCTTTTACTATAGCTGCGACCTTGGCCCCAACACGGCCTGAACTCAATCGAGATGAACGACACACCTAACACCATGCCAAGTACTATCTTATCATTACCTATATCCTTTATCGACGTGGTGTCGATACCGTTCTACGACGTTGTCTAACTTTAGACGAGGTCGAACACGTTCTCAATGACTGCCACTTTGGAGCATGTGGTGGTCACCTCTTTGGGATGGCTACGGCCCAGAAGATTTTATGAGCGGGATATTTCTAGCTCTCAATTTTCAAAGACTCTATTGAAACGGTCAAGAAGTGTCCACCCTGCCAGTTCTTCCATACGAAAAAATGCTTACATCCTGCTCCACTCCATCCGGTTGTTGCCATCGGCCCCTTTGCCAAATGGGGCATCGATTTCACGCATTGTAATCCCACTTCATTCGGCCGGCATGGCTATGTCATAGTAGCCGTTGATTATTTCACAAAATGGGCTGAAGCGATGCCTAATTTTGCTGAAGATGGTAAAACAGCAACACAATTCATATTCAACCATAACTAGGTTTGGAGTCCCGCAATCTATTGTGACCGATCATGGTTCCCATTTCAAGAACTATATGATTGAAGAATTGAGTGCCAAGTTGGGTTTTCGTCGCAAAACTTCAACCCCCTACTACCCACAGGTGAATGGCCAAGTAGAGGCCATAAACAAGGTCTTAAGCGCATGATTCAGTGCATTGTGGGTACCCATAAGTCCAATTGGCACTTAGCTCTCTTTTCGGCATCATGAGCCTACCGAACCTCAGTGAAAAATGCCACCGGGTTCACACCATTCCAACTAGTGTATGGTTTGGAAGCCATTTTACCGATTGAATGTGAAATTCCATCACTGAAGATAGATGTTGAGCTACTTCCCAATACAACCTCTGAGGAAGAACGGTTTCTGTATCTAGCCAAGCTAGATGAAACCTGCCGCAATGCCGCTTTGGCTAATGAATCCAACATGAAACACGTCAAAGCACAGTATGACAAATTTGTTCAACCTCATATCTTTAACGAGGGTGACCTTGTACTCACATACGACCAAATGAATGACAAGCTAGGAAAAGGCAAGCTAGTTTCGATGGGGTAGGGTCCCTTCATTGTAAAATGTGTATTGGAAAAAGGAGCTTATAAGCTCGTCGACTGTGATGGTACACCTCTGGCACGGCCCCGCAACGGGCTGTACCTAAAACAGTTCTATGCGTAGGTTTATCCCGTGCGAGACACCTTGTACATAATGTACTTAGCTTGTTTTCAGTTTTTTCTTTTTGTATGTGTGTATAGATTTTATTTCATGTACCCTTGTTTACCTTGACTTGTGGATCTATGCACAGATGTCTTTCTACTACGAATTCGCAGATGGTGCTAGCCGACATACCCTAAACCTTGCTTCCTCAGCATGCATTATCTATTCTACTGCTGGCGAGTTGTTATCCTCAGGTGGTGCTTGCTTGGGCCCCGCAACGAACAATATTGTCAAGTACCATGCAGTCATCGGACTCTTAACTGAAGTTACTTCCCTTGGAATCTGCACCTTTTCGGTATTTTTGGATTCCCAACTCATGGTGTCCCATCTGAACCGTGTCTACATTGTCCACGATCCTATATTACTTCGATTATTTAGAAGGTTACACCTCTTGGAACGATCTTTTGATTACATTTCATATCAACATGTACCAAGAGAATTCAATTTTGTAGCTGACTCATTGGCTAACTACATATTGGATTGGCATCTAGCTCATACATAAAAATACATCATAAACAAAACACACAAGCCACTATAAATAAACGAGTAATAGAAATAAGTCCACATGTATATAATCGTATATAAAATGTCTTTTTGAATACATATAATAAAGATGTGTCCAAAGACAAAATTTGGGATCTAGTCCCATACAAAATTTGTCCCTCTGGCCTACATATCGTGTATATGCCGCTAAAGATAAATAATGCTATCTAAAGAGACTAATCATCATCCTCGCGTTGCTCATGGTAGCATACAACTACTCTGGCTACCCAACGGAGCAGTTTGTCGATACGCCTAGGCACACCCACGGTATATCGTTGGAAATGGAGTGGGATGTCATCCATCCTCATAGCAGGAACTCTGAAAGTCAAACCCCGAAGATTCCGCTCTACATTGCGGATACCTCCGGCTTCTTCTTTGTCATCCTCCTCCTCCTCAGTAGCAACCTGATGTTGGACCCTGCCTCAGTGCAACGGCGAGTAGCCCGCTGGTCTCCTTGGCCCACGATCTGGGGGATGCACATGTATATACATTAGATCTTTCTACACATTAAAAAATCACTATAATTTACATATATTAAAAAAAATTTAAAAAACACATTGGTGAAGGTCATATACCTGAGTTGTCCCAATCCTCATCCTCGGGCAATGCCAAGTCGATGTCCTCACGAAAATCCACCCCTTCATAGGGGAAGTCCTCAATCATGATAATCTGCTCCTAGAGCCACGAGAAGAAGTCTTCCCCGAATGCCAAGACTTGTCGCCCGCCGATCCAACCTGCGTAATCACTCCATCTTCCCATCCTAGGCTCGGTCACAAGGAGGAGAGGCATGGATACCTAAGGGCGCAACAATGGAACCCTCTCCAGGAAGAAGGTGACCAGGATAATCCCATACCCGAACTAGCGAGTGTCCCCATTTCTGCACTTGGTTACTTGTTCCTTGAGGTTGGTTAGTGTAACGTCCCCAGCTTAACCCCATTGCATTTATATTGTAAATGATGTAAATATTGTTATTTAGTCATGGTGAGGAGCTCAAGGCCAAGGCCCCGCCATTGATTAATCGTTCTATGTATCGGCAATTAGAATAGATGCATCGAGTTCTTGTGCTAGCGGTGCACAATGTAACATCGGAAATCATGTAAATATGCAATTTGAATGAAAAACCCACAACCAGCTACGCTATGCAACAAAAGAGATGGGGGCACGATCTTTATAACGAATAGGGGGGGGGGAATAACCCAAACCCTTGAACCATGGTGTTAAGCCATTTCATTGAGGAAAGCCATGAACTCTCAACTACCCATTTTGGGTTATGGACCAATTCATTTAATTCTCCCAAGAAATTGGTTAAGGCAGTTAATGCCTTGGAAATGAAGAAGTATGGCAGCCAATTTCGTGCATGGGCAAGCCATCAACTTGGAAATTCGTGTTTTTGCTTGTTGGGCAAGAAAACACCCACGAAATGGTGCCCAAAGCCATTCTGAATGGGCAGTCTTCACTCATTCACGCAGTGGGAGCTAGCTGGGTCTTTCCCTACACGTTTTTCATCCAAATCCTGCATTTCTCCATGCCTGGGAGTTCGTTTTTGCATATGCAGTAGCCTGGGAGAGGAGAGCCACGATTTGGGGACTGTATGGAGGTCGTTTTTTGCCCCTGAATGTCCAAGGACGTTTTTCTAAAAACGGATTGGCTTCCCAGGGTTGTTCCCTATCTCCCCATTTCGTTTTCGTGTGTTCCCATGTTTTTTTGAGTGGGTTGAAACCCCATCTCATGCATCCCACTGTGGAAAGCGTTTTCCTCATGCCCAGTAATTGTGGTTTTGTTGTTCAGTGCATCCAGTTTTGGATTTGAACCTGTGAGCAGGAGCTTCGAGAGTGGAAGAGGGCAGATTGGGCTTGATGAGCCCAATGGTGTATCCATAGCTCCATGGTTGAGCCACTAGCCTAGTAATTCTCCCCTTCCCACCTCTTAACAGCCTGAGAAACCCAACTGCTAGTTGGCTTGGCTGATTCTGGCATATCCTTGGCTATGTGAGAGCCTGTTTCCCCTTTTTCCTTGTGGAGATCGTGCCCAGCTCGGGGGTGGCAGTGGTGCTGAGAGATTAAGGAGCACATTGGCCTACGGTTGGGTGGAACGTTGCAGAAGCGTAGCTGGTTGCTTGGGATTACTTCATTAAGATAAGTATCCTCTTGTGCTATCTTTCAATTGTTTAATGGATGAATACCTTGAATGTGAAATGAATGAGTAATTGAAATTACTTCTGCTGTGTTTTTAAAATCCTTATGCATCTTCATATCTCCATTTAGTATGTGATTGCTCATGAAATAAGTTTACGGGGCTGGATGCCCGGTTTTAGCCTCACGATCCTCTCCCATTGCACTGGTGTGATGGGTGGGGACGTGACAGTTAGGACCCCCTCACACCAATTGAATAATGTTGTCCCCATGCACTCTACAGCAAGAGTCATTTTCCCCCATGTTTCATGGTGAGTCCCCACACTACCTGTTGCTCTCGTTATGGAAAACAATATGGTTCTCATCGGAAGTTCTATCACATCTTTGATGGGAACTTTCCCACTTTTCTTCGAAGAACCCTGTCTGCGGTAACGTACAATCAAGTCACTTGTACTCTCTTTTGAGGCTCTGTTAACTCTTGCCCCTCTCTTAGAGAGGCCAGTGAGAAAGTAGATGTCCTCGAGATCTATCTCGAGGGTGTGTTCCCCAATGTGGAAAGCCTGAATGTCACTATCCCACAATTGTATAATGTGATTCAGAAGCCTTCCTTGCTTTCAAATACCCCTAGTCTTGAAAAATTTAAGTAACCCAGTCTCACACGACGCATTTAGTGTCATTTGGTCATTTGCAGCCAATCGATGATCCTCTTCATGTTTTCTCTCTTTCCAATCCAACATCTTGCCTCAAATAATATGCAAACTCCTGTTAAAAGCCAAACAAAGCATTCATGAGAAGTGGGAAAACATATTTTGTGCCAAACATGAGGAAACAACTAAATTTTTTTCTTATTTTTCGCAATTTTTGAGCTGCGCAAAAACTGTGAATATCCGCGCCCCTGTCATAGAGCCCTGCGTGATAATCAAGGAATTTATGCTCTTCCCGACGGAGGGAGGCCGCGAAAATTCCATACGCGAAAAAGATGCCCTAGAGGCTCCTCAAAAAATAAAAAATTGACATGAAATCAAAAAATAAAAACATGAAATGGACGAGGAGCTCTAGAGCTCTTACCTGGTCCAGACGGCTGTCAGGATGGTGCCTCAGATCCCTGTATATGGTTGCCTGAATATTTTCCCTCCAATAGGTAAAAACTCCCTCTATAAGTGAAAATGGCCAAAGTTAGAATGGTAACTTTCTCTTTTTACCTCTTATTTATATAAATTACATGGTTATTTTTACTCATTATTTTATTATAAATCTATTTTTAGGTCAAATTCTTCACATTACTAATATCCTTTTTTCAAGGTTTCATAAACCATTTTTGACAGGATCTCTATAGATTGTTCACACTGGCGGTATGTCACTCTTTTGACCTTCACTTGAGCTGACTTTATCTTTTTTGTGCTCTGGATTAAAACCTGAAAAATATTCCAAGTCCCTTTTCACGCCCGTATCGTTCTTGTTAAAATTAAGTAAACAGGGTCGAGCTTATTCGACTTTACTCATGCTCGTCAAACGATGAGGAAAGTATCATTTTGGTATTATTTTATTCTTTTTTGGAGCGAAATGATTAAAAAATTACGAAAAAGACCATTGGAGTTCTCATTAAGCTCTTTTCAGACTCCCTCGTTGCGAAAAGATTGCCAAGTGCACTTGTCTCTTTCACACTTGTAAAAGTATTTGAAAGAACGTCTATTCGGTGATAGGTTACCCCTTTTTTGGCCCATCTAGACTATTTACAATAAAGGAATAGCTCAGTCAACTTTTAACTGGGAGAGTTCTCTCAGGAATTGTTTTACACTTTTTCAGGACTGAGGGACTAAATTTACGAAAAAGTACATTTTGGATCCTTCTTTAACTTTTTCAAACTCTCTAAATATGAAAAACTACAGAGTTTTCCTTCCTTGGACTCGTTAAAATTCAACATCGAAGCGCCTGTTTCTAGGACAAACCCCTCATTTATCAGGTTCGTAAAACATGTGAGATCGGACTCACCTACGAGGTGAGCTATATCGAGCATCTGTTATCCTCTTCAAGCTCGTAAAACAACAAAGAGGTACTCGTCCATCATGTTGGGGGAAAAATGGTGAATGAGTCAATTTTACCTTGTTGGCATCTTGTCATTCGTCACCTTTGAACATGGCATGCATTCTTACCTTGTCTTCTTTTGGGTATTCATCTTTTCCAAGTTACGATCATAGTCTCGAGTCGTCACTTTGGCCACGAGTCCACTTGTATTGTGGTTGTTCTCCGTTGTCTATAAACCCCTGCTGCCAAAGTTCTGTTCCATGCCATTACATGTTCAAAGGGTCTGCATTGTGTGAAGTCATCCGTTATGTCAAATCTTGCGTTGTGTCAATACATGTCCTTTTGTTCCATGGTCACACACCTCTCTCATACCGATTTCATGTTGATGATGTGGGATTCGTCAGGGCACACCTTCGACGAGTATATTCCTGTCGCCATCAAATCACTATCCAAGAATTAGGCTTAGGAATACACAATCAGTACCTTGGTACCTGCATGCCTCAATGGCAGGTTTCCTCTCGTTCGACAGTAGGTTTTCATCATTGAACTCTGATTGCACGATCCCATGAATGTTCGACATCAACTCATTTATTCACATTTCGTTGGGATATACTAGAGATACCTTAGTGATCATTGTCATTATTGGTGATTTCCCTCGCACTTGTTAACGGTTCACATCATTGACTGGTAATTAAGTGGTTTCTACCATGTTCGACTTCAACACCTTGTAATCACATGGATAGATTCGTATCATTTTGGGATTGTGTAAAAGACCCTGGACATATTTGTATGTTGTTTACGTCCAGGTTGCAATGGCGATTGTTGAGAAGGTTTCCACATAGTCATTACATGGATTCCCTCATTATTGTATTGTCACACAGATCCACTTATGTATTGGTCGTGGTTGTGTCATTATGTCTCATCGATCTACGATTGTTCATAGTAGCCATGATTTGTTTACAGTTTATATCATCTCAGTACTCATGGATCTGCAATGTATTGGTCAGCAGCCATGCTTCGAGTCAATTGTTCCAAGCATGGGTATGCCTGCCTCAGTGGTATTTTTGACATCTTGTTTTTGTTTCAGCTCCTCGTTGTCTTCCTTGATGCTATCTTCGCGAAAATTATTTATAGTCTTTCGGCCATTAGTCTCTTCAGACCTCACACTTTAGGGGCAACTGTTATACCTCAAAGTTACACATTGGGCCCTAATGTCGCATCTTTGCACCATGTGACCTAGCGACTTTTCTCCATAATGACTTTCACACTCTCCTTGGTATCATCTGGACACCTAGGAGCAAGATCTACTGATTGAATGCCGAACACATCATCTTATCTGCCACATGTCACCAAATATGACCCTATTTGCATAGATTTTCGTGCTCTACACACTTGTTGGGTAGCGAAAATTAGGGTTTTCGCGCTATGATCAGACCCTAGGGCACGATAATTTCACGTTCTGCTCAGACCTAGGTGCACGATAATCCCTTTTCATCATTTTTCCATGGATCATGGATCTCACCCTTCGAGAGATATTCTTGGGATTATCAGCCCTAATTCGATCCCAACCCCCCCTCCCTGTTTAGCTTGGTTGATCCACTAAACACTCATTAGATCCACCTTACTCTCATTTTGGTTAACCCTTCCAAGCACTATAAAGAAGAGGCCTTCCATGAACCAAGGGGGGAACTTTGGTGGCATCCAACCTATTATCTTGAGACTTTTGCAGAGATAGATAGAGGATGAACTTAGAGCTTAAAGTTGGCTTGGACATCAAGCAACTATTTGTAAGTACTCTCAAGTTTTCAATAAAAGTATAACTTGTCTTGTTTCCCAATTTGTGTGTGTTGGTTATGATCCGTCTACATAAATTGTATCTAACTAGATATAGATCTAATTTGTAATTCAAGCTATTTGGAATATTGTGTGCACTTGTTTGTTGCTTTTATCTTAACAGGTTCATCGCGAGGACTTCAGGATCAAGGATTCAGCAGACAAGCATCGGAATGAAAGGTCAGTTATCTTCTCTCTGATCTCCCAATATTCAAATCTAGAAATGCTGGTTTAGATCGAGGACTCAAGGTAGCACTTGTTTCATTTTTTGTCTTAGATTAGGGTTAGTTTATCCTACTCTGACCTAAGAGAGTTTCTTTCTACCCGTAGGGAGAAATTTCTACAACAAAAACTGGCGACTCCGCTGGTTTGAACCCCTTTGTTTTGAGTTCTTTTACTTTCATCTATTTTTTATTGTGAATTTTCTCTTCTTTCAAACCAGTTCTGAAAGTTGGTGTTTTTTACCCTCATTCACTGCTCCCTCCCCTCTGCATTAGACCAATGTCAATGATTAGTGAATCCTATGGGTCGGAAAACCTCCCGCCCTCATCCTCTTTCTGAACATTTTTGCGCCTCTTACACTGCTTACAGATTAAAAATTAAAAGATTTTTGCTACCCATCCATTTTCTAGAACGCGATAATTCCTCATTATTGTGCTTGGGCTACTTGCAGCCACGCGAAAATCTCTGTAAAAGGGAATTTTTCTTAAAAGTTTGCTTGGTTTCCTTTAGTCAAGTTTAGTTTCTTTGTCTCTGATTGTTGTTCTGGTCTTTATCAGACACCTATAACCTGCCCAGTTGTAGTTCATTATTTGCATTTCATCTTTTGAAGTTTTGTAGACACTTTCGACATTTTTGGGTTTAGGTCATTGTCATAGCCATACCTACTTACTCATTACCTTTTACATCTTGTCTGCACTTTCCTTTTGTCACTCTTGAGCAAGTTGCAAGTATTTTGTGGTTTGTTTTGTTTGTTCTTGAGCTTGGCTCTTTGAGTTTTGTGGCATTGTACCCATTTTGATCACGTCCTTATCATTGTTGCATTTGATTGGTCCTTTCATGATAGTCAAGTTTATTTACTGTTTGTCAATTCCTTGATTATATTATTACCAAGACTATATTGTCCCTACAGAAGTAACTTTCCATTATTGTTATTAAAAAATCAATATTGGAAGACTCTTCGAACAAGTCTTGTTTTTGTTGAAAAGATCAAGTTTATAATTTTGCTTTTAAGAAGTGAATCGATTATCATTGCTTGTCACATAATTTTACTCCTTATAAGTACCATTAGTTGTAGATCAATTGCATCTTTAAAGTAATTACATTAGTTTGGCTTATTCAAAAAAGTAAACAAAAAAAAATTTGGAGTGGTTTTTTCATTTCTTTGGAAAAGTTTATGCATTGTGATAGAAAAACTCTCCCTCTACTTTATCTAGCATTCATCGAACATAAAGGCTCATTTCGATTCATCTTCACTTGCATGGTTTGAGTTGTCATAACACCACAAGTTGCACTTCCATCACCTGATTGAGTAATACAACCATTAAAATTTACACTCCCTAACTCAACACACTTTACCGCACTCCACTTGGTGCCTAAGGCATATCGATCCATTCTCTTCCTTGTACTCTACCGTATTGGTGATACAGGGGTGATAAGATAGAAGTGTCGAAAACCTTCTCTGACCTGTCACGAACGAGGTAGCTTAGTCACTTTTTCTTGTAGGGCTCTCTTACCCAAGATCCCTTTCGATAGAGGGATATCCTTCCATTATTGGTCTCTCATTTTTGTATTGTTCAACTTGGATTTCATCACTTTGCGAAGGATTCAACTTGTCGAGGTCGCTACCTCTTAGTTAGGAAGTTTTGCTTGCTATTTCATCTTCTTAGAGGGTCATTTTTTCTTTTTAGCGCTGCTTGTTGGCATTCTGGCCACCTTTGTTTCAGCTCGCTTACTATGACGCCGGTTTTAGTATAGTTTTTTTAGCTTGCCTTTTTGGCCTACGAGCCTTGTATTTTTCTAGCTCCCCTTTTGCACACTCGACTGCTTTAGGTTTTTTTGAGTTATTTTCTACGATACTATCCCTAAACCTTGTAATCCCATCATCATGGTTGATCAATGAAGATCACAGAGAATACAAGGACGAATCCTTGACCCACCACCACCACCATGGACTTCTGGTCCTCCTGCATCATGTATCCTTGCCCCTGACGGCCACGGTGTTGGTCGGGGAATCGTTCCACCACCTATAAGTACTACATCTCCAGTTGCTTCTGTACCTATATACCATGGCACCATCTTAGCAGCTCCTACAGTCACTGAACCTAGTAGTCCACCTGAGATTCCTTCTATCCCGCAGTTCGTTGTTTTTCCAGAAGATTCTACCACTATGGACACTACACCAGCTGCTGAAGTTATTACTTCACACGATGTTACACCGGAGGTCATCATCCTCCCGGATATTAGCATTATTCCACACTCGACCACATTTTAAGATGTCCCTGAAGGGTACATTGAAACTATAGAAGGATTTGATGAAGACACAACAGATTTGATTCAAATCGTGGGAAGATACGTTGAAATCATTGAAGAAACTGAATTACCCCCTACAATGTCTCAGCCTGAGTTTGAATTTTTCACCACGCAGGTGGAACCTCCACCTTCCACCACGACACCATCAGATATTCATACTTATGAAACAGACTCTTCTAGCAATGTACCGTTCACGGTGTCCTTCTCTAATCTCCCTTCAGGACATGATATTATGGCATCTATCCAATCCAATATGGTTAGTTTAGGTAATTCACCCTTAGCATCGAAACAATTTATAAGTGATATTGAACAAATTCTCTCATTGGCTTCCCAATACACGCCTGCACAAACTTCTCCAACGACCCATCCTCCTGGTTACCGAGCTCCCCTTCCTCCGTCTAGTACGGAGTACCACGCATCCTACGCTGATGGATCCGGACTCTCAAATGAGACTATACCTGAACTGCTTCCGAACCCCGACATGATAGCTTACATTTTTAACCCAGCCTCTAATTTATGGGATACAAATCTGGGCCAAGCCCGCGATCATCTTCCCATCTTTCCAATCCCTATGGACATGACACCTGACAACCCTCGATATACTCCCCCTACTTATTGTCACACAATATGTTCAACTTAACTTCAGGGGACACACCCCTTATGAGGGATAACCCTATATTTTCACCATCACCACCCGAAATGCATGGAATATCTCCTCCACAAGTCGGCAGCTTTGGTGCTATTGGCCAATTGGAACTACCCCACCTTTCTAGTGCTTGTATTGGAAGAACATCTATCCATACTATTGGATCATCCATTCTGATTGGAGGTTCATCTTCGGCCACCATATATACCATTTCTAAAGGGGGACAACCGTCTACTAGAACCATCGACCTCAATAACCAAACTCCTTCGGGTAGACCATCAAACCTGCCCATAGGAGGACAACCATCTGTTGGTACCATTGGTCTGAGTAACCAACCTCCTCTAACCGGACAATCCAATTCATCTGCTGGAGGACAACCCCTTGGTGCTATCCAAAGCGGGGATACTCAACAAACACCTTCATTTTTTCCATCGGCTCGGCAAGGTCCACAACTTACATCGTTTGGAGGAATACCGCTTGTTAATGCCCCCACTAGCACCATTCAACAACCCCCTCCATCAACATCATTTGCTCAGTTGGGAACATATAATTCACCTAGCAGTGAACAACCTCATGTTGGCATCCCAACCGGGACCAATTTCCAACATCCCTCATCAGGAACAGTTCCTTCTTTGGGACCTCACATCCTACAGAGTGGGGTGTACTCTCTTTTCAGAAACTGGAATCAAGCTGGGGGAAACCTACTCAACCTTTCATCCCCCCCAACTTGAATTCTGGAATTCCTTATCTTACAACCGCGAATACTCCATGGAACCCACCTCTTCAACCTCCACCTCTTCATCAGGTTGGAACTAACATTCCATGTACTCCATTCTTTCAGGCATCCCCTAACACTGGTATGGAAAATCCTCCACCCAATCAAGGTGTTGGAAACATTCATGGGACACAAAAATCCTAGGGAACTATATCCCAATACGGAACGAGAAACATTCCTGGAACACAAAAACCCCAAGTTACTATACCCATCATCCCTACTCAGCAGAACGTTCAACAACTAGCCACTATTGTGATTCCAAATCAGACGATAAATCCCATGATATCGAACACACAACCGGTTAACCAGATCGTCTACTATCTTCAGAATTTTCAACAGTATCCTATGGGAAACATGTATGGGTACAATACACAGCACTATGCTGTGCAGGGTCCCATGGGAATCCCTACACCATACAATTATTACTCATACCCACAGCCCACTTCGACAACTTCTTTTCTAGGCCAAACTAGACTTTCCTGATTTGTCTAGGCTTATTAACGATCCAATATGGCATGAACCACACTGGCCACCCATCCCGGCTAAACTACCATTGGAATTCCAAAGTTCGATGCCAAGCCCGGGGAAGACCCCAAGAACCACGTTATGACCTTCCATCTTTGGTGTTCTTTGAACTCATTGACGGATGACTCCATTCGGTTATGGCTCTTCCATCGCACGCTTACTAGCACGGCAACACAATGGTACATCGATCTGCCACAACACTACTTTCACGACTTCAATACCTTGGCCATGCATTTTTTGACACATTTCTAGCTCCCCATCTGGTACGAGACTGGAACAGACCCATTGACCTCACTGCGTCAAACCACCTCTATGCATATCTCTGATCATATTCATGAGTGGCGTCGACACCGCAGTTTAATTAAGGCACCCATTCTGGATCAATTACTTGTTGATTGGTTCACTAAGTCATTTATGCCTCCCATCGCTAGGGATATTTTCATGGGTGGACCTGTCACGGAAGAACAAGGGATTTCTCGCGCTCAGTATATGGATTTGGTATATACCCAATCCGGAACTTTATATGAGCTTATTCCTCACGCCTCCTACACCACTACTGATCCAACCAAGCCCGCCACTGAACCCCTCATTAACGGTATCGTCAATTCAGTTAAGGCTCATCCTGCAACCAAACCAAGTGGCCAACAAGCTACTGTTTCCCCATCTCCACCCCAGGTTGCACCCTAAGCTTCTACTTATCCTTCCCCTTCCTTCGAGGTGAATGTGGTTCAGTCCACGTCACAACAATCTTGGGAAAAGAAGAAGAATAACAAAGGAAAATCCAAGAAAACTTCTAATCAGCGGGAGAACCCCAAGCCGCAACCAACCAACAACGATCCCAAACCACGTCGAAAATTAAAGTTTCCCTGCCTTATTTGTAAGGAAGACCACTACACACGAGACTTTCCTTACAAGGATGAAGTCAATAAATTTGTTAAAGGATTTTCCCGCCTGGCAGTGCTAACCGATCCTTTCCTCCACCAGTAGCAAGAGATGGTTACGCATGATCCCCCAAAAGGGGGCAATCCAAAAAACCCACCCGTGGAGAAACGTACGCAAACCGTGATGTTTTCATGATGAGTAATAAAGAGATTCATATATCCACTCAAGCAAGGACATAGGATATCCCTCCAAGTTCAAACAAAATGGAGACATCCCATGGCAAGACTCCTCCTAAAGATCCTTCTATAACCCCTCCCCCCAATGGTCATCTCCACATTGAGAGACCTGTCACAGATACAGTGCTACGCCCACCCAAGAGAACCATCCGAAAGGCGATATTTAATACCAACGCGTGAGCAGCCCAAAATTACAATATTGTTGAGGACCTATCTCAAGCACCATGTGCGATGTCGACTCTCGAGGTTATCCAACACTACCCCACGCAGCGTAGGACCTTACTTTCAGCACTCGGGGCAGTGGACCCAGATACTTCTAACACGATTATGTTTAAATTGGAGTACTTTAAACCTACGCTTTCTCACCAATTAGCCTTCCAAATCCAAACAAAGATCCATGGAAACAACATTCATCGCACTGTCTTAGACGAAGGTGCTTCCATGTCGATCATGTCCTTGACTTGTTGGAGAGCCATAGGCTCACCTGACGTTACACCTTCTCCCACTACTCTCAAAGTGTTTGATGGACATGGTTTTCAGCCATACAGACTCATCCCTGCAATTGGTATCGAACTAGGGGGCAAGACAATATCTATACATATCGAAGTTGTAGATGCACCATTGGATTATAATCTTCTACTCGACTGAAATTGATTCTATGCCATGACCATCGTCGCATCCTCCGTCTTTCGACTAGTACAATTTCCTCACCAAGGGAAAATTGTTATTATAGATCAGTTAGACTTTTGTAGTATGGAAATTCATTTGAACTTTGCCCACAATGTCCCGTTGCTTGGTCAATCCCAGTACTGTTTTGAAGATGTTGGTGTTGGTCTTATGAAGGATTCCTCCCTCATCGAGATATTTCCGGAGCTCAGATCCCCTATCTATGCCATAAACATGATGTCGTTAAGTATCACTCCATCCAAAGAACTTGTTGATTCTTGGGTGATACCGGGTCCTACAGAGCTTGAAACCTATGGCAATTCCATGCCTTTAAACAGGAACCTCGCAACTTACCAGGCGATCCAATCAGCCACAGATTGGGTCGATTCTACTATGCATCACGCAATGGTACAACTCTTGTCTAAGGATGTCCCATCGTCGCTATTTATTGATCCTATCACACTAATTTTCCCTTCCGAGGAATCGATTATGGAGGTTATGTGCGTCGATGAACCGCCTTGGGAATATTACCATCATCGGTCGTATTTCCCTACTATTTAGGCAAGTGAGAAAGACACCAAACCCAGTAGTTCACTTGAAATTGTTAAACCCAAGTTTCCCACTTCATTAGACGATATATTTTGTGAAGGAAACTTGGCGAACATCATGGAAACCACTCCTATTAACATTTCAGTGAAACCTGGTGTCATGGAAAATATTCATATAGGCAATACATGTACTCCCACCGAGGTGGAGTTCTATACTACCTTATTCAAAGAATTCCACAACGTTTTCGCTTGGAGTTATCAAGAGATTCCAGGAATAGACCCAACAATCGTGGTCCAAGAAATCCAAACTTTTCCTGGTGCCCGACTGGTTCTGCAAAAACTCCGGCTCGTTCATCCCTGCAAAGTAGCGGTTATTAAAGCAGAAATTGAAGAACTCCTGCGTGCTAGTTTTATCTATCCTGTCCCGTCGACAGAATGGGTGTCTAACATTGTTCCCACAGCAAAGAAATAGGGTGTGATTAGAGTCTTCATTGATTACCGATATTTGAACAAAGCTTGTCCAAAAGACAACCATCCAACTCCATTTATTGACCAAATTATCAATAACTATGCCAGAAATGTCATTTTTTCACTCATGGATGGCTTCTCCAACTATAATCATATAGAGATACTCCTTGCCGACCGGCATAAGAAATATTTCATTTGTCCATGGGGGACCTTTGCATACCAAAAGCTACCCTTTGGCCTCAATAATTTCGGGGAAACTTTCCAATGGGAGATGTCGTACGCATTTCATGACATTAAACATATTGTGGAACCATATGGCGATGACCTTCCCGCCCATTCTCGGGCTCGGGATGATCATCCAGACCATTTAAACGCCGTCTTTTCAAGGTGTCGCCACTACAATATTCGTTTAAATCCACACAAGTGCGTCTTTTGTGTTGAAGCTGGAAAACTATTGGGATTCATAATCTCCAAAGATGGCATACGCCTAGACTCGACGAAGGTAGAAGCCATTCTAGCTCTACCCTCACGTACCGACATACCATCACTTGAAAGTTTTCAAGGGCATGCAAACTTTCTACGTTGTTTCATGTGCAATTTCACCGAGATCACAAAAGGCTACATGAAGCTTTTGAAAAAGGACATCCCTTTCATCTGGGATGATGAAGCCCAACGATCCTTTGACAATCGAAAGGCAACCCTCACTAAGGATCCCATAATACAACCCCCCAATTACACATGGGATTACATCTTATATCTCGCAGCTTCCACTTCCACCATTGGCATGGTGTTAGTCCAGGAAGATGCCAACATCATAGAACATGTGGTTTATTATCTCAGTAAGAGTCTTCTCGACTCCGAAACCCACTACTCGCATGTTGAAAAACTGGCTCTGGCCACAGATTTTTCTGTCCAGAGGTTTCGCCATTACATTCTGCTCCTCCAGACCACTGTCATAGCTGATTTCAATCCAATGTACTACATCCTCACACGCCAAGTGCTTGGGGGAAAATACTCTCGCTGGATTGTTCTCCTTCAAGAGTTTGACTTGGAATTTTCCAAAGCAAAATCCAAGAAATATTTGGTCTTCGTAGAGCTGATTTGTACTTTTCCCTGTGTCACTGAGCAACCGGAGCTTATCGATTCTCTCCCAGACGAATCATTATTTCTTATTGGCACGTCTGATCCGTTGTATGGGGATATCATATTTTATCTCCAAACCCAATGCATTTGGCCCGAGCTCAACCGGGATGAATGTCGACGCATCAGACACCATGCCAAGTACTATCTTATAATTAGTGATACCCTTTATCGCTGTGGTGTCGATACCATTCTATGACGTTGTTTAACTTCAGACGACATTGAACACGTTCTCAATGACTACCACTCTAGAGCATGTGGTGGTCACCTCTCTGGAATGGCTACGACCCATAATATTTTACGAGCGGGATATTTCTGGCCCTCGATTTTCAAAGACTGTATTGAAACGGTCAAGAAGTGTCCACCCTACCAATTCTTCCATAGAAAAAAACGCTCGCATCCTGCTCCACTTAATCCTGTTGTTGTTGTCGTCCCCTTTTCCAAATGGGGCATCGATTTCACACATTGTAAGCCCACTTCAGTCGGGGGGCATGGCTATGTCATAGTAGCCATTTATTATTTCACAAAATGGGCTAAAGAGATGCCTACTTTTGCGGAATATGGTAAAACAGCAGCGCAATTCATATTCAACCATATTATAGCGAGGGTCAGAGTCCCACAATCTATTGTGACCGATCATGGTTCCCATTTCAGGAACCATATGATTGAAGAATTGAGTGCCAAGTTGGGTTTTCGTCACGAAAATTCAACCCCCTACTACCCACAGGCGAATGGCCAAGTAGAGGCCATAAACAAGGTCTTGGAGCGCATGATTCAGCGCATTGTGGGTACCCATATGCCCAATTGGCACTTAGCTCTCTTTTCAGCATTGTGGGCCTACTGAACCTCAGTGAAACATTCCACTGGGTTCACACCATTCCAACTGGTGTATGGTTTGGAAGCCATTTTACCGATTGAATGTGAAATTCCATCACTGAAGATAGCTGTTGAGATACTTCCCAATACAACCTCTAAGGAAGAACGGTTTATGTATCTAGCCAAGCTAGATAAAACCCGCCGCGACGCCGCTTTGGCTAACGAAGCCCACAAGAAACGCGTCAAAGTACAGTATGACAAATCCGTTCAACCTCGGATCTTTAATGAGGGTGACCTTGTACTCACATACGACCAAATTCAGGTCAAGCTAGAGTCGATGTGGTACGGTCCCTTCATTGTAAAATGTGTATTGAAAAAAGGAGCTCACGAGCTCGTCGACTGTGATGGTACACCTCTGGCATGGCCACACAATGGGTTGTACCTAAAACGATTCTACGCGTAGGTTTATCCTGCGCAAGACACCTTGTACATAATGTACTTATCTTGTTTACAGTTTTTTCTTTTTGTATTTGTGCATGGATTTTATTTCATGTACCCTTACTTACCTTGACTTGTGCTTCTATGTGCAGATGTCTGCCTACTACAGATTCACAGATGGTGTTAGACAACATATCCAGAACCTTGCTTCCGCAACATGGGTTATCTATTCTCCTGCTGGTGACTTGTTATCCTCAGCTGGAGCTTGCTTGGGCCCCGCAACAAACAATATTTTCGAGTACCATGCACTCATCGGACTCTTAACTAAAGTTGCTTCCCTTGGAATCCGTAACTTTTCGATATTTTTGGATTCCCAAATCGTGGTGTCCCATCTGAATCGTGTCTACACTGTCCGCGATCCTATATTACTTCGCTTATTTAGAAGGGTACGCCTCTTGGAACGATCTTTTGATTACATTTCATAACAACATGTACCAAGAGAATTCAATTTTGTAGCTGACTCATTGGCTAACTACATATTGGATTGGCATCTAGCTCATACATAAAAATACATCATAAACAAAATAAACAAGGCATTGTAAATAATCGAGTCATAGAAATAAGTCCACATGTATATAATCACATATAAAATGTCTTTCTGAATACATATAATAAAGATGTGTCGAAAGACAAAATTTGGCCCTCTGGCCTACATATCGTGTACATGCCGCTAAAGATAAATACTATTATCTAAAGAGACTAATCATCATTCTCGCGCTGCTCGTGCTAGCATACAACTGCTCTAGCTACCCGGCGGAGCAGTTGGACGATATGCCGTTGGAGATGGACTGGGATTTCATCCATCCTCATAGAAATAACTCTGAAAGTCAAACCCTGAAGATTCCGCTCTACATCGTGGATACCTCCTGCTTCTTCTTCGTCCTCCTCCTCCTCAGCAACAGCCTGATGCTGGACCCCGCCTCGGTGCAACGGCGAGTATCCCGCTGGTCTCCTTGGTCCATGATCTGTGGCATGCATATGTACATACATTAGATATTTCTACACATTAAAAAATCACTAAAAATTACATATATTAAAAAATATTTAAAAAACACATTGGTGAATTTCATGTACCTGAGTTGTCCCAATCCTCATCGTCAGGCAGTGCCAAGTCGATGTCCTCACGAAAATCCACCCTTTCGTAGGAGAAGTCCTCAATCATGATAATCTGCTCCTCGATCCACAAGAAGAAGTCTTCGCCGAATGCCAAGACTTAAGGCCCGCCGAGACGAACTGTGTAATCACTCCATCTCCCCATCTAAGGCTCGGTCACACAGTGGATAGGCATGGATACCTGAGGACGCAACAATGGAACCCTCTCCAGGAAGAAGGTGACTAGGATACTCCCATACTCGAACTGGCGAGTGTCCCCATTTCTGCACTTGGTTACTTGTTCCTTGAGGTTGGATAGGACCCCCTCACACCAGTTGAATAATGTTGGCACCATGCACTTTACGACAAGAGTCATTTTCCCTCGTGTTGCATGGTGAGCCCCACACTACCTACTGCTCGTGTTATGGAAAACAATATGGTTCTCATTGGAAGTTCTATCACATATTTGATGGGCACTTTCCCACTTTTCTTCGAAGAACCCTGTCTACAGTAACATACAATCAAGTCACTTGTACTCTTTTCTGAGGCTCTTTTAACTCTTGCCCCTCTCTTAGAGAGGCCAGTGAGAAAGTAGATGTTCTCGAGCTCTATCTCTAGGGTATGTTCCCCAATGCAAAAAGCCTAAATGTCACTATCCTATAATTGTATAATGTGATTCAGAATCCTTCCTTGCTTCCGAATAACCTTGGTCTTGAAAAATATAAGTAACCCACACTCACGTGGCGCATTTAGTGTCATTTGGTCATTTGCAACCAATCGATCATCCTCTTCATGTTCTCTCTCTTTCCAATCCACCATCTTGCCTCAAATAAGATGCAAACTCCCGTTAAAAGCCAAACAAAGCTTTCATGAGAAGTGGGAAAACTTATTTTGTGCCAAACATGAGGAAACAACTAAATTTTTTTCTTATTTTTCGCGATTTTCGTGCTTGGGAATTTTTGGGCTGTGCAAAAACTGTGAATATCCGTGCCCCTGTCACAGAGCCCTAGCGATAATGAGGGAATTTCTACGCTTCCCGATGGAGGGAGGCCGCGAAAATTCCATATGCGAAAAAGATGCCCCAGAGGCTCCTCAAAAAATAAAAAATTAACATGAAATCAAAAAATAAAAACATGAAATGGAAGAGGAGCTCAAGAGCGCTTAACTGGTCCTGACGGCTGTTAGAATGGTGCCTCAGATATCTGGATATGGTTGCCTGAAGATTTTCCCTCCAATAGGTAAAAACTCCCTCTATAAGTGAAAATGGCCTAGAATGGTAACTTTCTTTTTTACCTCTTATTTATATAAATTACATGACTATTTTTACTCATTATTTTATTATAAATATCTTTTTAGGTCAAATTTTTCACATTACTAATATCCTTATTTCAAGGTTTCATAAACCATTTTTGACAGGATCTCTATAAATTGTTCACACTGGCGGTATGTCACTCTTTTGACCTTCACTTGAGCTGACTTTATCTTTTTTGTGCTTTGGATTAAAACCTGAAAAATATTCCAAGCACCTTTTCACACCCGTATAGTGCTTGTTAAAATTAAGTAAATGGAGTCGAGCTTAGTCGACTTTACTCATGCTCGTCAAACGATGAGGAAAGTATCATTTTGGTATTATTTTATTCATTTTTCGGACCGAAATGATTAAAAAATTATGAAAAAGACCATTGGAGTTCTCTTTAAGTCTTTTCGGACTCCCTCGTTGCAAAAAGATTGCCAAGTGCACTTGTCTCTTTCACACTTGTAAAAGTATTTGAAAAAACGTCTATTCGGTGATAGGTTACCCCTTTTTCGGTCCGTCTAGACTATTTATGAGAAAGGAATACCTCAGTCAACTTTTGACTGGGAGAGTTCTCTCATGAATTGTTCTACACTTTTTCGGGACTGAGGGACTAAATTTACGAAAAACTACATTTTGGAGCCTTCTTTAAGTTTTTCATACTCTCTAAATATGAAAAATACCGAGTTTTCCTTCCTTGGACTCGTTAAAAGTCAACATCGAAGGGCCTATTTCTGGGATGAACCCCTCCTTTCTCAGGTTCGTAAAACATGTGATATCGGACTCACCTATGAGGTGAGCTATACCAAGCATCTGTTATCCTCTTCAACCTCGTAAAACAACAAAGACGTACTCGTATATCATGTGGGGGGGAAATGGGGAATGATTCAAGTTTACCTTGTTGGAAGCCTATTGGTCGTCACCTTTGAACATGGCATGCATCCTTACCTTGTCTTCTTTTGGGTATTCATTTTTTCTGAGTTACGATCATAGTCCCGAGTCATCTCTTTGGCCATGAGTCCACTTGTATTATGGTTGTTCTTTGTTGTCTATAAACCCCTGTTTCCAAAGTTCTGTTCCATGTCGTTACATGTTCAAAGGGTCTGCGTTGTGTCAAGTCATCCATTATGTAAAATCTTCCGTTGTGTCAGTACATATCCTTTTCTTCCATTGTTACACACCTCTCTCATACCGATTTCGTGTCGATAATGTGGGATTCATCACGGCCCACCTTCGACAAGTTTATTCCTGTCGACATCATATCACACTTTAGGGAGCATTTGTTATACCTCAAAGTTACACATTGAGCCCTACTTTCACATCTTTGCACCATGTGACCTAGCGACTTTTCTCCCTAATGACTTTCACACTCTCCTTGGTCTCATCTGGACACCTAGGAGCAAGATCTATTGATTGAATGCCGAAGACATCATCTTATTTTCCACGCGTCACCAAATCTGATCCTATCTGCATAGATTTTCACGCTCTACACACATGCTGAGTAGCGAAAATTAGGGTTTTTGTGCTATGCTCAGACCCTAGGGTGCGATAATTTCGCGTTATGCTCATACCTAGGGTCGCGAAAAATCTATTTTTAGCCTTTTTCCATGGATCATGGATATCACCCTCCGAGACATATTCTTAGGATTATTAGCTCTGATTCGATCCCAACCCTCTCTCCCTGTTTAGCTTGGTTGATCCACTAAACACTCATTAGATCCACCTTACTCTCCTTTTGGTTAACCTTTCCAAGCACTATAAAGGAGAGGCCTTCCATGAGCTAAGGGGGGGAACTTGGAGCTGAAAGTTGGTTTGGACATCAAGCAACTATTTGAAAGTACTCTCAAGTTTTCAATAAAAGTATAACTTGTCTTGTTTCCCAATTTGTGTTTGTTGGTTATGATCCATCTACATAAATTGTATCTAACTGGATATAGATCTAATTTGTAATTCAATCTATTTGGAAGATTGTGTGCACTTGTTTGTTGTTTCGATCTTAACAGGTTCATCGCGAGGACTTTGGGATCAAGGATTCAGTAGACAAGCGTCGGAGTGAAAGGTCAGTTATCTTCTCTCTCATCCCCCAATACTGAAATCTAAATATGCTAGTTTAGATCCAACACTCAAGGTGGCACTTGTTTCATTTTTTATCTTAGATTAGGGTTAGTTTATCCTACTCTGACCTAAGAGAGTTTCTTTCTACCCATAGGGAGAAATTTCTACAACAAAAACTGGCGACTCTGCTGGTTTGAACTCCTTTGTTTTGAGTTATTTTACTTTCATCTATTTTTTATTGTGAACTTGCTCTTCTTTCAAACCAGTTGTGAAAGTTGGTCTTTTTAACCCTCATTCACTCCCCCGCCTCTTACATTGCTTATAGACCGAAAATTACTATATTTTCGCTACCCATCCATTTTCCATAACGCGATAATTCCTAATTATCGTGCCTGGGTTGCTTGCAATCATGAAAAAATCTCTGCAAAAAGGAATTTTTCTTAAAAGTTGGCTTGGTTACCTTCAGTCAAGTTTAGTTTCTCTGTGTCTGATTCTTGTTTTGGTCTTTATCAGACACCTATAACCTTCCCAGCTGCAGTTCATTATTTGCATTTCATCTTTTGAAGTTTTGTAGACACTTTGGACATTTTTGGGGTTAGGTCACTGTCATAGCCATACCTGCTTACTCATTACCTTTTACATCTTGTCTACACTTTCCTTTTGTCACTCTTGAGCAAGTTGAAAGTATTTTGTGGTTTGTTTTGTTTGTTCTCGAGCTTGGATCTTTGAGTTGTGTGGCATTGTACCCATTTTGATCACTTTCTTATCATTCTTGCATTTGATTGGTCCTTTCATGATAGTCAAGTTTATTTAGTGTTTTTCAATTCCTTGATTATATTATTACCAAGACTATATTGTTCTTACAACAGTAACTTTTCATTCTTGTTATTAAAAAATCAATATTAGAAGACTTGTAATACCCCAATTTTGGCCCTAGTGAAATATTGGCTTTTAATGTAAATATTGTATACATGCGATGTATGTTTCCCTAGAGTGGAGCTAAAGGCCAAGGCCCCGCTAGTATATGCTCGGATTTTATTTAGAATGGAAAAATATTTGATATTTTCCCATCCATGTGCTATTAAGCCATGGAATATTGTAATTGATGTACATATTAATATTTCAATAAAATACCAAAACTGGCTATGGAAGCAATAAATGAGAAGGGGACATGTGTATTCCATTAGGGAGTGGTGAGGGGGTTGTGGGGATGAACCATATGCTGCCAAATGTCATCTTGTGAATCCATTTGACTTTTATTGCTGACATTTAATTCTATTGTAAGGAAGTTGTTGAAGAATTCAGTCCATGGCTTCAATGGAGCATGGGCAGCCCATAAATTCGTATGGTAGGTATGGGCTCTGTTTTTCTTGTACCCCAAGTCACTCTACCTCATGGGAATGGGTTCTTCCTCATTCCCATTCTATTGTTGAACATCCCAACATCAGTTTTCATCCATTATGAATTCCCAGCAGTGAGGAAAAAAACAGAAATCGCAATTTTGCAAGAACCCATGTTTTGAAGAGCCATAAACGCCCATAATTTGGTATTGACAGTAAAATCCAATGGGGGATCCATAGATATGAACCTTGGGGTGAATTTGAGAGTATTAGATACCCCGAAATCCATAGAAAACCCAGTTTTTAAAGCCCAGAAGTCTAGTGACGGGATTGAGTTATTTGATCACCAAATTGAGGAATTCCAAGTGTGAATTCAAGAACAGAGATTGGGAATGCTTGATAAACCCAATGAAGGCTAGAATCTCAAGAATTTAGCAGATTGGACCTTTCTATGCCCATCCTGAAGAGAACTGGAGGGAAGGGATGCCTGAGGTACTATGCAACAGAGAAGGGAACCTTCCTTGTGTTGGGTGGGTAGGTATTGTTGGTGCCTTGACTGTTTGAATTAATTTGAGATGCTTGTAGCTCTGTGGTTGAGCTCACTGGATTAGCATTTCCCTCCTCTGTCTTTTGTATGATTGATAAACCCAACTGTGTGTTGGCTTAGCATAGGTGTTGAGTGAAACCATGGTTGTGAATGAGCCCATCTAGTTCCTCCTTAGTGGATACACAACCCGGCTCAAGGGTGATCTCTCAGCTGAAAAAATATAGGCTGGACAAAGATCTATGGTTGGGTGGAACGTTGCTCTCACATAGCCAGTTGTTTGGACAACTTCATCTCAAAGATAAGTAGACTCTGTGGTTTAAATTATGATCATTATGTGTTTTGTTCTAAATGTTAATTGTCCATGTTATTGAACTAAAATGATTATCTTAATGAAGTTGACATGAATTCTGTGCATAGCATGAGAACAAGATTGAATTCTCTAGGTGTTGATTCATCATATGCATGTTATAGATATGTTGATGCATTTGTATTTGTGTGTGTGTAAATATGATTTAATTCCGTTGTGTTTATGTTGAGTATGTATTTGCACACATAAGTTTTATTTATCCATGAATTTTGAAGTAATGTATGGGGCTGAGATTTCTAATAAGCCCGGTATGTGGGTCATGTTTCCTTCCTAGCACTGGATTGATGGAAGGGGACGTGATAGAATGGTATCAGAGCCCATGTTGCAACACTAGGGTTGCTTGGGCCAAACTTTGAGTTTGCAGACAAGTAATAGAATGTTTTAACGTGGTATTGGTGAAGTTGGGGCGTCATTTTGCAATTTCGGATTTCAAGTTGTGGGTTCAGGAAAAAAACGAGTATAGAGCCCAAAAATTGATTTTTGGATTACATGAGCATGCAGGATCAGAGTTGGATGAGTTCAGTGGCGTTCTGAGATCATTAACGAGGGCCATGGAAGGTCTAGTGAGGATCCCGAGCTCATTACGCTCCAATTTGACATAAAATTGGAATTAATGACTTTTATAAATCAGTTTCCCGACGCTTGATAAAAGGTCGGATTGAGCCAAAATTGATATGGAGCGGTCATGGAGCAAGCACGGTGTTAAGTTTGGAATTTTGGAGCCAAACTCCAAAGGATGTGGAGTCGGGATGTGCAAGAAGGCCATAAAACACTATTCTGGGCCAGGTTTTTGGAATTTTGAAAAGCTTGCAGTAGATGAACGAGACCTTAGATGAAGGATTCAATAAATTTACTGAACTCAACATTTCATATTCTCATTAAAACAAACAATTCACGTTAGACAAATATTTTTCATAAATGCACAGTTTGGGGGATAGCCATTTTTGGCCCAAAATTTAAAATTTTGGAAAAATGTCAAAAGTTAAAAGTAGACAAACCCATAATTTTATAGAAGATGAATGGAGCATCGGAACAGAGATCCGCAAGTTGTTGAGTGTTCCTTTTTATATGGGCTAACTTCGTCCAGTAGAAACTTTTTCCAGAATCCTTATGGATTTGCTTCTACGGGTGGCTGAAGTTGGCAGTTCATGATATTTTACAACTGTGTAAAAAGTGCAGAATTGTGGTGAAAATTGTCATTTTTGAAGTGATGTAGTTCCACACTCGAAGTCGGAATGGAGCACGTGGATAGGAATTGGAAAGCGTATCCAACAGGGAACAATGGTGCATGACCAGAATTCGAATAAGGTTATCATACCCCATAGATAATTAGAGCAGAAAAGTGCCAGACTGTTTTGAGATATTGTTGACAATATGGGCAATTTCCAGAATTGCACGAATGGGCAAAAGAAATGAAGACATCCTAACTCTGTAAATGATTCCATGAGTTTAATTCTGTTAAAATATTGATTGTTTATGTTTCTATAAGAATTCCTAAGATGTCTAACAAATATTTTCATAATGCGCAGTGCTGCAGCTCATAAGATTTAATAGTGTAGCAAGAGTAGCATACAGGGAAGAGAGTCTCCAAAGAAAAATGGTGACCATAAATGATGCTCATGATATTTATGAGCATGAAGAAGACGTGCTAGGAGAAAATGTGCAAGAAGGGAATGCTGAGACTGAATCTAATTGGAGGAGAGCAATTCACTCCTCGGAATTTGGTTGAAACCATGGTGAGCTTCAATGAAAGGTTGATGAAGGATCAAGAAGAACAAAACCAACTCAATGTTGCTATTTTGCAAATCCTCACTGATATGTAGCAGAAGATAAACCTTGGGTCCAACCCAAGCAATGTAGGAGAAGAAGGAAGAGATGCAAAGAGTCGCTCTAGAGGTCGTTCAAAGAAGAGGACTCCAAGCCCAAGGAAGAGCTATGTGAGCAAGAAACCTAGAACACCTTCCTCTAGATCTTCTTCCAGTAGATCATGTGACTCCAGAAGTTCTCAAACAATTCCAAGGCATATGCCCAGGATATTTGATGGAAGAAAGAAGTTCAAAGGCATTCCACAGGGAGAATTCAGGAAGGCAAGGCCTCCCACATTTGAGTGGGACAACCTCTTGCAAGTGAAAGGGATCAGTGAAAGGAAGGTCAGCTCGGAGAGATTTAAAAAGTACTTTAAGGAAAAATACCTTTCTGCTAGGTATTATGAGAGTAAGAGAAAATAGTTCAATGAACTCAGGTTGGGACAAAAATCTATGGAAGAACATGCCCATAATTTTTTGGAATTATTGAGGTATGTGGATTACATTAAAGATGAGAGAGTAAAAATCCAATGCTTCCTTGGGAGTCTACCTCAAAGTTTCAGAGATAGAATTGAGTTTGTTAATCCACCAAGTCTTGATGAAGCCATTAGAATGGCAATGCATTGCTATGAGCAGAGTAAAGGAAAATCAAAGGTTAACCCAGCATGGAAAGGAAAGCCAAGAGGGAGGTTTGATCAAGAGAAAAGTGGCTTCAAGCCACCATTCAAAAGTCAACCCAAAACCTTTCCACAGGGGCAGCAAGCAAGCAATGGATTCAAGCCAGCAGTAGCAGCAGACAAAGCATCAAAAGGGCCACTTCAGTGTTGGGTATGTGGAGAAAACCACATGCTAAAGGATTGTCCACATCGGAAGAAGAATCCCCGAAGGTTGCATGACTTAAAGGGAGCAGCAACAATGGAGGACATGGCAAGGGAAACACCTCGAATTTATGCAGCGTTGGATAATCATCAGGCAGATTATCAATCATCAGTGGTGGAAGTTGAAGGTAAGATTGCGAAGCAATCTATTTCTGTTTTGATTAATCTAGGATCTACTCATAGTTATGTTTCTCCAAAAGTGGTTGAAGGTTATTCTCTTAGAAAAGTGAAGCATAATAAGTCGTGGCTAGTTCAATTAGCCACAGGGACCAAGAGAAAAGTTAGTGATGTAGTGGTGGAGTGCCCCATTGAATTGAATGGACTCCACACACATGCAGATTTAAATGCATTACCATTAGGATCTTATGATGCCTTAATTGGCATGGATTGGTTGGAAAGACATAGAGATAAGTTGGACTGTTATGAGAAAGCACTTGAATGTATTGATGACGAGGGAAGACCAATATTGGTAAGAGGAATTTCCAAGCAAGTTTCAGTAAGAAAAATTTCAGCCTTAGAGTTGAAAAAGTTTTATAAGAAAGGATGCCAATTATATGCAGTCCATATATCAGATTCGTCAGAGGACAAAGGTCCAATGATTGAAGACTTTCCATTGTTGCAAGAATTCCAAGACGTGTTTCTAGATCAAGTGTCGGGACTACCACCAAAGAGAGATATTGATTTTACAATCGATCGTGTCCCAGGGGCAGCACCAAATTCCAAAGTTACTTATAGAATGAGCACACCGGAATTGGTAGAGTTGAAGATGCAGCTACAAGAGTTAATGGACAAAAGGTATATCAGACCAAGTGTGTCTCCTTGGGGAGCACCGGTGTTATTTGTTAAGAAGAAGGATGGTACCTTAAGGTTGTGTATAGATTATAGGCAGTTCAATAAAGTGACAGTCAAGAACAAGTATCCATTGCTAAGGATTGATGACTTATTTGATCAAATGAAGGAAGCTAAAGTGTTTTCAAAGATTGACTTGAGTTCTAGCTACCATCAAGTGAGGATAAAAGAAGAAGACATTCACAAGATAGCTTTCAGAACTAGATATGATCATTATGAGTTCATTGTGGTGCCATTTGGTCTTACCAATGCACCTGCTACATTCATGTGTCTCATGAATAGTGTATTCAGCAAATATTTGGATAAGTTTGTGATTGTATTCTTGGATGGCATTCTTGTCTATTCAAGGAATGAAGAAGAACATGAGGAACATCTAAGGATAGTGTTGCAAGTCCTTAGAGAACATCAGTTGTATGCCAAGTTAAGCAAGTGTAAATTTTACCAAAAGAATGTGCAATATTTGGGTCATGTAATTTCAGAAGAAGGTATTGCAGTTGATCCAGAGAAGATTAATACCATCATGGATTGGTCTACTCCAAGGAATGTTTCAGATGTGAGATCTTTCATGGGTCTTGCTGGTTACTACAGAAGGTTTATTGAAGGCTTTTCCAAGATAGCTCATCCAATCACTTCATTGCAAAGGAAGAATAACAAGTTTGTATGGTCCGAAAAATGTGAGAAAAGTTTTCAGCAATTAAAGGAGTTACTTACCAGCACTCTTGTTTTGAAGATAGCAGATCCAAAGAAGGATTTTGTAGTGTGCATAGATGCTTGCATTGAAGGGCTAGGTGGAGTGCTCATGCAAGAAGGAGTTGTGATTTTCTATGAGTCAAGGAAATTAAAAGAGCATGAAAAGACTTATGCCACACATGATTTAGAATTAGTAGCCATAGTACATGCTCTCAAGATGTGGAGACATTATTTGTTGGGAAGAAGATTCGAGCTTAGAACAAACCACATGAGCTTGAAGTATTTTTTTGACCAGCCAAACTTGAATGCTAGGCAAGCTAGATGGATGGAGTTTCTTTGTGAATTTGATTTTGAAATTAAGCATGTAAAAGGGAAAGAGAATAATGTTGCAGATGCCCTTAGCAGAAAATTTCATGTTGCAACATTAAGTGTGTGTAAATTAGATTTGAAGACGAAAGTTCTTGAAGCCAAAAACAGTGATGAAACTTGTCTTCAAATTAAAAAGAAGTTGCAGTAGGGTAATGTGGATAAAAAATGTGCGGGATATCATCTTGGTGAAGATGATATCCTCATCTACAAAGATAAACTGCACATTTCAAATATTGCAGATTTGAAGAAGCTAGTGATGGATGAAATACATTAAATGCCATATTCTGGACACCCAGGATATCAGAAAACTATAACAACAACAAGAAAGCAATACTTTTGGCATGGTATGAAGAAGGAAATAGCCGAGTACATTTCTAGGTGTCAAAAGTTCCAACAAGTCAAGGCAGAGCACCAACACCCAGCAGGATTGTTGCATCCCTTACCCATTCCGGAGTGGAAGTGGGAAGTGATCTCTATGGATTTTATAACAGGCCTGTCCATGACAGTGAAAAAGCATGATTCAATCATGGTTGTGGTGGACAAGCTATCAAAGATAGATCACTTTATTCCAGTCAAGTCCACTCATAAGGCTAATGACATTGCAAATATATTCATGAGAGAGATATTCAGATTGCATGGGTTGCCCAAGGCAACAGTTTCTGAACGTGATACAAAGTTCACTTCCAATTTCTGGAAGGGATTATTTCAGGAATTGGGACTAAATTGAATTTCAGTACAACATATCATCCTCAAAAAGATGGCCAAACTGAGAGGGTGAATCAGGTTCTTGAAGACATGCTAAGAATGTATGTGATGGATAAACCATCCAAGTGGGAAGAGTACCTACACTTGGTAGAATTTGCATACAATAATGGACATCATGCATCATTGGGGATGAGTCCATTTGAGGCATTGTATGGAAAGGGATGCAGGATGCCAGTGAACTGGGACATCCTGGTGAACAGGGTAGTACTTGGACCAGAGAGGATTAAGGAAATGGAGCAGGAAGTTGTTAAGATCAGGCAGAATTTAAAGGCAGCTCAGGACAGGAAAAAGAGTTATGTAGATTTGAAAAGAGTGCATAAAGAATTTCAGATTGGGGATCATGTTTATTTGAGGGTGAAACCAAAGAAAAGTTCTCTCAAGTTGGGGAGTTGTGCCAAGTTGTCACCAAGATATTGTGGGCCATTTGAAATTCTAGATAGGATAGGGTTAATTACATATAGAGTTGCATTTCTGTTATACCTCCATATTCCACAGTGTCACATCCTCACCACAAAAAGAGTTGACGACACTTCTCCTACTACTTAAAACACCCAGAAGAGAAAAATGATGAGTGATCCTTGAAGGCAAACCCACCCTGTCAAGAATCAACCTAGCTGAGACTTCATTTACCCTAACTACCGCGCATTGCTCAGTTTTAGGTGCGCGGTAGTCTGTACTACCGCGCTTTGCTATTTTTCTGCCACGCGGTACTACCGCGTTATGCTCTGTTTTGGAGGCGCGGTACACTTTTTTTAGCCTTTTTTCCATGGATTGTGGGATTTTGATTTTCAAGATATTTTTGAGGATTGGTGTCCCTGATTCAATCCTAACTCGCTTTCTATGATTAGTAGGCCTGATCCACTTAACTCTCCCAAGATCCACCCTTCTCTCTTGTTGGTTAGCCCTACCACACACTATAAGAGAGAGGCATTCCATGAGCAAAGGGGAGGACTCTTAGAGGTATCAAAATTATGATCTTACAACTTTGTGGAGATAGTTAGAGGAGGAACCACTTGGAGCTGGAGGATTGACTTGGACATCAAGCAACCTTTGTAAGCATTCTTCAAGTTTGTAATAAAAATAACTTGTCTTGTTTTTCCCATTTCATGTGTATTGTATAAGTTTCTGACATGGAATGTATCTAGTCTAGATTTGAATTTAATCTTTGCTTCAAGGTATTTGGAAGCTTGTATGCTTGTTCTTTGTTTGATTTCAACAGATTCTGCATTGGAGCTTTGGGATCAAGAGTTAGAAGCGGGACAAACGTTGGATTGGAAGGTGAGTTATATCTTTCATCTCTTCCGAATGCATGTGATCTTGTTGTGAAAATTAGTTCAGGAAATTCAAGGTAGGATTTGTTTAGTTTTGTCTTATCTTAGAGTGAGTTAAAATCTGCTTTAATTTAAGAGAATTTTTACTTATCCGTAGGGAAAAATTCTACCAACAATTTCCTGCTAGCAAAAGATCTCATAATTTTTTCCATGTATCTTTGCTTAAGAAGTATTTACATGATCATAATCATATGATTGATTGGAATGTGATACAGGTGGAACCAGAAGGAGAGTTCCAAGTGGAGCCTATGCGCATCCTCAACAAGAAGGTCACTTTGCTCCGAAACAGAGCCATCGGGCAGGTAAAGGTCCAATGGGAGCACCTTAGTCTCGATGAGGCTACATGGGAGCTGGAGGATGCCATGAGAGAGGCATTTCCATTTTTGTTCAGTTTTGAGAACACCGAGGACGGTGTTGTTCTAAGGGGCAAGAGAATGTGGTACCTCAATTTTGGCCCTTGTGAAATATTGGCTTTTAATGTAAATATTGTATACATGCAATGTATGTTTTCCTAGCATGGAGCTCAAGGCCAAGGCCCTGATAGTGTATGCTCGGATTTTATTTAGAATGGGAAATTATTTGATATTTTCTCATCCATGTTCTATTAAGCCATGGAATATTGTAATTTATGTAAATATTAATATTTCAATAAAATACCAAAACTGGCTATGGAAGCAACAAATGAAAAGGATCCATGTGTATTCCAATAGGGAGTGGTGAGGGGGTTGTGGGGATGAACCATATGCTGCCAAATGACATCTTCTGAACCCATTTGAATTTCCTTGCTGACATTTAATTCTGTTGTAAGGAATTTGTTGAAGAATTCAGTCCATGGCTTCAATGGAGCATGGGCAGCCCATAAATTCGTATGGAAGGTATGGGATCTATTTTTCTTGTACCCCAAGTTACTCTACCTCATGGGAATGGGTTCTTCCTCATTCCCATTCCATTGTTGAACATCCCAAATTCAATTTTCATCCATTACAAATTCCCAGCAGTGAGGAAAAAACCAGAAATCGCAACTTTGCAAGAACCCACGTTTTGAAGAGCCATAAATTCCCAGAATTTGGTATTGACAGTAAAATCCAATGGGGGATCCATAGATATGAACCTTGTGGTGAATTTGAGAGTATTAGATACCCCGAAATCCATAGCAAAACCTAGTTTTTATAGCCCAGAAGTCCAGTGACGGGATTGAGTTATTTGATCACCAAATTGAGAAATTCCAAGTGTGAATTCCATAACAGAGGTTGGGAATGCTTGATAAACCCAGTGAAGGCTGGAATATCAAGAATTTAGCAGCTTGGACCTTTCTATGCCCATCCTAAAGAGCACTGGAGGGAAGGGACGCCTGAGGGACTGTGCAGCAGAGAAGGGAACCTTCCTTGTGTTGGGTGTGGTAGGCATTGTGGGTGCCTTGACTGTTTGAATTTACTTGAGATGCCTGTAGCTCTGTGGTTGAGCTCACTGTCTTAGAATTACCCTCCTCTGTCTTTTGTGTGCTTGATAAACCCAATTGTGTGTTGGCTTAGCATAGTTGTTGAGTACTGAAACCATGGTTGTGAGTGAGCCCATCTAGTTCCTCCTTAGTGGATGCACAACCCGGATCGGGGGTGATCTCTCAGCTGAAAGAATATAGGTTGGACAGAGATCTATGGTTGGGTGGAATGTTGCTCTCACATAGCTAGTTGTGTGGACAACTTCATCTCAAAGATAAGTAGACTCTGTGGTTTAAATTATGATCATTATGTGTTTTGTTCTAAATGTTAATTGTCCATGTTAATGAACTAAAATGATTATCTTAATGAAATTGACATGAAGTCTGTGCATAGCATGGGAACGAGATTGAATTCTCTGCATGTTGATTCATCATATGCCCGTGATAGATATGCTGATGCATTTCTGTTTGTGTGTGTGTAAATATGATTTAATTCTGCTGTGTTTATATTGAGTATGTATTTGCACACAAAATTTTTATTTATCCATGAATTTTGAAGTAATGTATGGAGCTGAGATTGCCAATAAGCCTAGTATGTTGGTTATGTTTCCTTCCTGGCACTAGATTGATGAAAGGGGACGTGACAAGACTCTTTGAACATGTCTTGTTTTTGTTGAAAAGATCAAGTTTATAATTTTTCATTTAAGAAGTTAATCGATTTTATTGCTTGTCACATAATTTTACTCATTAGAAGTACCATTAGTTATAGATCAGTTGCATCCTGAAAGTAGTTACATTAGTTTGGCTTATTCAAAAGGGTAAACAAAAATTTTTTTGGAGTGGTTTTTTCATTTCTTTGGAAACGTTTATGCATTGTGATCGAAGAACTCTCCCTCTACTTTAGCTAGCATTCATTGAACAGAAAGGCTCATTTTGATTCATCTTCATTTGAATGGTTTGAGTCGTCATAACACCACAAGTTGCACTTCCATCACCTGGTTGAGTAATACAACCATTAAAATTTACACTCCCTCACTCAACACAATTTGACCTCACTTGAGGAGAAAAATAATTTGATAGTTAGGTAGGACACCGGGGTTAGGCATCCAAATAATTCCCCCTTGTCATTTTCATTTGAGACATAGTTGTTGTCCTCTAGGGTGCTAAAATCCTCTTGTACTTGTTGACACGGTCATCGACCAATTTGTGGAGGGGCCTCCCATTTTTTCAGGGGTTAAGCCGCGACGATTGATTCTGGATGGATTTTGTGGAATACCGCACTCCACTTAGCGCATAAGGCATATTGATCCATTGTCTTCCTTGTACTCTATCGTATTGGTGATACCGAGGTGATAAGACAGAAGTGTCGAAAACCTTCTCCGACGTGTCATGAACGAGGGAGCTTAGTGACTTTTTCTTCTAGGGCTCTCTTACCTAGGATCACTTTCGGTAGAGGGATATCCTTCCATTATTGGTCTCTCATTTTTGTATTGTTCGACTTGGATTTCATCACCTTGCGAAAGATACAACTTGTCAAGGTCTCCAGCTCTTAGTTAGGAAGTTTTGCTTTCTATTTCATCTTCTTAGAGGGTCATTTTTTCTTTTTAGCGTTGCTTGTTAGTATTCTGGCCACCTTTGTTTCAGCTCGCTTACTGTGACGTTGGTCTTAGTATAGTTTTTTGACCTTTCCTTTTTTGGCCTGCGAGCCTTGTATTTTTCTAGCTCCCTTTTGCACACTCGGTTGCTTTAGGGTTTTTGAGTTATTTTCTACAAGACTGTCCCTAAAACTTGTAATCCCACCATTATGACTGATTAACGAAGATCACGTAGAATACAAAGACGAATCCCTGACCCACCACCGCCACTACGGACTTCTGGTCCTCCTGCATCATGTATCCCTCCCCCTGTCGACCGCAATGTTGGTCGAGGAATCGTTCCACCACCTATCAGTACTACATCTCCAGTTGCTTCTGTACCTATAGACCATGGCACCATATCAACACCTCCTATAGTCATTGAACCTAGTATTCCACCTTAGATTCCTGCTATACCATAGTCTACTGTTGTTCCAGAAGTTTCTACCATAGTGGACACTACACCAACTACTGAAGTTGCAATGGAGGTCATCATCGTCCCAGATATTAGCACTATGCCACACTCGACCACATTATAGGATTTCCCTGAAGGGTACATTGAAACTATAGAAGGATCTGATGAAGACACAATAGATTTGATTCAAGTCCCGGGAGGATACGTTGAAATCATTGAAGAAATTGAATTACCCCCTACACCGTCTCAGCCTGAGTTTGAATTTTCCACCACGTAGGTGGAACCTCCACCTACCACCACCACACCATCAGGTATTCATACTTATGAAATAGTCTCTTCTAGCAACATACCGTTCACGGTGTCCTTCCCTAATCTCCCTTCAAGACATGAGATTATGGCATCTATCCAATCCAGTATGGTTAGTTTATCTAATTCACCCTTAGCACCGGAACAATTTAGACGTGATACTGAGCAAATGCTCTCATCTGCTTCCCAATACCCCCTTGCACGTACTTCTCCAACGACCATCCTCCTGGTTACCGAGTTCCCCTTACTCTGTCTAGTACGGAGTACCACGCATCCTACGTCGATGGATCCGGACCCTCAGATGAGACTATAACTAAACTCCTTCCGGACCCCGATAGGACAGCTCACATTTTTAACCCAGCCTCTACTTTATGGGATACAAATCCGGGCCAGGACCTCGAACATATTCCCATCTTTCCAATCCCTATGGACGTGATGCCCGATAGCCCTCAGTTATACTCCCCCCACTTATTGTCGCACAATATGTTCGACTTAACTTCAGGGGACGCACCCCTTATGAGGGATAACCCTATCTTTTCACCATCACCACCCAAAATGCATGGAAGATATCCTCCACAAGTCAGCACCTTTGATGCTATTGGCCAATCGACACTACCCCACCTTCCTAGTGCTTTTATTGGAAGAACATCTATCTATACTGTTGGATCACCCATTCTGACTGGAGGTTAATCTTCGACCGCCATATATACCATTTCCAGAGGGGGACAACTGTATACTGGAACCATCGACCTCAATAACCAAACTCCTCCAGGTGGACCATCAAACTTGCCCATAGGAGGACAACCATGTGTTGGGACCATTGGTCCCAGTAACCAACCTCCTCTGACCAAACCATCCAATTCATCTGCTGGAGGACAACCCCTTGGTGCTAGCTAAAGTGGGGCTACTCGAAAAACACCTCCATTTTTTCCATCGGCTCATTAAGGTCCACAACTTACATCATTTGGAGGAATATCTCTTGTTAATTCCCCCACTGGAACCATTCAAAAACCCCCTCCATCAGCATCATCTGCTCAATTGGGAACATATAATTCACCTCACAGTGGACAACCTTATGTTGGCATCCCAACCGGGACCAATTTCCAACATCCCTTGTCAGGAATAGTTCCTTCTTGGGGACCTCACATCCCACAGAGTGGGGGGTGCTCTCTTTTCAGAAACTGGAATCAAGTTGGGGGGAAACCTACTCAACCTTTCATTCCCCCCATCTTGAATTCCGACATTCCTTATCCTACAGCCGTGAATACTCCATGGATCCCACCTCTTCATCAGGGTGGAACTAACATTCCATGGACTCCATTCTTTCAGGCATCCCCTAACACTGGTATGGGAAATTCTCCACCCAATCAAGGTGTTGGAAGCATTCATGGGACACAATAATCCCAGGGAACTATACTCCAACAAGGAATGGGAAACATTCCTGGGACACAACAACCCCAGGTTACTATACCCGTCATCCCCACTCAGCAAAACATTCAACAACCGGCCACTACTGTGATTCTGAATTAGACGATAAATCCCATGATTTCAAACACACAACCGATTCACCAAATGGTCTATTATCCTCAGAATTTTCAACAGTATCCTGCGGGAAACATGTATGGGTACAATACGCAGCATTATGCTATGGAGGGTCCCACAAGCATCCCTACACCATACAATTGTTACTCATACCCGTAGCCCAATCGAAAACTTCCTTTCTTGGCCACACTAGACTTGCTTGATTTGTCTAGGCTTATTAACGATCCAATATGGCATGAACCACACTTTCCACCCATCCCAGCCAAACTACCATCGGACATTCCAAAGTTCGATGCAAAGCCCGGGGAAGACCCGAAGAACCACGTTATGACCTTCCATATTTGGTGTTCTTCGAACTCATTGATGGATGACTCCATTCGGTTACGACTCTTCCAGCGCACGTCAGCAAAATAGTACATCGAGCTGCCACAACACTACTTTCACGACTCCAATACCTTGGCCATGTAGGTTTTGACACATTTCCAGCTCCCCATCCAGTACAAGCCTGTAATAGACCTATTGACCTCGCTGCGTCAAACCACCTCTATGCATATCTCTGATCATATTCATGAGTGGCGTCGGTGCCATAGGTTAATTAAGGCACCCATTCCGGATCAATTACTCGTTGATTGGTTCACTAAGTCATTTATGCCTCCCATCGCGAGGGATATTTCCATGGGCGGACCTCTCATGGAAGAACAAGCTATTTCTCGCGCTCAGTATATGAATTTTGTATATACCCAATCCGGAACTTTATATGAGCTTATTCATCACGCCCCCCACACCACTACTAATCCAACCAAGCCCGCCACTGAACCCCTCATTGACGGTATCTTCAGTTCAGTTAAGGATCATCCTACAACCAAACCAAGTGGGAAACAAGCTACTGTTGCCCCGTCTCCACCCCAAGATGCACCCAAAGCTTATACTTCTCCTGCCCCTTCCTCCAAGGTGAACGCAGTTCAGTCCACATCACAACAATCTGTGGGAAAGAAGAAGAATATCAAAGGAAAATCCAAGAAAAATTCTAATCAGCAGGAGAACCCGAAGCTCCAACCAACCAACAAAGATCCCAAACCACGTCGGAAGGCAATGTTTCCCTGCCTTTTTTGTCAGGAATACCACTACACACGAGACTATCCTTACAAGGATGAAGTCAATAAATTTGTTAAATGATCTTTTTGCCCGGCAGTGCTAACCGATCGTTTCCCCCACCAGGAGCAACAGATTGTTACACATGATCCCCCAAAAGGGGGAAATCCGAACAACCCACCCCGCGGAGAAACGTCTGCAAACCGCAATGTTTTGATGATGAGTAACGAAGAGATTCATATATCCACTCGAGAAAGGCGGTACGATATCCCTCCAAGTTCAAACAAAACGGAGACATCCCATGGAAAGACTCCTCCTGAAGATCCTTCTATCACCCCTCCCCCCAACAGTCATCTCCACATTGAGAGACTTATCACAGATACAGTTCTACGCCCACCCAAGAGCACCATCCAAAAGGCGATATTTAATCCCAACGCGCGAGTGGGCCAAAATTACAATATTGTTGAGGAGCTAGCTCAAGCACCATGTGCGATGTCGACTCTCGAGGTTCTCCAACACTACCCCACACAACGTAGTACCTTATTTTCAGCACTAGGGGCAGTGGACCCGGATACATCTAACACGATTATGTTTAACGTGGAGTACTTTAAACCTAGGCTTTCTCACCAATTAGCCTTCCAAATACAAACAAAGATCCATTGAAACAACATTCATGGCACTGTCTGAGACGAAGGTGCTTCCATGTCGATCATGTCCTTGACTTGTTGGAGAGCCATAGGCTCACCTGAGGTTACACCTTCTCCCAGTACTCTCAAAGCGTTTGAAGGACGTGGTTTTCATCCATACGGAATCATCCCTGCAATCGGCGTCAAACTAAGGGGGCGTCGAACTAAGGGGCAAGACAGTCTCTATACATATTGAAGTCGTAGATGCACCATTGGATTATAATCTTCTACTCGGACGAAATTGGTTCTATGCCATCACCGTCGTCGCATCCTCTGTCTTTCGACTAGTACAATTCCCTCACCAAGGGAAAATTGTTACTATAGATTAGTTAGACTTCTATACTCCGGACATTCTTTCTAACTCTGCCCATAATGTCTCATTCATGGGTCAGTCCCAGTACCATTTTGAAGATGTTGGCGTTGGTCTTATGAAGGATTCCTCCTTCATCGGGATATTTCCGGAGCTCAGATCCCTTATCTATGTCATAAACATGATATCATCAAGTATCACTCCATCCAATGAACCAGCTGATTCTTGGGTGATACCGAGTCCGATAGAGCTTGAAAACTATGGAAATTCCATGCCTTTAAATAGGAACCTCGCAACTTACCAGGCGATCCAATCAGCCACAGATTGGGTCGATTCTACTACGCATCATGCCATGGAACAACTCTCGTCTGAGGCTGGGCCATCGTCGCCATTTATTAATCCTCTCACACTGAATTTCCCTTCCAATGAATCGATTATGGAGGTTATGTGCGTCGATGAACCACCTTGGGAAGTTTACCATCATCGGTCTTATTTCCCTACTATCCAGGCGATTGAGCAAGAAACCAAACCCAGTATTTCACTTGAAATTGTTAAACCCAAGTTTCCCACTTCATTAGACGATATATTCTCTGAAGAAAACTTGGCCAACATTATGGCAACCACTCCTATTAACATTTCAGTGAAACCTGGTGTCGTGGAAAATATTCACATAGGCAAGACATGTACTCCCATCGAGGTGGAGTTCAATACTGCCTTATTCAAAGAATTATGCGACGTTTTCACTTGGAGTTATGAAGAGATGCTAGGAATAGACCCATATATCATGGTCCAAGAAATCCAAACTTTTCCTCGTGCCCAACCGGTTCGGCAAAAACTCTGGCCCATTCATCCCTGCAAAGCAGCGGCTATCAAAGCAAAAATTGAAAAACTCCCACGTGCTAGTTTTATCTATCCTGTTCCGTTAATAGAATGGGTGTCTAACATCGTTCCCATAGCAAAGAAATAGGGCACAATTAGAGTCTACGTCGATTACCGAGATTTGGACAAAGATTGTGCAAAAGACAACTATCCAACTCCGTTTATTGACCAGATTATCGATAACTGTGACGGAACTGTCATTTTTTCATTTATGGATGGCTTCTCCGTCTATAATCAGATAGAGATACTCCCTGCTGAACAGCATAAGATAGCTTTCATTTTTCCATGGGGGACCTTTGCATACTGAAAGCTACCCTTTGGCCTCAAGAATGTCGGGGAAACTTTCCAATGGGCAATTTTGTACGCATTTCACGACATTAAACATATTGTGGAACCATATCTCGATGACCTTCCCACCCATTCTCAGGCTCAGGATGATCATCCAGACCATTTGAGCGTCGTCTTTTCAAGGTGTCGCCACTACAATATTCATTTAAATCCACACAAGTGTGTCTTTTGTGTTGAAGTCGGAAAACTATTGGGATTCATAATCTCCAAAGACATCATACGCCTAGACCCGGCGAAGGTAGAAGCCATTCTAGCTCTACCTTCACCTACCGACATACCAACACTTCAAAGTTTGCAAGGGCATGCAAACTTTCTACGCCGTTTCATGTGCAATTTCGACGAGATCACAAAAGGCTACATGAGGCTTCTGAAAAAGGACATCCCTTTCATCTAGGATGACGAATCCCAACGATCGTTTGACACTCTAAAGGGATCCCTCACTAAGGATCCCGTAATCCAACCCCCCAATTACACACGAGATTACATATTATATCTCCCAGCTTCCACTTCAACCATTGGCATGGTGTTAGTCCAACAAGATTCCAACGGCATAGAACATGTGGTTTGTTATCTCAGTAAGAGTCTTCTTGACTCTGAAACCTGCTTCTCGCATGTTGAAAGATTGGCTCTGGCCATAGTTTTTGTTGTCCAGAGGTTTCTCCATTACATTCTACTCCGCCAGACAACTTTCATAGCTGATTTCAATCCAATGTACTACATCCTCAAACGCCAAGTGCTTGGGGGAAAATACTCTCGCTGGATTGTTTTCCTTCAAGAGTTTGACTTGGAATTTTCCAAAGCAAAATCCAAGAAATCTTTGTTCTTTTCAGAGTTGATGTGTACTTTGCCCCATGCCACTAAGCAACCGGAGCTTATCGATTCTCTCCCAGATGAATCATTGTTTCTCATCGGAATGTCTGATCTGTGGTATGGGGATATCATACTTTATCTCTAAACCCAACGCTTTCGGCCCAAGCTCAACCGGGATGAACGTCGACGCATTCGACACCATGCCAAGTACTATCTTATCATAAGTGATACCCTTTATTGCCGTGGTGTCGATACCGTTCTACGACGTTGTCTAACTTTAGATGAGGCCAGAGACGTTCTCAATGACTGCCACTCTAGAGCATGTGGTGGTCACCTCTCTAGGATGGCTACGACCTAGAAGATTTTATGGAACGGATATTTCTGGCCCTCGATTTTCAAAGACTGTATTGAAACAGTCAAGAAGTGTCCACCCTGCCAATTCTTCCATAGCAAAAAACACTCGCATCCTGCTCCACTCCATCCTATTGTTGTCGTCGTCCCCTTTGCCAAATGTGGCATTGATTTCACGCATTGTAAGCCCACTTCAGTCGAGGGGCATGGCTATGTCATAGTAGCCGTTGATTATTTCACAAAATGTGTGGAAGTGATGCCTACTTTTGCGGAAGATGGTAAAACATCAGTGCACTTCATATTCAACCATATTATATCTAGGTTCGGAGTCCCGCAATCTATTGTGACCTATCATGTTTCCCACTTCAGGAACCATATGATTGAAGAATTGAGTGCCAAGTTGGGTTTTCGTCACGAAAATTCAACCCTCTACTACCCACAGGAGAATGGCCAAGTAGAGGCCATAAATAAGGTCTTGAAGCGCATGATTCAACGCATTGTGGGTACCCATAAGTCCAATTGGCACCTAGCTCTCTTTTCGGCATTGTGGGCCTACCGAACCTCAATGAAAAATGCCATCGGGTTCACACCATTCCAACTGGTGTATGGTCTGGAAGCCATTTTACCGATTCAATGTGAAATTCCATCACCGAAGATAGTCGTTGAGCTACTTCCCAATATAACCTCTGAGGAAGAACGGTTTATGTATCTATCCAAGCTAGATGAAACCCGTCATGATGCTGCTTTAGCTAACGAAACCCACAAGAAACGCATCAAAGCACAGTATGACAAATCCATTCAACCTTGGATCTTTAACGAGGGTGACCTTGTACTCACATATGACCAAATGCATGACAAACTAGGAAAAGGAAAGCTAGAGTCGATGTGGTACGGTCCCTTCATTGTAAAACGTGTATTGGAAAAAGGAGCTTACGAGCTCGTTGACTATGATGGTACACCTCTGGCACGGCCCTGGAATGGGTTGTACCTAAAACAGTTCTATGCGTAGGTTTATCCCACACGAGACACCTTGTACATAATGTGCCCGGAACCTTGCTTTTGCAGCAAGGGTTATCTATTCTCCTACTGGCGAGTTGTTATCCTCAGGCGCCGCTTGCTTGGGCCCCGCAACGAACAATATTTTCGAGTACCATGCAGTCATCCAACTCTTAACTGAAGTTTCTTCCCTTGGAATCCACACCTTTTTGGTTCTTTTTGGAATTCCAACTCGTGAAAGGCCCATCTGAATCGTGTCTACACTGTCCGCAATCCTATATTACTTCTCTTATTTAGAAGGGTACACCTCTTGGAACGATCTTTCGATTACATTTCATATCAACATGTACCAAGAGAATTCAATTTTGTAGTTGACTCATTGGCTAACTACATATTGGATTGGCATCTAGCTCATACATAAAAATACATCATAAACAAAACACACAAGACACTGTAAATAATCAAGTCATAGAAATAAGTCCACATGTATATACTCACATATAAAATGTCTTTCTGAATACATATGATAAAGATGTGTCCAAAGAAAATTTTGGGATCTAGTCCCATACAAAATTTGGCCCTCTGGCCTACATATCGTGTACATGCCGCTAAAGATAAATACTGCTATCTAAAGAGACTAATCATCATCCTCATGGTGCTCGTGGTAGCATACAACTGCTCTAGCTACCCAACAAAGCACTTGGTCGATACACCTAAGGACACCCACAGTATGTCATTGGAGATGGAGTGGGATGTCATCCATCCTCACAGTAAGAACTCTAAAATTCAAACCCTAAAGATTCCATTCTACATGCGGATACCTCCTGCTTCTTCTTCGTCGTCCTCCTCCTCCTCAGCAACAGCCTGATGCTGGACCCCGCCTCCGTGCAACGGAGAGTAGCCCGTTGGTCTCCTTGGTCCACTATTTGTGGCATGCACATGTACATACATTAGATCTTTTTACACATTAAAAAATCACTAAAAATTACATATATTAAAAAATATTTAAAAAACATATTGGTGAAGGTCATATACCTGATTTGTCCCAATCCTCATCCTCAGGAAGTGCCAAGTCGATGTCCTCATGAAAATCCACCCTTTCGTAGGGGAAGTACTCAATCATGATAATCTGCTCCTCGAGCCACAAGAAGAAGTCTTCGCTGAATGCCAATACTTGTGGCCAGCCAAGCCGACCTGCATAATCACTCCATCTCCCCATCCGAGGCTCGGTCACAGGGCGGATGGGAATGGATACCTGAGGACACAATAATGGCACCCTCTCCAGGAAGAAGGTGACTAGGATACTCCCATACCCGAACTGCCGACTGTCCCCATTTCTGCACTTGGTTACGTGTTCATTGAGGTTGGATAGGACCCCATCACACCCAGTTGAATAATGTTGGTGCCATGCACTCTACGGCAAGAGTCATTTTCCCCCACGTTGCATGGTAAGGCCCCACACTACTTGCTTCTCGTGTTATGGAAAACAATATGGTTCTCATCGGAAGTTCTATCACATATTTGATGGGCACTTTCCCACTTTTCTTCGAACAACCCTGTCTACAGTAACGTACAATCAAGTCACTTGTACTCTCTTCTGAGGCTCTATGCCTAGACAAGTTAACTCTTGCCCCTCTCTTAGAGAGGCTAGTGAGAAAGTAGATGTCCTCAAGCTCTATCTTAAGGGTATGTTCCCCAATGCGGAAAGCTTGAATGTCACTATCCCATAATTGTATCATGTGATTCAGAAGCCTTCCTTGCTTCCGAATACCCCTAGTCTTGAAAAATTTAAGTAACCCACACTCACGCGGCGCATTTAGTGTCATTTGGTCATTTTCATCCAATCGATCATCCTCTGCATGTTCTCTCTATTTCCAATCCACCACCCTGCCTCAAATAAGATGCAAACTCCTATTAAAAGCCAAACAAAGCATTCATGAGAAGTGGGAAAACTGATTTTGTGCCAAACATGAGGAAATAACTAAAAACATTTCTTATTTTTCACGATTTTTGCACCTGGCAAATTTCAGGCTACACGAAAACTGTGAATTTTGGTGCCCCTGTCATAGAGCCCTGCACGATAATTAGGGAATTTATGCGCTTATCGATGGAGGGAGGCCGCGAAAATTCTAGACGCGAAAAAGATTCCCTAAAGGCTCCTCAAAAAATAAAAGATTGACATGAAATAAAAAAATAAAAACATGAAATGGAAGAGGAGCTCGAGAGCTCTTACCTGGTCCAGACGGCTATCAAAATGGTGCCTCGGATATCTGGATATGGTTGCCTGAAGATTTTCCCTCCAATAGGTAAAAACTCCCTTTATAAGTGAAAATGGCCAAGTTAGAATGGCAACTTTCTCTTTCTACCTCTTATTTATATAAATTACATGGTTGTTTTTACTCATTATTTTATTATAAATATCTTTTTAGGTCAAATTTTTCACATTACTAATATCCTTATTTCAAGGTTTCATAAACCATTTTTGACAGGATCTCTATAAATTGATCACACTTGCGGTATGTCACTCTTTTGGCCTTCACTTGAGCTGACTTTATCTTTTTCATGCTCTGGATTAAAACCTGAAAAAGATTCCAAGCGCCTTTTCACACCCGTATCGTGCTTGTTAAAATTAAGTGAACGGGGTCGATCTTAGTCGACTTTACTCATGCTCGTCAAACGATGAGGAAAGTATCATTTTGGTATTATTTTATTCTTTTTTTTTACCGAAATGATTAAAAAATTACGAAAAAGACCATTGGAGTTCTCTTTAAGCTCTTTTCGGACTCTCTCGTTTCGAAAAGATTGCCAAGTGCACTTGTCTCTTTCACACTTGTAAAAGTATTTGAAAGAACGTCTATTCGGTGATACATTACCCCTTTTTTGGCCCCGTCTAGACTATTTACGAGAAAGGAATACCTCAGTCAACTTTTGACTGGGAGAGTTCTCTCAGGAATTGTTTTACACTTTTTCGGGACTAAGGGACTAAATTTATGAAAAAGTACATTTTGGAGCCTTCTTTAAGTTTTTCAGACTCTCTAAATATGAAAAACTACTGAGTTTTCCTTCCTTGGACTCGTTAAAATTCAACATCGAAGGGCCTGTTTCTGTAAAATTAATCACAGCAGATCTAATGAACAAGTAAATCAATCACAATAGATGAAACTTGGAAAAATGGTGTAAAACTGTGCAAAGCATGCATTAGTGCTCAATATCCCAATGAGGGTGAATAATTACAATACAATACAGTAACAATGACTGAGCAATTCGAATTGACTAAGAAGTTCATTTGAATTACTGAATGGTGTAGCTTGGCTCCAACTAGGAGTCCTCATCATCAATCTGTGGTGGTCATCAATGCATAAGAACCAAACATCCAAGTGTCAATCTGAGTCTAACTGAGTGTAACAAGTGTAACTGAAGTTTGTAGCATTGATTAAGGGAAGGAGGCTCAGTGGAGGGTGCATGGGAGGCTTAACTGAAGTTAGAACAAGTCATCTAGTCAATCTGGAGGTCCAACAGAGTGAAACAGTCAGTCAGGAGTGAAACTAGCCTCAAATCAAGGAGAATCGGAGCTAACTGAGTGTAACTGAAGTGGAACTGAAGTGGTAGGTGAGAAGTGGGCGCCTTCCTGACTAGGAGGGCTGAAACTCTGATGTACGAATCTCTCGGGTGCTAGAATGAAGTGGCTAAGGTGCTGGAGGCATCAACCTGGTGACTGGGATGCATGCAAGGTCCTGAAAATGATGATGTGGATATCCAAACACCCCTTCTCAAGCTAGACTATGATTTCCAAAAAATAATGTGGGGCCCTGGTTACTAAGACCAAAGGTCACCCCAATACAATAATAATCCAAACGAATAACAATCAGTAAACCGAGGAAATGGGGAAAACCTCATGGGAAAAATACCCCCCCTCAAAATAGATTGTATCACACCAAAAGATTTAATTGCTCCAAAATCAAGTAGATATGTCTGGAGGTTTCTTACTCTTGGGAGTAAATGGATCATGCTCCAAAAACATGTTCTTGAATTCTCCATTAGTGGATGCAAGCAAATGTGGAGACTTTATGAACTTGCTCTTCATACCGAAAATGGTGAGAACAAATCTGAAAATATGAGGATGATCTTGGAACCTGTGATTCGAACCAAGTGAGGTAGGATAAGCTCCAATAAGATCAAATAGCTTTTGAAACTTGAAATTCTTATCAGTAGAAGTTAAAACAGCTCCAAGAATAGATGAATGGTTTCTTGAGATCTCCTTTGAACCAACAAGGGTGAGATCAAAACCAAAATCAACAAAAAATGCATGAGAGTTGAACTCAAGCAAATGGTAGTGCTCTTCATCTTCATTAAAACTCTGAAAAACTTTGCAAATGATAGAACACAAGTCTATAGGAAGCATGCAATCAATGAGGGCGAATTCTTCACCTCCAATATCATAAAACTTCAAGTAGATCATTATTTTGCATGCCGACAAACTCATGTGAAAGAGAGGATTCAAGAACCTCTTCGGAATCTAGAGTATGAGCTGGTTTATCTTGCTCAGAATTCGAAATAGAAGACATTGAGAGAGTGAGTTTTGAATCTACAGTTTCTTCTTCATCTTGAACAATTGTTGTTGCCAAGACATGATCGGAAAGAACACATAAGGAGATCTCATCGGGCTTGTTCTCCAAAATGCTAGCATGATCCTCTTCTTCTTGCTTTCCAAATTCTTTGTCAAGTTGGACCCATAGATCTCTTGGATTTTCAGTAATAGTACTGAGGTAGCGCATACAAGGAGACATAGCAAGACATATTATCCCAAAAGCTCTGTCACAATCATTATGCCAATCATTCTCCTCTTCATCGGAATCAAAATATCTTGTAATACCAATGCACACATCAAAAAGACATTGTCTCTTCAAACATGCAATCATCTTTGGTTTCCATTCATCATAGTTGAATGGAGTAAGAATATTTTGAGAAGAAGAAGCTTCCATATCTGCAATAGCGAATGCAAATGGAAGAAGTAAGAAACCTGCAAATCAAAAACAAACAAGAACCATTATGGAGCAATAGCTGCAACTGCAGAAAACTGCTGCAAAGTGAGCAAAAATTGCTCAATATTCATGTAGAACACCTGTAGAAGAGAGATCTTGTCCCTGCCATGGCTCTGATACCATGTAAAATTAGTCATAGCAGATCTAATGAACAAGTAAATCAATCACAATAGATGAAACTCAGAAAAATGGTGTAAAACTGTGTAAAGCATGCATCAGTGCTCAATATCCCAATGAGGGTGAATAATTACAATACAATACAGTAACAATGACTGAGCAATTCGAATTGACTAAGAAGGTCATTTGAATTACTGAATGGTGTATCTTGGCTCCAACTAGCAGTCCTCATCATCAATCAGTGGTGGTCATCAATGCACAAGAACCAGTCATCCAGGTGTCAATCTGAGTCTAACTGAGTGTAACAAGTGTAACTGAAGTGTGTACCACTGATTAAGGGAAGGAGGCTCAATGGAGGGTGCATGGGAGGCTTAATTGAAGTCAAAAAAATTCATCTAGTCGATCTGGAGGTCCAACGGAGTGAAACAGTCAGTCAGGAGTGAAACTATCCTCAAATCAAGGAGAATCAGAGCTAACTGAGTGTAACTGAAGTGGTAGGTGAAGAAGTGCGCCCTTCTCTGGCAGTAGGTGAGAAGTGGGCGCCTTCCTGACTAGGAGGGATGAAACCTTGATGTAAGAATCTCCCAGGTGCTAGAATGAAGTGGCTAAGGTGCTGGAGGCATCAACCTAGTGACTAGGATGCATACAAACCCTAGAATTTGCATGCAAACCCTAATTGCATGCAAGGTCCTAAAAATGATGATGTGGATATCCGAACAGTTTCTGGGACGAACCCCTCCTTTCTCAGGTTCGTAAAACATGTGAGAGCGGTCTCACCTATGAGGTGAGCTATACCAAGCATCTGTTATCCTCTTGAAGCTTGTAAAACAACAAAGACGTACTCGTCCATCATGTCGGGGGAAAAATGGGGAATGAGTCAATTTTACCTTGTTGGAAGCCTATCAGTCGTCACCTTTGAACATGGCATGCATCCTTACCTTGTCTTCTTTTGGGTATTCATCTTTTCCGAGTTACGATCATAGACCTGAGTCGTCGCTTTGGCCACGAGTCCACTCGTATTATTGTTGTTCTTCATTGTCTATAAGCCCCTGCTGCCAAAGTTCTGTTCCATATCGTTACATGTTCAAAGGGTCTGCGTTGTGTGAAGTCATCCGTTATTTCAAATCTTCTATTGTGTCAGTACATGTCCTTTTGGTCCATTGTTACACACCTCTCTCATACCGATTTCATGTCAATGATGTGGGATTCATCACGGCCCACCTTCGACGAGTCTATTCCTGTCGAAATCATATCACTATCCAGGAATTAGGCTTAGGAATCAACCATCAGTACATTGGTGCCTGCATGCCTCAATGGCAGTTTTCCTCACGTTCGACAGTAGGTTTTCATCATTGACCTTTGATCGCACGATCCCACTAATGTTCGACGTCAACTCATTTATTCACATTTCGTTGGGATGTACTAGAGATACCTTGGGGATCATTGTCATTATTGGTGATTTCCCTCGCACTTGTTAAAGGTTCACATCATTGACCGATAATCAATTGGTTTCTACCATGTTCGACTTCAACACCTTGTAATCACATGGCTAGATTCGTATCATTTTGGGATTGTCTAGAAGACCCTGGACATATTTTATGTTGTTTACGTCCAGGTTGCAATGGCGATTGTTGAGCAGGTTTCCACATAGTCATTACATGGATGCCCTCATTATTGTATTGTCACACAGATCCACTTATGTATTGGTCATGGTTGTCTCATTATATCTCAGGGATCTACGATTGTTCATAGTATCCATGATTTTTTTACATTATATATCATCTCAGTACTCATGGATCTGCAATGTATTGGTCGGCAGCCATGCTTCGATTCAGTTGTTCCTAGCATGGGTATGCCTGCCTCGGTGGTATTTTTGACATCTTGTTTTTGTTTCAGCTCCTCGTTGCCTTCCTTGATGCTATCTCCACTAAAATTATTTATAAATTCTTTTGGCCATCAATATCTTCAGACCTCACACTTTAGGGGGCATCTGCTATACCTCACAGTTACACATTGATCCCTAGTTTCGCATCTTTGCACCATGTGACCTAGCGACTTTTCTCCCTAATGACTTTCACACTCTCCTTGGTCTCATCTGGACACCTAGGAGCAATATCTATTGATTGAATGCCAAAGACATCATCTTATCTGCAACGTGTCACCAAATATGACCCTATCTGCATAGATTTGCGCACTCTACACACATGCTAGGTAGCGAAAATTAGTGTTTTCGCGCTATGATCAAACCCTATGGCACGATAATTTCACGTTATACTCAGACCTAGGGGCGCGAAAATCCCTTTTTAGCCTTTTTACATGGATCATGGATCTCACCCTTCGAGATATTTTCTTGGGATTATCAACTCTGATTCGATCCCAACCCTCTCTCCCTGTTTAGCTTGGCTGATCCACTAAACACTCATTAGATCCACCTTACTCTCCTTTTGGTTAACCCTTCTAAGCATTATAAAGGAGAGGCCTTCCATGAGCCAAGGGGGGGACTTTGGTGGAATCCAACCTAAGATCTTGAGACTTTTGCAGAGATAGCTAGAGGAGGAACTTGGAGCTGAAAGTGTGCTTAGACATCAAGCAACTATTTGTAAGTATTCTCAAGTTTTCAATAAAAGTATAACTTGTCTTGTTTCCCAATTTGTGTGTGTTGGTTATGATCCATCTACATAAATTGTATCTAACTAGATATCGATCTAATTTGTAATTCAAGCTATTTGGAAGATTGTGTGCACTTATTTGTTGTTTCGATCTTAACAGGTTCATCGCGAGGACTTCAGGATCAAGGATTTAGCAGACAAGCATCGGAGTGAAAGGTCAGTTATCTTCTCTCTCATCTCCCAATACTGAAATCTAAAAATGTTGGTTTAGATCTAGGACTCAAGGTAGCACTTGTTTCATTTTTTGTCTTAGTTTATCCTACTCTGACCTAAGAGAGTTTCTTTCTACCCGTAGGGAGAAATTTCTACAACAAAAACTGGTGACTCCACTGGTTTGAACCCCTTTGTTTTGAATTCTTTTACTTTTATCTATTTTTTATTGTGAATTTTCTCTTCTTTCAAACCAGTTGTGAAAGTTGGTCTTTTTGACCCTCATTCACTCCCCCCCCCTCTACATTATACCTATGTCAATGATTAGTGAGTCCTCTGGGTTGGAAAACCCTGGAAAAGTAAAAAAAAATTCTTAAACTCCCGCCCTCATGCTCTTTCTGAACATTTTCGCTCCTCTTACGCTACTTACAGAGCGAAAATTACTAGATTTTTGCTACCAATCCATTTTCCAGAACACGATAATTCCTAATTATCGTGCCTGGGTTGCTTGCAGCCACAAGAAAATATTTGTAAAAAGGATTTTTTCTTAAAATTTTTCTTGGTTACCTTCAGTCAAGTTTAGTTTCTATGTCTCTGATTGTTGTTCTAGTCTTTATCAGACACCTGTAACCTGCCCAAATGCAGTTCATTATTTGAATTTCATCTTTTCAAGTTTTGTAGACACTTTGCACATTTTTGGGTTTAGGTCACTGTCATGGCCATACATACTTATTACCTTTTACATCTTGTTTGCACTTTCCTTTTGTCACTCTTGAGCAAATTGCAAGTATTTTGTCGTTTGTTTTGTTTGTTCTCGACCTTGGATCTTTTCGTTTTGTGGCATTGTACCCATTTTTATCACTTCCTTATCATTCTTGCATTTGATTCGTCCTTTCATGGTAGTAAATTTTATTTACTGTTTTTCAATTCCTTGATTATATTATTACCAAGACTATATTGTTCTTACAGCAGTAACTTTCCATTCTTGTTATTAAAAAATCAATATTGGAAGACTCTTTGAGCATGTCTTGTTTTTGTTGAAAAGATCAAGTTTATAATTTTGCATTTAAGAAGTGATTCGATTATCATTGCTTGTCACATATTTTTACTCATTAGAAGTACCATTAGTTGTAGATCAATTGCATCTTGAAAGTAGTTACATTAGTTTGGCTTATTCAAAAAAGTAAACAAAAAACATTTGGGAGTGGTTTTTCATTTCTTTGGAAAAGTTGATGCATCGTGATCGAAGAACTCTCCCTCTACTTTACCTGGCATTCATCGAAAAGAAAGGCTCATTTCGATTCATCTTCATTTGCATGGTTTGAGTCATCATAACACCAGAAGTTGCACTTCCATCACCTGATTGAGTAATACAACCATTAAAATTTATACTCCCTAACTCAACACACTTTAACCTTACTTGAGGAGAAAACGAATTTGATAGTTAGGTAGGACACCGGGGATAGGCATCCAAATAATTCCTCCGTGTCATTTTCATTTGAGACATAGTTGTTTTCCTCTAGGGTGTTAAAATCCTCTAGTACTGGTTGACACGGTCATCAACCAGTTTGTGGAGGGGCCTCCCATTTTTTCGGGGGTTAAGCCGCGAGGATTGATTCTTGATGGACTTTGTGGTTTACCGCACTCCACTTAGCACCTAACGCATATCGATCCATTGTCTTCCTTGTACTCTACTATATTGGTGATAAAAGGGTGATAAGACAAAAGTTTCGGAAGCCTTCTCTGATGTGTCATGAACGAGGTAGCTTAGTGACTTTTTCTTCTAGGGCTCTATTACCCAGGATCCATTTCGGTAAAGGGATATCCTTCCATTATTGGTCTCTCATTTTTGTATTTTTTGACGTGGATTTCATCACCTTGCGAAGGATACAACTTGTTAAGGTCTCTAGCTCTTAGTTAGGAAGTTTTGCTTGCTATTTCATCTTCTTAGAGGGTAATTTTTTCTTTTTAGCGCTGCTTGTTGGCATTATGGCCACCTTTGTTTCAGCTCACTTACTGTGACGTCGGTCTTAGTATAGTTTTTTAGCTTGCCTTTTTTGTCCTGCGAGCCTTATCTTTTTCTAGCTCCCCTTTTGCACACTCGGCTGCTTTAGGGTTTTTGAGTTCTTTTCTACGAGACTGTCCCTGAACCTTGTAATCCCAAAATTATGGTTAATCAATGAAGATAACGAAGAATAAAAGGATGAATCCCCGACCCACCACCACCACCATAGACTTCTGGTCCTCCTGCATCGCGTATCCCTGCCCCTACCGGTCGCGGTGCTGGTCAGGGAATTGTTCCACCACCTATCAGTACTACATATCCAGTTGCTTCTGTACCTATAGAAAATGGCACCATCTCAGCACCTCCTACAGTCATTGAACCTAGTAGTCCACCTGAGATTCCTGCTATCCCACAGTCCGCTTCTGTTCCAGAAGTTTCTACCACAATGGACACTACACCAGCTGTTGAAGTTAGTACTTCACACGATATTGCACCGGAGGTCTGTTGATGTATATGTAACTTTGGAATGTATTTCACATATTTGTATATTGTATTCCTATAGAGATGTTATTATTCCTCTATACGGAAGTGTCGTCATTTATATTGTAAGTGTCGTAACTTATACTTGATGGGTTATTAGACCACCTTGTTGGGGTCGGCCTTGTATAAGTCATGTGCATCAAAGGGTTATTAGACCACCCTATTGGGGGTCGGCCATGTGGGTGAAAGGGTTATTAGACCACCCTAGTGGGGGTCGGCCTAGTCAACATTATGTTAAGTGGTTAAGTTGAGGCCGACCTAGTTGAGTAAAGGTCAAGTCAAGTTAGTGTATAAATAGAGAGTGTGTCTCTCCATTTCACACATTCTATTCTCTCACTCACACTTGGGAGAGTGGTGCACTTGTGGAGGAGGAGGATCTGCTTCTAGGAGAAGACTATCTCTTGTATTCTGGTTGTATCATTTCTCTATCTATCTCTGAGGAAGTTATTGGGGTTTTTCACCTTTATGGTTTTCCCCAAGTAAACTCTGTGTCTCTTGTGTGCTTGCATTATTGTGTCCATGATTGTTATGCTATAGATTTGTTGTACATGTTGTTCTCTCAGTTAATATCCTAGATCAGATTGAAGTAAATTCTGAAAATTTAAAATGGTATCAGAGCTATCCTGAAAGAAGGCATGATATGGCATGTATGACACTTGTTGCACTTACGATGTTAGGGCTTGATATAGCAAAAACCAGTCATCGTAGCACTTTCGCTATAAATCCGTTTTGGAAAAGTTTTCGGATCTGAAACTTTTACAGGTCGAAGATCAGATCCCCATGTACCTTATGTCCAAAGGACAACCTCTAATTCGTTGTACTGTGTGATTTATGATCTGTACAATATAGGGTTTATGCCTCTTCCAGATCTGAGTCAAAATCAGGTGACCTTGGTAAAAAGGTCATAACTTGGGCTAGGAAGATCCAAATAAAATTTTGTAAAAATTCATAAGTAGTAAATAGACTATACTATCTCAGGAAAAAAATTTAGAGGCCGAAGTTGAACCAGTGACACGTGGCATGTCGCACAAGTTCGCTCTCCTATATTATCCCACAAACAGGTCACGTTGCGACACTTGGCATAACTCTCTCTCAGAGAATCCAATTGAGGTCAGAACTATCGGGATGGAAAGATAACAAGTCGGGATATCTTAAGAAAAATTTTCAGACCCTGTAGATCGAAAAGTTCGGAGTTACACCAGAAGTAATCAGGTACATATTTCTGTCAAAACAGAATTATTTTTTAGCACCTTCATTCATGGCTTCCGGAATTTAGGGCTTTGGAGAAAGTTGGAATTTTTGTAATCAGAGACCACGGCTGGATGCTACCCATAAAAATCAAAATTTAGAGACAAAGATCAGAATTTTTGGTTGAGCAGAAGGTCGGGCTTGATCAGACCCTAGTTTGGGACTTTGATCGGAAAAGTGGAAAATTAGAGCTTCTGCAAAAATGATTTTTTTTTAAATCTGTGACCACGGATCGAAGCTCCTCAAAAAAATAGAAGCTTAGAGATTTGGATAAAACCTTTTGATTGGGCAGAAGAATGGGCTTCATCAAACCCTAGTTCAAGATCACGTCTAGTGAATCCAGAAGTTTCAAAGGAAAAATTGAGGAGTGAAACTTTGCAGTTTTCAAATTCTGAATATACCAGCATGATCAGCTCATCAAGGTGCATATTCCTATCCTTTCGGAAGTTTGAAATTCAAAGTTTGAATTTTTGGGGTTTCTCTGACAAACCCTAATCCAGCTCCAGGTTCAGTTCTTGCAAATCAAGTGGATTGGATTAATCCTATAAGAAGATGGATTGGTCACCTACATAAGCGAAGAAGTTCTTGTCTTAGAGGGAGATGAGGCGAAGTCCTTCCATAAGAAGATTACAAGAAATCTTGACAGGTATGACTCATCGAGGTATGTTTTGAGATTTGTTCATGATTAAGTTTATGGTATGTTTTTCTTCATGTTATTATGGTTAGTACAATCTTGATTTTAGATTTGTCGTATCACCTTAACAAAATTATGAATGCATGATAGAAGATATTCATTGATTAGGGTGTTGACACTTATGATTGTACTAATGCATTATGGTGTTGTATGAGGTTTATGTTGTCTGCTAACATAAAAGGTACACCAAGAAAGACAAATCATGTTCTAGTTCAATAACATATGATCATGAAGACATGAGGACAAAGATTCATCCATTGTCATGGATCACTTAGAAGATCTACTTACGAGGTATGTATAACTTGGTTCTACAATGGATAACTTATGAGACATGCAGGTTACTAGCACAAGTCACTGAAGAGAAGCAGAAGACATTATGCAGGTATGTTAGACATAACTAGCTAGCATGCTAATCCAGGTATGTTTTTCCTATATCAAGCTAGAATCCTACCTTGTGTTAGGATCTTATACTGTTGTGTTGTTGATAATGATTATTCATGAAGTCATAGGTTTGAATAGTCATGGTTGTATGCATATTATGTTTCTTACCATAATTAATGGTATGACTAACCAGAAGAATCATGAAGGTATAGGTTTGAGTAATCACGGGTTTTATGCATATTATATCTCTTATCTTGATTGATGATTTAACTAACCAAAAGATTCCTATGATCAAATAAGAATATGTATGAGTAAAAGAAATACTTCCCTGAAACCTTGAATACTAATGTTTATTATCTGTGTTTGAAATGATCCTGACTATACATGCTTGAGATTATTGTGTTTTGATAATATTAAGATTATACTAATGAATGTTTGATTATGTATGAGACCTCGAGGATACCACAATGATGATACTAACAAGCATGCATAGGGATCGAGAATGAATATAAGTTCAAGAACAGGTAATCTAGGAAGCAAAGATCAAGAGGGAGCACACTCCAGTAGTTTCTGCAAGGATGCATATATTCAAAGGGAGTTGACCACTTCTCACAATCCACATCAGAATGGAGTTGCAGAAAAAGAAGCAAAGACTGAGAGGGAGTCAACCCAACAATCAAACAAAAATAAGTATTTGAATTGTCATTTCTTACATAGTTGTTTGTTTAAATAATGTTATTCAATAATGTATATACTGATGTTCCCACAATTAAGTTGTGTATTATGCATATTAGAATAGTTGCATTGACGAACAATATACATGGGTAAGTGGCCTATGGCACTGTACAACATTCCATTGCTACTTATCTAGAATGAAACCTCTTTGCTGACATGTTGGGAGTTGTGCACACTCTTAACAATGTTTTGGTAGAGATTGGAAGGCATCTAGAAAGTTATGGGATATGGATAAATATTGTATTGAAGCATTGGGTAAAGATAATTGCATGACTATATGACATATTTCTTTATGTGTAAGAATTTGTTTTGAAAACTATGAGATGTTCTCTAATCATGCAATTTAACTTGTTGTGTAGGAAAGATCGTATACCATCACCTACAAAAGAATGACTACAACATTTGTTCAAGCAACAAAGTTATCTATTGAAAATATTGAAGATATTGAAGTTCCCAGGATCTGGTAAGAATACCATGATCAAGGAGTACCAGTAGATCATGAAGATGTTTGGGATGCAGTCCCAAGACCTGAAGGGGAGTCTGTAGTGACTTCCAAGAGGATCTACAAGATCAAGCATGCTGCAGGTGGTAGCATAGAGACTTTTGCTCCTGTAGCCAGATACACTTCCATCAGATCAATACTTGCTCTGGCTGCAGTGATGAAGTGGAAGGTACACCAGATGGATTTCAAGACAACCTTCTTGAATGGTGTAGTTGAAGAAGAAGTGTATGTGGAGAAGCCACTTGGTTTTGAGACACATGACAAGGAGCCATATATGTGCAAAACTTGGTATGGTAGGATAGACAGCTTTCTATCTAGTTTGGGCTTTACCAAGAGTAAAGCAGATTCCATCCTTTACTACAAGGTTGAGGAAGGAAATCCAGTGATACTACTATGTGGATGACCTATTTGTAATAGGTGAGGATAGATTGATTGCCTACATGCAGCAGAATCTTGCTACCGAATTCGAGTTGAAGAACTTGGGGATGATGCACTATTTGTTTTTGGCATGGAGGTGTGACAGAGTGCAAGGGAAGTATGCAGTAGAGATCCTGAAGAGGTTCGGGTTGATGGACTGCAAGGCCATGGCCACACCTATGGCATTGAACCTGAAGCTACTGTATGATGCTTCATCTGATCCGGTTGATGTCACTGTGTATCGTCAGATGATTGGGTCCTTCGTGTACTTTACGAACATGAGACCATATATTTGCTTTGCGGTGAACACATTGAACCAGTTCCTGACGGATCCTAGGAGTGTTCACCTGGTTGCTGTAAAGCATGTTCTAAGGTACCTAAAGGGTACAATGGATTATGGGCTCAAGTATGAAGCGGATCAAAAGTTTAACCTGCAGGGTTATGTTGATTCAGATTGGGCTAGCAGTGCTGCAGATAGGAAGAGGACATCTTGGTGCTGCTTCAGTATGGGATTAGGTGTGATCTCTTGGTTTAGTAGGAAGCAATCCTGCGTAGCACTGAGTACAACTTAGGCAAAGTATGTTGCATCCTATTCAGCTAGTTGTGAGACAGTATGGCTACGGAAGCTACTGTCTGAGTTATTTGATCTCCCGTTGGATGCTACTGGTATCTTTTGTGATAACCAGAGTTGTGTGAAGTTGTTCGAGAACCCTGTGTTTCATGACAGGTCGAAGCACATAGAGATCAAATATCACTATATCAGGGATATGGTGCAGAGAGGAGCTGTGAAGCTCCTGTATGTTGCGACGAACGAGCAGATTGCAGATGTGCTGACAAAGCCACTAGCCAGGGTGAAATTTGAGTACTTCATGGAGAGGCTTGGTGTTCCTCAAATCGAGGACACTTCGAGGAAGAAGTGATGGACACATTTGCTGAAGCCATTCCAAGCATGTTGGAAGGAGGATCCTTCACATGGCTGTGGATGTAAGCGCTGGATGATGAGCATCAGAATGATGTTCTAGTTTCTGCTTTGTATGATCAGTTGGATCATTTATATGTATGTATGTATGCATCATGTTGGACGCTAGATATGATCAGTTGGATCATTTATATGTATGTACGCATCATGTTGGATGTTGGATATGATCGGTCGGATCATTTGTATGTATTTTGTATATGCATCATGTTGGATGCTTGGACCATGTATCTATATATGTATCAGGTGGATACATTGTATGATCAGGTAGATCATGTATGTTGATATGTATCAGGTATGATCAGGTAGATTATGTATGTTGATGGATACATTGTGTGGATCATGTATATATGTATCAGGTGGATACACTGTGTATGGTGATATGTATCAGGTAGATACTTGGTGTGCATCAGGTGGATGCATTGTATGATCAGGTTGATCATGATGATGAGCTTCAGAATGTTGCTCCAGATGATATGTACCAGGATGGTACAAGTGATGATGATCAGTATGATCATGGGCATCAGGATGATGCCTCGTGCGATGATGATCCGTTGGATCATGAGTATCAGGTTGATACTTGGAGGCCAGAGATGATATGTGGAAGGTTGTGCAAATAGCATGTAATCATTCCTGGGAGATCTTGTCGGTCGTGCTGCGGAACATAAATGTTCCTGGGGTACTCTTTTCAGTATTGCTATGTAGTATGTAATCAGTCCTCAGATATCCGATAGGTTGAGCTATGTGCTCGTAATCAGTCCTGGGATGAAGTATTACTACGGAGACATGTAATCAGTCCTGGGATGAAGTATTACTACGGAGACATGTAATCAGTCCTGGAGATCCGAGAGGTTGAGCTGTGTGCTCGTAATTAGTCCTGGGATGCTCTTTAGAGGTCTTTCCGGTCATGCCGCGGCACATAAATGTTCCTGGGATGCTATTTAAAGGTTTTGTCTATCCACATGTAATCAGTCCTGGAGATCCGAGAGGTTGAGCTGTGTGCTCGTAATAAGTCCTAGGATTCTCTTTAGAGATCTTGCCGGTCGTGATGCGGCACATAAATGTTCTCAAGATGCTCTTTAAAGGTATTGTGGAGGAGATTCATGTAATCAGTCCTGGGAGATCTTGTCGGTCGTGCTTAGGCACATAAATGTTCCTGGGATACTCTTTCCGGTATTGCATCCACACATAAAATTAGTCCTGAGAGGCCACCTATATCAAACCGTTCGCACAGATGATGAAGACCTGCAGGTGGTGGGCCTACATCCAGTATGAAAAAGGACTGGCTCTGTAGAACTTCCTATGACAAGTAGATTCATAGATTGATTGAGATAGCAGCAACAGTGACGATGATGATGACTCGATGACGATTATCCAGTGACGATGATCCAAAGAAGATGACTTGTGCTAAGAGACCTGTGTCGAGAAATACCTTCCTAGTTAAGAAGGAGTGTTGATGTATATGTAACTTCAGAATGTATTTCACATATCTGTATATTGTATTCCTATAGAGATGTTATTATTCCTCTATACGGAAGTGTCATCATTTATATTGTAAGTGTCGTAACTTATACTTGATGGGTTATTAGACCACCTTGTTGGGGTCGGCCTTGTATAAGTCATGTGGGTCAAAGGGTTATTAGACCACCCTATTGGGGATCGACCATGTGGGTCAAAGGGTTATTAGACCACCCTATTGGGGGTTGGCCATGTGGGTCAAAGGGTTATTAGACCACCCTAGTGGGGATCGACCCAGTCAGCATTATGTTAAGTGGTTAAGTTGAGGCCAACCTAGTTGAGTAAAGGTCAAGTCAACTTAGTGTATAAATAGAGAGTGTGTCTCTCTCATTTCACACATTCTATTCTCTCACTCACACTTGGGAGAGTGGTGCACTTATGAAGGAGGAGGTTCTACTGCTAGGAGAAGACTATCTCTTGTATTCTGGTTGTATCATTTCTCTATCTATCTCTTAGGAAGTTATTAGGGTTTTTCACCTTTATGGTTTTCCCCAAGTAAACTCTATGTCTCTTGTGTGCTTGCATTATTGTGTCCATGATTGATATGCTGTAGATTTGCTGTACATGTTGTTCTCTCAGTTAAGATCCTAGATCAGATTGAAGTAAATTCTGAAAATTTAACAAGGTCATCATCCTCCCAGATATTAGCACAATGCCACACTCGACCACATTATACAATGTCCCTAAAGGGTACATTGAAACTATAGAAGAATCTGACAAAGACACAATAGATTTGATTCGAGTCCCATGTGGTTACGTTTGATTCGAGTCCCGGGAGGATACGTCTCATCTTGATTTTCAATTTTCCACCATGCAGGTGGAACCTCCACCTGCCACCACCACACCATCAGGTATTCATACTTATGACACAGACTCTTCTAGAAATGTACCGTTCACGATATCCTTCCCTAATCTCCCTTCAGGACATGAGATTATAGAATCTATCCAATCAAGTATGGTTAGTTTAGCTAATTCACCCTTAGCATCGGAACAATTTAGACATGCTACAGAGCAAATTCTCTCATTGGCTTCCCAATACCCCCATGCACACACTTCTCCAACAACCCATCCTCATGGTTACCGAGCTCCCCTTCCTCCATCTAGTACGGAGTACCATGCATCTACGCCGATGGATCTGGACCCTCAGATGAGACTATACCTGAACTCCTTCTGGACCTCGACAGGACAGGTCACATTTCTAACTCAGCCTCTACTTTATGGGATACAAATCCGGGCCAATCCCTCGATCATCTTCCCATATTTCCAATCCATATGGATGTGATGTCCGATAGCCCTCGGTTATACTCCCCCCACTTATTGTCGCACAATATGTTCGACTTAACATCAGGGGACGCACCCCTTATGAGGGATAACCCTATCTTTTCACCATCACCACCCGAAACGCATGGAAGATATCCTCCACAATTCGGCACCTTTGGTGCTATTGGCCAATCAACACTACCCCGCCTTTCTAGTGCTTGTATTGGAATAACATCTATACATACTGTTGGATCACCCATTCTGACTGGAGGTTCATCTTCGGCCTCCATATATACCATTTCCGGAGGGGGACAACCATCTACTGGAACCATTGACCTCAATAACCAAACTCCTCCGGGTGGACCATCAAACTCGCCCGTAGGAGGACAACCAGGTGTTGGGAACCTTGGTCCCAGTAACCAACCTCCTTCGACTGGATCGTCCAATTCATTTGCTGGAGGACAACCCCTTGGTGCTATCCAAAGCGGGGATACTAAACAAACACCTCCATTTTTTCCATTGGCTTAGGAAGATCCACAACTTACATCATTTGGAGGAATACCGCTTGTTAACGCCCCCACTGGCACCATTCAACAACCCCTCCTGGTATGGGAAATCCTCAACCCAATCAAGGTGTTGGAAACATTCTAGGGACACAACCATCCCAGGGAACTATACCCCAACAAGGAACGGGACACATTCCTGGGACACAACAACCCCAGGTTACTATACCCGTCATCCCCACTCAGCAGAACGTTCAACAACTGGCCATTACTATGATTATGAATCATACAATAAATCCCATGATTTCAAACACACAACCGGTTAACCAGAAGGTCTACTATCCTCAAAATTTTCAATAGTATCCTGTAGGAAACATGTATGGGTACAATATGCAACACTATGTTGTGCAGGGTCCCACAGGAATCCCTACACCATATAATTATTACTCATACCCGCAACCCAATCGGCAACTTCCTTACTTGGCCACACTAGTCTTTCCTAATTCGTCTAGGCTTATTAACTATCCAATATGGCATGAACCACACTGGCCACCCATCCCGGCCAAACTACCATCGGACATTTTAAATTTCGATGCCAAGCCCAGGGAAGACCCCAAGAACCACGTTATGACCTTCCATCTTTGGTGTTCTTCGAACTCATTAATGGATGACTCCATTCGGTTACGAATATTCCAGCGCATGCTTAGCAGCACGGCAGCAAAATGGTATGTCGAGCTGCCAAACCACTACTTTCACGACTTCAACACCTTGGCCATGCAATTTTTGAGACATTTCCAGCTCCCCATTCGGTACGAGACTGGAATAGACCTATTGACCTCGCTGCGTCGAAACCACCTCTATGCATATCTCTAATCATATTCATGAGTGGCATCGACGCCGCAAGTTAGTTAAGGCACCCATTCCGGATCAATTACTCGTTGATTGGTTCACTAAGTCATTTTTTCCTCCCATCACCAGGCATATTTCCATGGGCGGACCTGTCACGGAAGAACAAGCGATTTCTCGCGCTCAATATATGGATTCAGTATATACCCAATCCGGAACTTTATACGAGCTTATTCCTCACGCCTGCCGCACCACTACTGATCCAACCAATCCCGCCACTGAACCCCTCATTATCGGTATGGTCGGTTCAGTTAAGGCTCAGCCTGCAACCAAACCAAGTGGGAAACAAGCTACTGCTACCCCATCTCCACCCCAAGATGCACCCAAAGCTTCTACTTCTCCTGCCCATTCTTCTGAGGTGAACGCGGTTCAGTCCACGTCACAACAATCCGGGGGAAAAAAGAAGAATAACAGAGGAAAATACAAGAAAACATCTAATCAGCAGGAGAACCCCAAGCTGCAACCAACCGACAACGATCCCAAACCACGTCGGAAAGCAAAGTTTCCCTGCCTTATTTGTAAGGAAGACCACTACACACGAGACTGTCCTGACAAGGACGAAGTCAATAAATTTCTTAAAGGATCTTCCTGCCCAGTAGTGCTAACCGATCCTTTCCCCCACCAGCAGCAACATATGGTTATGCATGATCCCCCACAAGGGGGAAATCTGAACAACCCACCCCGTGGAGAAACGTCCAGAAATTGCGATGTTTTGATGATGAGTATTGAAGAGATTCATATATCCACTCGAGCAAGGACATATGATATCCCTCCAAGTTCAAACAAAACGAAGACATCCCATAGCAAGACTCCTCCTGAAGATCCTTCTATCACCGCTCCCCCCAATGGTCATCTCCACATTGAGAGACCTGTCACAGATACAGTGCTACACCCACCCAAGAGCACCATCCAAAAGGCGATATTTAATCCCAACGTGTGACCGGCCCAAAATTACAATATTGTTGAGGACCTAGCTCAAGCACCATGTGCGATGTCGACTCTCGAGGTTCTCCAACACTGCCCCACGCAGCGTAGGACCTTACTTTCAGCACTGGGGGCAGTGGACCCGAATAATTCTAACATGATTATGTTTAACTTGGAGTACTTTAAACCTAGGCTTTCTCACCAGTTAGCCTTCCAAATCCAAACAAAGATCCATGGAAACAACATTCATCGCATTGTCTAAGACGAAGGTGCTTCCACGTCGATCATGTCCTTAACTTGTTGGAGATCCATAGGCTCACATGAGGTTACACCTTCTCCCACTACTCTCAAAGCGTTTGACGGACATGGTTTCCAGCCATACGAACTCATCCCTGCAATTGGCGTCGAACTAGGGGGAAAGACAGTATCTATACATATTGAAGTCGTAGATGCACCATTGGATTATAATCTTCTACTCGGACAAAATTGGTTCTATGCCATGACCGTCGTCGCATCCTCCGTCTTTCGACCAATACAATTCCCTCACCAAGGGAAAATTGTTAATATAGATCAGTTAGACTTCTGTACTCTAGACATTCATTCGAACTACGCCCATAATGTCCCGTTGCTGGGTCAGTCCCAGTACCGTTTTGAAGATTTCGGCGTTGGTCTTATGAAGGATTCCTCCCTCATCGAGATATTTCCGGAGCTCAGATCCCCTATCTATGCCATAAACATGATATCTTCAAGTATCACTCCATCCAATGAACCTGTTGATTCTTGGGTGATAACGAGTCCTATAGAGCTTGAAACCTATGGCAATTCCATGCCTTTAAATAGGAACCTTGCAACTTACCAGGCAATCCAATCAGCCACAGATTAGGTCGATTCTACTATGCATCACACCATGGCACAGGTCTTGTCTGAGGCTAGCCCATCGTCATCATTTATTGATCCTCTCACACTAATTTTCCCTTCCAACGAATCGATTATGGAGGTTATGTGCATCGATGAACCACCTTGGGAAGATTACCATTATCGGTCTTATTTCCCTACTATCCAGGTGGTTGATCAAGACAACAAACCCAGTAGTTCACTTGAAATTGTTAAACCCAAATTTCCCACTTCATTAGATGATATATTCTCTTAAGGAAACTTGGACAACATCATGGCAACCACTCCTATTAAAATTTCAGTGAAACCTGGTGTCGTATAAAATATTCACAAAGGCAAGACATGTACTACCACCGAGGTGTAGTTCTATACTGCCTTATTAAAAGAATTCCACGACGTTTTCTCTTGGATTTATGAAGAGATGTCAGGAATAGACCCATCTATCGTGGTCTAGGAAATCCAAATTTTTCCTGGTGACCGAAAGGTTCGACAGAAAATCCGGCCCGTTAATCTCCGCAAAGCAGCGTCTATCAAAGCAGAAATTGAAAAACTCCTGCATGTTGGTTTTATCTATCCTGTCCCGTTGACAGAATGGGTGTCTAACATTGTTTCCGTAGCAAAGAAATAGGGTACGATTAGACTCTACATCGATTACTGAGATTTGAACAAAGCTTGTCCAAAAGACAACCATCCAACTCCGTTTATTGACCATATTCTCGATAATTGTGCCAGAACTGTCATTTTTTCATTCATGGATGGATTCTCTAGCTATAATCAGATAGAGATACTCCTTATCGACCAGCATAAGACAGCTTTCATTTGTCCATGGGGGACCTTTGCATAAAGAAAGCTACCCTTTGGCTCAAGAATGTCGAGGCAAATTTCCAATGGGAAATGTCGTACCCATTTCACGACATTAAACATATTGTGGAACCATATCTCGATGACCTTCCTGCCCATTCTCAAGCTCGGGATGATCATCCGGACCATTTGAGCGCCATCTTTTCAACGTACCACCACTACAATATTCGTTTAAATCCACACAAGTGCATCTTTTGTGTTGAAGCTGGAAAACTATTGGGATTCATAATCTCCAAAGATGGCATACGCCTATACCCAACAAAGGTAGAAGCCATTCTAGCTCTACCTTCACCTACCGACATACCAGTATTTAAAAGTTTGCAAGGGCATGGAAACTTTCTATGTTGTTTCATGTGCAATTTCGTCGAGATCACAAAAGTCTACATGAGGCTTCTGAAAAAGGACATCCCTTTCATCTAGGACGACGAAGCCCAATGATCCTTTGACAATTTAAGGAAACCCTCACTAAGGATCCCGTAATACAACCCCCCAATTACACACGGGATTACATCTTATATCGCGCAGCTTCCACCTCCACCATTGGCATGGTGTTAGTCTAGGAAGATGCCAACATCATAAAACATGTGTTTTATTATCTCAGTAAGAGTCTTCTCGACTCCGAAACCTGCTAATCGCATGTTGAAAAACTGGCTCTGGCCACAGTTTTTGTTGTCCAGAGGTTTCACGATTACATTCTGCTCCGATAGACCACTGTAATAGCTTATTTAAATCCAATGTTCTACATCCTTACACGCCAAGTGCTTGGGGGAAAATACTCTCGCTGGATTGTTTTACATCAAGAGTTTGACTTGGAATTTTCCAAAGCAAAATCCAAGAAATCTTTGGTCTTCGCAAAGCTGATTTTTACTTTTCCTGGTGTCACTGAGCAACCGAAGCTTATCGATTCTCTCCCAAACGAATCATTGTTTCTCATTGGCACGTCTGATCCGTGGTATTGGGATATCATAGTTTATCTCTAAACCCAACTCTTTCAGCCCGAACTCAACCGGGATGAACGTCGACGCATCTGACACCATGCCAAGTACTATCTTATCATTAGCGATACCCTTTATCGCTGTGGTGTCAATACCATTCTACAACGTTCTCTAACTTTAGACGAGGCCGAACAGATTCTCAATGACTTCCACTCTAGAGCATGTGGTGGTCACCTCTCTAGGATGGCTACGGCCCAAAATATTTTACGAGTGGGATATTTTTGGCCCTCGATTTTAAAATATTGTATTGAAACAGTCAAGAAGTGTCCACCGTGTCAATTCTTCCATAGAAAAAAACGCTCGCATCTTTCTCCACTCCATCCTGTTGTTGCCGTCGGCCCCTTTTCCAAATGGGGCATCAATTTCATGCATTGTAAGCCCACTTCAGTTGAGGGGCATGGCTATGTCATAGTAGCTGTTGATTATTTCGTAAAATGGGATGAAGTGATGCCTACTTTTGCGGAAGATGGTAAAAAAACAGCGCAATCCATATTCAACCATATTATAGCTAGCTTCGGATTCCCGCAATCTATTATGACCGATCATGGTTCCCATTTCAGGAACCATATGATTGAAGAATTGAGTGCCAAGTTGGGTTTTCATCACGAAAATTCAACCCCCTACTACCCACAGGCGAATGGACAAGTAGAGGCCATAAACAAGGTCTTGAAGTGCATGATTCAGTGCATTGTGGGTACCCATAAGTCCAATTGGAACTTAGCTCTCTTTTCGGCATTGTGGGCGTACCGAACCTCAGTGAAAAATGCCATCGAGTTCACACCATTCCGACTGGTGTATTGTATGGAAGCCATTTTACTGATTAAATGTGAAATTCCATCACTGAAGATAGTCGTTGAGCTACTTCCCAATATAACCTCTGAGGAAGAATGGTTTCTGTATCTAGCCAAGCTAGATGAAACCCGCCGTGATGCTGCTTTGGCTAACGAAGCCCACAAGAAATGCATCAAAGCACAGTATGACAAATCCGTTCAACCTCGGATCTTTAACAAGGGTGACCTTGTACTCACATACGAACAATTGTATGACAAGCTAGGAAAAGGAAAGATAGAGTCGATGTGGTACGCTCCCTTCATTGTAAAACATGTATTGGAAAAAAGAGCTTACGAGCTCGTCAACTGTGATTGTACACCTCTGGCACGGCCCCACAACGAGTTGTACCTAAAATGGTTCTACGCGTAGGTTTATCCTGCGCGAGACACTTTGTACATAATGTACTTAGCTTGTTTTCAATTTTTTCTTTTTGTATGTGTGCATGGATTTTATTTCATGTACCCTTGTTTACCTTGACTTGTGCTTCTATGCGCAGATGTCTACCTACTATGGATTTGCAGATGGTGCTAGCCGACATACATGGAAACTTCCTTCCGCAGCATGGGTTATCTATTCTCCTACTGGATATTTTTTATCCTCGAGTGGCGCTTGCTTGGGCCCCGCAATGAATAATATTGTCGAGTACCATGCAGTCATCGGACTCTTAACTGAAGTTGCTTCCCTTGGAACCCACACCTTTTCAGTCTTTTTGGATTCCCAACTCGTGGTGTCCCATCTGAACCATGTCTACATTGTCCGCGATCCTATATTACTTCACTTATTTAGAAGGGTACACCTCTTGGAACGATATTTTGATTACATTTCATATGAACATGTACCAAGAGAATTCAATTTTTTAGCTAACTCATTGGCTAACTACATATTGGATTGAAATCTAGCTCATACATAAAAATACATCATAAACAAAACACATAAGCCACTGTAAATAATTGAGTCAGAGAAATAAGTCTAGATGTATATAATCGCATATAAAATGTCTTTCTCAATACATATAATAAAGATGTGTCCAAAGACAGAATTTGGGATCTAGTCCCATACAAAATTTGGCCCTCTAGCCTACATTTTGTGTACATGCCGCTAAAGATCAATACTATTATCTAAAGAGACTAATCATCATCCTCACGCTACTCGTGGTAGCATACAACTGCTCTGGCTACCCAGCGGAGCAGTTGGACAATACGCCTAAGCACACCCACGGTATACCGTTGTAGATGGAGTGGGATTTCATCCATCCTCATAGCAGGAACTCTGACAGTCAAACCCTGAAGATTTTGCTCTACATCGCGGATACCTCCTGCTTCTTCTTCATCCTCCTCTTGCTTAGCAGCAGTAGCCTGATGCTGGACCCTGCCTTGGTGTAATGGCGAGTAGCCCACTGGTCTCCTTGGTCCATGATCTGTGGCATGCACATGTACATACATTAGATCTTTCTACACATTAAAAAATCACTAAAAATTACATATATTAAAAAATATTTTAAAAACACATTGGTGAAGGTCATATACCTGATTTGTCCCAATCCTCATCCTCAGGCAATGCCAAGTCGATGTCCTCACGAAAATCCACCCCTTCATAGGGGAAGTCCTCAATCATGATAATCTGCTCCTCGAGCCACGAGAAGAAGTCTTTGTCGAATGCCAAGATTTGTAGCCCACCGATTTGACCTGTATAATCACTCCATCTCCCCATCTGAGGCTCGATCATAGGGCGGATAGGCATGGATACCTGAGGACACAACAATGGCACCCTCTCCAGGAAGTAGATGTCCTCGAGATCTATCTCAAGGGTATGTTCCCCAATGCGGAAAGCCTAAATGTAACTATCCCATAATTGTATAATATGATTCAGAAGCCTTCCTTGCTCCCAAATACCCCTAGTCTTGAAAAATTTAAGTAACCCACACTCACACGGCGCATTTAGTGTCATTTGGTCATTTGCAGCCAATCGATCATCCTCTTCATGTTCTCTCTCTTTCCAATCAACCAGCTTGCCTCAAAAATGATGCAAAATCCTGTTAAAATCCAAACAAAGCATTCATGAGAAGTGGGAAAACTGATTTTGTGCCAAACATGAGGAAACAACTAAATTTTTTTCTTATTTTTCACGATTTTCGCACTAGGTAATTTTTGGGCTGCGTGAAAACTATGCATTTCTGCACCCCTGTCACAGAACCCTACGCGATAATCAGGGAATTTCCACACTTCCCGGCGGAGGGAGGCCATGAAAATTCCAGACGTGAAAAAGATGCCCTAGAGGCTCCTCAAAAAATCAAAAAATCAAAACATGAAATGGAAGAGGAGCGCGAGAGCTCTTACCTGGTCCAAACGGTTGTCAGAATGTTGCCTCGGATCTCTGGATATGGTTGCTTGAAGATTTTCCCTCCAATAGGTAAAAACTCCCTCTATAAGTGAAAATGGCCAAGTTAGAATGGTAACTTTCTCTTTTTACCTCTTATTTATATAAATTACATGGTTATTTTTACTCATTATTTTATTATAAATATCTTTTTAGGTCAAATTTTTCACAGTACTAATATCCTTTTTTCATGGTTTCATAAACCATTTAAACAAGATCTCTATAAATTGCTCACATTGGCGGTATGTCACTCTTTTGACCTTCAGTTGAGCTAACTTTATCTTTTTCGTGCTCTGGATTAAAACTTGAAAAAAATATTCCAAGCGCCTTTTCACACCCGTATCGTGCTTGTTAAAATTAAGTCAACGGGGTCGAGCTTAGTCGACTTTACTTGTGCTCGTCAAACAATGAGGAAAGTATCATTTTGGTATTATTTTATTCTTTTTTGGGACCGAAATGATTAAAAAATTACGAAAAATACCATTGGAGTTCTCGTTAAGCTCTTTTCGGACTCCCTTGTTGCGAAAAGATTGCCAAGTGCACTTGTCTCTTTCACCCTTGTAAAAGTATTTGAAAGAACATTTATTCGGTGATAGGTTACCCCTTTTTCGACCCGTCTAGACTATTTACGAGAAAGGGATACCTTAGTCAACTTTTCACTGGGAGAGTTCTCTCAAGAATTATTTTACACTTTTTTGGGACTGAGGGACTAAATCTATGAAAAAGTACATTTTGGAGCCTTCTTTAAGTTTTTCAGACTCTCTAAATATGAAAAACTACTGAGTTTTCCTACCTTGGACTCATTAAAATTCAACATCGAAGGACCTATTTTTGGTACAAACCCCTCATTTCTCAGGTTCGTAAAACATGTGAGATCGGACTCACCTATGAGGTGAACTATCCCAAGCATCTATTGTCCTCTTCAAGCTCAAAAAAAACAAAGAGGTACTCATCCATCATGTGGGGGGGGAAATGGGGAATGAGTCAAGTTTACCTAGTTGGCAGCCTGTCAGTTGTCACCTTTGAACATGGCATGCATCCTTACCTTGTGTTTTTTTGGGTATTCATCTTTTCCGAGTTACGATCATAGTCCCGAGTCGTCTCTTTGGCCACGAGTCTACTCGTATTGTATTTTTTCTCCGTTGTCTATAAATGCCTGTTGCCAAAGTTTTGTTCCATGCCATTACATGTTCAAAGGGTTTGCGTTGTGTCAACTCATCTATTATGTCAAATCTTCCCTTGTGTCAGTATATGTCCTTTTATTCCAATGTTACACACCTCTCTCATACTGATTTCGTGTCAATGATGTGGGATACATCACGGCCCACCTTCGACGAGTCTATTCCTGTCGACATCATATCACTATCCAGGAATTAGGCTTAGGAATCAACCATCAGTACATTGGCACCTACATGCCTCAATGGTAGGTTTCCTCGTGTTCAACAGTAGCTTTCAATCATTTCCCTCTGATCGCATGATCCCACGAATGTTCGACATCAACTCATTTATTCACATTTCATTGAGATGTACTAGAGATACCTTGGGGATCATTTTCACGATTTGTGATTTCCCTCACACTTCTTAACGGTTCACATCATTGAACAGTAATCAAGTGGTTTATACCATGTTCGACTTCAACACCTTGTAATCACATGGCTAGATTTGTATCGTTCTGGGATTGTGTAGAAGACCCTGGACATATTTTTATGTTGTTTACGTCTAGGTTTCAATTGCGATTGTTGTGCAGGTTTCCACATAGCCATCACATGGATGCCCTCATTATTGTATTGTCACACAGATCCACTTATGTATTGGTCGTGGTTGTGTCATTATGTCTCATGGATCTACGATATTTCATAGTAGCCATGATTTCTTTACAGTCTATATCATCTCAGTACTCATGGAGATGCAATGTATTGGTCGGTAGCCATGCTTCTAGTCAGTTGTTCCGAGCATGGGTATGCCCGCCTCAGTGGTATTTTTGACATGTTGTTTTTCTTTCAGCTCCTCATTGCCTTCCCCAATGCTATCTCCACGAAAATTATTTATAAATCCTTTTGGCCATCAGTCTCTTCAGACCTCACACTTTAGGGGGCATCTGTTATACCTCAAAGTTACAGATTGAGCCCTAATGTCGCATCTTTTCACCATGTGACCTAGCGAATTTTCTCCCTAATGACTTTCACACTCTCCTTGGTCTCATCTAGACATCTAGGAGCAAGATCTATTGTCTGAATGCCGAAGACATCATCTTATCTGCCACGTGCCACCAAATCTGACCCTATCTACATAGATTTTCGCACTCTACACACTTGTTGGGTAGCAAAAATTAGGGTTTCCGCGTTATGCTCATACCATAGGGTGCGATAATTTCACGTTATGCTCATACCTAGGGGCATGAAAATCCCTTTTTAGCCTTTTTCCATGGATCATGGATCTCACCCTTCGAGAGATATTCTTGGGATTATCAGCTCTGATTTGATCCCAACCCTCTCTCCCTGTTTAGCTTGGCTAATCCACTAAACACTCATAAGATCCACCTTACTCTCCTTTTGGTTAACCCTTCCAAGCACTATAAAGGAGAAGCCTTCCATGAGCCAAGGGGGGGGACTTTGGTGGCATCCAACCTATGATCTTGAGACTTTTGCAGATATAGCTAGAGGAGGAACTTGGAGTTGAAAGTTGGCTTGGACATCAAGCAACTATTTGTAAGTACTCTCAAGTTTTCAATAAAAGTATAACTTGTCTTGTTTCCCAATTTGTGTGTGTTGGTTATGATCCATCTACATAAATTGTATCTAACTAGATATAGATCTAATTTGTAATTCAATCTATTTAGAAGATTGTGTGCACTTGTTTGTTGTTTTAATCTTAACAAGTTCATCGCGAGGACTTCGGGATCAAGGATTCAGCAGACAAGCATCGAAGTGAAAGGTCAGTTTTCTTCTTTCTCATATCCCAATACTGAAATCTAGAAATGTTGGTTTATATCTAGGACTCAAGGTAGCACTTGTTTCATTTTTTGTCTTACAATAGGGTTAGTTTATCCTACTCTGACCTAAGAGAGTTTCTTTCTACCCGTAGGGAGAAATTTCTACAAGAAACACTGGCGACTCCGCTGGTTTGAACCCCTTTGTTTTGAGTTATTTTAATTTCATCTATTTTTTATTGTGAATTTGCTATTCTTTCAAACCAGCTTTCAAAGTTGGTCTTTTTGACCCACATTCACTCCCCCACCCTGCATTAGACCTATCTCAATGATTAGTGAGTCCTCTGGGTTGTCAAACCCTAGAAAAGTCAAAAAAAATTCTTAAACTCCCGCCCTCATCCTCTTTCTGAACATTTTCGCTCCTCTTACACTGCTTACAGAGCAAAAAAAACAAGAATTTCGCTACCCATTCATTTTCTAGAACACGATAATTCCTAATTATCGCGCATGGGCTGCTTGCAGCCATGCGAAAACCTCTGTCAAAAGGAATTTTTCTTAAAAATTTTCCTGGTTACCTTTAATCAAGTTTAGTTTCTCTGTCTCTGATTGTTGTTCTGGTCTTTATCAGACACATGTAACCTACCCAGCTGCAGTTCATTATTTGCATTTCATCTTTTGAAGTCTTGTAGACACTTTGGACATTTTTGGGTTTAGGTCACTATCATAGCCATACCTACTTACTCATTACGTTTTACATCTTATCTGCACTTTCCTTTTGTCACTCTTGAGCAAGTTGCAAGTATTTTGTGGTGTGTTTTGTTTGTTCTCGAGCTTGGATCTTTGAGTTTTGTGGCATTGTACCAATCTTGATCACGTCCTTATCATTCTTGAATTTGATTGGTCCTTTCATGATAGTCAAATTTATTTACTGTTTGTCAATTCCTTGATTATATTATTATCAGGACTATATTGTTCTTACAGCAGTAACTTTGCATTCTTGTTATTAAAAAATCAATATTGGAAGACTCTTTGAACATGTCTTGTTTTTGTTGAAAAGATCAAGTTTATATTTTTGCATTTAAGAAGTGAATCGATTATCATTGCTTGTCACATAATTGTACTCATTATAAGTACCGTTAGTTGTAGATCAATTGCATCTTGAAAGAAGTTACATTAGTTTGGCTTATTCAAAAAAGTAAACAAAACAAAAATTGGAGTGGTTTTTTCATTTCTTTTGAAAATTTTATGCATTGTGATCAAAGAACTCTTCCTCTACTTTAGCTAGAATTCATCAAACAGAAAGGCTCATTTCGATTCATCTTCATTTGCATGGTTTGAGTCGTCATAATACCACAAGTTGCACTTCCATCACCTGATTGAGTAATACAACCATTAAAATTTACACTCCCTAACTCAACACACTTTAACCTCACTTGAGGAGAAAAATAATTTGATAGTTAGGTGAGACACCCGGGATAGGCATCCAAATAATTTCCGCTTGTCATTTTCATTTGAGACATAGTTGTTGTCCTCTAGGGTGCTAAAATACTCTTTTACTTGTTGACACGGTCATCGACCAATTTGTGGAGGGGCCTCCCGTTTTTTTTAGGGTTATGCCGCAAGGATTTATTCCGGATGGACTTTGTGGAATACCGCACTCCACTTAGTGCCTAAGGCATATCGATCCATTTTCTTCCTTGTACTCTACTGTATTGGTGATACAGGGGTGATAAGACAGAAGTGTTGAAAACCTTCTCCGACGTGTCATGAATGAGATAGCTTAGTGACTTTTTCTTCTAGGGCTCTCTTACCTAGGATCATTTTCGGTAGAGGGATATCCTTCCATTATTGGTCTCTCATTTTTGTATTGTTCGACTTGGATTTCATCACCTTGCGAAGGATACAACCCTTCGAGGTCTCCAGCTCTTAGTTAGGAATTTTTGCTTTCTATTTCATCTTCTTAGAGGGGCAATTTTTTCTTTTTAGGGTTTCTTGTTGGCATTCTGGCCACCTTTGTTTTAGCTTGCTTGCTGTGATGCCGGTCTTAGTATAGTTTTTTGAGCTTGCCTTTTTTGGCCTACGAGCCTTGTCTTTTTCTAGCTCCCCTTTTGCACATTCGTATGCTTTAGGGTTTTTGAGTTCTTTTCTATAAGACTATCCCTGAACCTTGTAATCCCACCATTATGGCTGATCAACAAAGATCACAGAGTATACAAGGATGAATCCCTGACCCACTACCACCACCATGGACTTCTAGTCATCCTGCATCACATATCCCTTCCCCTGTCGACTGCAGTGTTGGTCAGGGAATCATTCCACCACCTATCGGTACTACATCTCCAGTTGCTTCTATACCTATAGACCATGGAACCATCTCAGCACCTCCTACAGTCACTGAACCTAGTATTCCACCTGAGATTCCTGCTATCCCACAGTCCGTTGTTGTTCCAGAAGATTCTACCACAGTGGACACTACACCTGCTGCTGAAGTTAGTAATTCACACGATGTTGCACCGGAGGTCATCATACTCCCATATATTAGCACTATGCCACACTCAACCACATTATAAGATTTCCCTGAAGGGTACATTGAAACTATAGAAGGATCTTATGAAGACACAATAGATTTGATTCGAGTCCCGAGCGGATACGTTGAAATCATTGAATAAACTGAATTACCCCCTACATCATCTCAGCCTGAGTTTGAATTTTCCACCACGTAGTTGGAACCTCCACCTGCCACCACCACACCATCAGGTATTCATACTTATGAAATGGACTCTTCTAGCAATGTACCGTTCATGGTGTCCTTCCCTAATCTCACTTCAGGACATGAGATTATGGCATCTATCTAATCCAGTATGGTTAGTTTAGCTAATTCACTCTTAGCATCAGAACAATTTAGACGTGATACAGAGAAAATGCTCTCATCGGCTTCCCAATACCCCCCTACACGCACTTCTCCAACGACCCATCCTCCATGTTACCGAGCTACCCTTCCTCCGTCTAGTATGGAGTACCACGCATCCTATGCCGATGGATCTGGACCCTCAGACGAGACTATACCTGAACTCCTTCCGGACCCCGACAAGACATCTCACATTTTTAACCCAACCTCTACTTTATGGGATACAAATCCGAGCCAAGCCCTTAATCATCTTCCCATATTTCCAATCCCTATGGACGTGACGCCCTATAGCCCTCGGTTATACTCCCCCCACTTATTGTCGCACAATATTTTTGACTTAACTTCAGGGGACGCACCCTTTATGATGGATAACCCTATCGTTTCACCATCACCACCCAAAATGCATGGAATATCTCCTCCACAAGTCGGCACCTTTGGTGCTATTGTCCAATCGACACTACCCACCTTTCTAGTGCTTGTATTGGAAGAACATCTATCCATACTGTTGGATCAACCATTATGACTGGAGCTTCATCTTCGACTGCCATATATACCATTCTGGAGGGGGACAACCGTCTACTGGAACCATAGACCTCAGTAACCAAACTCCTCCGAGTGGACCATCAAACCCGCCCGTAGGTTGGTCTCAGTAACCAACCTCCTCCGACTAGACCATCCAATTCATCTGTTGGAGGACAACCCCTTGGTACTATCCAAAGTGGGGCTACTCAACAAACACCTCAATTTTTCCATCGGCTCAGCAAGGTCCACGACTTACATCATTTGGAGGAAAACCACTTGTTAACGCCCCTACGGGCACCATTCAACAACCCCATCCATCAGCATCATTTGCTCAATTGGGTACATATAATTTACCTGGAAGTGGACAACCTCATGTTGACATCCCAATCGAGACCAATTTCCAACATCCCTCGTCAAGAACAGTTCCTTCTTGGGGACCTCACATCCCACAGAGTGGGGGGTACTCTCTTTTTCAGAAACTGGAATCAAGCTGGGGGGCAACCTACTCAACCTTTCATTCTCCCCAACTTGAATTCTGGCATTCCTTATCCTACAACCGCGAATACTCCATGGAACCCACCTCTTCAACCTCCACCTCTTCATCAGGGGGAACTAACATTCCATGGACTCCATTCTTTCAGGCATCCCCTAACACTTGTATGGGAAATCCTCCACCCAATCAAGGTGTTGGAAACATTCCTGGGACACAACAATCCTAGGGAACTATACCCCAACAAGGAATGGGAATTATTCCTGGGACATAACAACCCCAGGTTACTATACCCGTCATCCCCACTCAGCAGAACGTTCAACAACCGGCCACTACTGTGATTCTAAATCCCATGATTTCGAACACACAACCAGTTAACCAGATGGTCTACTATCCTCATAATTTTAAACAGTATACTGCGGGAAACATGTATGGGTACAATACGCAGCACTATGTTGTGCAGGGTCCCACGGGCATCCCTACACCATACAATTATTACTCATACTCACATCCCAATCAGCAACTTCCTTTCTTGGCCACACTAGACTTTCCTGATTTGTTTACGCTTATTAACGATCCAGTATGGCATGAACCACACTGGCCACCCATCCCAGTCAAACTACCATCAGACATTCCAAAGTTTGATGCCAAGCCCAGGGAAGACCCTTAGAACCACGTTATGACCTTCCATCTTTGGTGTTCTTCGAACTCATTGATGTATGACTCCATTCGGTTACGGTTCTTCCAGCGCACGCTTACCGGCACTGCAGGAAAATGGCACATCGAGATGCCACAACACTAATTTCACGAATTCAATACCTTGGCCATGCAGTTTTTGACACATTTCCATCTCCCCATCCGGTACAAGACTGGAACAGACATGTTGACCTCGCTGCGTCAAACCACCTCTATGCATATCTCTGATCATATTCATGAGTGGCATTGATGCCGCAGGTTAATTAAGGCACCCATTCCAGATCAATTACTTGTTGATTAGTTCACTAAGTCATTTCTGCCTCCCATCGCCAGGGATATTTCCATCGGCGGACCTATCACGGAAGAACAAGCGATTTCTCACACTCAGTATATGGATTTGGTATATACCCAATCTGGAACTTTATACGAGCTTATTCCTCACGCCTCTCGCACCACTATTGATCCAACCAAGCCAGCCACTGAACCCCTCATTGACGGTATCGTCAGTTCAATTAAGGCTCATCCTGCAACCAAACCAAGAGGGGAACAAGCTACTGCTACCCCATCTCTACCCCAGGCTGCACCCAAAGCTTCTACTTCTCTTGACCCTTCCTCCGACATGAACGTGGTTCAGTCCACGTCACAACAATCTGCGGGAAAGAAGAATAATAATAGAGGAAAATCCATGAAAATTTCTAATCATTAGGAGAACCCCAAGCCGCAACCAACCGACAACGATCCCAAACCACGTCAGAAAGAAAAACTTCCCTGCCTTCTTTGGTAGGAAGACCACTACACATGAGACTGTGCTTACAAGGACGAAGTCAATAAATTTGTTAAAGAATCTTCCTACCTGACAGTGCTAATCGATCCTTTCCCACACCAACAGCAACAGATGGTTATGCACGATCCCCCACAAGGGGGCAATCCGAACAACCCACCCCGTGGAGAAACATCTAGAAACCACGTTGTTTTGATAATGAGTAACGAAGAGATTCATATATCCACTCAAGCAAGGACATACGATATCCCTCCAAGTTCAAACAAAACGCATACAGCCCATGGAAAGACTCCTCCTGAATATCCTTCTATCAACCCTCCCCCCAACGTTCATCTCCACATTGAGAGACCTATCACAAATAAAGTTCTACGCCCACCCAAGAGCACCTTCCGAAAGGGGATATTTAATCCCAATGCGCGAGCGGCCCAAAATTACAATATTGTTGACGACCTAGCTCAAGCACCATGTGCGATGTCGACTCTCGAGGTTCTCCAACACTGCCCCATGCAGCATAGGACCTTACTTTCAGCACTAGGGGCAGTGGACCCATATACTTCTAACATGATTATTCTTAACTTGGAGTACTTTAAACCTAGTCTTTCTCACCAGTTAGCCTTCCAAATGACAACAAAGATCCATGGAAACAACATTCATCACACTATCTTAGACGAAGGTGCTTCCACGTCGATCATGTCCTTGACTTGTTGGAGAGCCATAGGCTCACCTAAGGTTACACCTTCTCACACTACTCTCAAAGCATTTGACGGACATGGTTTTCATCCATACGGACTCATCCCTGCAATTGGCATCGAACTAGGGGGAAAGACAGTATCTATACATATCGTAGTCGTAGATGCACCATTGGATTATAATCTTCTACTCGGCCAAAATTGGTTCTATGCCATGACCGTCGTCGCATCCTTTGTCTTTCAACTAGTGAAATTCCCTCACCAAGGAAAACTATTACTATAAATCAGTTAGACTTCTGTACTCTAGACATTCATTCGAACTCCGCCCACAATGTCCCATTCCTAGGTCAGTCCCAGTACCGTTTTGAAGATGTTGGCGTTGGTCTTATGAAGGATTACTCCCTCATCGGGATATTTTCAGAGCTCAAATACCCTATCTATGCCATAAATATGATATCGTCAAGTATCACTCCATCCAATGAACCTGCTGATTCTTGGGTGATACAGTGTCCTACAGATCTTGAAACCTATGGAAATTCCATGCCTTTAAATAGGAACCTCACAACTTGCCAGGCGATCCAATTAGCCATGATTGGGTCGATTCTACTACGCATCACGCCATGGCACGGCTCTTGTCTGAGGCTGGCCCATCGTCGCCATTTATTGATCCTCTCACACTGATTTTCCCTTCCGATGAATCGATTATGGAGGTTATGTGTGTCAATGAACCACCTTGGGAATATTACCATCATCAGTCTTATTTATCTACTATCCATGCGGTTGAGCAAGACACCAAACCTAGTAGATCACTTGAAATTGTTAAAACCAAGTTTCCCACTTCATTAGACAATATATTCTCTGAAGTAAATTTCGCCAACATCATGGAAACCACTCCTTTTAAAAATTTCAGTGAAACCTAGTGTCGTGGAAAATATTCACATAGGCAAGACATGTACTCCCACCGAGGTGGAGTTCTATACTTCCTTATTCAAAGAATTATGCAACGTTTTCACTTGGAGTTATGAAGAGATTCCAGGAATAGACCCATCTATCGTGGTTTAAGAAATCCAAACATTTCTTGGTGCTTGAGAGGTTCGGCAGAAACTTCAGCCCGTTCATCCCCGCAAAGCAGAGGCTATCAAAGCAGAAATTGAAAAACTCCTGAGTGTTGGTTTTATCTATCCTGTCCCGCTGACAGAATGGGTGTCTAACATCATTCCCATAGCAAAGAAATAGGGTACAATTAGAGTCTGCATCGATTACCGATATTTGAACAAAGCTTGTCCAAAGGACAACTATCCAACTCCGTTTATTGACCAGATTATCGATAACTATGCCAGAATTGTCATTTTTTCATTCATGGATGGCTTCTTTGGCTATAATCAGATAGAGATACTCCTTGCCAACCAGCATAAGACAGATCTCATTTGTCCATGGGGGACCTTTGCATACCGAAAGCTACCCTTTTGCCTCAAGAATGTCGGGGCAACTTTCCAATGGGCAATGTTGTACGTGTTGATGTATATGTAACTTCGGAATGTATTTCATCTATGTATTTCTTATATATTTATTGTACCCTTATAAGATATGTGTTATTCCTCTATAAGGAAGTGTCATCATGTGGATTGACAAGTGTCGCAAGTGTGTGTACTTGTCGATGGGTTATTAGACCACCATGTGTGGGGTCGGCCCTGAAATATATATTATATTGTGGATGTATCTAGATAGACAAGTCGGCCCCATAGTGTAACTGGGCAAACAATTTAAGTATAAATAGAGATCGGGAGATCTCTATTTGGATCATTCGGAAAGACACACTTCTCTCACTTAGAAAGTGGCGCACTAGTGAGGAGGAGGATCATCTTCTCTAGGAGACTATCTCAAGTGTATTTTGGTTGTACTTTGGTTGAGCTATTGCTCTCTCTATCTCTGAGGAAGTTGTGGGGTTTTTCACCTTAGGGTTTTCCCCACGGAAACTCTGTGTCTCTTGTCTCTCATGCTTTTGATTCTTGTGATTCTTTTCATGCTTATTGTGATTGTTATGCATTGATATACTGTATATTTTATTCTCTCAGTAAAGATCCAAGAGTATTGTGAATTAATGCTCAAAATTTAACATGGTATCAGAGCTAACATGAGAAGAAGACATTTTGCAGTGACGGAAACTTGAATTTCTTTTTTATTGGGTTTCTTTTCACAGTTTTTGGAAAATCAGTATAGTATATTGACTCTACTCATCAAGGAGAATCTATCTGTCCAATCATAATTCAATTCTGAGCATTTTCAGATTTGGCCCTAAAAATTAGGGTTTCCACAAAAATAGGAATTTCTAAAATCTGAAGACATGGCTGGAAGGTCCTTGCAAAAATCGAAGTTTAGAGCTTTGGATCGATATTTTTGGCTAGGTAGATCTCCGGGAAAATCAAACCCTAATTCAGGGCTCTCCCTAGTGAACCCAGGAGGACAAAAGTGCAAATCTGAAGGGTAAAGCTTTGCTGATCTCAAATTCTGAATACACCAGGCTGATCAGCTCATCAAGGCGCATCTTTCTATCCTTTCAGAAAGTTGAAATTCACATTTTGAATTTTTAGAGTTTTTTCGACAAACCCTAATCCAGGACCAGATCCAGTTTTCAGCATTTCAAGTGGTAAGACCTAAATCTTTTCTATTTCATTTGAAGTACTCTTTAAGATGTCTCACCACACCAAGCTTGAGGATAAGCTTGAAGGGGCTGATAACTTTCGAGCTTGGAAGTATAGGATTGGGTTAATCCTGGAAGAGAATGAGTTGGACTCATATATAAAAGAAGACATCCCTATCCCAGAGGATGAAGAGGCTAAGGTATTGCATAAGAAGAACTTGGTCAAGGCAAAGAGAATCATTGTTGATTCTATCAAATACCATCTCATACCCCATGTGTCTTCTCTAAAGACACCCAAAGCTATGTTTGACTCTTTGACTAAGCTATTTGATAAATCGAAAGATGACCCTGCGGAATCAATTGAAAGGGGTCAAGATGTCGAATGGAGAAACCATTCAATCCTATTTCTCCAAGGTCTCTCAGATCAAGGAACAACTTGAAGGTGTATATGAAATGGTGGAGGATGGTGAAATTGTTATTACTACTTTGAATGGCCTACCTAGGTCATGGGACTCTTTTATCCAGGGGATCTGTGCCAGAAAGAAGTTAATCTCCTTCAGTAGATTATGGGAGGAATGTTCTCAAGAAGAAGCAATGCTTGTGGCAAGAGAAGAGAAGATGGGAAATGAAGATTAAGCTCTCATAGCTCACACTAAGAAGGGAAAGCTCAAGAGGGAGCCATCCCATCACAAGAAGAAATCTTCTCATCATTTTCACAAAGACAAGAAAGATCTAAGGTGTTTCACTTGTAATGAGAAGGGTCACTTTGCTTCAGAATGTCCCAAGAATAAAAGGGACAAACACAACAACAACAACTGCAGCAAGAAGAAGCTGGGTAACAAAAGAAGGTACCATGATCATGCTGCTGAAGATGATGAACCTCCAAAGAAGAAGGCTAGGGCAGAAAGTGATGATAGTAATGGTGACTCATCAAGTGAAGAAGAGTATGTTCTAATCTCTGCTCTCACAGGTACTATCTCCCATGGTTGTAATGATTGGTTATTTGACAGTGGGGCTTCCAAACACATGACTGGGTTTAAAGAATCCTTTGTAAATATGTCTGAACATGAATCACCCCATAAAGTGAAACTTGGGGATGATTATCAATATCCCATCAAAGGAAGTGGTGAAGCCTCCTACAACCTAGATTCTGGAAAATCTTTGAAGATGAAAGAAGTCATTTTTGTACCTAGGCTCAAGAAGAACTTACTCTCCATCTCTGCATTGGATACAAAAGGTATGAGGGTTGCATTTGTGGATGGCCAAGTCCTAATGTGGCCAAAGGGAAAGACCATAGATGATGCAGTTGTGATTGGAGAGCAAGAGGGAGGTTTGTATAAATTAAAAGTACAACCTGAACATGCCATGGTGCATGAATCCATGGAGCCAAGTGAACTTTGGCATAGAAGACTTGCTCATATGCACTATAGGGCACTTCCAATTGCAAGCAAGGCTGTAGAGGGTCTTCCTGAAATCAAGACCAAACATGAAGGTGTTTGCAAAGGATGTGCAAAAGGAAAGAACATTAAGAAGGAATTTCCAAGCAGTGAAAGCAAGGCAAAAGGTATCCAAGAAATCATCCACTCAGATGTATGTGGTCCTATGTCATCCAGTTCTCTAAGTGGGTATGTTTACTATGTCTCATTTATTGATGACTCTCTAGGAAGACTTGGGTATACTTCTTGAAAAAAAAAGATGAGGTGTTTGATAAGTTCAAGGAATTCAAAACCTTGATGGAGAATCAAACTGACAAAAAGATCAAAACATTCAGATCCGACAATGGTGGAGAATTCACCTCATGTGACTTCAAGAAGCTTTGCAGTGATTTAGGGATTAAGAGGGAGTTGACTGCTCCTTATAATCCTCAACATAATGGAGTTGCAGAAAGGAAGAACAGAACAATCATGGAAGCAGCAAAGGCAATGCTGCATGACCAGGATCTACCTATGTATCTATGGGCAGAAGCAGCTAGAATAGTTGTATATGTGCAGAACAGAACACCCCACAAGAAATTGGACAACAAGACACCAGAAGAGGTCTTTTCTAGTAAGAAACCTGAAGTCGGCCATCTCTGAATATTTGGTTGTCCATTATACACTCATGTCCCAAAGGAAAAGAGGAATAAACTAGATCCTTCAAGAAGGAAGGGTATCTTTGTGGGTTACGGTGAAAACTCGAAGGCTTACAGAATATACTTTCCAGGGTTCAAGAAGATTGATGTCAGCAAGGATAAATATAAGTTCAAGGACAGGTAATCCAAGAAGCAAAGATCAAGAGGGAGCACACTCCAGCAGCTCCTACAAAGATGCATATTTTTAGAGGGAGTTGACCATCTTCCTACATTCCACAACAGAAAGGTGTAGAAGAAGCTACTTCAGCAGCTCCTACCAGGAAGCAAAGACTCAGAGGGAGTCAGCCCAACAAACAAACAAAGATAAGTATTTCAATTATCATTTCTTGCCTACTTTGTTTGTTTAAATAATATTATGCTTATGTTCCTAGACTTAGGAGATGTATTGTGCATATTAGAATGATTGCATTAATGAACAGTATACTACTAATATGCATGTGATGGGTAAGTGGCCTATGGCACTGTACAACATTCCAGTGCTACTTATCTAGAATGAAACCTCTTTGCTGACATGTTGGGAGTAGTACAAACTCTTAACAATGTTCTGGTAGAGACTGGAAGGCATCTAGAAAGTTGTGTAACATGGATAAATGTTGTATTGAAGCATTGGCTAAGATAATTGCATGACTGCATGACATATTTATTTATGTGTAAAGAATTTGTTCTGAAAATTACGAGATGTTTCTAATCATGCAATTTAACTTGTTTTGTAGGAAAGACCGTATATCTTCACCTACAAAAGGACTACAACATTTGTTCCAACAACAAAGATATCTATTGAAGATATTGAAGTTCCCAGGATCTGGGATGAAGAAATGGAATGCCATGATCCGTCGATCATGAAGGAGATGTCTGGGATGCAGTCCCAAGACCTAATAGGGAGTCACATGTGTGCAGATTGAAGAAAGCCTTGTATGGCTTGAAGCAAGCTCCCAGAACTTGGTATGGTAGGATGGACAGTTTCCTATCTAGCTTGGGCTTTACCAAGAGTAAAGCAAATTCCAACCTCTACTACAAGGTTGAGGAAGGGAATCTTGTGATTCTACTCCTGTATGTGGATGAATTATTTGTAATAGGAGATGACAGATTGATTACAGATACTAAGAGGAATCTTGTTGTTGAATTCGATATGAAAGATTTGGGAATGATGCATTATTTCCTAGGTATGGAGGTGTGGCAGAATTTAGGTGGGATCTTCCTTGGTCAAGGGAAGTACACAGTAGATATTCTGAAGAGATTTGGGATGATGGATTGCAAGGCCATGGCCACACCCATGGCATCGAATCTAAAGCTTCTATGTGATGCTTCATCTAAGCCGGTTGATGTCTCTATGTATCGTCAGATGATTGGGTCCTTGATGTACATGATGAACACAAGACCAAATATTTTCTTTGCAGTGAACACATTGATCCAGTTCCTGACGGATCTGAGGAGTGTTCATCTGGTTGCTGTAAAGCATGTTTTGAGGAACCTAAAGGGTACAGTGGATTATGGGCTCAAGTATGAAGTGAATCAAAAGTTTAACCTGCAGGGTTATGTTGATTCAAATTGGGCTAGCAGTGCTGCAGATAGGAAGAGCACATCTGGGTGTTGCTTCAGTATGGGATCAGGTGTGATCTCTTGGTTCAGCAGGAAGCAGTCCTGCGTAGCACTGAGTACAGCTGAGGCAGAGTATGTTGTATCCTGTTCAGCTAGTTGTGAGGCAGTATGGCTATGGAAGCTACTGTCTGAGTTATTTGATCTCCCATTGGATGCTACTGGTATATCCTGTGATAACCAGAGTTGTGTGAAGTTATCTGAGAGCCCAGGGTTTCATGATAGGTCGAAACACATAGAGATCAAATATCGCTATATCATGGATATGGTGCAAAGAGGATCCATGAAGTCCTGTATGTTGCGACGGACAAGCAGATTGCAGATGTGTTGATGAAGCCACTAGCCAGGGTGAAGTTTGAGTACTTCAGGGAGAGGCATGGTGTTCTTCAGATCGACGACACTTCGAGGAATAAGTGATGGACACATTTGCTGAAGCCATCCCAAGCATGTTGGAAGGAGGATCCTTCACATGGCTATGGATGTAAGCGCTGGATGATGAGTATCAGGATGATGCTCCAGTTACTGCTCTGTATATGCATCATGTTGGATGCTGGATATGATCAGTTGGATCATTTATATTTGTATGTATGTACGCATCATGTTGATGCTGGATATGATCAGTTGGATAATTTATATTTGTATGTATGTACACATCGTGTTGATGCTAGATATGATCAGTTGGATCATTTATATGTATGTACGTATCATGTTGGATGCTGGATATGATTGGTTGGATCATCTGTATGTATTTGTATATGCATCAAGTTGGATGCTTGGACCATGTATCTATATCAGGTGGATATATTGTATGATCAGGTAGATCATGTATGTTGATATGTATCATGTATTTGTATTTCTATCAGGTGGATACACTGTATGATCAAGTGGATTATGTATGATGATATGTATCAGGTAGATACTTGGTGTGCATTAGGTGGATGCATTGTATGATCAGGTTGATCATGATGATGAGCTTCAGGATGTTGCCCCAGATGATATGTACCAGGATGGTACAAGTGATGATGATTAGTATGATCATGGGCATCCGGATGATGCCTCGTGCGATGATGATCCGTTGGATCATGAGTATCAGGTTGATACTTGGAGGTCAGAGATTATATGTGGCAGGTTGTGCAAATAGCATGTAATCAGTCCTGGGAGATCCTGTCAGTCGTGCTGCGACACATAAATGTTCCTAGGGTACTCTTTCCGGTATTGCTATGTAGTATGTAATTAGTCCTCAGATATCTGATAGGTTGAGTTGTGTGCTCGTAATCAGTCCTGCGATGAGGTATTACTACGGAGACATGTAATCAGTCCTGGAGATCCGAGAGGTTGAGATGTGTGCTCGTAATTAGTCCTGGGATGCTCTTTAGAAATCTTGCTGGTCGTGCTGCGGCACATAAATGTTCCTAGGATGCTCTTTAAAGGTTTTGTCTATCCATATGTAATCATTCCTAGAGATCCGAGAGGTTGAGCTGTATGCTCGTAATAAGTCCTGGGATGCTCTTTAGAGATCTTGTTGATCGTACTGCGGCACATAAATGTTCCTAGGATGCTCTTTAAAGGTATTGTGGAGGAGATGCATGTAATCAGTCCTGGGAGATCTTTCCAGTCGTGCTTAGGCACATAAATGTTCCTGGGATACTCTTTCTGGTATTGCATCCGCACATAAAATTAGTCCTGAGAAGCCACCTCTATCAGACCGTTCGCACAGATGATGAAGACCTACAGGTGGTGGGCCTACATCTAGTATGAAAAAGGACTGGCTCTGTAGAACTTCCTATGACAAGTAGAGTCATAGATTGGTTGAGATAGCAGCAGCAGTGACGATGATGATGACGATGCATCGATGAGGATGATCCCGAGAAGAAGACTTGTCTAGCAGAACTGTGTCGAGAAATACCTTCCTAGTTAAGAGGGAGTGTTGATGTATATGTAACTTCGGAATGTATTTCATCTATGTATTTCATATATATTTATTGTACCCTTATAAGAGATGTGTTATTCCTCTATAAGGAAGTGTCGTCATGTGGATTGACAAGTGTCGCAAGTGTGTGTACTTGTCGATGGGTTATTAGACCACCATGTGTAGGGTCGGCCCTGAAATATATATTATATTGTGGATGTATCTAGATAGACAAATCGGCCCCATAGTGTAACTGGGCAAATAGGTTAAGTATAAATAGAGATCGGGAGATATCTATTTGGATCATTCGGAAAGACACACTTCTCTCACTCAGAAAGTGGCGCACTAGTGAGTAGGAGGATCATCTGCTCTATGAGACTATCTCAAGTGTATTTTGGTTGTACTTTGGTTGAGCTATTGCTCTCTCTATCTCTAAGGAAGTTGTGGGGTTTTTCACCTTAGGGTTTTCCCCACGGAAACTCTGTGTCTCTTGTCTCTCATGCTTTTGATTCTTGTGATACTTGTCATGCTTATTGTGATTGTTATGCATTGATATACTATATATGTTTTTCTCTCAGTAAAGATCCAAGAGTATTGTGAATTAATGCTCAAAATTTAACAGTACGCATTTCATGACATTAAACATACTATGGAACCATATCTCGTTGACCTTCTCGCCCATTCTCAGGCTTGGGATGATCATCCGGACCATTTGAGTGTCATCTTTTCAAGGTGATGCCACTAAAATATTCGTTTAAATCCAAACAAGTGCATCTTTTGTGTTAAAGCCGGAAAACTATTGGGATTCATAATCTCCAAAGACGGCATACGCCTAGACCCGGCGATGGTGGAATCCATTCTAGCTCTACCTTCACCTACCGACATTACAAAAGGATACATGAGGCTTCTGAAAAAGGACATCCCTTTCATCTGGGACGACGAAGCCCAACGATCCTTTAACAATCTAAAGGCATCCCTCACTAAGGATCCCGTAATCCAACCCCCCAATTACACACGGGATCACATCTTATATCTCGCAACTTCCACTTCCACCATTGGCATGGTGTTAGTCCAGGGAGACGCCAATGGCATAGAACATGTGGTTTATTATCTTAGTAAGAGTCTTCTCGACTCTGAAACCCGCTACTCGCATGTTAAAAAACTGGCTCTGGCCACAGTTTTTGCTATCCATAAGTTTCGCCATTACATTCTACTCCGCCAGACCACTGTCATAGCTGATTTCAATCCAATGTACTACATCCTCAAACGCCAAGTGCTTGGAGGAAAATACTCTCGCTGGATTGTTTTCCTTCAAGAGTTTGACTTGGAATTTACCAAAGAAAAATCCAAGAAATCTTTGGTCTTTGCAGAGCTGATTTGTACTTTGCCCCGTGTCACTGAGCAACCAGAGCTTATCGATTCTCTCCCAGACGAATCATTGTTTCTCATTGGAACGTCTGATCCGTGGTATGGGGATATCATACTTTATCTCCAAACCTAACGCTTTCGGCCCGAACTCAACCGGGATGAACGTTGACGCATCCAACACCATGCCAAGTACTATCTTATCATTAGCGATACCCTTTATCGATGTGGTGTCGATATCGTTCTACGACATTGTCTAACTTTTGACGAGGCCGAACATGTTCTCAACAACTACCACTCTAGAGCATGTGGTGGTCACCTCTCTTGGATGGCTACGGCCCAGAATATTTTACGAGCGTGATATTTCTGGCCTTTGATTTTCGAAGACTGTATTGAAACAGTCAAGAAGTGTCCACCCTACCAATTCTTCCATAGGAAAAAACACTCGTATCTTGCTCCACTCCATCATGTTGTTGCCATTGGCCCCTTTTCTAAATGGGGCATCGATTTCACGCATTGTAAGCCCACTTCAGTCAGGGGGCATGTCTATGTCATGGTATCCATTGATTATTTCACAAAATGGGATGAAGCGATGCCTACTTTTGTGGAAGATGCTAAAACAGCAGCGCAATTCATATCCAACCATACTATAGCTAGGTTCGGAGTGCCGCAATCTATTGTGACCGATCATGGTTCCCATTTCAGGAACCATATGATTGAATAATTGAGTGCCAAGTTGGGTTTTCGTCACGAAAATTCAACCCCCTACTGCCCACAGGCGAATGGCAAAGTAGAGGCCATAAACAAGGTCTTGAAGCGCATGATTCAACGCATTGTGGGTACCAATAAGTGCAATTGGCACTTAGCTCTCTTTTTTGCATTGTGGGCCTACCGAACCTCAGTGAAAAATGCCTCCAGATTCACACCATTCCAACTGGTGTATGGTCTGGAATCCATTTTACCGATTGAATGTGAAATTCCATCACTAAAGATGGTCGTTGAGCTACTTCCCAATACAACCTCTGAGGAAGAATGGTTTATGTATCTATCCAAGCCAGATGAAACCCACCGCAACACCGCTTTGGCTAACGAATCCCAAAAGAAACACGTCAAATCACAATATGACAAATCCGTTCAACCTCATATCTTTAACGAGGGTGATGTTGTACTCACATACGACTAAATGCATGACAAGCTAGGAAAAGGCAAGCTAGAGTCGATGTGGTACGGTTCCTTCATTGTAAAACGTGTATTGGAAAAAGGAGCTTATGAGCTCATCGACAGTGATGGTACACCTATGGCACAGCCCCGCAACGGGCTATACCTAAAACGGTTCTACGCGTAGGTTTATCCCACGCGAGACAGCTTGTACATAATGTACTTAGCTTGTTTTTAGTTTTTTAGTTTTTTATGTGTGCATGGATTTTATTTCATGTACCCTTGTTTACATTGACTTGTGCTTCTATCTGCAGATGTTTTCCTACTACAGATTCGCAGATGGTGCTAGCCGACATACCCGAAACCTTGCTTCCGCAGCATGGATTATCTATTCTCCTGTTGGCGAGTTGTTATCCTTAGGTGGCGCTTGCTTGGGCCCTGCAGCGAACAATATTGTCGAGTACCATGTAGTCATCAGACTCTTAACTGATGTTGCTTCCCTTGGAATCCGCACCTTTTCGATCTTTTTGGATTCTCAACTCATGGTGTCCCATCTGAACCGTGCCTACACTGCCCACGATCCTATATTACTTTGCTTATTTAGAAGGGTACGCCTCTTGGAACGATCTTTTGATTACATTTCATATCAGCATGTACCAAGAGAATTCATTTTTGTAGCTGACTCATTGGCTAACTACATATTGGATTGGCATCTATCTCATACATAAAAATACATCATAAAAAAAACACACAAGCCACTGTAAATAATTGAGTCATAGAAATAAGTCCACATGTATATAATCGCATATAAAATGTCTTTCTGAATACATATAATAAAGATGTGTCCAAAGACAAAATTTGGGATCTAGTCCCATAAAAAATTTGGCCCTCTGGCCTACATATCATCTACATGCCGCTAAAGATAAATACTGCTATATAAAGAGACTAATCATCATCCTCACGTTGCTCGTGGTAGCATAAAAATTCTTTGGCTACCCGATAGAGCAGTTGGCCGATACGCCTAGGCACACCCACGGTATGTTGTTGGAGATGGAGTGGGATTTCATCCATCCTCATAGCAGGAACTCTGAAATTCAAACCTTGAATATTCTACTATGCATTGCGGATACCTCCTTCTTCTTCATCATCCTCCTCCTCCTCCTCAGCAACAGCCTGATGTTGGACCCCGCTGCGGTGCAATGACGAGTAGCGCGCTGGTCTCCTTGGTCCACGATCTATGGCATGCAAATGTACATACATTAGATATTTCTACACATTAAAAAATCACTAAAAATTACATATATTAAAAAATATTTAAAAAAACACATCGGTGAAGGTCATATACCTGAGTTGTCCCAATCCTCATCCTTAGGCAGTGCCAAGTCGATGTCCTCACGAAAATCCACCCCTTCATAGTGGAAGTCCTCAATCATGATAATCTGCTCCTCGATCTACGAGAAGAAGTCTTCACCGAATGTCAAGACTTGTGGCCCGCCGAGCCGACCTGCGTAATCACTCCATCTCCCCATCCGAGGCTCGGCCACAGGGCGGATAGGCATGGATACATGAGGACGCAATAATGGCACCCTCTCCAGGAAGAAGGTGACCAAGATACTCCCATACGCGAACTGGCGAGTGTCCCCACTTTTGCACTTGGTTACTTGTTCCTTGAGGTTGGATAGGACTCCCCCACACCAGTTGAATAATGTTTGTGCCATGCACTCTACGGCAAGAGTCATTTTCCCCCGTGTTGCATGGTGAGGCCCCACACTACCTGTTGCTCGTGTTATGGAAAACAATATGGTTCTCATCAGAAGTTCTATCACATCTTTGATGGGCACTTTCCCACTTTTCTTCGAAGAACCCTGTCTGTAGTAACATACAATCAAGTCACTTGTACTCTCTTCTGAGGCTCTATTCCTAGACAGGTTAACTCTTGCCCCTTTGTTAGAGAGGCCAGTGAGAAATTAGATGTCCTCGATCTCTATCTTGAGGGTATGTTCCCCAATGTGGAAAGCCTGAATGACAGTATCCCATAATTGTATGATGTGATTCAGAATCCTTCCTTGCTTCTGAATACCCTTGGTCTTGAAAAATTTAAGTAACCCACACTCACGCGGCGCATTTAGTGTCATTTGGTCATTTGCAGCCAATTGATCATCCTCTTCATGTTCTCTCTCTTTCCAATCCACCATCTTGCCTCAAATAAGATGCAAACTCCTGTTAAAATCCAAACAAATCATTCATGAGAAGTGGGAAAAATGATTTTGTGCCAAACATGAGGAAACAACTAAAAAAAATTCTTATTTTTTTGCGATATTCGTGCCTATGCATTTTCGGGCTGCGCGAAAACTGTGAATTTCTACGCCCCTGTCACAGATCCCTGCGCGATAATCAGGGAATTTCCATGCTTCTCGAAGAAGGGAGGCCACACAAATTCTAGACGCGAAAAAGATGCCCTAGAGGCTCCTCCAAAAATAAAAATAAAAATTGACATGAAATCAAAAACTAAAAACATGAAATGGAAGAGGAGCTCGAGAGATCTTACCTAGTCCAGACCGGCTGTCGGAATGGTGCCTCGGATCTCTGGATATGGTTGCCTGAATATTTTCCCTCCAATAGGTAAAAACTCCCTCTATAAGTGAAAATGGCCAAGTTAGAATGGTAACTTTCTCTTTTTACCTCTTATTTATATAAATTACATGGCTATTTTTACTCATTATTTTATTATAAATATCGTTTTAGGTCAAATTTTTCACATTACTAATATCCTTTTTTCAAGGTTTCATAAACCATTTTTGACAGAATCTCTATAAATTGTTCACAGTGGCGGTATGTCACTCTTTTAACCTTCACTTGAGCTGACTTTATCTTTTTTGTGCTCTGGATTAAAACCTGAAAAAGATTCCAAGCGCCTTTTCACACTCGTATCGTGCTTGTTAAAATTAAGTAAACGAGGTCAAGCTTAGTCGAATTTACTCGTGCTTTCAAACAATGAGGAAAGTATCATTTTGATATTATTTTATTCTTCTTTTCGGAACGAAATGATTAAAAAATTACGAAAAAGACCATTGGAATTCTCTTTAAGCTCTTTTCGGACTCCCTCGTTGCGAAAAGATTGCCAAGTGCACTTATCTCTTTTACACTTGTAAAAGTATTTGAAATAACATATATTCGGTGATAAGTTACCCCTTTTTCGGCCCGTCTAGACTATTTATGAGAAAGGAATACCTCAATCAACTTTTGACTGGGAGAGTTCTCTCAGGAATTGTTTTACACATTTTCAGGACTGAGGGACTAAATTTACAAAAAAGGACATTTTGGATCCTTCTTTAAGTTTTTCAGACTCTCTAAATATGAAAAACTATCGATTTTTCCTTCCTTGGACTCGTTAAAATTCAACATCGAAGGGCCTATTTCTGGGACGAACCCCTGCTTTCTCAGGTTCGTAAAACATGTGAGATCAGACTCACCTATGAGGTGAGCTATACTGAGCATCTGTTATCCTCTTCAAGCTCGTAAAACAACAAAGAGGTACTCGTCCATCATGTCGAGGGAAAAATGGGGAATGATTCAAGTTTACCTTGTCGGCAGCCTGTCAGTCGTCACCTTTGAACATGGCATGCATCCTTACCTTGTCTTCTTTTGAGTATTCATCTTTTCTGAGTTACGATCATAGTCCCGAGTCATCTCTTTGGCCACGAGTCCACTCGTATTGTGGTTTTTCTCTGTTTCCTATAAACCCCTGCTGTCAAAGTTTCGTTCCATGCCGTTACATGTTCAAAGGGTCTGCGTTGTGTCAAGTCATCCATTATGTCAAATCTTTCATTGTGTCAGTACATGTCTTTTTGTTCCATTGTTACACACCTCTCCCATACCGATTTCGTGTCGATGATGTGGGATTCATCACGTCCCACCTTCGACGAGTCTATTCCTGTCAACATCCTATCACCATCCAAGAATTAGGCTTAGGAATCAACCATTAGTACCTTGGTGGATGCATGCCTCAATGGCAAGTTTCCTCGCGTTCAACAGTAGGTTTTCATCATTGACCTCTGATCGCACGATCCCACAAATTTTCGACGTTAACTCATTTATTCACATTTTGTTCGAATGTACTAGAGATACCTTGGGGATCATTGTCGTTATTGGTGATTTCCCTCGCACTTGTTAATGGTTCACATCATTGACCGGTGATCAAGTGGTTTCTACCATGTTCGACTTCAACACCTTGTAATCACATGGCTATATTCGTATCGTTTTGGGATTGTGTAGAAGACCCTGGACATATTTTTATGTTGTTTACGTCCAGGTTGCAATAGCGATTGTTGAGCAGGTTTCCACATAGTCATTACATGGATGCCCTCATTATTGTATTGTCACACAGATCCACTTATGTATTGGTCGTGGTTGTGTCATTATGTCTCATGGATATACTATTGTTCATAGTAGCCATGATTTGTTTACAGTCTATATCATTTCAGTACTCATGGATCTGCAATGTATTGATCGACAGCCATGCTTCGAGTCAGTTGTTCCGAGCATGGGTATGCCCACCTCGTTGGTATTTTTGACATCTTGTTTATGTTTCAGCTCCTCGGTGCCTTCCTTAATGCTATCTCAGTGAAAATTATTTATAGTCTTTCGGCCATCAGTCTCTTCAGACCTCACACTTTAGGGGGCATCTGTTATACCTCAAAGTTACACATTGAACCCTAATGTCGCATATTTGCACCATGTGACCTAGAGACTTTTCTCCCTAATGACTTTCACACTCTCCTTGGTCTCATCTGGACACCTAGGAGAAAGATCTATTGACTGAATGTCGAAGACATCATCTTATCTGCCACATGTCACCAAATATGACCTTATCTGCATAGATTTTTGTGCTCTACACACTTGTTGGGTAGCGAAAATTAGGGTTTTCACGTTATGCTCAGAACCTAGGGAGCGATAATTGCGCGTTATGCTCAGACCCTAGGGCACGATAATTTCGCGTTATGATCAGACCTAAGGGCGCGAAAATCCATTTTTATCCTTTTTCCATGGATCATGGATCTCACCCTTCGAGAGATATTCTTTGGATTATCATCTTTGATTCGATCCCAACCCTCTCCCCCTGTTTAGCTTGGATGATCCACTAAACACCCATTAGATCCACCTTACTCTCCTTTTGGTTGACCCTTCCAAGCACTATAAAGGAGAGGCCTTCCATGAGGCAAGGGAGGGACTGTGGTGGCATCCAACCTATGATATTGAAACTTTTGCAGAGATAGATAGAAGAGGAACTTGGAGCTGAAAGTTGGCTTGGACATCAAGCAACTATTTGTAAGTACTCTCAAGTTTTCAATAAAAGTATAACTTGTCTTGTTTCCCAATTTGTGTGTGTTGGTTATGATCCATCCACATAAATTGTATCTAACTAGATATAGATCTAATTTGTAATTCAAGCTATTTGGAATAATGTGTGCACTTGTTTGTTGTTTTGATCTTAACAACTTCATCATGAGGACTTCGGGATCAAGGATTCAGCAGACAAGCATCGGAGTGAAAGGTCGGTTATATTCTCTCTCATCTCCCAATACTGAAATCTAGAAATGTTGGTTTAGATCTAGGACTCAAGGTAGCACTTGTTTCATTTTTTGTCTTAGATTAGGGTTATTTTATCCTACTCAGACCTAAGAGAGTTTCTTTCTACCTGTAGGGAGAAATTTCTACACAAGATCAAAGGGGTTTGGAGGGGTTCCCTTGGGGTTTTTGATCCCAAACTTTTGGGGTGCCTCCATATGGTCCATTGGATTCTTTTTGAAACCATGTTGAAGAAATTTGAGTCTCTTTTGAGTCCTTTTCATCCACATTTTGTCTCTAGTCCTTCAGTGGCAGCTTTGAGGCAATTTGGTCAATTTTGCTTCCTCTAAGCCATTTTTCAATTCTGGGAGTCAAGTGCACTTTCCAAGTCACTTTAGGATCTCTTACACATAAGTTTGAACCCTTCCAAACCTCATTTGGGAGAATTTGGGACCCTTTTTCTTTGTTTGGAAGACTAGGTTCTACCTTGGAAAATTGAAATCCCCTTGGGTTAACTTGATCCCTTGTGTAAATTTTTTATTTTTATTTTAATTTGCGTCTCCTGATCAATGATTTTGTGACCATTATATGACTGATTTGGAGTCATCCAAATCATATTTGTCTTTGTTTGGAAAATCTTGGCATGGTTTGGAAGTTCTAAGCCTTTGTTTGGTCTCTTGAGTCAAACTAGTGCTTTATTTGCTTGTTGGGTAGAACTGTCACTCTTTTCAAGTCCCAATAGCTTGCATTTGTTTTTCAACTTCTTCTTGCCATTGGATTGGGATTGGATTCCATTTTTTAGAGATCTCTTTAGCGTTCTATTCCAAAGGTTTGTTTGGTTTGGTTATTAGGCTTTGGAAGGATTGGGACATCCTTGTCTTTTGAAGTCATTTTCTTGGGTTTTGAATTTTGTTTCTTTTGCATCTTTACCTATTTATTGGTTATTGGAGTAGACTGATTCTTTGCTTCCATTTTTGTTCAAATGAAAGCTTTATTTTGTCTCTCTTAAGCATAAACATTCTTCTCTCTTTAATTTGATCATTTGACATTCTTGGTCTTACATTCAAAAGAAGAAGAAAGGCTTGTTTCAGATTTGTGTGCATTTAAGTTAGACAAGAAAAATGAATGTTTCTCTTTGTCTTGCATTTGATTGGAAGTGTTTGTCGAATCTTTCTTTCCATAGATTAGATGTGTCTTTTTTGGGTGTAAAGAGATGAGAAATGGATTATAATTTTTGCATTGGTTACCAATAGAAAGATCTATTTTTGTCACTTTAGGATAGTTTGGGTATGGTTTACATGATTGGTTATCATTCATTAAAAATATAAAATTGCATTTGCATTGGTTTGTACATATTGGGAACGAAAAGAATTCTTCCTTATTTTTGCTAGAAGTTCATTGAAGGAAAAAGACTTGCATAATTCATCCATAGTTGCATGGTTTGAGTCAAGTCTACACACCATCCAGTTGCACCTCCATTTACTTGATTGATTAAGACAACAAACCACTAAAATTTATCTCCCTAACTCAACACATCTTAACCTCACTTGAGGATACAAAATAATATGTTAGTTAGGTAGGACACCGGGGATAGGAATCCAAACAATTCCCCCTTATCACTTTTCATTTGAAACATAGTTGTTTTCCTCTAGGGTGCTAAAATCCTCTAGTACTTATTGACATGGTCATCGACTAGTTTGTTGAGAGGGACTCCCTTTCCACGGGGGTAAGTAGCGAGGACAGGTTCTGGACAGACTTTTTGGAATGCGACACTCCACTTAGCACCTAAGGACATCTATCCATTGTCTTCCTTGTATTTTTCATATAGGTGATACAAGGGCTCAAAGGCAGAAGCTCCAGTATCCTTCTCGGGCGTGTCATGAACGAGGTAGCTTAGTGGATTTTCTTCTAGGGCTCTTTTACCCAGGATCCCTTTCGGTAGAGGGATATCCTTCCACTTTGGTCTCTCATTTTGTATTGTTCGACTTGGATTTCATCACCTTGCAAAGGATACGATCTGTTGAGGTCTCCAGATCCTAGTTAGGAAGTTTTCCTGCTATTTCATCTTTAGAGGGGTATTTTTTATTTCTAGTGTTGCTTGTTGGATTTCTGGCCTCTTTGTTGTAGCTCGCTTACTGTGGCATCGGTTACAATAAAAAAATTTGAGCTTTCTTTTTTGGCTTGTGTGCCTCTTTTTCTTCTAGCTCCCCTTTTGCATGCTTGGTTTCCTGAGGGTTTTTGAGTTCTTTTTAGCAAGACTTCGTCCACATCACCTAGTCTTGTTCCATGGTGAATCCATCTCCATGCACCCAAGCTCCTTCTGGGACTACCAATCAAGAGACCCCTTTTCAAGGGGTACCTTTTGTCTTTCCTCTTGTTGGAGATATTGGTCCTCCCTTTATTGCCACTTTAAATCTTCCTGGATTAACCATAGGATTATTGGTGTAGTTATTCAATCCGGTGATTCCGACTATACCCAATGTTTCAAATGTTAACTCTCCACCACGAGAGTGTCAATCCCAAACGGATCCTTCCCCTTCTTCGTCGGATGTATCTTATTCCATTCCTTCTTCCTCGCTTGATCAAAGAAATAGTGTTAGTAATCAGGAGGATAAGAAGAAGAAGAAAAGGAAAGTTAAGAAGAAGAAGGATAACAAAGAGACTCGGCATCAACCAGTAGCCTCCAATGGCACTCATTCTATTCGAACACCTCGTAGACCCAAGTTCCCTTGCAAGCTTTGCAAGGGGTGATCACCTTCTCAAGGATTGTCTCGATCTTTCCAAAGTGTTAGAAGAGTGGTCTAAAGCCTCCAAACCACCTATATCGTCAGCCTCTGGACATCATACTAATGATACCCCATCAACCAGTAACTCTATGGTTAAGGGTCGGAAAGGTAAACTCAATAATCCTTGTTTTTTATGCAAGGGCATACACCTTACTTACCTTTGTCCACACATGGATGAAGCTTCACAATTGTTGGAAGATATTACTCTATCTCAGAAACACCTTCCAGCTAGATGTCATAAGTCATCCCTTGACCCCCTATTGGTCGATGAAGTGGTCGATCCAATCCCATCCTCGATCGATCCCACTCTTTCTTCAAAGAGTGAATTTGAAGTGGTCGAGTCGATATCATATCCACTCGATCCCGCTCTTTTATTAGAGAATTCCCAGACTGAAGCAGTCACCATGACACAATCTTCGTCTCATACTACTTTTCCAGTGGAGAGTGAATCGAAACTTGCTGATGTTTTCCTAGTCAGTTCAGATTGCGCTGGATAAGGGGGCATTTTACCCATTTCGATGGATCCCCCTCCAAGTACTGAGGTCATTTCCTTTGACTAGAATACCCTAGAAGAATCATGTCTTCCTTCAGGTGTTCCTTTCCAAATATCTGTAGAAGTTACCGGTAGGAATGTACTTCACACTATTTTTGATGAGGGAGCTTCTATTAGTATTTTATCCTTAACTTCTTGGCAAGCTATAGGTTCTCCTCGGCTTGTGCCAGTCACTGACCAGATACTGGCTTTCAATAGAAGGCCTACTAGACCTTTAGGAATCCTTCCTTAGTTACCTATTACTTTAGGAGGGAAAACTGTCTACATTGATGTTATGGTAGTCCAAGGTCCCTTAGATTTTAATATGCTCCTTGGACGTGATTATGTCTATGCTATGAAAGTTGTAGTTTCCACACTCTTTCGAGTGATGTATTTTCCCCATCATGGGAATATGGTGACCATTGATCAGCTTTCCTTTGTCACACCCATTCATCGCATGACTCCTAGTCATCAAACTTCCCTAAATGTTCCACACGTTTTAATAGTTTTTTCCCCCTAGGGATGGGGAGCATGTCTCCAACCTTTGGACATCATGCTGGAGTTTATCCCCCTAGATTCTTATGTTGGGGGGAACACTACCAACCTCTGGAAATCATGTTGGATAGGACCCCTATAAGCACAGTTTACCTTTGGTTTCGAGCTTGTGTAAAAATGAAACCAATCCCAAGCATAGTTTACTTCCGGTTTCAAGATTGCATTAAAATAAAACTACCTCCAAGCATAGTTCACCTTTGGTTTCAACCTTGCATAAAAATGAAACCAACCTCATGCTCATGGTTCTATTCCTATGTGAAGCTCATTAAAAAATGAAACAATACACTACGAACATAGTTTTATTTCGTTTTAAGCTCGTTATAAAATCAAACAAATCCCCTCCCCTTGAGTCAAGTCTTTCGCCAAATTTAATATTTGAACCTTCATTTCATTCGCCTATGTTATCAAATCCTATTTTTTCGTCCTCCCATGGTGAACATATTCCTATTAGTAAGCATGAGTTTGATTGGATGAATACAAAGATTAAACGAATGAAATGAATAGTGGGGGGGCATGCTCTAGCCTTCGGACATCATACTGGAGGTTATCCATCAGCTTCTTATGCTAGGGGCAAAATTTCCAACCTATGGACATCATGTTGGGAAGTAATCCACCAATGGGAATATTTTCAAGCATACTTTCTTTTGGGTTTCGAGCTCACTAAACCATGAAAATAATCCCGAGCATAGCTCATTTTTCTGTTGCAAGCTCATTAAAAAATGAAGCAAATACCACGAGCATTCTTCCAACCTTTCTTCGAGCTCGTTAGAAACAATAAAATGGTGTCGAGCTTACTTTTCACTTTTCCATGCTCTGGTTAAAAATATGAAAAGTGGTTTGAGCTTACTTTTTCCTTTTTCGTGCTCTGGATCCAAACATGAAAAAGATTCCGAGTGCTTTTGATACCATTGTTGTGCTCGCTAAAAATTGAGTAAAAAGGTGTGTCCAACCAGTATAGGTTTATCTCTTTATCCGACCTCGTTGGACTACTTACGGAAAAGGAACTGTGTCGAGTTTACATTTTCCTTTGCCGTACTCGGTCACCAACCATGACAAAGTTGTACATGGAGTCCTCTTTAAGCTCTTTTGAGACTCCTAAAATAGGAAAATATTGCCGAGCGAACTTGTTTCTTTTACGCTCGTAAAAGGATGTGAAAGGACATCTATTCGGTGGTAGGTTATCCCTTTTTCGGACCGTTTAGACTATTTATGAGAAAGGTACACCTTCATCAACCTTTGACTAAGAGAGTTCCTCCATATATTATTTTACACTTTTTCAATTCTGGGGACTAACTTTTACAAAAAAGTCAAAACCTGGAGTCTTCTTTAGATTATTTCAAACTCTCTAAACATGAAAAATCACTGAGTTTCCCTTCCTTGGAATCGTAAAATCAAACATCGAAGGACCCATTTGGGATCGAACCCCTCCTTTCTCAGGTTCGTAAGACATGTGAGATTGGACTTGTCCAAAGGATGAGCTATATTGAGCATATGTTATCCTCCTCAAGCTCGTTAAAAAAAAAAAGGTACTCATCAAGCATGATGGGGGTTGGGGAGAAATAAGCTAAGTTTGTTTTAGAAAGCTTCATGACAGTTTGTGTCGCCCTTGAACACGGCACCTTTTTGCGTCTTGTCATACAGTTGGGTAATCTGCTTGTCTCTTAGTCATGGCAATTCTATGAGTCCTCCCTCTCCTTCAAGTCACCTGAAGAATGCCTCAGTCATCGTTGCATTATGTCTTGGTCTCTGCCTCATTGAGTCAATGTTGTTGAGTCATTATTGTCGTGCCATTCATGTTCAAGGGAAGTTTACCTTAGTCGACCTCTCCAATATTGTCAACCTTTGCATCCTTGTGTCAGTCCATACTCATTTGTTTCATTACTTCACATCACTTTCATATGTCGGTTCGTGTCATTGATGTGGGATTCATCATGGCCCTTCTTCGACGAGCCTATTCCTATCGACTTCAACTCATTATCTAGGAATTAGGCTTATAAACCAACTTTAGTACCTTGGTGCATGCATGCCTCAATGGCAGGTTTCCTTGTATTCGACAGTAGTTTTTTATCATTGACCTCTGATTGAATGATCTCATGAATGTTCGACGTCAACTCATCTATTCACATTTCATCGAGATGTACTATGATACCTTGGGATTCATTGCCATCATTGGTGATTTCCCTTGCACTTGTTAACGGTTCACATCATTGTCCGGTAATCAAGTGGTTTCTACCATGTTCGATTTCAACACCTTGTAATCACATGGTTAGATTCATATCGATTTGGGATCGAGTAGAAGACCCTGGATGGTTCTGAAGTCTATTTAGCACATCCAGGTTGCGATGATTATTTTTGAGTAGGTTCCCACATATATATTATGTCGGTGACCTCACTAATGTACTATCATACAGATCCACTCTTGTATTAGTCGTGGCCATTTCATTGTCTTATCATGGATCTACGCTTGTAGTCTAGTAGCCATGATTTATCTTCAGCCATTGTTGAGTCAGTACTATCATGGATCTGCGATGTATTGGTTGGCAGCCATGCTTTGAGTTAATTTTTCGGAGCATGGGTATTCCCACCTCGGGGTCGTTAGACATATTGTTGATATTTTCTTGCAACCCTTCTCCAGTTCTCTTTCAGATATCCTTGCAAACTTATTAATGGTAAAGTGTTTCGGCCCTCAGATTCCTTCTGACCTTACACTTTAGGGGGCATCTGTTATACCTAAAATTTCCACACCATGTGTAAGTGAGGATATACATGTTTCACCACCATGGAAAACATGATGTTTATGCCTCCTAAGGGTGGTAGGACCCTTCATTCTAATGTTGATCTCTTCCCTATTCAAATTTAGAAGCAAATCCAACAAGCAATGGGTCAAATGCCACCTTAACCACCTCCAAAAATTAGCTTTATGGAATTTTCACGCCCTGCATGCCTATGGTGGAGCGACAATTTCAAATTTTCGCACCCTTCATGCCTATGGGGGAGCGAAACTTTCAATATTTTTGCGCTTTGCTTAGTTATAGGGGAGCAAAAAATTTGGTTTAGGCTTATCCCTTTGATTTTGGATCTTGGATCTCATGGATATTTTCTTGGGATGAGGTACCCCTTCGAGTCCCATATCACATTCCCTCCTTGGCATGGTTTAGATCCTTGATCCACATCTTCCTCACTTAGATCCATCATTTTCTCTTAGTGGTTAGCCTCCCAAATCATATAAGAAGAGAGCCATCCATGAGCTAAAGGGTGATCTTGGAAGCACTAAACTTATGATCCTATGAGTCTTGCAAGGGTGATGTTGGAGAGCTTGGAAGGAGGTGCTGTTAATTTGGACATCAAGGTATAACATTGTAATCAGCTTCTTTTGGATTTCTTATAATTAATATAACTTAGCCTATTCCTCTCATTTTCATGTCTTTAATGATGAATGCATGAAATTTTCTATGTTTGTATAGTTAGATCTTTGTTTATACATATATTGCTTTGGAAAAGGTGTTGTCTTCCCTTTGTGAACAGGTTCATAATTCCATAATCAAAGGTTGGAGCTGGAGCAACTTAAGAGCAGCAAGGACAACCATCAGAGTGAGGTACACCATCTACTTGCTTTGTCTTTCCATAGCTTGTTAGATTATGTGTGAGCTACATCTAGGAGGACTACTATATATTTGTTTCCTCTTTGTCTTGGGTAGGCAACTAGGGGCCTTTTCTAATCCCAAGGGGTTTTCATCTTACCTGTAGGAAAAAAATATCACCACAGAAATTGACGACGGGAGAGCGAAAATTTCACCATTTCTATACATTTCTAGAACCCTTCAATCTCACCACATAAATTTCTAGAAATTTATGTGGTAGGCCCCTCTCTTAGAGAGCTTTGGCTTGGGTTATATGTATCCCTTGATTTTGTTTGAATTGGGTGTAAGAAACCAAGAGTAGAAGAGGATCTAGAATTGGCTTGATAAACCTAGTGAAGAGTGTAACTTTACTCAAGATCAGAGGGCTTTGGATAATTTTCTATGCACACCCTAAAAGCACTAGAAGAGAAGGTATGGCTTGAGGGACTGCATAGCAATGAAGAGAATACTTCCTTTTGTTGGGTGTGTAGGTATTGTGGGTGCCAAGTTAGCTAGATCTTGTAGAGGGACTAATAGCTATGTGGTTGAGCTCACTAGCTTAGCAATTCTTCCTTTCTACTGCCTTCGCAGCCTGATAAACCCAACTGTGGATTGGCTTGGCTGATTTTTGGTGTATACTTAGCTATGTGTTAGTGTTTGTTCCCTTTTTCCTTGTGGAAATCATGCCCAGCTCATGGGTGGCCACTATGTTGAGAGATTGATGAGCACAGTTGGCCTATGTCTAGGTGGAACGTTGCAATTGCATAGCCAGTTGCTCAGGACATCATCGTTTCAAGATAAGTGTTCAATGAAACCTTTGTTGTGTTGTAATTCATTAGAAATTCAAGTGTTGAATGGAAGAAACATTTATATATGTGTCTATGAATGATGGATGTGATCAGTATGCTTGTTTATGCATACTAGATGCATATGTGTAGCAAGAATTTTAATTTCATTGTGTTTCTTGCATTTATACATATGCATATGTATTTTTAGTTTCTATGAATTGTGTTAATGATCATGGGACTAGAAGCCCAATTTTAGTGTCATGTTCTCTCCCTTGCATTGGATCGATGGGAGGGGACATGGCAGTGTGGTATCAGAGCCGTAGGTTACAATATTGACCCTATATGGGCCAAATCTGATCACAGTTGCAAAGGAAAGACCCCTTCTTGATCATCACTGTTATCAGAAAAAGAAAGAAAAATTTCAAAAAAATTCTAAGTTTTTCAATTTTTTGCTTAAGTGTATGTCGAGACCAAATTGGAAAAAACATCGAAACTGTCGGTGATGAAATGAAAGGGTCACCGATGCATTTCGGCGAGAAAGCAGAAAGTCGTTGAAAAGGTGTTTCGGCGCGAAAATGAAAGTTGCGCTGACACGTTTCGGGGAGTTTTGCATAGTTGCGTCGATAAGATTTCAGCGAAAAATGGTAAAGTCCATCGAAAGCGTTTCAGCGAAAAAGAGAGAAGTCCATCGAAATTGTCAGCGAAAAATGGAAAAGTTGTCAAAAAGAGGCCTTTCAGTGAAAAAAATGAAAATTTCTTCGATCAGCGACAAACTGAATTTTGCGTTGAAATAGTTCGGCGACAAAACGAATTTTGTGTCAAAACAGGTCAACGCAAAACTAAAAAGTGTGTCGATCGGTAGAAAAGTGGAAGTACGCCAATCGGCGGAAAAAGTGAAAGGTGCACTGAAACAGATCGGTGGCAAAATAAATTTTGTACCAAAATAGTTCGGCGACAAAATAGAAGTGCGTCGATCAGAGACAAAGGGATAAGTCCACCGAAAATGATCGGGGAAAAATGGAAATTCCGCTGAAACAGGGAAATTAAGCAGTTTTCCAGGGTAATTTTCAGGTGCCAGAAATTGAAAAATGCCATGGAACTTATGCGCCAGATTGTGCGAAATTGAAATATTTACAAAAAAAAAAACAAGGCACTACCCTCAAAGCCACAAGGGGGAAAGACCCCTTGACCCCCGTCGTCCCCCTGAGACAGTCGTTAATTGTGAGAAAATTATATGATTTGACAAAATTGTCAATATGATATTTTCCCAAATGCATGAAAGAAAAATTTATGAATTTCTGTGAATATAATGCAACTAACAATTGTGTTTATGAACACATTTTGTAGAATCATAGTCACATCAAAGGAAGTTAAAGTATTCCACTTAGTGCACTTTGGAAAATTTTATTCTTGGTTGGGCCAAGAAGATCAACATCATGGATGATGCACAGGATCCCTATGAGCCTGAGATAGATTCCATGGGGGAGAACATACAAGTTGAGAATGCTGAAACAGAATCCAATGGGAGAACAAATCAAGAGACTCCTCTAGATATTGTAGCCACCATGAGGATCCTAAGGGTGGAACTGCAGATTTGTAGAGAAGATAATGGAAGGTCGATTAAAGCTCGGGAAGAACAAAATTAGCTGAATGCAACTATGCTGCAAAGTTTGACAGACATTCAAAGGAGGATTAACTCTGGGCATCACTCAGGAAATCCAGAGAGGAGTGGTAGTAGTTCAAAGATAAATTCCCGCAAGAGGTCCAATAGCTCAAGAAGAGTTTCTAGAGACAAAATATATACTCCAGAAATCTCTTCTAGTGGATCATTTGACTCTGAAGCATCCATTGAAGGTTCAAGCTCTTCATTTCATAGGAATAAGAGGAAGAGGCATTACAAGAACAATTCATATGGAGAATTTAAGAAGGAAAAACCTCTACTTTTGATGGTGAGGTGAAGTCTGGTCAAGAAGCTGAAGCTTGGCTTCTTGGGATGAGGAAGTATTTCCAAGTCCAAGACTACTCGAAAAATGTGAAGGCAAAGGTAGCAATATTCAACTTAAATGGAAGAGAATCTATATGGTGGGAGCACCTTAGGAAAGTGAAGAAGATCAATGAAAGAAATATTGTGTGGAAGCCGTTCAAGAATTACTTCAAGCAAAAGTACCTCTCTTATAGGTACTATGATGATAAGATCAAAGAGTTCCATGAGTTGAAATTGGGACAATTGACCATGGAAGAATATGCAAACAAATTCTTGGAGCTGCTGAGGTATGTCAGGTATATCTGAGATGATAAGGTGAAAATTTAGCGTTTTCTAAGTGGAATACCTCAGTCATATAAAGATAGGATTGAATTTGATGAACCTCAAACTCTAGATGAGGTAATGAGGAAGGCCAAGTATTTATATGATCAAAACAAAAGCAAACCTGATTTCCATAAGGCATGGAAGGACAAGAAAAATGAGAATTTGACCAAAGGAGGAAAGGTTTCAAACCCCCTCATCTCTGAAATCAGCAAAGGCAGCCATCACATGTTGTAACTAAGCCAGCTAGAATGATGGGAGACAAGCCAAGAGATCCAAAGGATCCAAGAGAGCCACTTCAATTTTGGGGATGTGGAGGGGACCATATGCTTAGGAAATGTCCACATCGGAATGGGAATGTAAAGCAAGTTCACCACATCCAAGGAGCTGAAATTGTGGGTCAAGTGGCGAGGACAATCCCTAGAATCTATGCAACACCAAAGGACCGCCAAGAAGATCATCAATCAACTGTGGTTGAAGTTGAAGGTAATATTGCTAAGCAATATGTTTCTATTTTTATTGAAATTGGATCTATTCATAGTTATATCACTCCTAAAATTGTTGAGATTTGTGCTTTTAAGAAATTAAAGCATAGTAACTCATGGTTAGTTCAAATAGCTAATGGAACCAAGAGAAAATTTAGTGAAATTGTCGAGAAATTTCCATTAGATATGGATGGGCTATTCACTTATGCAAACTTGAATATTCTGCCACTTTGTTCCTATGATATTCTCATTGGAATGGACTGGTTAGAATTACACAAGGTTACACTTTACTGCTACAACAAGACATTTGAATGCATGGACAAAGAAGGAAACCCAAGGGCTGTAAAAGGAATTCCAAAGGTGATTTATGTTAGGCAGGTTTCAACAATGCAATTAAAGAAGTTTTGTAGGAAGGGTTGCCAATTGTATGCAGCCCATTTTTTGGAGGCAACAAAAAATGAAAATCCTAAGTTAGAAGACTATCATGTATTGCAAGAATTCAGGGATGTTTTCCTGATGAGATTCTGGGACTTCCTCCAAAGAGAGACATTGATTTTACGATTGACCTTGTGCCGGGAGCAGCACCAGTGTCCAAGACACCCTATAGGATGAGTACACCATAATTTCTAGAATTGAAAATGCAGTTACAAGAACTGTTGGAGAAGAAATATATCAAGCCAAGTGTGTCTCGGTGGGGAGCACCTATTCTATTTGTGAAAAAGAAAGATGGAACACTTTGGTTATGTATTGACTACAGGCAGTTGAACAAAGTCATTGTGAAGAAAAAATACCCATTACCTCAAATTGATGACCTTTTTTATCAAATGAGAGGAGCAAAGGTATCTTCAAAGATTGACTTGAGGTCTGGTTACCATCAGGTAAGAATCAAAGAGGAGGATATTCATAAGACAATCTTTAGAACAAGGTATGGGCACTATGAGTTTGTGGTGGTACCATTTGGTCTCACGAATGCACCAGCTACATTCATGTGTCTCCTGAATAGTGCTTTTAGCAGGTATTTGGACAAGTTTGTTCTTGTTTTTCTAGACGACATTCTTATCTATTCTAAAAATGAAGAAGAGCATGAAGAACATTTGAGAATGGCATTGCAATTTCTAAGGTAGCATAAGTTGTATGCAAAGCTGAGAAAATGTGACTTTTATGAAGATAAAATTCATTATTTGGGTCACATTATTTCAGAGGAAGGAATATATGTGGACCCTGAGAAGATTGAATCCAATATGAATTGGCCAACTCCAAGGAACGAGACAGATGTGAGATCATTTATGGGACTTGTTGGGTACTATAGGAGGTTCATTGAAGGATGCTCCAAGGTCGCACATTCAATCACTTCTTCGCAAAAGAAGGGGATAAAGTTTGAATGGACAACAAGGTGTGAGGAAAGCTTCCAACGATTGAAGAATTTTCTTACGAGTGCACCAATTTTGAAAATTGCAGACCCAAAAAAATACTTTGTAGTGTGTATCGATACATGCAATCAAAGACTTGGAGGATTTCTTATGCAAGACAACCACATGGTATGCTATGAGTCAAGAAAGTTGAAGGAGCATGAGAAGAACTATGCTACTCATGATTTAGAACTTGCAGCCATAGTACATGATTTAAATATGTGGAGGAATTACTTAATGGGAAGGAAATTTGAGCTAAGGATAGACCATTGTGGTTTGAAATACTTGTTTGAGCAGCCAACTCTAAATGCTAGGAAAACTAGATGGCTGGAATTTTTGTGTGAATTTGATTTTGAAATCAAACACATAAAAGGGAAAGAAAACAAGGTGGTTGATGCACTCAGCAAGAAAATACATGGAATGCATGTGGCATCCCCTAGTACTTGCCAACCAGATTTGAGGTAGCAGATTGTTAACCATATTGCTGAGGATGAAGTGTATGTGCAGATCAAGGACAAATTGCAACAGCAAAACCTTGAAAAGAAGTACGAAGGATATCATTTGGAAGGAGAAGAACTTCTTACTTATAAGAATAAAATTTATATTCCAAATGTGGTAGATTTGAGGAGTATTTTTATGGATGAAATCCATAAAGCTCCATATTATGGTCACCCGGGATATCAGAAAACCATTGCTACAGCAAGAAAACAATATTTTTGGCCAGGGATGAAGAAGGAAATCGTTGAATACATATCTAAGTGCATGAAATGTCAGCAGGTGAAGATTGAACACCAACACATATCTAAGTGCATGAAATGACTATGAGACAACATGATTCCATCATGGTTGTGGTGGACAAGTTAACAAAGGCATCATATTTTATACCGATTAAGTCCACATATAAAGTCGATGCCATTGCAAATATTTTCATGAAGGAAATTTTCAGATTGCATGGATTTCCCAAGGAAATAATTTCTGACAGTGATACCAAGTTCACTTCAAATTTTTGGAAAGGTATTTTTGCAAATTTGGGCACGCAGTTGAACTTTAGTATCGCATACCATCATCAAACAGATGGGAAAATAGAAAGAGAAAATCAGGTGCTTGAAGACATGCTTCGCATGTATGTAATGGACAAACCATCCAAGTGGGAGGATTGTCTACACTTGGTAGAGTTTCCATATAAAAACGGGCAGCAAGCATCATCGAGAATGAGTCCATATGAGGCTTTGTATGGTAGAATGTGCAGGACACTGGTGACTTGGGATAATCCAGTGAACAAAATTGTGCTTGGTCCAGAATTGCTTAAGGAAATGGAACAAGAGGTTGCAAAGATCAGGAAGAATTTGAAAGCAAACAAAGATAGATAGAAAATCTATGCATATAAGCATAGAGTACATAGGGATTTCAGTGTTGGGGATCATGTTTATCTTAGAGTGAGGCCAAGGAAGAGTTCCTTGAAGCTTGTGAGTTGTGCCAAGCTATCACCTAGATATTGTGGGCCATTTGAAGTGCTTGAAATAATAGGGCCAATTACATATAGACTTGCATTTCTTGGTAGCACTAGAGCTCATAATTTTTTTCATGTCTCTTTGCTTAAGAAATATGTACATGATCCTAACCATGTGATTAATTGGAATGTGATCCAGGTGGAACCTGAGGGAGAGTTTCAAACCAAGCCATTGTGCATCCAAGACAAGAAGGTAACATTGCTCCGGAAGTGAGCCATCGGACAGGTGAAGGTGCAATGGAAGTACTACGGTCCCGATGAGGCTACATGGGAGCTGGAGGATGCCATGAGAGCGGCATATCCATTTTTGTTCAATTTTGAAGAGCACTGAGGATAATGCTAATTTAAGGGGGAGGGGAATGTAATATCCTGATTTTGACCCTATTGCATTAAAATTGTAAAAGATGTCAATATCGTTATAAAATCGTGGTGAGGAACTCAAGGCCAAGGCCCCGCCATCAATTTAGTGTTTTATGCATCGGCAATTAAAAATCGATGGATATGATTCTCATGCTAGCCAGGCACAACAGAAATTACAACATCATGTAAATATGCATTTTAATCAAATACCCACAACTAGCTATGCAATGCAACAAGAGATGGGGCATGATTTTTACAAGGAATGGGGAGGGAAAATATTCAAACCCTTGAGCTAATAGTTTCAATCCAAGTGTCAATGAGAGAACCCATAAACCGTCAACTACCCATTTTGACATATGCACCCAATCATTTAATTCTTCCAAAAGTTGGTTGAGGAAGTTAATGCATTGGAAATGGAGAGGTATGGCTTCCCAATTTCGTGTATGGGAAAGCCATCAATTTGGAAATCGTATGATGGCTTCTTAGGCAAGAAAACACCCACGAAATTGCTTCCCCAGCCATTATTCACCTATTGTATTTTCTCCCTCGCGCATTTCCTGGGTGTTTTCCCTCACGTTTTTCCACCATTTTCCCCCATTTTCCACAGCTGGGAAGTCATTTTTATGTTGTATAGTGGCTGGGAGGAAGAGAGTCGCGATTTGGGCATTTATAGAGGTTTTTTATGCCCCTTGAATGCCCAAAAACATGTGGTGATATCAATTTTTCTCTCCAAGGGTTTACTCCCCCTCTAACAATTCATTTTTGGGTGCCCACGATTTTGGAAACTCATGGAAACCCCATTTTGGGCATCCCACAATCAAAACATTTTTCCTTCATGCCCAACAGTTGTGTAAAGATGTGTTTTTGCAATATAGCTTTGGATTGGGTTATATGTATCCCTTGATTTTGGTTGAATTGGGTGTAAGCAACCAAGAGTAGAATAGGATCCAGAATTGGCTTGATAAACCTAGTGAAGAGTGTAACTTTACTCAAGATCAAAGGGATTTGGATACTTTTCTATGCACACCCTAAGAGCACTAGAAGGGAAGGTATGGCTCGAGGGACTATATAGCAATGAAGAGAATACTTTCTTGTGTTGGGTGTGTAGGTATTGTGGGTGCCAAGCTAGCTAGATCTTGTAGAGGGACCAATAGCTCTGTGGTTGAGCTCACTAGCTTAGCAATTCTTCCTTTCTATTGCCTTAGAAGCCTGATAAACCTAACTGTGGATTGGCTTGGCTAATTTTTGGTGTATACTTGGCTATGTGTTAGTGTTTGTTCCCTTTTTCCTTATGGAAATCATGCCCAGCTTGGTGGTGGCCACTATGTTGAGAGATTGATGAGCATAGTTGGCCTATCGTTGGGTGGAACGTTGCAGTTGCATAGCCAGTTGCTCAGGACATCATCGTTTCAAGATAAGTATTCAATGAAACCTTTATTGTGTTGTGATTCATTAGAAATTCAAGTGTTGAATGGAAGGAACATTTATATATGTGTCTATGAATGATGGATGTGATCATTATGCTTGTTTATGCATACTAGATGCATATGTGTAGAAAGAATTTTAATTTCATTGTGTTTCTTGCATTTATACATCTACATATGTATTTTTACTTTCTATGAATTTTTTTAATGATCATGGGGCTAGAATCCTAGTTTTAGTGTCATGTTCTCTCCCTTGCATTAGATCAATGGGAGGGGATGTGACACATCATCATCCAACGTCTGTATGTGGGTGTGAAGGATGGGGAATTGCAGACAATTGTGGGTAGCATGACCCAAGACTTCGCACAAAGCGCAAGGCAAAGGTGCTTGAGCTGAGGTAGGGGGAGAAGGATTCACGGCTTTGTTCGTAGTTGTTTGGGCATTGGTCTTCATGGATTTGCCCCAACCTTCTTGGGAGGAGTGGGAGAAGATTTGGGGAAGCTGTTATGAACAACCGGAGGCGAATGATTGGCGGTGTTGATTGCTTGGACCGGTTGAAGTACGACCTGAGGATTCAGGGCAGGGTTTGGTGCGGGTAAGTAATAGATAGGAATCCCTAATGTCAATCCCGAGAGGTTCATCGTTTCTATTAAGGGCATAGTTAAAACTCCTTATGGTGGAAATAAGAAGGGATTGTGTGGATCGAGGTGGATCCCATGTGGTTGGGTACCAATGGCGGTTGGGGTTGTGGTGGTCCCTGAGGTTGCAGTTGCAGCATCGGTTGAGTGACGAGTTGCAAGTCGGGGACTGATTGGCTTGATGATATGGTACACAAGTCCGATATTGTAATGGTTGGTGGGGATGATGCTGGGGGTAGGGCGATAAACATGGAGGTCATTGGGGCCTCAGAATAAATACCCGGCCCCACAGTGGAAATCAAATGAGTAGACGCACCGAGTACAGGTTTTTCGACCCTGGGGAGGACAATCTCTGGGGTAGCGTTTGCATTAGGGTGACATCATAAGCCGGAACACAGATGAGGTGATGACCTTCATCGCGTACATGTAGCTTCGTCCTAGAAGAAGGTTGTAGTCGAGTTGTGCGTTTACGACTTCAATGTCAATCAGGATGGTTTTGTCAGCTAACTGCAAAGGGACATTGGCCAGAATGCATTGCGGTTGAGTTGTGCGGCCATCATAAGCTTGAAGGGCAGTCGTGGACGGTTGCATAGGATGGGATCCGAGCTTCTTCCCCATGAATGTGGACATGATGCATGTAGAGGCACCTTCATCGACTATGCATTGATGTATAACTACGTTCCAGATCGAAACTGAGATATGAAATGCAATGGATGAAGGCATGCGGGGTTTGGACTGATCTAACTCGAATGCCATCAATTGTGAGTCAAAAGGGTCGATCGCACCTAAAGAAGACAACAATTATATGCGTTGTGTTGGGAAGTCCTTCAAAACTTCTATGGCTGACATAGCAGTAGGGGACTGGGCCAAGTCATCCACGATGTTATAGTTGGAAGGACCATGAGCATTGGGGTTACTAGTGATGCGGCACATAGGAAATTTGGGGGCTTTGGGGGGGCCCTCTAGAAATGGTGGGGGTATTCGTAAAGACTGATCTACAGTGGAAGTTGTGAAATCCTTGTCCGTTGGGATGGTCTCGGTATCCGAACCATACTGATTACGGTGTGTTTACAGGTTTACTTCATCAGAGGACATCATTAAAATATGGTGAACTCCTGAGTGAGGGATTTGACTAGAAGGAGAGGCGTAAGTAACTGGTGGTTGTGTGGCGGCATCTCCTTATTGGGTGCCATGGGTTTGGTGGTGATGACCCCTTGCATGGGTAATGGGTTTTGTAACACCATGGATTTTGGGGCGGGATGCGGTGGGTTTGGTGGTACCAAAGGTGCGGCAGTCCCTTTCCGTTTGTTGTCCTCATTCCAAAGTTTTTTGGCTCTAGCCAAATGGGGACAATAGTGTGTATAATGGTCGTAAACCCCACAGAATGAGCATGGGTGGTTTGTACGCAACTAAGCGTTTTTACCTTACCGAGGGTGTTGATAGGGATTTTGGCTGGTTGGCGCGGTGCTATTATTATCGGGGGGGTTTGGAGGTTTTCCACCTCTGTCGGGGGGTTGATTGCTGCCTCGATTGCAACCTTTTATCCTATTATGTTGGCCTTGCAGGTTCTGTGGGGCAAGTTGGTTCCACGACCGATTTTTTGGGCATAAAATTGCGCTTGTGGAACAGGAGGATCTTGAGGTTGAGAAGGTGCAGGGGCTACAGGCAATGGGTAGTAAGCAACAGGAGCTTGAGGTTGGGCGAGAGTGGGTGCGGTCGTAGGATGGTAGTAAGCGGGTGATTCGGCACGGGGGGCATACGCTTACGTGTTATGACCGTATCTAGGTGCTACATATGTGGGTCCATGTGTATTGGGAGTTTGGGTCAATGGAACATGCCAAGGTGTGACTCACTCCAGAATGAATTGTTGCACAAAAAAGATCGGGGCCATAGCTCATTTTGGGTTGCACAGGACTAGGGGTAGGGTTATATATGGGGGTTGGTGCTAGAGGCATATGCACATTGGGTCGGATGGTGGACGCAATGTGTCCAATGATTCCATCTACATTGTGGGGTGCCCCCGATGCATCCTTCCAATATGAATCACCGCGAGTGGCATCAGGTAGTACGGTGTAGAGGTATCCAGATTGGGTGTAAATGAGGTCGAACTGTTGGGATTTTAGTATGGCCTCTTCTTTGGTTTGTGGTCGTTCAGATGCCACATCCTTGGATATGGATGGTAGGAGATATTTCAAGAACCAATCTAAAAACAAGCAGTCATCTAATTTGGTCTTACACAAACTGCAGCGTCTACACCATTCATGGATATGGTCTGTGATATGGTTGGTAGTATTATGTCTTCAAGATAAGAGAATCTCAATACTAGCCTCATAATAGATTGGTATCTAGAACAACTGCAGGAAAGTCGATGCGAGGGAAGCAAAAGTGGAATGCGGCCCATGGGGTTGGTCAATATACCACTTGGCTGCAACGCCAATGAATGTTCATTGTAAGAGGCGTAGGTGAATAGAGTCATTCACTATGGAGTTAGAGGAACACCATAAGTGGAAGGAAATGATATGGTTTTCGAGGTCCTCACCACCCTTCCCCTTGAACTTGGGGATGTTTGAAGATAGTTTGGTGAGCATGGGAGGCCGCATAGGATCATGTCGGATCGGGTCGTTGGTAAATATGGACAAGTCTGGGAAGTTGAGACTACCCATGAATGGAAAACTTGCAGGATAATGTGACATGGTCTGGCCGACCTGTGTGCTAGCCATGGTGGCGACCGTGGGGACGTCTCCATCGAATTGTGGTGCGTTTGCAGTTTCCATAATAGGGATCGTGGAACCACCCGTAAGGAGTGGAGGGATATGGAAGGAGGGGTCCATGCCCCCAAGGGTACCACTAGTAACTAAAGGGATTGTGGTCGTAATAGATCTGCTACCGGTGGGTATGGATGCAGTGGTTGGGTGCACCGTAGTGTTCGGGGTAGCTCCTGTAGCACCAAAGATGGGGGGCCTGGTAGATGTCATGGCAGGAATCGATGATGAGGTGGAAACGGGGCCAATGGAGGGCCCACCATATATAATCACTGCATAAAATGGGCTAGGATTTATGCCGACCATGGAGCTAGATGGAGCTGTATGTATGGGTGACTCGAACTCAGAGGAATTGGATGTGAAATAGGGGGCATTGGGATGAAGATCTGGTCACGAAGATGTGCGTCTCAAGGGAGCGCGACGAGTGGGTTCCAATGGATTGTACTGTGGGGACTGCCCCTGTGAGGACAGAAGTGTCTCGGAGAATCAATGGTGACGGATGTGTAAGTGCAAAAAAGGGTTTTGGTCAAGAAAACGCTCAAAAATCCTAGTTCAACTATGCATGCAAAAGGAGAACTCTCAATAAAACGACACTAAGCCAATAACAAGCTCAAAAGCACCTGCTTCAACATCGTGCTACAAAAGGGGAGCGGAAATAAAATGGTTAGAATACCAACAAGCAGCACTCCTAAAACGAAAAAATCCTCACTAACCTATGGGGTATAGGAGCATGCAAATGCCTAACTAAAAGATGGAAGATCAAGAAAATCATATCCCCTACAGGGTGATTAAATCTGCAGTCAGGCAATGCGAGATGGAGAACCAAATGGCTAAGGGATATCCCTCTACTGAGAGGTATCTTGGGTAAAAGAGCCCTAGTAAAGACTGGAAACTAAGCTACCTCAATCAAAGCACATTTGAAAAGGTATCTCGCAGCTTCAGTTCTTTGGTCTTCGCACACCTGGTATGGTAGTCAACATGCGTGGCGAGAACAACGAGTTGGTGTCCTTCAGTATAGACTAGAGAGTGGCATTCCACCCAGACTTCTGGAACCAACATTGCCACTTTCCCTCCTAGAGGAGAGACCCCATGATAAATTGGTGTCAACTGTGCTAATCAAAGATGATTTTGGCTCCCTAAAATAAAATAAAAAAACTATGTCTCAAATGTACATGACAAAGGGGTTTTTGTTTAGATGCCTAACCCCAATGTCCTACCTAGATACCAAGTTGTTTTGGGTTCCCCAAGTGGGGTTAAATGTGTGTTGAATTAAACCAGTTTTATTCTCACTTGGAACTTAGGGAGTGAGTGGGTGCACAAGTGGTGTTAACAACCCCGATATATTCCAAAAGTAAATACTGAAATAAAGAACTAAAACCGAAATAAACTTTTTGCTTTTGCTTTTTAAATGAAAGGACTAACTGCTAGAACATGCGAGCAAATGGTGCAGCTAATGAACTTGCTGAAATGTACATGCAAGAGATAGCAATGCACTAAATAAACGTGAATGCATGCAAATTGAAATTTCTTAAATGCTACAGCAAGCAAACAACAAAAAAGTACCAGCTGCAATGGGCGGAAGCAAAAGTGGTGCTGGAAATGCAGTCGAAGTGAGTACATAAGTCAAAAACAACTGCAGGGCGCGTCTGTCTTAGGAACAGTCACACTCTGGGTGTTGCAAACTGCAAAACAGTTGCGCTAGGGGCTAGAAAAAGACCACAAAAGGAAAATTATGCTTCTGGGTAGGATAAGCACGCTTGGAGCGCGCTTCTGGGTAGGATAAGCGTGCTTGGAGCGCGCTTCTAGGTAGGTTAAGCGCGCTTCTGGGAAGGTAAAGCGTGATTGGAGTGCGCTTATGGGAGGGTTAAGCGCGCTTAGAGTGCACTTATGGGCGGGATAAGCGTGCTTGGAGCACGCTTCTGGGTAGGTCAAGTGTGCTTGGAGAGTGCTTATGGGCAGGTTAAGCACGCTTCTATGCGGGTTAAGCGTGTTTCTCAAGCTAAAAGTCGCACTTTGGGCCCGCTTTACTGGATGAAATTCGTGCTCTGGATGAGAATGATAGAGCACACTTCACAAAGAAAAAACCCCGCTCTGGAGCGTGGAAATGCCACCGGCAATCGCGGCCCGGGCCGAAAAAATAGAAAACTAAAAAGGTATCGCGTTGGCAAGGGCCAAATCTGCAAGTACATGGTGTAATGCTCTGCCAGAACTTCCCTGAAGAGGGAGAGGGCTATAAAAACTAAACTAAACTACAATGCAAGAAGAAAATAACAAATACAAAAAACAAAAATAGCTATTGCTCTTACCAAACCACAGATCAATGGGAATCGACTCAGTTGGAGTCGCCAAAACTGTAGCTAGGTTATTCACACTAGCTAGTGCAGAAATGCACTTACTAAAATTTGTGGAACTCTTAGTAACTATTCATGAGTGATGTGAATACATGCAAATAAAAACAATAAATAAAAATGAAATACCCAAAATTACTGCAGTAAAATAAAAACTAAACTCAAACTTTAAGCATCCATTCATTAGATTATTCTGCAAACAAGGGTTACGAATCAAATAATGCTTTTCATTGATGTAAAAATGGATTTACAATATGGCTTTACCTCAAAATGGTAAGAATGTATGGGCCCCTGCAGCCGTAGGAGTGATGCTGCTACGGGTCTCCAATGTCTCTTTCTCTCCATTGAATGCTCACAGGTAGCCAAGACTCAACTAAGTGGGGACATCCAAGCTAAAATGGAGGCTAGGGTTTCGGCAGGAATTTTGGTAGAGTTTTGGTCAGGAAGAGTGAAGTTGTGTGAAATTGGGGCTTCCACCACCTTTTTATAACAATTTTGGGTGGTGGTATTGTGTCTCGTGGTTTTGGGAAGCCACTAGTATTGGTTAGTGGTTTTTTTTAATTTTCCCTCATTTTCTTTTCTTTTGAATATTGTCCCCTTTTTCTTTTTTCTTTTATTTTTCTTTTATGGGTTGATTTTGTCTTTTTTGGAGGAATTTAATTAATGTCTAGAGTGAAATAATAATGTTTTTCCCATTTGCTTGCAAACTTAAAAATTTTGGGTTTTGGGAGGCCAAATGTGTAGGAAAAGGGGATAAATGGGTTATGTGACTAGGGGATGAGCTAGGTGGTCAAATTTTTGGTGTTAACAATACTATTCATAAAAAAAAATGTCTTGACTAACAAGCTAGCATCAGGGATGATTTTAAGAACCCCCCCCCAAATTTATATGTATAAAAAATTGGCGAATCTCCCCAATATATAGGAAAATTTGAAAGCGATTTTATCAATAATATAATATGTATATATAATTTTTTGGCGAATATTTCATTTTATTATATGATATTGTAAAATCTTAGCGAATCTTTCACTTAATTATAAGATATTGTAAAATCTTGGCGAATATTTCACTGAATTATAAGATATTGTAAACATTTGGCTAATATTTCACTGAATTATAAAATATTGTAAAAATTTGGCGAATCTTTCACTGAATTATAAAATATTGCAAAAATTTGGCGAATCTTTCATTGATCTATAAAACACATTGAATGGCACTCTGCTTGTTAATTATGAGTTCAAGGCTTCTTCAAATGTTGAGTTCAATTGCTCTATTTCAAGTTTTGCTCTCAATACCAAATGGTGGTGGCCTTAATGAAGCCTTCATATCTAAGCAAAGCCGAGTAGATCTTGGAGACATGTATTCTAAATGTGGGTGTTTGGAGGATGCACATAAAGTGTTTGGCCAAGTGCCAAAGTGAAATACAACCTCATTGAATGCAATGCTTTCAGGATGTGCTCAACATGGACATGGCAGGGAGGAACATTATCAGAGGGGTTCTTCGAGTGGAGATTGTCATTCACTAGAGGAATGTTGGTCTCGTGCCAATAGGTCTCCTACGATCAATGCATAGGAACCTAGTGCATAGACCATTTTTGTATTCGCTTAGCTATGTAGAGCTCATTTATTTTTTTGAATAAGGATAAGTATTTACAAAGAAAATATACAATCAGCAAAAAAGAATCGAAAAAGTGAAGACAATTAATTCATGCAAATAAAAGGTAATAAAAACTTATTTTCTCAAACCCTAAATCAATGGAAATCAACTAAATCTAATATTGATTCAAGCTACAACAAAGGGTTAAATCAACCATCAAATGAGAACTATGAGCATTCAAAGGTCTAACACAATAATTAACCAAAATACATGAAAACTCCACAAATCGACAAAATGCTTCAAATAAAAGCAATAAACAAACCATAAAAATTTGCACAAAATATTTGAGATAAACACCAACATGATTTCATGTACTTGAATGAGCTCATTCTTGCTTAGCGAAAGTGTAGTCAAATTAGTTATTTATCCTTTATTGCTAGGACACTATCTATGTGAAGAGATAGCTCCTAGGCCTAGCTTTGTCAAATTCCAGCATCATTTCCTATCACATACAAGAAATGATAGGACTGCTGGTCAATGTTGCAATTAATCTTGCTTTCCGGCATCATTTTCTAAGATGATTTTTTTTATCAAATGAGAGGGACAGTATCCCTAGCATTGAATGATGATAAAATAACTGCCTGTATGTATAGTTGACAGGGTTTAGAAAACTGTGAATATTATTATCAATATTTTACAAAGTAACAACCTGAATTTCAGTTCCCAGGTAATATGGTTGATTTCCATGTATCTAGACACATTTACTAGCATCTATAATAACATCAACTCTAAACATCACAACAACATCGATTAAAATATGTTAGGAACTATTGGTTATTTAAATAAATTGCAAAGACACTATTTATCATTGATGCCAGAAATCGAATTCCAAAATTTCCCTGCAGTTTTAAATGGCAATAATAACCTATTAGAGCAAGAAAAATCTCTGGCATATCCATAAAGTTTCAGGCTTAATTGCAAAAGTTTATAAAGTTGCTAGTTGACTTTTGGCAAAAGACATTGCATCCTTGTCCAAAATAACAACATATAGCAACAGGTCCTACCCATGAATATACTCCTCCACATGAATATATCCAGCACAAGGAGATTACACAAAGATATTGGGATACTTTATTCATCTCTTTGAAAAGATATTTGACAAAATGAAAAAAAAATAGCTCAATTTCTGAGATCCCAAATTGCATAGTAATTTCTCTCATTAAAGATCTCTTGATGACTATAGAAGACTTGTCATAAAAACACATTTTCCTTGGCCCACGAGAACATGATCACAAGGGATGAAAATGTTCGATAATTTTAATCAATCCACATATACAATGCCTACAAAATTGCACCTCCTATTCAAGATACAAAATGAAAAGTATTAGATGTACTACTGCTGACCAGCAACTATCTCTTGTCTTCTGGTTTTGTCATGAAGCTTAACAAAACTCCTGTACCAAGTATCGTGGCTACAAATCCCAAGGAAATCTCCATCGGTGTATGATAACCTAAGGAAATCAGAGACAACAAAATTATCCAAAAATAGTTAGTGATACTTCTGAAAAGAGCATAACATAAAAACACATTATTCTGATGCACTGAATTCTCCACTAGGTTCATATTAAGGTTATATGAAAACTATGTCCACACTTAAAAGTTTACATCAATAGCAAATTTAATATGTAAGGATGCAAAACCACTAGAAGTTGCATATCAAAAAATGGATGATTCTCCAAGTTAGCTGCCAATGATGTGACACTCACCAAAGTAATCTGCAACCATTTTGCAGCCAATGAAGCCTAAAATTGCACCAACAGCAGGCTGCATGGATTTGAGAATGGGAGACAAGGCATTATGATACAAAACAAAAGAGATTATTCTGATTTCATATTTCAGTTTTTTTATGGTTGCACCCACAAGCAAAAGAAAGTAGATTGATTTGAAAAGAACTTTTGAAAGTTCTAAAAACAAAGCATATCATGATGACCAAACAATGAATAGCAGTTGTTACCTCAATGGAAAAATGACTTCCTGGAAATGGTACAGGTTTCAAAAAAACAATATCAAAATTTCAAGCCAGCAACAATATCAAAATCTTAAGAATAATAGGACTGCTGGCCAATGTTGCAATTAATGTTGCTTTGAATAAATCAAAATCTTAGAAAATCTCCACTTGGGTCAAGGACGAAGACTTACTCAATAATTGAAATTGGAGAATCTATTGTCTGTGTGCCACCGACTCTCTTTAATATTTGAAAAGAAAGGATTCAGCTCAAAAAGGCATGACAAACCAATTTGCAGTGAAGGTAAGGAATTGTAAAGAACACTTTGTGCACTGCCCTGTCTTGCTGTTTCATCTGCTTCATTCTAATCTCAAAGACTTCTCTGCAATGGCAAAGCCAAAGTTCGAGGATCTCAAAGTATCATATGGGAGAAAATATGAGCCTTTGGTGGAACAATATAAAACAGCCCCTCATCCTAGATGAATTTACTGTCATGGGATGAAGAAATCACAGCACTGCTAAAGCCAAGGGGCTAACAATGGAGAAGATCAATCTTCTTCTGACACAATGAAGAAAAACTGAAACTCTCTAAAATAGAAAACTTTGAGATAAAGAAAAATGTCTGCATAGTGGCCTCATAAATGCCAGAAAATTTCCAGGATTTTATAACTGAATTGGGAGAAATACTTTCCTTGATCCATAATGGCATCACTGCCCAGCTAGACAACTACAACTTAATGATACAATAATGATATGTGAAATGTCTTAAGCACTTCACCGATACAACTTATGATGTTTACTTGGGGTTGCATACAATCTTTCTGGGCACACTTTGAGCAATTATGGGCATTGTTTGAAGTACCAGTAGCAATTATGGTTTTGCATATTCACCAAAGGCAAGACATAATGTAGTCAGAAGTTGAGACTTCCAATTCAAAAAGACTCTCTTCTGTATTATCATTCTGTTAACGAGGGATTTACTCTTGATTCAAACTTTGCTTACTTATAAAGTAAGTTCTAACCAAAAGTTATGCTGAGCCTAAACACCTAGTTGCGGTGAGGGTTTGATGAAGACAAAACCCAACAATTTTGTATTTGATGCAGAGGATGAAGTAAACTGTGCATGTTAATAAAGACTCTTAAGAAAAGAGGCTTTTATGCCCATGAACAAGTTCATGCATTTATAAGTTTTTCGCTAGCGTATATTTTCATATTCATTTGGCATGTGCAAGTGGCAAATGAGAACCAGGAAGCTAAATATTTAGTAGGAATATTAATATTTCTCTTCTATAACCATGCTAGTTGTCTTTCTAGTCAAAGGTAGACTACTGTGAAATAGGGTCCCATTTTGCTGGAAAATTTACAAAGATATCTCTATAAAACAGTTTGCGTTCTTGTGGGGATTCTATAGTATGCCCAATCTTATATGATAGTTATAGAGGCTCCTGTTAGTGAGGCTACACTATTTCAATATATCACTTAAATGACAAATAACAGTTTAATTGTTTGTTAATCGGTGCTCATAGGTGAAGCCAAATTAGCTGCCATTGATCACCCAATTATTTCCTTGCTAACAGACTCAATTAGGTCATGCTTTTCTGCATCTATCTAACTTTAAGGGAAACATAAAATTTAATAAGAAATCTTTAAACAAGTGTCACCATCACAGGAATCAGAAAATCTGGATAGCTCAATTACACTTGTCGAAAAATATGTAAAATACACTCAAATCAAGATAGGAATATTGAAATATGGCAGAAACCAATCTTGTTGACAAAGGACTCCTATCTCCCACCAGATATACAATTAATCTTCATCTTTTATTGGGTCTAAAGAAAGAGCAAACTACGACGTGATTTTATCTGCATAATAATTGATTACATATTATATCAATTTTAGATGCTATGATCAAGCTTCACATTATTACAAATTTCTGTAATTAGAATAAGTATTCTTTCTCTAACAACGTGCATGGATGCTATGAGAAGGTCTGATTGTTGTGGCCTTGGATTTTGGGTGACAGGTAAATTTTCACCTTCCAGTAATTGCCGGGGCTATTTTTTGTACTTGTCTGGATCTGCATTTTGCTATCGGCATTGCTAATTTAGCCCCTAATATAAGCATACTATACCATACAAACCCTCAACTTTTTATCTACACTTCAGAGAAAGCACTGTATTCTATAGTAGATGTGATGTCAAACGAGACTAAGAATTGAAAATATAGGCAACATTATTTTACATTATCCTAAGATTCTTAGATGGGACCCAAGCAAATCCATGGTAGCCACTCTAAATCTTGCTGGTGTTGGTTTGGATCAAAAGGAGATGATAGAGATGGATTTGAGTCAGCCTCACTATTTGCATGTGAGAACTTGATCAAATTTATTGAAGATGTAAATTGCAGTGAGCTTGAGATGCATAGAGTTTTTGTGTTTATCAGAGAACTTCTAAAAAGTACAATGCCCATGACTAAGCTTCTTCAGAAAAAATCAGAGTATCCTTTCTGCACAATCATAACTTGTCCATAGAAGAGATGATCTAGTTGTTGGTGATTCTAAGCTCAAGCATGCATCAGGCACCCAAGAAATAAGTATCAGTGGAATTTTACAAGAGCCAATTTAGAGGCACAAGATAAACTTTTTTGTTGAAATTAGACTTATTAAACTACACTAAATAGATGATCAAATTTGACAGAGAGATTTGTTGTGGAAGCAATAATGTCTTTTAAGGCTTGGTTTTCCCTTCAATGTTGTTTGTCACATGGTGAGGAGAGAACCAAGATTAATGAATAAAAGTACATATTTGATCCAAAAGAAATTTGATTTTCTTTGTAGTACTACATTTGACCCACTGTAGGTTCTTCCAACATTTCCACACTATTTCTTTTATCATCTTGAGGCTAGGATCAAACCAAGATACAAAATATATGTATGGCTTAAGGCAAACAATTTACTAAAGCAAGAATGTTCTTTCTATGGCACAATTGAACCATCAGAGGATAGATTTGTACAAAAATTTGTTAACTACTACTCTAAAGGGAGCAAGATCCGATACTGCCAGCACAGTTAGCTTTTCAACTACTCAAATTCCTTGATGAGAATGTGCTACCTTCACAAACATACTTCACACGGATGCCAATGGAAGGCATTTTGGCAACTCTATCTCCATGAATTCTCAAAGTGGCCATAGAAATCGTCTTTCCAGTGTTATTGTATGACTTCCATGAAAGCTTAACCAATGAATCAATGAAATCATAATGAGTTTCGAAACCATAATGATGGAGTCCCAGCTAGCTATCACAAGACCTGCTTGATTGCAGAAGAATCCTTGCTATACTGCTTGTTGTTCTTCTATTGTCTATGTTGTCGTTTTTCTGCCAATGATAATGCTACCTATCGGCACTGCTACGGTCATGTTGCTACTTACACACACGATTCAAGATAGTCCCTCCTAGTGCACCTATCGACCAAGCTTTAGAAAATATATCGTTCTTCTATTGTCTATGATGTCGTTTTTCTGCCAATGATAGTGCTACCTATCGGCATTACTACGGTCATGCTGCTACTTACACACCCATTTCAACAGAGTCCCTACCAGTGCACATGTTGAGCAAACTTTGGAAAATATGAATTCTCAAAAAAAATTATGCACAAGCTATGGGTCTTGTGCAGCCTTACCAAAATCTCACTTGAACTTCGGTTATGATTTTCATGATCCAATGGATTTGTGGATGGAGACAGTTTTTCAAGGGGTTCCTAATGTTGCATCTTTTGGCATGCAATCAATTTTCCATTGTAAGTATGAATTGACAATGAAATTTTTGCTACAAATATTATGTACTTTTAGAGGCTGCATTCAAGACAATCATTCTATCAGTCAATTTTTTTGTATGATTGCATTGGAAATGGAGTTATATTTGATAAAGAAAATTTTAAATGGTTGAAGTAGGAATGTACATAAATAAGCTCGATGCTCTAGCATTTTTTTCACTTGGTTTGGTTTGCAATAGATTGATAATAAGAATCCATATCCTAATGGAGAAGCCATTGTTGTAGTTTATCTTTAGCTTGCATATCAGTTTGGTTTTCAGTTTGAAGAGAGTGGTTTGTTTTTAGTGACCAAAGCATATTTGTAAGTTGCAGGCTTCAAAGAAAAGTTGGATGAAGGCACTAGGTCTATGATTCTTAGCTCCTTACAGAGAGGACTCCATCCCAAATTGGAGCCAATGTTAGCACTGAAATTGTCTAGGTCAAAATTTTGAACCTTTCATCAGGTTTGCATCAATGTCGCTAATTTTCTTTTCCAAGCCTCAAATATTTGTGTCAAAGTTTTTCAAATCCCATCACTGCCAAAGGTTACCATGGCAAGTCTCATGATGTCTATGTCTTTCATAAAAGAAAATCTGGCTTATTTTTCCCTCTCTCCATTTGAAATATCAAAAGTTTCCCTTGTTAAGCCTTACCTAATATTACTTAAATTAAAATAAATATTATTTTATTTTAAATATAAAATATCTTTTGAAAGACTATTATTATGATTTTATATTTAATATAAAAACAAGTGAGTGGGGTTCTTTAGCCAAACCTAAAATCCAAAGTATAAATTTATGAGTCAAACAAAGGTATGGCAAACCAAAAATATATGGCTTCGACAACATCCTTCACAGTTTAGTTGTCTCCACAAGTCGAATCAAGCATGCCATTCTATATGTTAAGCCAAGAATCAAGTCAAGTTTCAAGACCATCCACAAGAGCACCATGGGATCCCACAACCCAAACCATTGCGCTACGCGTCGAATAGGTTTTGAAATGCTTGTTCATATAAACATAAGAAAATATTTTTCCTCCATGGAGGTGGGATATGTCCCACTACCAAACAAAACAAAGTTGTGCTTATCTGTTGAAACTAGCGGTGCTGAATGCTCAAAATATACCACGGAACAGATGCCAATAAAATAATAGCCATGATACACCAGTCAATACCAGCAAGCAAAAATTCAGAGGGTTGTGCGAATTGCAAAAAATTAACACCATAGGTGTTGGTTTTGAGATCATTTCATAAATTATGGTCCAAGAAATATATTAAAATAACAGTGACTATTGTTCATTGTCTTGCAATGATGACAATCAATCAATAGTATGCTTAGATCTGGTGGATGTCTGTGGAAGAGTAGTTTCATTTTCCAATGGAATATTTTTTCATTGATGTATATATGATAATATTTTATGATGCTCTTACAGGAAGAGCAGGTTCAGTTCTTCAAGGAGCTCCGATTCTATCAGTATTGAAATTTTTGTAAGATAATTTAAAGTTCTAGCTTCTCCAGAGAACTCAGTAATATTAAAGACATATCTGCTGATAGCAATGGTGGAAATTATTAAGGCGGTGCTATGTTAACCTTTGGATAAGTTAACATAAATTGTTACTTTTGTGGAAATGTTGCATCAAGAAGTTGGTTTGCAGAACCTATTGTTTGCAAAGGCACCCATGAAGACAAAGAAAATGAAGAAATAAAGGAATTCTCAGGGTATTTATGGATATGCAAGCATGTGGTATTTGGAAAAGTAGTAGAGGAATTAGATGTTGAGCGGTTACCTACTGCAGATTGAGGAAGACCTATTGTTCTAGTAATATTTCCAATTGTGGTGAAGTTTCTCTAGAAAAAGATAATGGTATATTTGCAATTGATGAAGATAAAACGAAAGTAAAGAAGCAGAAGGCCACAAAGGAGACAACGCAGGTGCTTATGTAATTTATGATAAGGTTTGAAGCATTGCTACTATGTTCCAACTCACATCTCTACTTTTAGGGATTTTCAAACCAATTTTTTGACACCTGTGAAATTTTGGGCATCAAATATTTTAGTGGAAAGTCTAATAAGATGAGAAAAGAGTACAGGGGATATCTCATGATACACATTTTCATCCACTTCCAGATTTGAAGGGATGCAATATTCAACAGATCAACATTTTGGATATTTCCAGATTTTCAATATTCCCGGGGCTATTTTTTGTACTTGTCTGGATCTGCATTTTGCTCATACCCTTTCTCCCAACTAACAACTTCTTTCTCCAATCCGTTATTCTATTTCAGAACTACAATTGGCAGCTCATGTCTTTCCGGAGCTATATAGTGTAGTAGTATGTCCCTTCTTGCAAACACAACCAAAATTGATATTTTAAAGATGACATCTAGGTATCAGTTGTTTGCAACCTACTTGCTAATCAAAAGCTCCTTCATTCCTAACTGCCATCTATTTCAACCTACTCGTGTTGCCATATATTCAGATGGTAAATGTGATATTGAGGATCCAATCACACAGATTTATAACATAGATTTCTAAGATATAGCAGAGTTGTTAATCCTGTGCTTCTTCTTCCAAAGGACCTTTCCTTTGTCCCCTTGACTTATCTTCTTACACATAATCTCCACTGCCTTCTACCCTAAATTTAAAAACAGATTCAGCACTATTTTTGGCCAATTCGCTTAGTAACTTTCAAAGGCAGTTACCTCTCTTATTTGAATAATAATGGTCTTGGAGGTATTGTGCAGTTAAATCCTTTTGCTAAGGATGATTTAAGCAATTGGAGAAATATCATACTCTCTTTGCTTCCTTGATATCTAAAATTAGAATATGGTTCCTCAATGATAAACCTCACATTCTTAGGACATCACTTACCGGAAAAAAAAGTGTCTGGCATTACCCTGCAGATGGATAAGATGAAATAGACTTAGGTGAGGGCAGGGTGCTTTATTGCTATGGATGGGTGGACTGATATTAATCGATGACTAGTCATTAACATTATTATTACATCTTCAACAGATCCAGTGTTTCTTAAGGTTGTTGATTGTTTTGGAAGGATTCAGCTTTCCAATTTGAGATTATACGAAATGCTATAGAGGAGGTTGGACCCTCCAATGTGGTGCATGGAGTCATAAATGCAACACATGCTTGCCCATTAGCTGGATTGTTATAGGCAAATATATTGGATGTTGGAACCCATCTTGTATATTCCAGGGTCAATGTTGTATGTGTGAAAATTGTGAAAATTGAGTCAGATGTGTTTGTGGGAAGTGCCCTAGTTGACATGTATGCAAAAAGTGGGAACATAGAGGGTGCAGAGCAAGTCTTTTACAAATTATCTGAACGGGATATGGTCTCATGGAGTGCAATGATCACTGGATATAGCCAGCATGGACATGGTGTGGAGGCTTTGAAACTCTTTTGCCAAATGCAAAGGCTAGCTATGAAAGGAGATCAGTTTACCTTTTCCAGTAGTCTTGCAGCATGTGCCAGCCCAGCAGCTTTGGAACAGGGCAAGGCAGTTCATGCCCACATCATAAAAACAGGCTTTGGCTTGGATGTCTTTGTTCAAAGTGCTCTTGTTGATATGTATTCCAAATGTGGAAGCATAAAGGATTCACGCAATATTTTCGATAGAATGACTACAAGAAATTTGGTCTCGTGGACTACAATGATTGCGAGATATTCCCAGCATGGACAAGTAGAGGAGGCTCTCCAACTTTTTGAACAAATGCAACTGGTAGGTATGAAGCCAGATAGCATCACTTTTGTAGGTGTTTTGTCTGCATGCAGCCATGCAGGCCTTGTGGACATGGGGCATCGCTACTTTGATTCCATTAGTCGAGATCATGGCATGACACCAAAATTGGAGCACTATGCTTGCATGGTTGACCTCCTTGGCCGTGCTGGGAACCTTCATGAGGCAGAGGAATTCATCAGCAAAATGCCCTTTGAACCACCTGCCTTGGTGTGGAGGACCTTACTAGGTGCTTGTAGAATCCATGGGAATATGGATCTAGGGAAACGTGTGGCAAAATGGGTTCTTGAGTTGGACCCATTGTATCCAGCAACTTATGTGCTGCTATCAAACATTTACGCTGCAACTGGAAAGTGGGATGATGTAGCAAAGGTGAGAAATATGATGAAAGACGGGGGGGTGAGAAAAGAACCAGGACGTAGTTGGATTGAGTTAAAGAACAAGTGGCACTCATTTGTTGTAGCAAACAGATCACACCCAGAAACAGAGATGATCTATGCAGAGCTTCATAGGTTAACTGGATGGATGAAGGAAGCAGGCTACATTCCTGACACAAACTTTCTTCTGCATGATGTGGAGGAATGGATGCACTGTTATCCCATATCCACTGAAAGCTAACTACTGTTGTTGGTTTTATGATGTTTCCAATAAATTCATGGCAAACCTTTGTCTAAGTGGGACTAGAGATGAATCATATAAAGACAGAGCTTCCATCAGTGGAATGGCTCTTTTGGACATAATTTGGCCTTTGGATAAGAGAAATTCTTCCCCTTAAAAATATTGCCAAAATTATTCAAGCAGATTATAAAGTGAGAAACTCTTAGAGCCGTTCCCATTTTTTTGACAATAAACTTTTTTAGTTTGGCTCGGAAATATATTTATGTTGCATCTAAGATGCTAAAATGACAATTTAAGGGCATTGAAGTCTTTGACTTTGTTTCCAGGATGGAAATCCCTCACTGATTCCTTTCATTGACTCTTGGACAAATGATGTCTTAAAGAATCCCAAACTATTGGTTGTTTCTATGATGGGATGTTTTTTGCAGTGATTAATGATGAGATAAAACTCCATAGACCACAGTTCATGGCACTTGCAGGCGGAAGTCATGATGATTAGTCATTGAACTCTTCTGGGAATTGGAAGCACTGTTCCTCTTACTCAGATTCAGTGTATGCTTGGCATCGAAGCTTTATGTTGACTCTGCATCTCATGACACCTTAGGGACTGGACATGCAATCACAGTTAGAAAATGCCATGTGCTAAAATCAATATCGCTTCTGCTTTGTTTGTCATGAAGCATATACCTTTAAACATGGAATGGGTTTGTCTAGACTCTGAGATCTACTGCAAGGATTCGTAGAAGGAGATGACAGCAGGTTAAGAGTCAGAACATTGTTGCTCACTATAGGGTGTATTGTCATAGAATTATCTGAAAATTCTGTTAGAATGAATGAAATCTTTGCTCTTCTTTCTGGGACATTATATATGTGACTCTAATTTATGAATAAATATTGGACAGATGGGTAACATTATGGCATTATTGCAAGTTACTATTATGTGTAGTTACAACTTTGAGGGGTCTCTCGAAATGCGAAAATAGCAACTTAGTTGAAACTAGTTCCTAAAATTGTGAAGCTATGACTTTCCCGAGGAAAAGGTCAGATACTGAGTGGAGCTTGTTACACTAAGAATTTAAATACTTGTTATACACAAATGATTAGAATATGGAGAAGTTGAAACAGGACGAGTTGCTAGCAACCAAAGATTGCAGGATTCTACAAGGTATCACAAGGTATACATTTTGTATGGCTTATCACAGAACATGCCTTTGTTTGCTCTATAGGCTATTGATGCTATTAATGTACATCTGTAAGAATGGAATCTGACCTAAAAAGTAACTTCTTTAGCTTGAAAAAACAAAGCAATGTTTTACTGTGAGTGCAATGGAAAAGTTGTAGCATATCTTTGAGATTTCTTCTTTCCCATTCCCTTCTTTTACTGTTGATGCTATTGAAATACATCTACAAGAAAAAAAACTTAAGGTATTCCTGCAACTGAAAATAATATGGACTAATGTCTTAATGGAGTGTATATGCAAAAGCTATTAAATAAAAGATGGATACGCAGTGATTGAGAAGGGCGACTTATAATAAAAGATTTTGAAGTCTGGCAGCATTAAGAATTTGGGGATTAAACTCACAGTGTAATCATGGATCGAAATGAAACACGCAGGGTCTAAGATGGCAACTAAAATTGAATTGTAGAGATTTCACATTGTCACATACCTTTGAATGCTCGAAACCCTTCTGAAATGTACAGCCAAAGCAGTTTGAAAACCTCCAGATACACGCTACAAACTGGTAACACGATTCTTTGAAACAAACAGTAAAAATGAGCCTCATATGGGTGAAAATCAAGAATTTTACCAACGTGATTCAGCCTTGATTCAGCATGGGCGATGCTAGGGGTTTTATTGGCACTCTAGCAGCCAAATCGTGGGCGAATTGGACTCCAAAACCGCTATTTCTTCAAATCGAGGGCGAACCATAGCTCCAAAAAAACCCATGCCAGAAATTGAGGGCGAACCATAGCTCCAAAAAAACCCATGCTAGAAATTGAGGGCGAACAATAGCTCCAAAAACCGCCATGCCAGAAATCATGGGCGAATGAATTTACAGGAAACAACATCCCTAAAAATCGGGGGCGACTAGTGCATCCAAGGAAAAATCAAGGAAAATAAACTGGCGAAAATCAATTTTCCCCTATTTCTTCCACAAAAATCGCGGGCGACTGGTTTCTCCTATAAATTCCTGCTAAATACGATTTTGGCTATATAGTTTTTGAATATTTACAAAACAATAAATAGTGGGCTATTAAAATTAATTCTCAAAACCCTCTTTTACATAAAAACTCGCCCTAAAAAAAATTCGAAACCTTCTAAATTCGCCATTGGGCTAAATTTCGCCCCTAAAATCATCCCTGGCTAGCATTGCACCAAAAGAAGTGAGAAGCATTCTAAAACCCAGTATTGAAGAGATTGTAATGTCTATTCCATGTAAGGTCGGGCCAATTTTAAATTTACAATGATATTGTATCCTTGTCCAACCTTTGAGTAAACTTAAACGATGCTCATGTGAATTTTTGTTTTTGCATTATTGTCACATAGATCAAAGACATAAAAAAATATCATTGCAGTTATATAGTGATATAGCCTTCAAAACCATTTTTTGTAGATTTTAAAATTCAATTTCATTAAATATGGTCTTATTTAAATCTAAGATCCTCCAGAGATGGGTCAAAACTGGGTGTTTCCAAAGTATGAAATTGGATTCTAAAAGTACAATATTGGAATCCAAAAATGAAAAAATGGATTCCAAAAGTGCAAAAATGGGTTCCAAACATTTGATATAATTAATTTTGCAATTTAATAATTGAACAACCATCATTTTTTTTTTTAAATCTATAATTGAATAATAAATAAGTTGCACAATTATTAAATTATCATTAAAAATCAATACTTATTAAATTTGTTGTTATTGATTTTTATTAGATGAACTTAGTAAAAAAGTTAACTATATCACACTAACCAACTACAATAATTAAGAAATGAATTTGCTAATGATAAAAAATATTGTATTCATATTTACACATAGATGAAATCTAATATTATTTTCAAACGATAAAAAAATAGCAGCCACATTAAATTTTCATGTTTTACATCATCAATTCCTTTTAATAGGAACAAACATGGCCATAATTGATCTTTGAAGTATATGTTGTTTATATCTTTCAAGTATATTTTAAAATATTTGTCTTTGAAAAGATTTGTTTTAACAAGAATGGCTTAATATTGTATTAAAATATGTTGCAGCTAAGCTTAACAACATTGAAATACAAAATAAGAGCATACATAGGTTCAAAAAAATTGCTCTATGGTGAGTGCAAAGTACAACCTATAAACTTTTGTAGTAATTCTTATAAACTTGACAAACTACTAGTGGTGCTGATTTAAAAATATACACCTAGGACCAAAACATATTTGCAATAGATTGGCAATTACATGATTAAGGGAAGGCACACTTGCTCCTTGCATCACCTTGGGCGTGATTAGAAGGATGTGACTCTTTCATGTCTACCTCCATGTTCTCCTGCAACTGGTGGATTATTTCTTCTTCTTTGAATTCAACTAGAAAAGAGCCAGCATAGATGTTCATATTTGAGGTTGAAGATGACCCTTGCTGAAAGATATGACCATTTCCTTATGCTTAGCATATTCCTCCTCTAAATATTGTATTTGAATGTTATTGTTTACCAATATATCCATGATAATTGCATTATGAGAGACATGTTTGTGTTCTAAGTCATGTGCTTTACTTGAGATAAAAAATCAAGGTTATGTGCCCATTGATTAGATCCTCTTGATATTGCAAAATCGATGGATACCTTGAATATATACTCGACAATTAGAGGGATGGTTCTCCATACTAGTTAATAGTATGGGTGACAAATTCCCTCACCTAGTCAGATGAAACCGGATATCTTTGCACCCACAAATCCTTGACCCCATGATTGAACTACAACCTGAAAATGGTCAGTTCAAACACTGAAATTCAAGGTAATGATTCCTGATTCCAGAATACCAAGAGACTAACAATAGTGCATAAGGATTTTGCCTGATTCAAAGTCCTATCAAATCACTGCACTGGGAAGTCCAATTGCTACCATGGCTAGGGACTATTCATGTAGGCTAGTCCTTGTATAGACTAGGAAACCCACGATGAAATAAATTGAAAGAATATGAAGAAATTAACTTAGGACAAATTCATTCCCACACCCAATTATGTTAAACAAGAGGCAAAATATGATTAATGCTATTACACACTAAGGAGTCCAGGACGAACTTATCGATGTGCATCAATTTATTGACCTAAAACTAGGTCAAGTGTTGAACATTGCTTCCAATATCCCATACTCATCCTCACAACTAGGTTCCATAGATTCAAGTTTCTAGAGGTCTTGAAATATGGGCATGTATGACGGCGGGTTGATGCTTAATGTATCATCCCTTCCCCCTTCAAGTGAGTTAACGCAAATGCTACATGGATTGTCCATACATGTGTTGGTTGAAGGGATTGTAAACTTAGGGAATGGGTGTGATGCAATCAAATTCTGAGTTTAGCACTCAAAGGATATGAAAAAGGGAGTTGTTGTTCCTCAAGCACTTGAATTTCCCTTGTTATACTAGCAACAATGCCTATGAGATTGTTACCTTTTGGGAGGGAGTTTTTGTTTATATATTGAACTATTATTGAAGAGTCCTTGAAGACAAGCATGATTTTTATACTTGCTGAGATTGCCACCTTGATTTCTTCAAAAAGGGAACAAGCCTCCACTTGGTTGTTTAATTTTGTTCCTAATCTCCATGCGAATCTGATTTCTTGAATTCCACTGGGATCAATGATGATCCTTCCCACACTTACCACCCCTTTTTGAAAATATTAAATTAATAGTTTGATGAAAAATAGCTTAAATTAACAACAAAATATTAAACATTCCAACTAATTTAAAAAATAAATAAACGCTTTCACTGACCATACTAGCATATAACTTTTACACAAATAAAGTATTATACACTTCTAATAAGTGTAGAAAATATCAATGACATTAAATTTTACATATGCATCTTATAAGAGTAACAACTACGTCCTCGATGGATCTAATAAGTATCCATCATTCACATCTTAACAACTATAAGGTTTTTAATAGTATTTTTTTTGGAAAGGTTTGTAATAGTACTTTGTTGAATTTAATAATAAATTAAATTTCAAACACAAATTACCAAACACTATAACCCACCATTAGAAAATATCAAACACGGTTATTAACTATACAAGTCAACACTTTTATACACTATAATTTCGTAACTATCAATTTCTCAAGCTTTTTACAACGAGTTTCCCATCTACTCTTTTTAGTACAAACAAGTTTGATCATAATTGATCTAATTATAACTTTTTATTTTAAATTTCGATACAAAGATTATCCTCAAGTTTATTTATAACTTTTTATTTTAAATTTCGATACAAAGATTATCCTCAAGTTGAAGGTGAATAACAACCCATTCTTGGGAAAAAGATGAGGAATACACCCTACGTAGTTTCACAATTATAACTTTATATTTCAAATTCCAATACAAAGATTATCCTCAAGTTTAAGGTGAATAACAACCCATGCGAGGGAAAAGGAGGGAAAAGGATAAGAGGAATACACCCTAGGTAGTACGAGAAGCACCAGGAGGGATTTTTGCTCATTCTATGGAGTTGTCTACAACTATTATTTCTACAATAAGAATCACCCTTAATATTATGCCAAACTTTCCTCAAAGATTTGAGATATAAATTTGGATATCCAATATTGATATTGCATGACAATCATGTTGTTTTACAATGAATATAAAATGTTATTTTGGAAACCTTAATTTATGAAGGCAAAAGGAAAAAAAAACTTATTTACATTTTTTCTTCATGACGATGTTCATAGACCAACATGAGATGTAGTAAAAAAAAAATCTAAAAACTCTTTATCACTTGATCTTATAAATTAAACCTTTGTATGATCAAAGTTTAGATGTCTGAGCAATGTTATTTTATTTAATGCCTTTTAGAATTGTATGTATATATACAATAATGAATGGTTTATTTACCAATAAAATTGTATTTGCAAAAGAACAAAGAAAATAAATAATTAGTATCATTGAATACAAATAATATTATTGTATTGTTAGTTATATGTTGCAAAGTTAAATAGTATATTGTCAGCAACGTATATATATTTGATTCTTATTTTTCCACAAACATATTTGATTCTTCTTATAATAGTTTAAAATAAATAAGATAAGTAAGTTCATTTTATAGCCCCGAGGATTAGCTCAAGCGGTCATGAGCCAAATGTGAGACCCCCCCCTCCCCGGGATTTGGGAGATCGTGTGTTTGACTCTCTTGATCCCCTCGGGTTTAGGCTCCATAATCAAGGCCAACGGTTTACCTCGTTTACCATCCATGAATCATGGGGAAGTACTGGGAGAGTTTTTCACGAGATTCTTCCTTGGAAAAAAGTAAGTTCCTTTTATCCGAAATAACCAATAAGTAATATATATATATATGAAAAACATAAAACCACATAAAGATGAATAATATATGAAAATTACAATGGTTAAAGTTGTCTTATTGCAAAGAGAAATTACAACTACAAGTTAGCACCAAGGAAAGTTAACCATAGAAAGATAAATAATATACATAATTTACTATGGTTAAAGTTACCATATTACAAAGAGAGTCACAACTACAAGTTAGCACTGAGGATGATGGTCTCGGTGTCTTCAAAAAGGAGCGCATGGTAGTTGTTTATGTTCTCACTTTCATATGAATCGTCAAATGCCCAACTTGATGGTAACTAAAACCAAATTTCTTGATTGTCTTTTATACAATGGTATTGACCATCATCTACAAACAGTATATTTGAGTTTTGCTATTGATGTCATACTTAGCTAAAACATGTTTAATTTTTTTCTTATGAATATAAAAAATCCTCCAATATTTATGTACATGGATGATTGGCAAATTTTATGTATGCATTGCCACTAACCCAAAGTAAATATAAACCTTTCATCGTTCAACCAAACTTGGTTAAGATGTACATTTTTTGTTTAGAATATAAATATGTAAACCATAGAACAACAAAAAATGTTCTCGGGCAACATTCATAACCTAATGACTAAACATATATGTGTAAATCCATAATAGGTTAAATCCATGAAGACGTGTCACACATTTTGGCAAGAGAGGAGGGATAAAATGATGTGAGAGGGCCTTCGATCGAGGTAATTTTCTAACCCTTGGTTAAGGTCACAATATTATCGATTTATGAAGGATTTAAAAAAAAATTTGGTCGGTTCATTTAGTATTAAAAATATGGAATTACATTTTTGAAGTGTTGGGCATACCTTCTTGTAGTAGAGAAATGAATGCTTATAAGAAGCATTGTTGAACCCTTCTAGTAGTTTTAATGTGAATTATTTTGACAAAGGGTTGAAACACCCTTTTCGTAGGATCAACATAGTATTATCTTTAATGTGTATCAAACAATGCTTCTTAGAGTAACAAGGTTAGGATGTATACAAAGAAGGATCAATTAACCCTTTTGTAGTAGTGATTTCTAAGTAATTTTAAAAAAGGCTTAACTGACCATTATGGTAGTAGATAACTAGTTTTATATATTGAGAAGTGTTAGTGGACCCTTCCTAGTACAATTTATTATAGCAATGGAAAAATAATTATTGTCTAGCTATTCCATAATGGATATATGAAATACAACACAAGGAAGATAGATCAATAGTTATAGGAATGTGACATAATGATGATGAATGCAAAGTGATTTAAAGGGTGATATAAGAATGCATATGAGGAATGGTATTGCATAAACATTTCTTGTTGCTTGTATTTCGAAGGGTGCGAGTAAGTCATCTAGTGGAATATCAAAATTGCAGGTTGGATTCTTGATTGAATAAGGTAAGGTAGTTGGGTGTGAATTTGTTTTGACTAATCAAAACTATGTGAAAAAATGAAAATGGCATTCCTTGTGATGGACTTATTAGGTAGTTGAATAAGGGTAATGAACAAAAACTATCTAAACAAAAGATTATTCCCTTGGCTAGGCCTATTAACTAGATATTATAGCAAGGATTAAATGCACAAGGCAAAAAAGTTCATCATAAACTTCTAGTGAGTGAATTGAGAATGTTTATGTAGAAGGATCGATAGACCCCCTAGTAGTTGCAATATGTGAATGCTTTTGATAAAGGGTTTGTTGAACATACCATTAGGAATGATTTAATGTTATCTTTAGAAAGTGTTGAATGGATCTTATTGTTGTATCTAAGTGAGAATGTTCCTATGAGAGGAATAAATGATGCTTATAGTAGTGTTATAGGGAAAGTAGTCAAGGATAATGGATTGACCCCCAACAAGAGGTTGGATTCTTGATGATAGAGCATGATTGATAACTTTATTCTTTCTCAAATTAGATTAATAAAAATGAATATTCATGAAAAAAGAGAGATAGAATACCTCTTGGTGGGTGGTTATTTCTAGAATTTGAATGTATATCAATAATTTGAATCCTCCACACTTGGATTCCCTAACGCATGCACACACTCAAACTCAAGAAACCTTTACTCTTTATTTTGACAATAAATCAAATTATAAAGATGCATTCAAATACAATTAACACACTATTACCAGGAAATAGATTTTCCAATTTAATCATTTGAAAAATATCCATTAGCAATTAAAAACAAATTATATCATAATTTTTGGGGGATGAAAGAAGAGATATATATATTATAAAATTTGAAAGTTTACAACAATATTGAATCCATGTCCATGTTGCTTGTGACATCCTAACCAAGGCTTGGCTTCCTCCTTGCTTGAACTCGTCCAAACTCTCACTCAATCAAAGGATTTGGATCACCGTTCAATAGGGGAGCCAAAGGTAGGCTATGCAGAATCTTGACCAATGGCTACGAAGAACATAAGCTATGAAGAACGCTAAGCACAAATTTGGCAGCTTAATATCTAATTGGAATATGTCAAAAGGAGTGCACATCAAATTCAAAGGGATCTCCAATGAGTGGTTGCACGCCATATTTTGTTGCTTCCTTTATCTATATTATTTTATGGAACATAATCCTAGACACTTTGACAATATTTTTATCTGAAGTGATTTCCTAACTTTTGAGTTGTGACATTATTAGCAACCCATATAAAGATATACTAGCCACCTCATAAATTCAAATCCACCATTCAATGGCTTATATGCACCATTTTTTTGAAAGAGGGTATGATGGCCTAAGACCAAGTTTAGGAAGGTGAGTCATTTTAGGTGAAAATAAAAGGGTTGATTAAACATTCTAGTAGTATCAATTTGTAAATGTGTTTGAAAATGGATTAGGTGATACTTCTTCTAGCATCAATCTAGGATTATGTTTTGAGAAGTTTCTTCCAACCCTTCATGTTTGACTAAAACAAGGTATTTCCACACAAGTCAAACACCTTAAGCAACCACACACACAAATAGATCTTAGATCAACACATCGATTTCTTTACATGGTTAAAACACGGAGAGGGGGAAACAGTCCACGGCCTGAACCAATTAGCTGCTTGAGGCAATATATTATGCAAAAGGAAAAATTATTTGCATATGAGTTTCTCGGAATTGATCACCAAGCAAATGACCCTCCATGCTCTTTAAATAGAGATCAAGGGCTAATCAAGTGTTAATCCATGGATCAATAGTCGTTAAGGTCGAGGTAAAGATGAACTGTCGAATCACTCAATGTCGAGAACATATTGTGAACATCGAATTACATAAGTACAAATGCATACTAAAGAAGCACACTTTACCTAAAGATAGATTAGACCAAGTTGATCTTAACTAACTCCTAAGTGTGTAAATATCCTAGCATCCCCCCTTAAGAACAACTTGGGATAGGATTGAAGTATTGACAAAGGTGACACAATAAGAAAAGGAAGGAGGCATTTGAACTCCTAGCATATATCGAAGTTTAGAAAACTTTGCTTTTGTAAGAGACTTTGTGAAGATCTCTACAACTATATTGACTTTGTGAATAAGTTTCTTGATGGAGGGCATATGCATCTCAATGTGTTTGATGTGTCGATGTTGAAATATATATTTTGTGAGATTGATGGCACTCTAATTATCACGCCATTGGCTAGTTAGATGGTGTTGCTAGAATCCAAACTTGGAAAGGATTTGTCAAAGCCATAGGGCTGCTTGACTTGCATCAATTGCAACTCGATACTCTTGTTTTGCTAAGAAATAGAAATATCTCGTTGCTTCTTACAAGCCCAATTGGCAGGTCCAAAACCAAGCCTAAAAATATAACTTGCAGTAGAATTATGATTATCAAGGTCGCCATCTCGATTGGAATTAGTGAAGCCAACCAAAAAATGAGTTTTCCCTGAACTATATTTTATCATGGGACATTTGCATATGTTGAGAAACAAGATCAATAATAAAGGAAATATTAGGATGGGTATGAGTAAAGTACAAAAGACTACCAACTAAGTGACAACATAAGGTGGCATCTACTTCTGGGGTAGTGTGGGTGACAAAACATTTGACTCCATACTAAAAGGGAGAAGGGGATGGTTTCAAATATTCCATGTGAAAGTGATGAAGTCCACAAGCATACATAGATTGAGAAAGAAAAATTCATTCTTGGGTTTGCAAAACTTGGAGACCAAGAAAATAATGCATGTGTCCTAAGTCAGTCATTTCAAATTTATTTTTAAGGTTGGATTTCACATGCGTTAAAAGTTTAGGGACATTACTAGTAAGAATAAGGTCATTAACATAAAGAACAAAGATTTTGAGATGGTTTTCTACTTTCTTGGTGTAGACATTGGGGTCAAAATGACATCTAAAAAACAAATGTCAAGAAGAGATCTATCCATTTTGGCATACTAAACCTAAGGACATTGCTTAAGGCCATGGAGATATTTATTAAGCTGAAAAACTAGGCTAAAGTCATTATGAACATATCCAGGAGGTTGTTTCATGTAAATAATCCAAGTGGATCTGAGAACCCTCAAAAATCAATTGTCTCAAATCCTGATGAAATTAGCATCATTGTGTAGGGCTCGACAATATATTTCCAACGACACTTGAATCGCCTCAAACGAACGTCGTATGAGGGAGATATGGCCTTCTGAAGTTTTGGTAGAACATGAGGAAAAAGGGAAAAAGGGGACCACATGGAAGGCCCACTTGATGCCACGTGGCATGACCATACAGCTGACTTGGCAGGGAGGACATCATCATGGTGATGTGGCAGCATGAGATGCTACCACGTGTCACCATATTCGACCTATTTTCCACACATGTGGAATTATCCAGAAGTGCCACGTAGCGTGCTGACATGGCAAGTACAGTTGGCATATGACTAGATGCTGATAGGGCACATGTGGGCCAATGGGATGGTGCCACATGGCACTATCAATTTGACCATGAGGACATGGAATTCGAAAATTTTGGATTATTCTATCCACTTTATAAGAATAAATCAAATTTGTTGGATACATATATACAAGAGATGAGTTCATGGGATTCACTCCCATGACCTCCCAACACATAAGAAAATGACTTAACCAACAAGCCACCGTTGTCACTTATTAAGGGCTATGGGAATCAAATTATTTAAGGTGATACCATGTAATTTGTAGGGTTTGGGGCCACGGTTAGGCCACTAACTCCCTTTATAACCCATGCGTTTTCACCCTTTGGCACACAGTTCAGACCCGAGTTGTGCACATAGTTTAGGAAAACAGTTCTTGGCACAAAAATCGAGAATTTTTCACATGGATCAAGGATCATTTTGGCACAAATATTCACATTGCGTTTGGCACAAATTCCAAGGCTAACATGGATCCTGAGGTGGGACACTAGAGATTTGCATGTATCTCGAGGTGGTTTGCACACGTATTGAGGCGATTTGTAAAGAGGTTGAGGTGGTTTTGTATGCATTTCAAGACATGCATGTATCCCGAGACTGTAAGGACTGTACAGACTAGCACTACATAGAAGTTTGTGCCAAAAGGGGAGTCCCAAGGACCAGTTCAGAAGGTGGTCGTGTTTATAGTAAAAAGTTGTAAAATTTAGCAAGGAGCCTAAATTTGGCTTATGTTTCTGCATCCAAAGATACAGAAATAAAAGTGCTCGCATGACCCATTCAACTACACCAAACTACAGCCATGTTTATACTTCAGAGTTGCATAATTGCTTGTAGAAGCTACTGGTGAAGTATGTTTCTGCTCCATAACAACAGAACACAAAGGTGATATCAGGGGTTGATATTTAGCCTTCCTTTTGTATATTGTTAAGCATTTTGAGACTATCGATGAATGGCCCCACTATTGGAGTGGACCTCGAGATGTATCCCAAAGCGGGTGAACTCCGTTAGCAAGTTCTGGTGTACTTGTGAGTTATTTTTGTCTCTCTTAGTATCTCTTTATTATCTCATAATTCTATGGATTAAATCAAGCTAATGTTCATAAGCTTGGATGTTTAGCTAAAATAAACTATTCTGCATAACATTGCAAGAAGCACTGTCATTTTAAAAAATCTTAAAACTAAAAAAAAATTGTTATCCTGAAGAGCTAATGGTTAATTGGTAACGATCATGATTGAGCAGGATTGATAGGTGGATTCTTACAAGAACTAAGCTAAATCGAGGAGAAGGCAAACTTGCTAGTTTCAATCCATAAGTGCAAAGAAGAGCTCGCAAATGTGAGATGGAATCCGCGGGAAATGAAGGAGGAGATCCTCTCATGAGCCCCCAGGAAATTATGAATACACTCCTCGAGTTGAAGGAGTTGGTTGAAGAACTCTACCATAAGGATTAAGGAGAAGCTTATACATTGGTGCAAGTGGGTTGTGAAAGAGAAACCATGGACAAAGCATCGAAGCAAGCATGGCTTCACAATCTCGAAGAGTTTGAATCAGTGCAGAAATATCTTTCGCAAGCTGATGGTACATCACACCAGGATGGTTATTGTGATGGAAATTCATCTCCAAAAAGGGATGGACATTCCAAAGGAGGAATGAATACAATCTCTCCTCACAAATATGTTACAGTGGTAAGTCCTAAAAAGTTTGGTAAGTACTCCAATGTTTCTTTTGATTCTGAAGAGGAAGGTCGAGTACCACCATATTTGTGGAATATATATATATCCATGATTTTTCTGTGAATTTGGTGACCATCGTATGGAAAAGTGTTGGAGGAGACAATCCTTGCAGGGTCTGATCATGCCATAAAAGAAGGAGGCAAAGGGAAAATTCCATTTTCCAAAGCAGAATAAAGAGAATGGAAAGCAAGGAGTGTGGTTCAAGAACATGAACCAAAATTATTGCATTCATTGTCGTATGAGTGGGTTCTTGGATGTAGAGTCGGAATCAGACAGTTGTGAGGCTTCTTCCACAAAAAAGAAGAGTCCCTAATCCATGAAAGATCCCTATCTAGAAAAGTGTTCATTTAGGGGAAGCAACCTAAACTAAAACAGTCATGGTCATCATCTTGGGGAGGTAACCTAAGATGAAACAGTTGTGGCCATCATTTTCAGGAAGCAACCTAAAATGGAATTGTTATGGTTATTAATTGTAAATAGCTAAATATCATGCATATGTAGTCCTTCTATTTTCCATTATTGTAAGTAGGATGAAAATTTCTTCTTTGTATGAAGTGTGAGTGTAGAATACTTATTATAAGAGTGAAAAAAGTATAGGTGGTTTTTGTTCTAATGCCATGTGCATGTATGCTTTGTGATATGTACTTTTAAAGGTGTCGTGTAAATTTCATGTTTATGTAAAATGTATATGCCTTGTAAATAAGCAAGTAAACATTGCATATGTTGTGGAAATATGTTTTGATTTTTCTTTCAGGGAAGTGAGAGAAGGAAATGTACAAGAAATTCATTGAGAAACTCCAACAGGTACATCAATCCAAGATGGGAAAGGCATGATAAGCACCATAATGATTAGATTCAAGATGGAGGTCCAAGATGGAGATCAAATCCAAGATGGAGAGCCAAGATGGATATCTAAGATGAGGATCCAAGATGGGGATTCAATATGGAGATCCAAGATGGGGATTCAATATGGAGATCCAAGATGGATATCCAACATGATGAACCAAGATGGAGAGCCAAGATAGAAATCCAAGATGGAGATCCAAGACAGAGAATTGGTCCCAATATGGGAATCCAAGATGGAGGATAGTTCCAAGATGGAGATCAGTTGCGGTGCAGATTAAGAAGGTGGGTAGAGGGAGCCTTATCTACCAAGTGAAGAACCTTTTGGGGTCCAAAAGGGATTTTAGTGGGGAGGTATGATCCAGGCGGATTTGAGAACCCTCAAACCTCAATTATCTCAAATGATGATGAAATTAGCACCGTTGAGTAGGGATCGACGATATATTTCCAACAACGCTTGAATCGCCTCAAACGGACGTTGTATGAGGGAGATATGGCCTTCTAAAGTTTTAGCAGAACAGGAGGAAAAAAGGAAAAAAGGGGTGCCACGTGGTAATCCCAAAGGCTACCATGTGGTATGATCGTACAGTTGAGTTGGCAGGGATTATGTCATCATGGTGACATGGAAGCACGAGAATATACCATGTGTCAGCCAAATTCGACCTATTTGGCACACACATGAACCTATCCAAAAGTACCGCGTGGCATGTTAACATGGCATGTTGACGTGGCAGGTGACATGGCAGGAGGATTGAGGTAGAGTCTGGCATGAATACCGAGGCCAAGTCTGGCGTGAAATCCAAGGTTGGTATAGATCTTGAGGTATGAAACTAGATATTGGCACACATATCGATGTGGTTTACACACATCACGAGGAGGTTTGCACAAAGGCCGAGCTGGTTTTTTAATACAGTTCGAGATGGGCATGGATCCCAAGACTGTACGGACCAGCATTGCATAGAATTTTGTGCCAGAGGGGGAGTCCCAAGGGCTAATTCGGACGGTGGTTGTGTTTATAGTCAAAATTTGCAAAGTTTTGCAAGGAGTCCAAATTAGGGTTTTGTTTCTACATCCGAGCATCCAAACAGAAAATTTCTCAACTACACCCAAGTACAGCCATGTTTATACTTCAGATTTGCATACTTGTCAGCAGAATATACTGGTGAAGTATGTTTCTGCTCTAGAACATTAGAACTCAAACGTGATATCATGGGTTGATATTTAACCTTCCTTTTGTATATTGTGAAGCATTTTGAGACTAATGATGAATGGCCCCACTATTGGAGTGGACTCGGAGACGTATCTCGAATCGGGTGAACTCTATTAACAATTTCTAGTGTACTTGTGATTGATTTCTGTCTCTCTTATTCTCTCTTTATTATCAAACAATTCTATGTATTAAAGCAAGTTAATGTTCATAAGCATGGATGTTTAGCTAAAAGAAAGTATTCCACATAACATTGCAAGAAGCACTGTCATTTTAAAAGATCCTAAACCTAAAGAAAATTTGTTATCATGAAGAACTAATGGTTAAGTGGTAACGAGATATTTTCATATCGGTAAATTTCATCTAGAAAACACCCATGCAAGGAGGAAGATTTGACATCCATTCGATGGACCTCCCATTTATGTAAGCATCAAGGGAAAGAACAAGGCATTTTGGCGATAGGGGAAAAGGTTTCATGTAGTCAATTCCTTCAAATTGGGAAAATTATTTGGTAGCTAACCTTTCCTTAAGTCTTGCAAGACTTCCATTTGATGCATACTTAGTTCTATACACCCATTTACATCAGACAAATTTTCTTCCTTTAAGAAGAGGTACAAGATATAAAGTATCGTTCACCATTAAGGAATGATATTTTTCATTCATAGATATGTCGCAATCTAGATGGCCAAAAGATTTTGCGGATGTGTTTGTATCATGAGTCTCTCAAACTTAAGACAAAAGAGAAGAGTTGGATCATTGGAACTATGAACATTGTTGACATTGAATTCTCATCGGCAAGATCACCGGATGCTTCTTATGTTGAACAGACCCCTCTAGGAAGAGATGTTGTTGGTGTAGATTCATGTTCAATGGAACCAACAGAAGAACATGAGTAGGCGGAGGTGTGTTTTCATCCTCTAAAGAAGAAACTGGAGTAGGATCACAAGAAAATAAGTTGCGAATAAAAGTTGGCACAATCACTGAAGTTGGATCACAAGCTGAAGATGGCACAAATGTGAATTAGGATCATGTGCTAAGAACATATTGTGACCTTCATATTACATAAGTACAAATACATACTAAAGAAACAAATTTTACCTAAAGACGCATTAGACCAAGTTGATCTTAAATAACTCCTAAGCATATAAATATCCTAATACTTCCTTGTATAGATGGCAATGATGATGACACTAGAATTCCAGAAAGTATATTCTAAGAATTCATATATATAATATGAGGCTAACAATTATAAGAATATTCTAAATGTGAGAATGTATATGGAGAATAATCAATTGAGCACCCTTAGTGATTTGTGTATGATTTTTACAAAGGATCAACCAATCCTTCTAGTAAGAGAACAACCCATTTAGTTAAATCAATTTAGAATTATCTTTACGATGTGATGGATGGCACTTCTTGTAGTAGAAAAGTGAGAATGTTCATGGAGAAGGATTGTTCAACCCTTGTATTGGTAGAAATTTCTGAATTGTATCACCCTTGTAGTTGTATCAATTTGTGAATGTTTTTTGAAAACGATCAACCAACCCTTTTAGTAAAGTGAATGAAAGAGAAATGGGAGAATGTATATGAGGAAGGGTTGATAAACCTTTCTAGTAAAGAGGAATTTGGGATAAATATAAAATACATGGAAGAATGAAACAACAATGTATATGAAGAAGGGAAAAGTATGTCATTGGAAACTTCTGGTGAGTGAATTGAGAATTCTTATGTATAAAAATCCATAGAACCCCCTAGTGGTAGCAATATTTGTATGGTTTGGAAGTCATGAGTAGAATGAATATAGATAGATATTTAGATATATAGGTAAGGGGGGAGAGAGGGGGAAGAGGGGACAAAGATAGGGGGGAGAGAGAGAAGGGGGGGAGGGGGAGAGAGGGGGGCAGAGAGAGAGGGGTGGGGGGGAGAGAGAGAGAGAGAGAGAGAGAGTTTAAAAATGCAAAAGTCGATTTTCACTTCTCGGTTCTCTGTTCACGGTGCATCTGTTTTATTTTAACGCACCGGGGCGTTTCACATATTTAAGCGCACCGATATCATTTTTTTTTCATATTTTAAAGGTCTGTAATTTATTTGTATAATATATTGATAGCTTCTATATTTAATGGTCCAGGTTGTTTATTGATATAAAATGCATGGTATGAGTTCAATGAACAATGACTTTAGTCAACATGATGGGAGCACATCCAGAATTATGAAGAAGGCAAGTGCTTTTAATTAATTTTTGTATTTAAATTAAATTGTTTGAATTATTTGTAAAGTTAACTAATATGCATTGGTTAATGTGTGACATGCAGATCCAAAAATTGAGGAAGCTAGGTAAGATTGTTACCAAACTAAGTCCATATTAGCGTAAAACGTTTAGGAAAAGTTACAGAGGGATGAATAAGGTGAATAAAATAATTTTCAATATGAATTATTTCTTCAAATTTGAGTAATAATGTACTTAAGAATATTCACTAATATGTTTCAAATACTGTAATTCACATATGTTGAATGTTATGCAAGGACTGGCAGCAACAGAAGTCAATGTCATCATAAGAAAAAAAAATATGGAAGATGCAAATGATGTTCAATTGGTTCTTAGCTCATTTGGAGTGGTGTTGGAAGTTAATAGAAGGGGAAAATAATTTTATAGCACTATGAGGGATATAGTGGAAAGAATGTATAGGTGTACTTTTCACTTATAATACAGAAACCAAACAAATTATTCGAAGAATCAAGTCATATGTAAACTACACAAGGCGTTCCCGGAGCAATGGTCAATGAGACCTATCAAACTTGCAATAGAAAAAACATACAACAACAAAAAAGAATCATTCAAAAAGTAATATTCCTAAACATGTTTGTGTAGAATATGTATCTATAACTACTAGAAAGCGTCATTCATTCAATAATTTTAATTATGCTATATTTATTTTTCTTATAAACAGAAAAATAGTTTAATGTCATTTTACATTTTCAGAAAGATTATGAAAATCCCAAAGGATGAACGAGGTGATATGCGAAATGTGCCAAGTCTAAAAAAGTGTACAAGGAAATGGACATAATTGCATTGCAGGAGGAGCCATCTCAACAAGAACGTGCTTCAAATGTATGAAATCATTAATTTTTAGGATTATGTACACAAGACATTATGACAAGGAAAAAAGGGGTTGATAGCAAAGTTTGTGATTATTTGTGATTTCCCTATAAGAAATTAATATTTCGTAGTGGTTGTGATTTGTATATTTTTATTTTTTTTGTTCACTAGAAATCCTTAGATGTCTTGAAACAAGTATTAACATACAAAGAGGAGCCATCAGAAGAATTGATTGACATTGGCTTAAGCAAGGGTTGAGATTATATGTTGGTGTATCAAAAATTAATTATTTTTTTTGTAAGTATCTATGTTGTTTTACTTCTTTCATTTTATAATTAATAAAACAAAAAAAAATCATTTATATTAAATATATGATTTGTAACGGGGCATCAAACTTGCAGGAAACAAAGTATGGAGTGGAGCCAATAGAAGGCATGAGATTTGGTTTTGAGAGGATGTGTATCTTTCATGAGTCAATTATTTCTAGGGTATGTCGCTTTTCAATTTACATTCATGTATACTATCTATTTATTTTTCAGTATTCCCAACGGCAATGTAGATACACTCAATACACTTTATTTTTATGTTTGCAATTGGAAGCTGAAAAAGAGGAAAAGAATCAAGCCAATCAACAAAACATTCATCCAAATAACCCAATTGATACAAGTGGCTCGAGCAACGATAATATTTCCAGAGAAGAATGATGATCCGTATTTAATTTTGATGTTAATGCAAGTTGTTGTAGCTTGTTGTATATTTTGAAATAATTGTCTGTGAAAATCGGACATTATGTATAATAATGTATTGGACAATGTCTGAAATGATAAACAACGGGTTACCAATAAGTGTAACAATAATTACATGCATGTTGACATTTTGATTACTGTTGTCTCTATGTTGTTGTATTTTGTATGACAAAGGCACTCTTATTGATATATAATAAAATAAACTTTATTACTCTATTGCATTCTTCAATGTTATTGTCAAATGTTACATGTGAAATGGTACATTGGTAATTAAATGTATGTATGATTAAATATTACAATAGATGCTTGCATTTATGATATAAGAAGTTAATCCAAACAAATGCAATAAGTAAAATTGAAATGAATAGTACTATAAACAAATCTTTCAATTTCAAATGAACAACGGAATTAAAAAAATATAAAATATAATATATATATTTGACTGAAATTTCAGTACCCATTGTTCAAAGAATCGTATGCGGTGCTTTTAATAATATATGTCGCATCGGTGTGCCTATACGAACATTATGCACCGGTGTGTATATACAAACAATAAGCATCGATGCATTTATGTAAACGATAGGTTCGACACTCCAATGTAAATCAAACGCACGGTTAAATTTAAAAAATAAGAATGTCCATGCGCCAGATGGATTGTCCGGTGCGTTTTCTTCTCTGTATCACACTGGTGCATGTCAATGGCTTATGCACACCGAGAACGATCAAAGCTTATGCCCACTGGTTTTTTTGTGTTTAAGTGTGACGGTGTGTTTGAGGTGTTAAAATGCACCAGGTCATTTTGATAATTTGTAAGCATCGGGGCGTTTGACATTGAAATGCATTGGTGCGCTCTGATAAATGGACAGCACCGGTAAAGTTAAAAAATATTTAATAATGTACGGTGTGTATGATGTAAAATATCGCACCGGTGCAGCGTTGAAATTTGATTATTTCCAGTGCTTGTTCTGTTTGAGCACACCGGTGCGAATATTTTAATCGTACAACACCAGTGCATCTTGTTAAGACATGCACCAGTGCACGTAATTTCAACTAAGTGCGCCAATGAAAAAAACATCCGCTAAAACCTCCAACCGACGAGTTTTTTTAGTTATAAAATATATCTGTAATGACCTTCGTAAAACATCCACTACCATTGGCGGAGGTCGTAGCAGAGGTGTTTTTGACAATTTTTGTCAATCTTGTAACACTAAAAACCTCCGCTACAGGGCCTTTTCCTTGTAGTGTGAAGTCCTAGATTATTTTTAAAACATTAGATGGTGAGCTTCTTCTCCAAGCTAGACGGATGTGACCAGGATGATGCATTGGAATTCAACAGGAACCTTTAACAATTGAAGGAGGATGAATTTGTGACAAGAGAGAAAGGGTTTCAGATTATTCTCATTGAGGCCAAGTTGATCGAATGTACAAGAATTCCAAGTGGGCAGCATTGGAACAAGGATTATAGGGAATTGGAAACCAGAACAAAATAGGAGTTTTTCAAGGACAATGAGTTGTATGATGAAGATAAAAATGGAGTCAAAAGGGACACCCTGCTTAGACCTTGCAATGAGGTCGTGGGATTCATTCTAAAATACATTACTTGCACAGGAAGGATAATCCAAGTCCATGCTTACCACTTCAAAATATTGAATCTATTGAGAAATCACTCCCACTTGAGATCAAAGGAAAACATCAATATCCCTCACTTTTTATTACAGTCATTAGGTTAAATGAGTCAGAAATTCCAATAAGGGGAGGAAGATGCTCTAACTCATTAATTCTTGATTAAATTAATCATGTGCAAAGAAATAGAGACTCGGATCCCTCAGTCAGCATAGAAATAAAATATCTTCTGTCACGACCAATGCCAAGAACAAGATCAAGATGGGAGAGGACAATGAAATAATTGCAAGCACATTAGTTAAGATGAAGAAACCTAACTCTACTCATAACACCAAGGGGAAACAAACTCATATTGCCAGGGATTATGAATTTAGGAGAGGAGAGAGAGAGATAGAGAGAGAGAGAGAGAGAGAGAGAGAGAGAGAGAGTAGAATCTTTTATGGAATGCTTCCTCAACACATATGAAGACATAAATCTATAAGAATATCAAGTAAGGAAAATAGGTTCATTTTTTATCAAAGCAATACAAATTTATATAGCATTTATGGGAAGAAATATCCTTGATGCAATGGTAGACCAAGGAGAAAAAAAAACATATCTTCACTATTCTATTAAAGCAAAACTAAGGAAACTTTCATTACAACCTGATGATATTTTGATAGGGGTAGCCAAGCATGGTACTCACATGCCAATGGGCGGACTAAAAACATTGAAAAGGGATTCATATGCTATCAAGACATGGACAACATCTTAAGTATTAAAATTACCAATAAAATATTTTTTTTTAACCATGGGAACAACAACCTCCCAAGGGTATATCCAACAGCCTGCAAGCCAGATATACCATAAACTTGTGACTCGGCAGGGGCCGAGACGTCCCGAGACCCTTTATCCCAGGGGAGAGCCTCTATCCCAGGGGTCACCTACCCTTTAAGCCTTGTCACAACGGGCCAATGAGCAACCCTACCCCCCGCCAGTTTTGAACAAAATTACCGATAAAATATTATAATGTACTCTTTGGAATACCTTAGATCTATGCCACAAGAGGCACTATTTGCTTTGATAAATAACGTTATTCTTTGGGAAAGGGAAAAACCAAATTAATTGTTCCTATAGACATAGGAACAAGGTCATGGGATGGAAATGTGTGATATATATATAAATGAATCATTCAAACCACATCCCAATATGGAACATTTATACATGTTGAACAAAGAAGCGATGCTTGACAACCAAGGAACAAGTAATATAATAACTACATCAAAAAAGACTTCAATATGGAGCTACAAAGAAGAACATTAAAACCAAGAAATACACCTAGGGTATATATGAATATATTCAATATTATATTTTAGTAGAGAAAAAAATATCAAGATGGAGCCAACCTATTGAAAGACGCCACATGATTGAGAAAGGACTAAAATTTACATCGGAAAAAGAGAAAGTGAATGAATTACCCTAGATAATAGGAAATGTTCCATTTTGATGATACATGGCATATTTCTATAACAATTGAATGTATATAGGAAAACTTTTCTAGAACAATTGAGAAAAGTTTTCTTATATACATTCAAAGGCTAAAATGATAAAATTATTACACATACTATGGAGTGTTAAAATTGAACCAAATGAAGAGATAATGTAGATAAAGGTGAAGCAAGTTAAGAATTGTGGGAGTTAAGATAGAACACCAAATTATATTCTACTAACATCCATTGACCCGCTCACATAAAAATGGTACTACCATCAAAAATGGGAAAAGGGTACAATAGACTGAAAAATAATGTGAGAAAAATTTAAGACAGATCCCAATCAAGAATCTACAAATACAAACACCAATTTGTAGGAAGTAAGGGAAACTATGCACAAGCTTCAAAGAGAACATAAGCCATGGGAGAATGAAAAGTTGGGTTTTAAAATTTCCATGGAATGCAAGGACCAACCTATGGCATTGCGATATACAAAGGAACAAGTTGGAAGCAAGAATATCAACTTGACACCAATATGTTTTTTAATAATCATAGTATAAATATTCAAGAAATTTATTCATAAATTATTGAAACTATATTTGTATGATTGGGAACTTTTTGGATGCTTGTGAAATCACATATTAGACTTAAGGATGATGATAAATATATGTAGGGAAAGAAGTTTCCCTTGCAATTCTTACAACCTGTGGAAAAATTTTGGGGCATATAGTCTCCAAAGAAGGTATCATGGTAGACTTGGATAGAGTTTACGTTATTAAAGAACTGATATCCCCTATTAACCCATAAAAATTGAAATCCTTCTTTAGTCACATTGGGTAGTAAATAAAATTTGTGAAAGGATATGCTAGAATAACCTACCCAATGGAGGTGTTGCTTAAAAATCAAACACCATTTCAATCTATGGAGAATGGAAAAAAGGAATTGAAACTATTGAAGGAGAAGATTTTCAGCTCACACATACTAAGGTTTCTCGACTAGAACAAGGTTTTCCACATTTATGCGGATTCCTTGGGAATAACCCTTGAAGCAATTCTAATGAAACCAAGAGATAAGAATATGGAATACTTGAGGTTTGATGTGTTATGAATGAGCGAAACTATCAATAATGGAAAATAACTAAAACATAATAGAAAGAGAAGCACTATGTATGATTCATAAGTTTATAAATTATTTATTAGCTAATAAGTTCAATTTCTACATTGATCAACAAGCACTAAAGTATATTGTTAATAAGGCTTCTTAGGACGACTAAGTAGATGGTTTATTCTTTTATAACAATATGAATTTAAGTTTTTGTGAAACCTAGAAGGAACACGTGGGGCCTAGCTACCTTTCAAGGAAAGAACATGGAGAGAAGGAAAAAGAAGGGGTGGGGTATTTCCTTGATGCTGATATATTTCATGTATAATAACACCAAGCAACTTGGAAGATGTGATATAATTGTTACATCTTCAACAAGTGCCATAAGGATCACAAGGAATAAACATTGTCCAAAGAAATTAGTCTAGTACAAAAGACACTATGATTCAAATTTTGTTTTTACCAATTTTATACAATAGGTATGGGTGTGATATTAAAAAATTGTGTTCAACCATCATCTATTAACTAACTAGTTAAATAATCCCACTTAGGGATACCAAGAAGACATTTATTAGCCAATATAACAACCTTAAATATATTATGTGTAGGACTATGGTGAACAACCTTATTTAAAACTACTTTAAGAAATCCAAAAAGTGTGGGCAATCTAAAAAGGCAAGAAATAAGTCCCATAATAGATATGAGAATGAGTTAAAACTCATACTATGAATGTAATTGTTCCAACGTTGTGTGATATATTCCATAGAATTATTTGTATTAGCCAAATGAACATAATTCAAATAAATTATTGCGACAAGAAATCTATTTACTAAATGAGCATAAGCAAGAAAAACAAAACAAAAATAACACAAGTAACAACTAATTTGTGTTTGAATAAGTTATTTACATATTTAGATTCCCTTCCAAATTGAATCTTATCAAGGTACTTAATTTACTGCTAAGATCATAAAAAATAATGAAAATTTATACGGTGATACAACATAAAAGGAGCCCCCACTATCCAAGAGTAAATGGACACACTAAAATTACCAAAAAATTATTGGTAATGTCACCTCCATTTTCATTTTGTTGCTTTTGTGAATCCTTCAATCATATACCAAGTTGTTCTTAAAGGGGATGTTATGTTAGTTTGACTCTAGTAGTTAGGTTAAGTCAACTTAGTCTAATGTGGTTTTAGGTTAAAGCGTTCTTTTAGTGTGCTTTGTTACTTTATTAATCCGACGATTGCAATCATGTCCTACACATGAATAATCCAATGGTTCAAAATCTCATATATATTAACAATACTTGATCCATGGCTTCAAACTTGATTGGTACATGATTTGTGTTTAAAGAAAATGGAAGGTCATTTATTGATGATTGATTCCAAGATATTTGCATGTAAATATTTTATGCATTAATCAATTGCCTAAGTGTCATGTACCATTTCCATTTGTGATTATACTTTGGTTTTTAAACTATGGGTTCTCGATAAGCATATAGTTATGCTCAAACCCTCAGCTTTGCTAACTCTAAAACAAAATCAAAAGACATCAACATGAAGATACTAAAATGAAATGGGATGAGGATTAATTGTCATTTATGCATCAAAGGTTGTTGTTATGCGCTAAATGTTGGCACACTACCCCCTATATTGTGGCTCATTACATATTATTGATGTCGTCTTGGCTCTATTAGTGGTAATTTTCATTAGTATTATTATATTAGTTATGTCAACTTGGGTCCATTAGTTGTAATTGTACCTCTTTGTCTCATATATATAGGAAGGAGATCTTTTCATTTGAATCATCTCAACTTGTCTTGTCTTGTGTACTTAGTACATTGTATAAGGGAGTTCCCCCCTCGAAGAAGCTTGTTATTCATCTCTTATTCATTATTAAGGTGTGGATTACTCTTTGTGGTCTCTTTATGCTATTTCCATGCTCTTTTGCAGAATTTGATGCTTAAAATTTGGTATCACGGTTTGGACGCTTCCAAAACAAGTCATCTTGGTATATTTGTTATGTCATTTTTTTTACATGGTTTCAAGTAGAAAAACTAGGAACCCATCTAGAAAACAAGTCGAACTATCTTTGGTAAAATTTTCAAAAGCTACAGAAGGATCTCGGTGTATTAGATACTTTTGTATGGAAAAATGTTCACTGTGGTATAAGGATCACTTATATATATGTAAGAACTCCCAAATCAAACAAAAGATCTTTTTGGAATTACAGACCTCTCCTATTGGTGGGCACTCAGGATTCCTAAAATGTACCACGGGGTCAAGAAGGAATTTTTTTGGGAAGGTCTTAAATCTAATGTTCAAAGGTTCATGGTAGAATTTTTGGTTTGCCAAAAAAATAAGGTTGAAACAGTTAATACCTCGAGTCTTTTACAACCATTAGAAATACCTTGTCAGTGATGGGAGGAAGTCTCAATGGATTTTATCACAGGTCTACCCAAGTCAGAAGGGAAGAATGTTATTATGGTTGTTGTTGATAGACTCACAAAGTATGCACACTTTTGTGCACTCTCTCACCCTTTTAATGCTATTATAATTGTTGCAACCTTCAAGGAAACAGTTTAGAAGTTACATGGAAACCCGAAGATTATTGTTAGTGATCGAGATCTAATTTTCACTGGAAAATTTTAGACTGAAATATTTTCTTGTTTCGGTACCTAGTTGGCTCATAGTTCATCCTATCATCCTCAATCCGATGGGAAAACTGAGATAGTGAACAAATGTTTGAAAGGCTATCTTTGTTGCTTTGCATCTGACAAACAAACACAATGGGTGAAATGGTTATCTTTGGCAGAATGGTGGTACAATACTTCCTTCCATATGTCATCAAAAATTTCTCCATTTATGACACTTTATGGGTACCATCCTCCATCTATCACACTTCCCCTAAAAGGAAAATCTAAAGTTCAAGTTGTGGAAGATCGCCTAGAGCACCAACAAGAAGTTCTCCAATTACCGAAGGACAACCTGGATATGTCAAAAAACAGGATGAAACAACAAATAGATCAACATCACAGTGAAAGGAGTTTTGAAGAAGGTGATTGGGTATCTCTGAGGCTACAACCTTACAAACAGATGTCCCTCAAGAAACTAAATAAAGACAATAAATTAGCACCCAAGTACTATGGTCCTTATAAAGTGTTGCAGAAGATTGGTAGTTTGGATTATAAATTGGAGCTCCCTTCATCTTCAAGGGTACACCCAATTTTCCATGTTTCTAGTTTAGAGAAGGTAATAGGAAACAAGATCCCAATTCAAACTATTTTTTAGGAACTAGATGAAGAAGGAAAAGTCATATTGGGAACAACTACACAATCGGTCTATTACTGAGTACCTCATCAAGTGGAAGAACCTACCAATTGAATATTCGACATGGGAAGATGAGTCCTTCATACATAAGCATCCAGAAGTAATCAAGTGTTGAGGACAACACTTCTCTTAAGGGGAATGTTACGCCTTGAATGCTATCACATTGCCCCCTATATTGTGGCTCATTACATATTATTGATGTCGGCTTGGGTCTATTAGTGGTAATTGTCATAAGTATTATTATATTAGTTATGTCAGCTAGGGTCCATTAGTTGTAATTGTACCTTTGTGTCTCCTATATATAGGAAGGATACCTTGTCATTTGAATCATCTCAACTTGTATTGTCTTGTGTACTTAGTAAATTGTATAAGGAGGTTGCCCCCTCGAAGAGTCTTGATATTCATCTCTTTTCTTCATTATTAAGGCGTGGATTAATCTTTCTAGTTTATTTATGCTCTTTTCATGCTCTTTTGGGGAAGTTGTTGCTTAACAGTTACCCTAATTCTTTATAGCATGCATGTCTTATATTTTTACATGTACACATTTTATGCTTTTCATTCAAAATTTTACCATAACATTCCTTCTCTGGAATCAATATTTTTTCCAAAGAAAAAAAAACTATTTTCATTAAGTTAAAAAAAAACAATCTTCAGGCCAAATGAATTCAAGTTTAAACCCTGGTGAAATGGTTGTCCATAGGAATTCACAACTCTTATATATCGGTCTCTGTGTATACATATGTGCCAAAATTTTCAAAAAAAGAGGAATTGTAGATAGTGAAGGAAAAAACCGGGTTACCTGCTAAATTTCGTTTTACATCTCCTGAAGCTGGAAATTGGCGTTTTGTATTCCTTGTACGTTGGTATGAACAATATTTATCCTCCCCTGAGCACATTGAAGACCTTCCTTTGAGAGATGGTCCACCCGGGTGTTATGTTCTATGTAAACATGTTGGAAGGTGAGGGAATCAAAAGTAAGAAGGATGCTTTTCAAGGTATGACCTAGTTCGAGGAGACTTGTATTTTCCATTTGACACCGATCCCACATCCATATTATAGTGAACATTGAGTCCATAAAGACTTGCAACAAGGCTTCAATACCTCAATTCGATGCAATGTGAAGAAGGACCTTGAGGGCTAACAGCTCTTCCCCATTATTTGAGCCCCAAAAAGCTGACACCTAGAGAGAAAACTAGCAATCATCAGACTGAAAAATGACTCCTTTAATGCCCATATTCTTATCTGGTCCTTGACAGGCCCCATCAAAGAAGGCCCAAGCTTTAGTCTTATCTATCATTAAGTTACCAGTCGTCTGGGGCATAGGAGGGTTCTAGTCTTCTTTGAAGAAGCCGAAGAGGCTCATAATACGTACCATTGTTTGAAAGATGGGATAAAATGATCTTAGAAAATGGCATCATTTTGAGTAAGGCAAATGCCCATATTCTTGTCTGGTCCTTGACAAGCCCCATCAAAGAAGGCCCAAGCTTTAGTCTTATCTATCATTAAGTTACCAATCGTCTGGGGTGCAAGAGGGCTCTAGTATTCTTTGAAGAAGCTGAATAGGCTCATAATATGTACCATTGTTTGAAAGATGGGATAAAATGATCTTAGAAAATGGCATCATTTCGAGTAAGGCAAATGCCCCGGAGAGTTAGGAAAGGAATACAACGGATCAACTTTACTTCAACTCGAGTGAACCATTGCTTTATATTTTGGGAGAAATAACCATCAGGCCATATGTTGTTGAGATTGAAACCATTCTCCAAAGCATACCAAACTTGTTTATTGTATGGTTATTGCCCGAAAAGATGGATCGAATTTTCTTCCACTTCTTGACACAGACTGCATATGCTCGGCCCCTAGAATTTCCTCTTGAGAAAATTTTCCCAAGTTAGGACTTTACCATTAAGAAGAAGCCATATGAATATACTTATTTTGAGGGGAGATTTGGCTTTCCATAAGCATTTATACCACCATCTCAGGTTCTCTCCAGCTTCAATTTGAGAAATATATCCCTGCTTAATAGAGTAAACTTCGCCCCCTTTCAATATGGTCTATGCTAATTCATAGTGTTCCTCTTTGATTCTAATATGGCCCTTGATGAGACATTGTAGATACTCCCACCATACTTGATTGAAATCATGTGGGAATCCAAGTATTTGAGCATTGAACCATCCCTATTTCCAAATAGTCGCGGAGGTTCTATCAAGGATTTGAGCGAGAAACATTATGTTTTGGTTCTTGATATACTGAAAAAACCCTTGTGGGAGAATAATCCTCCAATCATAACCCAAAATTGCATCCTCTCCATTGCGGACTTGTTATTTGTTCCCAACTTTCCTATCCAAAGAGTCCTCGATAACAAGTAAGGTAGAGGAAATGGCCTTCTAGTGGAGCGAACCCCCTTTGGATCTTTTAGGCTCCTGCCGAATCCAGGAGAGAATATCGCCAGGGTGAAAGTATTTCCTAATAATAACCTTTTTTCCAAATTTATTCTTTTCTAATCAGGTTCCATATGGATTTTGTAACCAAAGACTAGCTAAAGGTGATGCTATCTTTGAGACCCCAACGACCCTTGGATTTAGGCTTGGTAGTGGATTTTCAATTGGTCCATCAAATATTTGGGATTCATTGCCTCTCCAGAGGAAGTGATTGCATATTATTTTTATTTTGACCCAAACACCTTTTGGGATATTGGCTAGAAAACACTAGTACACGGGAATGGCCTCTAGTACTGATTTTACTAGATTCAAGCAACCCCCTCTAGATAGCCATCGGTTAAACCATAAATTTCCTTGGTTCTTAAGCCTAGCAATAATCCAATGCCGAAAATTCTTGTAGTAACAATTTGGCTCAAGAATAAAACCCAAGTATTTGATCCCTATGGACATATCGTCCCTTTGATAGTGGAAGAGGATTTGAAACCACTAAATTAGGGGTTATTTTAAGTTAAGAAAGTAGATAATAGAATTTTCGACATTGATCATCATACCGATTGCTTTGCAGAACAACTAGAAGGTCAAGTAAATTGATCTTCCTTCATTGAGAGAACCATTTAATATGAGAAGAATATCATCAACAAAAAGTAGATGGGTTATGGACAGCCCACCCCCAAATGATAGTCCCTGGATGTTGTAAGTGGATTTGGATTCAAGGAAAAGCTTTCTAAGAACTTCAGTCGCTAATCAAAAAAGATATGGGGATAGAGGACATCCTCGATGGATGTCACGAGAGGGAACAAAGAAAATGGTGGTAGAACCATGAATCATGATGGCATAGGAGACTGGGGAGAGACAACTTATTATCCAATAGGCATTCACTAGGATGGAACCAATATGAGTTAAGAGAATTCTGAGGTAGAGCTAACTTACCCTATAAAAATATTTCAACATGTCGAGCTTGATGATCATTCCCTGATGCTTTAGGGTTTTCATACTATGCAAACATTCCTTCATTGCACCAATAGTGTCCTATATATGCATGCCTTTTAGAAAGGTGAATTGCTCTCGACTTATGGATCCTAAAAGAATCGGCTTGAACAATTTTCCAATAGTCTTTGAAATAATATTGTAGATAGTATTACATAGTGAAATTGGCTTGAAGTCACTAAAGTGAGTTGGATTATCTAATTTCGGAATTAGGGAAATACAAGTTGAAGTAAAAGTCAGATGCACCTAACCCGTTTGACGAACCTCCTCCACCACCATTAGAATACCAACTCCCATGAGGTTGAAGAATCCTTGGAAAAGTTTAATAGTCCAACCGTTCGACCCGAGACTTTTGTCCCTTTTAAACTTAATGATGACCTCTTTCGATTCCTCTAAAGTGATCGAGGCCGCAAAATACTAATCCACATCCTAGGAGATAAGGCAGGGAAAAACCATATAGGTTCAAACCACTTTAGCAATGTGTCCCTCCTCCCTCTTTGAGTAAATACTTGTGAAGTGTTGAAGACTGAGCTCCGCCAGGATGGAAAAACCTTGTCCAGAAACCCCATCGAGCCCCTGTAATTCCAAAATAGTACTGATGTTTTTCCTATGTTTGTCTATCTTGTGAAAGTAAGTTGTATTATCATCTCCAAGCACCAACCAAGTGGCCTTGCTTTTCATCCTCCACTTAGCCTTTTTCTCCCTCGACAATTTGGCCTTTCGGGTTTCTAGGTCACATATATGCTCCAGAGAATCTTGACTGGATGGATCCTGGGTTGGGTCAACCAATGGTTGTTGAATAGAGGCTTCAATATCAACCAAATCTTGGTCCCTTTTTTTATGTTTACGATCAACCTAATCTTTTACTGCTTTTTTGAGAGATTTCAGAGAAATTGCAAATTGTTGGCTTGGGATGAGTCCAAGTTGTTCCACGTATCCTCTCCACTCAAAGGTAACCAAATTCCTCAAATTTCATATGTTAGCTAGAAAATGTTGAATTTAAAAGGAAATGGCGATCAATCGGGGAAAGCATTAGGATGATGGGATGGTGGTCATGACCCCCCCCCATGAGTTACCCATGACTTATATATTGGAAATAGGGAGTGAAGTGCCTCTGATATCATAAACGGATCCATATACTTAGCAATTGCCACTTTTCCCACCCCATTGATCTACCATGTGGCTTCAAAACAACCAAAATGAGATCAATTAAATTGAGAGAATCCAATTTGTGTTGTATGAAGTCAATGACAGGGTCCACCCTTGGTGGAGAACACCAGACCTCAATTATGGATAAAGTAAAATTCATATCTCCTCCCATGATCAAGTGGCAATCCTCCATGGCAGGAGAGTAAAAAATTCTAGTCTAGAACTCTTGCTTTTAGGAGTAAGGTATGTAAACATTAAAGATGGAAAAGGTCGGGAAAGCTTGAGTTGGTTAAAGATTAACAAGAAGACCTTTGTGAATGGAAAAATTGTTGAGCAATTGAAATTCTCTAGATCTCCACCCTGTCAATAATCCCCTTGAGAGACTAAAAGCATATGTACCACAAAATTCCCACCTTTTTAACTTGCTCTTGACATGGTTAATGGACGCTAAACTTGGGCACACAGTTTCCTACAACAAAATGATATCCACTTTCTCTTTTTCCACCAAACACTAAAGAGCCAGATGCTTATCAGGCCTGGCCAACCCTCTCATGTTCAAGGACATGATTATCATAAGGAACCCTTAGCTACATGCATATGTTCTCTAAGAGCCTAATGAAGGTCAACTATGTACCCTTCTTAATTTATTCCACCTCCCTAAATTGGGTGTGCCTAATATATGATTCCTCACAAGACTTGAGTGCGAGAAGTCCAAGGATTCATCCTTCCTGAGGCCCCACGATTCCTTCTCCACCTCCAACTTCAACTTTCCTTTTGATATGAGATCATATGGATAGGTGGATGTCTTTGAACCCTAGCTAAGCAGGAAAATGTAACTATCTTAACCATCTTTCATTGCCTTTTCAGTTGAATCGGTTAAGGCAGAGCAACAAACACTTGTACCCTCATGAACATATAAGTCGACACCTGGAGGTACCACCTCATCCCTCGTCAGAGTCCCATAATTAGGAGAAAATTTATTTGACAAAGAGAAAAGTGGTGATAGTTACCTGGTTGAGCATTTTCCTCATGCATGTATATACGTTCTTTGATGAGCTCATCACCTCGCTTATTAGAGCCTATTTTCTTGGTACTTAATCCATGCTTCATCAATGACTTCATGGACACTCGATCATCCTGCTCCCTGTAGAATTTCGGCATATTCAACTTCCCTACTAGGGCGATGAGGCATTGCTCATTCTAACCTAATTTGGGGCTAGGACCAACTTGAGGTGATGAAAGGGGAGAGGGAGGTAGTAGCACCTCTTTATAACTCCCCCCCTAGGGATGTAGCGAGTTTGGTTGAGGAGACTCCATGTCAAAATTCTCTTTGGGATTCAGGGTTTTTTCCACTCCTTCTTTGCCACTTGCTTCTTGAACCCCACTTTCATGAACCATGCCCACTTGACGAATATCCCACATTGAATTCCTACTCCCCACCACTCTTTCAAAACATGTTCAGTTCAAGTATTTATGAGTCATTGGTCCTTTCATTTGGAGCATATTGTTTTTAGCCTTCATCCATATTTTGCGATGGAAGGTTTCAGTGCATGACTATAATAGGTGCCCCCATTGATGACATCGATTGCAGCAGAAAGGAATGTTGCAGTAATCCATCGTCTACAGATGGGAAAGGTTCCATATGGTAAGTTCTATTGTTTCCACCAGGCCCCCCTTAAGGTTGATTAGAAAGATGATTTTTTCCATTGAGCGCAACAAGTTGTATTTATACGATGGGTCAATTAGGAGAAGCTTACCCATAACATTACCTATTGCAGTGAGGATATTGTCATGCCAAAATTCAACTATGATACCTGGGAGATTTGCCCATATAGGGTGACCCTTAGTCTGTTCCCGACGAGGATCAAAACAAGGGTGCCATAGTTTCAGAGAGAGCCAATTCAAGTACCATGCCCATTTCCCTTTAAGGATGTGGAATACATCTACCTCATTTTGGAATTTGAAACTGATCCAGCCTCTTGCCAGCATGAAAATCTCCAGGACATAGGATATCAAGGGCACCCATTCCACTTCAATCCAAAGCATTGGGGTTGGTTCCGCAATTCGAATGTCGTATAATCATCCCAATAAATTCAAGTTGATATTGTCCATCATTTGGGCCATCCCTATATCCTCTCCTACAGTAAGATGCACGGGGGATTCTCCCTTTTTTATCACTCGTTTTCTTTGACTTGTCCCTTTTTCCTAACCAGAGTGATCCTCCATCTACTTCCTTTACCGCTTAGATCCTATTTATGGGTATTCCCTCCCCATTAAGTCCAAGCCCATAAGATGATAAAAAAGGATATATTCCTGAAAAGCTAAATCACTTGCCATACCTAATTGTATGAGGTTTGCACTATCGTCATAGATTAAGGAGGGACACTCGATTGGATTCATGAACTGGGATGAAGTCTATGGTTGTTGGGAGGATGCTTCAGATGTTGAATTAGGAGACACTACATTACTAGAAATGGGAGAAAGTTAAAGTGAAACCCACGCATTTGCAGTCATACCCCTCTTAGATCTAGCTGGGATTGGGCCATTGGAAGATTGGACCCATGATGATTGTGCCACTTCAACAAATGATGTTGTCGAGGACTGCACCAAGGGCATGTGATTAGTTTTGGCATGATCCGAGAATTGTTTGAAGGACAAATCCATACTCGGTATTCCTTGTGGGAGTCAAAGTTTGAGTGAATCAAATGATGTGGGGATCTGAAGAGCTGCCCTAAAACCCTCCTCGCATGATTGGAAAAACCGACGGTCCTCCATCTCTTGTTGTGAAATAAAAATGCTATTTGTGGGGTCCAAATTATTCTCACCCTCATAATCAACTAGATCCATCTCCACCATGTTGCCACATGTGCTTAATCTTCTGGACTAACTAGGGTTTGTAGGTCCCCTCTAATATCAATATTCTTTCCATGCTAATTCCATTTGTTGTTCCCCATTGCTTATTTTAGGGGTAAGCTCATTAATTAGAGACAAGCAATGCAACAAAATAAATTATACATCAAATTACTAAGTAATGTGATAAATTAAACTAACCATATCTCGAGCAAGTAATGCAACATAATATCTCCACATATGTTCAATATATATGTCGTGTGATTAATGAAAGCAATGTATCAAGCAAAAAATGTGACCTAATACAACCATATATATCAAATTAATTTACAATACAACAAATTAAATCCAACATATCTCAATCAATCACTATCGCAAATGTAAATCATATTTTAAAACATGTATATCTACAAAATATAATTCTAAGATGAACAATGTACACATCACAAGAGAGTGTCCCTAGCAGTAGTCTATGAACTAGCAGTGGCACCACTTGATCCGAACTTGACAGGATCTTTATAACCATTATTTGCATGTGAATGTTTAAATGCTAAAATCCATTAAAGAGGCTTAAATGAAAAATTTAAAGAGTATAATTGAAGCACATAAAACACATAAAAGAGAGATGCAAACCAGAAAATGAAGACAAGCGCTGCTAACGGAGTTCACCCTTCTTGGGCTACGTCTCAGGGCCGCTTCCAATGGGGAGGTTGATCTTTTTTTTATAACAAGAACGTATATTGTATATTAAAAAAAAAGAGCCGTGGTTTTTACCCAAATTGGCAAAGTACATGGAGGCCAAATTGGCTATTATCATTTTCAACTTCGCATAGTCTGTGGAGACCATCGTTGAAAAATATGTGAATGGATGTTAAAATGCCTTCCATCTCATTATGAGAAAGCTTATTACAAATAAATAGAATGAATGAATTACTAAAATGTTGTTGATGTTGCTAAAAGAATTTGCTAAATGTTGTGCTGAATAATTCACTCAGTAATTTGAAAGATTCAGAGTGTCCTTCTGAGGTTGCTAATGCTGAATAAGACTAGCAGATACTGCGCTGGGATTGCTATTGATGCTTCATAAGAATATCATTTTATCATTCTACTTCAAATGTTGAAAATAGGATTAATATTTCTGCTTTGATGCGTGAGATTGTGCTACTCTGCTTTCGGTTAGAGAGTTAAACCAAATCATGAAGAGAATTAATTCCAAATATGATGGTGATGTTAATAGATGGGAGTTCCAATGCTCAATCTGAAGATACTGAATAATTAATTGAACATGCCAAGACACTACGCTGAGGTTTCTGTTGATGAATCATGCCAAGAGTGAATTGATTTTCAATTTCTCGGGGTTCAGGTTTCTACTTCAGATACTGGAAGAGGACTTATTTAATTATGAAAGAGCTTGTTAAAATTGAATCAATTCCACTCATAGTGATGCTAAGCGAGCCTTCTGCCTTCTGATATTGAAAATAAAAGGGCCATAAGTCTACACCGGGATGACTTCTGCTCTGATGTTATTTTAACCCAATTCTTCATGAAACTGCCATCTGAAACCCGATCAGCTTCATCCTCTAGATGCGCTTCTGCTGCTAATTTAAACTTCATAGAATTTCGAAGAAATCTTAATGTTGAGCTTATGGGCTTATGCTGTCACTATTTCCATCTCTGCGTGAAGATGTGTCCTCCAAATCCTACGAGGTCTTTTCTTCCAGGATTCACACGGTAAATCTTATATTTCAATAAACAGGTTTATACCCACGATAGAAGCATAGACTCACTTTTTAGCGAATCTTCATGGCTAAGCATAGTGAAAATACTCTCTATTGGAAGATTAAGGGCAGAATGTGATGATTATTCCAATCGAACAATTTAATCGAGCTGACGGATGAAATTATGCTTATAATAATTCCAAACTCAAGGAATATGTTGGGATTCAACATCCAAATTGGAGAGCTTGAGCATGCCCTGTTCTTGACTAATAGCAGCATTAGCTTCTATGTCTGCCTCGGTGTTTAAGATTCTTAAAATATGATAAGACCTGAACAGGGTGAAGGTGCTCGAAATATGACGAATTCGCTGAATGATATGGCTAAGTGGAAGATTGTTGCTATGGGTGTTAGTGTTGAGGGCGCGAATAATTATCAAAGAATCCCCAAACACTTGAATCTTGTCAATTTTATGATCTCTAGCAATTTGGCAGCCTTTCAACAAGGCTAAAGCTTCAGCGAGGTTGTTTGAGCTATTACCCAAGCCCCACCTATTCTTCAATATTATGTTCCCATATCTATTCCACGAGACTCCACCTGCTCCTGCAATGCCAAGATTGTTCTTGGAGGCACCGTCGAAATGAAGGCTGTCCAACTCATGATTTGTCCTCCATTCTTGGAAGTCTTTAATTGTGAGTCCGATTTGCTAGGCTGGAGTAAGTCTCTGTTGGGGCTCATACCTGGGTTGCGGTCTGTTAGTTCCTATCCACTCCAATTCCACCTTGCTAAGGGTTGAATCGGGCCTAAACGTAGAGTGATTGAGGCAATCGAGCAGTAATCCTTTAGCTTGGCTTGCTATGTGTATGGGGTTGCAAATCTTTTCTTGGAAGATTGCCTAGTTTCTGGCAATCCAAATTTTCCAGCATGCATATTTTGGGATGGAGATCCATAGATGATACCAGAGCTTATCCTTGGACAGGGGAGCAAGATAGATAGATTTCCAATCGTTAAAGAGCTGAGTGATGGTAGTGAAGATGGGCATGGTGATGTTGAGATCCCTGAGCATATAATTCCAGACGTTCTTAGCATAGGGGCAATCCAGAAAAAAGATGTTTACAAGTTTCAATGTTGCTCTGGCAGAGAGTGCACCAAAAAGGCCCGTGTATACCACTCTTACTTAAATTTTCACCGGTGAGAATTTTACAATGAATTAAAGTCCAGGTAAAGAAATTGATTTTCGGGAGTCCGAATGTGTCCCAAACCATTTTCCATGTGTCATTTCTTGCTTCTTCTTTCTGTTGCAGAGCTTTGTACCCAAGGGCAGCCGTATACGAGCCTGTAGGCCCCCAGCCTCGATCATCCCTGGCCAATAAGTGCAGAGGGGCGCATCCTTTCAGATTCTTAATAAGAATGTCTTTGGCTGCCTCAAGATTTGCAGGAACGGCTAACTTTTTCCAACTATCCCAATTTCCATGACTATCCCAGGAGCTAAAGTCCTTTAGAGTTGTGATTCCCTGTTGGGCCAGCCAGTCTGCAATATTTTTTAATTCATGGATATTTTGCATTGCTTCTTTTTCCATAATTCTATCTTTGAAAATATCTATTTTCTTACCGTTTCCTGGTACCCAGTATAATTCTTTTGAGAAAAAATCCCAGGCCTCTTTGCATAGGGACCAAGTGCTTGAGCCTTTGGAGGTAGGCTTTTGATCTAAAAATCTTAGATTGTCTCCATTAAGATATTTCTTCCTGAACACTTGGCTAATTCGGTTCCACTTGTTGTGGAGAGTCTGCCATAATATCTTTCCACCCAGTAGTTTGCATGACGAGGATCCCGAATTTGTAGTCCTTCCGCAGCTTTTGTCTTCTTAATCGTCTCCCAATTCACTAAGTGGATTTTTTTTCCCCATTGTTTTTCCCTCCTGACGAAAGGAAATCTCTCATTAATTTACTTATCTGATTTGTTGTTCCTTTTGGCGCTAGGAGTGTAGAACACTGATCATGAAAGGTCGATCTTATTAAGTCTTCAAAGGTTACAAATTCAGTGTTCTGGAAACACTTTTGAGTTCTATCTATCAAACTCAGAAACAAACTGCACCACTACGTTCTTCTCATAATTCAGAGAAAAATGAGTATAAAGTTTACCATATGTGCCTAAGGCCTCCTCTGGAACGCAAAACGAGACAAACTCCCTGCAAATAAGACAAAAGAGTAAATTCTGTATGGATTTTTCCTCAGGATCCATGCCCAATAATTCCCTGAGCGCCTCAGGATCTGTGCATGTACCTTGTATCGATCTTTGCACAACCTACGCATTGTATTTTTAACTCCGAACTTGACCGTGGCTTGGCAATTTCGTGGCTTTTTATAAGTTTTGGGCACAACAACCTTAAAAGGATTTCGCGTCGGTTAGCAAGCAATGGTGGGGCGTTTCCCAGTGGTAAAGCGTAGCATTATTTGGGGAGAGGTTCCGGGGTCAAACCCGCGGGCCTCTCCACCCCCCACGCGCTTTTGAAATGTGGCGCATATAACATATTACACAATATATAATGGTTTATCATATGGTTTGAATGGTTCACGTTATGGTTTGTTTGTTGTTCGGTGGTATGGTATGGCTCCACATTGCATTATGGATAGGGTTCCACCGCCACGTTAATATGGTTCATCATATGGTTATAATATATAGTTTGAAATGGGGGCCTCGGTGTTGGCATGGGGTCAAGGGTTAAAATTTAAACCTTTCAACCTTATAATAATTTAACCATATGATTTCCAATTGGCTAGTGGAGCTTGTGTGACCTCGGTGTAGGTATTGGCTTCGATTTCCATGGTTCCAACCCTTTTAACCACATAGCTTATAAACCATTTTTTTAAATCTTTTGAACCATTCTTGACGAAACTTCAAATGCTGACAACTTCTTCATCTGGAGGCCGTTTCACACGAAACAAGCGTTGATAGAAAGATGTCGATGAGATATTTACCACAGTAACCTTTGTTCTATTGTTTGAATACTTTAAATCTGATCGAACCTCAAATATCCTCATGGATCAAACCTCTCCACTGAGAAGCTTTTGGACCACCAAAAGCATGGAATCATTCCGCAATCAAGTGAAGACATGTTCGTCTCACTTGTCCTGTATCACTTGTCCATTCTTGGAACCTGTACATCTAACTCATCATGACAACAATCAACACTACACTGACATTTTTAAGTACATTAACCCCTTTTTCAACAAAATCTTCATTCAATATTGTAGGAACCAACCATATATTGTTGATCAATAATAAGTTGAATATCAACATTGAACATGTGAAAGAGTCTGTACCCATATCATGCTTATGTTTTGTCATAGGAACACTATCAATCATAATAGATGTATCGTGATGCAACGACACTTCTTTTTCATGCTTAGGATTCTTTTCTTTCTTAACTTGCATAGACATAAGTTCCAAATTCCAACTTGCATTAACAATCATTTTCAATTGTTGTGTAGTTCCCATTAATATGTCATTTTTAAATGAATGTGAATGTACTATGTACTCAATTCCTTCCTTAAACAAATGATACTGATTATGTTCTCGATAGAAGATTTCCTTTCTATCATATAAATACGGGCTACCCATCACAATTCTACAGATATCTAGCGGAACCACATCAAATTCAACTTTATCTACAAACTTGGATGTAATTGCAAACTTTAGATCACATTGCTTTGTTACTTGTAATCTTTTATCTTTGCATACCCATCCTAATGGATAAGGTTTCTTGTGTGGCTTTGTTATTAATCCCAATTGCTTAACTACTTCTTCTGAAATAAGATTATCTTGAGATCCACTATCTATGAGTGTGTCGATCTTAGTTTGTTTTGTAATTACCCTTATATGAAACAATGCATTCCTTTGTCTATCCTTAGAACTGTCATGATATTTAGAAGTAGAAGCACATGAAGAGCCAATGTTAGAATCATTACCAACAATAGCTTTACCTTTCACACCTATGATTGATATCTTTGTTTCGTCCTTAGAATCGGATCCAAGGTCCTCAACGATAACCATAGATTTTTGCTTCCCTTTCCGATCCTTAAACCACTTCGGTTTCAATTCTGGATGTAGCTTCCAACAATGTTCTATATCGTGCCCATCTCTCTAACAATGAGAACATGAAGGTTTTGTGTTCCCTTTCTTCACAGTAGCTGTATGCTTGCTCTTTCCTTTGTCCTTACCTTCTTTCAACTTACTGGATTCAATTGAAGAAAATTCATCATGAACATTCTTCCCTTTAGACTCAATATGTGTGGCTTGAACACATACTTCATCAAGGTTAGTAGGATTAAACATAAGTATTATATGACACAAATAACTATGTAATCCTCCAATAAATTTGAGAAGAGTTTCTTAAGTGTAGAGAGGTATACCCAAAATCAAAGCTCTCTTTCTGAATTCCTGAGTGTATTCTTGTACATTCTGACCCTTACCTTGCCTTAAATTTTGCCAATCCATCATAGCTTGTTGTATGTAACCTAATGGATAAAATTGCTTCTTTAACGCAATAGTAAATTCATACCAGGAAGAAATAATTTTGCCTTTGTTGAAGGATGCCTTCCCGTGTCTTACTCTCCCACAAGATGAGTGCAGTGCCTCCAAGATGGAAAGTAGCCAATTGGATCTTTATACTATCATCTGTAAGCTTATGGATCTTGCAATATACTTCAATCTGTCTGATCCAATCATCTAAATTTTATGCGTTAAGTTCACCATTATATGTAGGCAAATCAAACTTAATATCAAGTTTCAAATAAGGTAAATCATACTTAATCTTCTCAGGTTGTTTCTTTGAATTAGAAGTATTGAAACTTTCAGAAGAGGAAGAAGAAGATGGAGAAGAAGGTTCAGAAGGGCCTCATCCTTTTCCTGCATCATCATTCTCTGCTTTCTCCTTCTTTATTTTCTTATTTTCCAACCTCTCTTGATAATCTGCAAACAATTTTTCTACTCTATCTTCCCTCTGATAGAAATCTTTGCGGAAAGCCTTTTCATCTTCTTCTCGGTAGTCTTCATCTGCCATTTTCTTTCTCCTTCTTAATCCAATTTATGGATCAAACTCTTCAAGCTCTCCTTCACCTCTCTGAAGCCTAGATCTTGTTAACATTCACAAACTCACAATGCAATGGTTAAGCTGCTTTGACACCAAACTTGATCCGAACTTGAGAGGATCTTTATAACCATTATTTGCATGTGAATGTTTAAATGATAAAATCCATTAAAGAGGCTTATATGATAAATTTAAAGAGTATAATTGAAGCACATAAAACACATAAAAGAGAGATGCAAACTAGAAAATGAAGACAAGAGCTGATAACGGAGTTCACCCTTCTTGGGCTACGTATTCGGGCCGCTTCCAATAGGAAGGTCGATTTTATTAATTCTTCAAAGGTTACAAATTGAGTGTTCTGGAAACACTTCTGAGTTTTGTCTGTCAAACTCAGAAACAGACTGCACCACTGCGTTCTTCTCAAAATTCTAAGAAAAATGAGTATAAAGTTGACCATATGTGCTTGAGGCCTCCGTTGGCATGCAAAACGAGACAAACTACCTGCAAATAAGACAAAATAGTACAACCTATATGGATTCCACCTCGGGATACGTGCCCATTAATGTCCTAAGCACCTCGGGATCCGTGCCCGTACCTTGTCTCAGTCTCTGCACAACCTGCGCGTTGTGTTTTTAACTCCGAACTTGACCGTGGCTTGGCAATTTTGTGGCTTTTTATAAGTTTTGGGCACAACAACCTTCAAAGGATTTCGCGCCGGTTATCAAGCAATGGTGGGGCGATGCCCCAGTGGTAGAGTGTAGCACCATTTGGGTAGATGTCTCAGGGTCAAACCCGCGGGCCTCTTCTCCGTCCATGCGCTTTTGAAATGTGGCGCATATAACATATTACACGTTATATAATGGTTTATCATATGGTTTGAATGGTTCATGTTATGGTTTATTAAATGGTTTGTTTGTTGCACTATAATATGGTTTGTTATTCGGTGGTATGGTATGGATCCACATTGCATTATGGATAGGGTTCCACCGCCACGTTAATATGGTTATAATATATAGTTTGAAATGGGGTCCTCGATGTCGGCATGGGGCAAAATTTAAACCTTTCAACCTTATAATAATTTAACCATATGATTTCCAATTGGCTAGTGGAGCTTGTGGTGACCTTGGTGGAGTTTTTGGGTTCGGCTCCAACCCTTTTAACCACATAACCTATAAACCATTTTTTAAACCTTTTGAACCATTTTTTAACAATCCTTGACGAAACTTCAAATGCTAACAACTTCTTCATTTGGAGGTCGTTTCACACGAAACAAGCGTTGACGAAAAGTTGTCGACAATATCTTTACCACGGTAACCTTTGTTATGTTATTTGAAGACTTTAAATCAAATCGAACCTCAAAGATCCTCCTGGATCACCACTAATGCCAACAATACTACTACAATTGACTCTCCTATTGTTAATATTTGGTTGAGATTTGATCTTTAATTCTTTTAGATACAAAAACTTGAAACAATGAGTCAATTTAATCACATGAAATTCATACATCCATAACACAAGATATACCCTAGGCAAAATCCTCAAAACTATGAGAACAAAAACCCTAGCAATTATTCTTAGTATAATATAATGAATAGCAGAGAATGCTTTCTTTTACAACATAGCATATTGCTTTCGGAAGATAAGAGATCACCAAACACTCTTGGTGAAGATACAAAATCGATAGAGAAGAGAGATCAATTGGAGAAACACCTTGCCTTCAATAATAATATCCTGCACACAAAGAGAAGCATCATGCCTTCAAAGGAGAAGAGAACTCGCTTCACATAGGCTTCATCAATCTCGTATAACATATTTATACATTCTTCTCTTCTAAATTCGAGATGAACTCGCCCTCAAACTGGATGTATCAATCTTGCATGCAGAAGTGCGCCCCACTTCCCATGCAATGCTTTATCTCACTGAGATATCACTTAGGATGAAGTCGCATCTCAATTGAGAGCTTGCCCACTTAGTTAGGTGGTTGACTTAAGTGTCATCACTTAGTTAACTAGATCTTCTTTGTTGTCACTTAGTTAACTCTCTTTAACTAATTCTCCTTGATTTATTGAAGTGTCGTCTTTAGTTTAACTAAAGTAGAAACACTTTAGATAACTAGTCCTTCTTATTTAACACTTAGTTAACTGAAATCATGTCGATTGATTTAGTTGAAGTGACCAATGTGAGTTCTTTAGCTAACTGAGGCATATCTTTAACTGATGCTTTAATTGAAGCATTGATTGAGGCATACATTGATACTTAACTGAAGATTTAACAATTTGAGTTCTATTTAATTAGTTGAAGTGTCTACATGGGAAATTTCAAATTATATTGATCTCTATGCTTTATCTTTTATTTCTTTGTCTCTTACTGCATGGTCAATATGTGTTAACTTTAATTATTCATCACATTACATTATACTAAGAAGAATTATCGGATGATGTCACGGATTATACCATTATACCATATCTCGGATGAAGTGATACTTCATTTCAATGTGCTTCGACTTGTCATGAAATACTGGGTTTTTGGGAAGCTTGATGCAACTTCGATTGTCACACCTAATAACTGTAGGCTCAAGCTTTTCACCGAACAACCATGTAAGTAGCTTTCTGAGCCACACTACTTCTCGGCAGGAAACACTAGCAGTTATGTATTTTGCTTCGGTAGTGTTATAGGCTACGGAGCCCTGCTTCCTACTAGACCAAGATATCATAGCTGATCCTAGGCTATAACAATAGTTGGATGTACTCTTACGGTCCACAATGCTTCCTCCCTAGCCTAAGTCTGTATAACCAAGTAACATGACTCCTCCATTGGAGGCATATCTGAGTCCATATGAAATTGTACCTTGAAGGTACCTAAGCACATGCTTAGCAGCTATCCAGTGTCTATGTTTCATATCATACATAAATTGACTCAGAATGCTCACGGCATAACAGATATCAGGCCTTGAATGGATCAAGTACATCAGTGAGCCTATAAGTTGTCTATACAAAGTGGGATCTACTAGATTTGATACTGAGTCTGACTCATGAAGTTTCCTCAAATTGGAAACCATCGGTGTAGTCATAGACTTGCAATCTATCCTGCCAAACCTGCGCAATATATCCACAGTGTACTTCCCTTGAGATAGAAAAATTTCATCTTTTATTTTCCAGATCTCAAGGCCAAGAAAGTAGTGCATTAGACCTAAGTCTTTCATCTCTAACTCTGAGGTGAGCTACCTATTGCACCAAGCAATCAAATGTTCCTCTCAAGTGAGAAACAAATCATCAACATACAGAACCAATATCAACGGTTGGTTCTTCACTACTTTGAAGTACAAATTTGTATCATCTCCACTATTACTAAAACCCAGTTTCTGAAGGTAAGTATCAATTATGGAGTACAAATCCCTAGGGGCTTGATTAAGCCCATATAGATCTTTCTTTAGCTTGCAAACACGTGACTCCTTCCCATGCACCACAACTCCTTCAGGCTACTGAATATAAACCTCTTCCTCCAACTCACCATTGAGGAAGGTTGTCTTCACATCCATCTAGTGAAGTTTCCATCTTGGAACAGATGCAAGTGCAATCATTGCTCGGATTGTGGTGTACCTTGCCATAGGGGAAAATGTCTCATCATAATTGATGCCTTCTTTCGAAGAGAAACCTCTAGCAATGAATATGGCTTTATAATTCTCAATGCTACCATCCGCAACATGCTTTATCCTGTAAATCCATCTGGAAGTCACAATGGACTTCCCATAAGGTTTGGGAACAACCACCCAAACATCATTCTTCATTATAGAGTTGTACTCTTTTGTCATTGCATCTTTCCAAAATTGTTGGCTTGTAGCTTCTTCATATGAGGATGGTTCTAAATCACTAATGTGACTCATCAATGCAACATACCCTGACTATCTGTCAGGTTGCTTTTGCTCTCTGGATGAGCCTACCGGTGCTCCATGTTTCTTTGAATCTAGTAAGATATATCGACACCAAGCATATCTTCTTTTAGCAGGAGGTTCATCAGGTGACCTCTCAATCATTTCTTCTAATTCTTCACATTGAATCTCTTTCAATCTTTTGAAAGCAGCTTCCTCATGGAAGTTAACATCTCAACTGACTTCAATGTGTCTTTCAACAGGTACATATATTTGGTATGCTTTGGATGACTCATTGTAACCCACAAAGGTGGCTTTCTTTCCAGAAGGATCCATCTTTGTTCTCCTTTCTTTTGGTACATGAATGTATATCGGGCTTTAGAAGATCCTCAAGTGTGAGATGTCTAGCTTCTCACCGGTAAACACTTATTCTGGTGTCTCTCATCTAGAATGGTATGTGGACTTCTATTATGGATGTACACAATTGTACGAGAGGCTTATGCCCATAATGATGTAGACATATCTTGATCATGCATCATGGATTTTGCAGCCTCGCATATGGTTATATTCTTCCTTTCGGCAACCACATTTTGCTGAGGGTTGTATGGTATTGTTAATGTCTACATATTCCTGCATCACTACATATCTCAATAAATGCATGTGAATCAAATTCACCTCCATTATCAGACCTTAATGCATGGATGTGCTTTTCTTTTTGATTTTCAACTAGGGCTTTAAACTCTTTAAATTTGCTAAGAGTTTCAATTTTAGCCTTCATGCAATAAATCCATGACTTCCTAGAAAAATCATATATGAACAGTACATAATATAAGAATCCACTCAAGGACGGGGATGAAATGGGACCACATACATCAGAATGTATTAAATCTAAAATCCCTTTAGATCTAGTAGTATTGCTAGAAAAAAATTTCTTAACATTATTCCCAAGTGCACAACCCCGACATACACTATCATGCTCAAAATCAAATACAAGCATACCTTTTACCATCTTTTAAAGTCTTGGTAGCGCTTTGTAGTGTAGGTGTCCAAGCATTTGGTGCCATAGCTCGCATGGACTAATAGTGTGGTGAATCATAGCTTGAATGTACTTCTCGGGTACCTTGTAGAGTCCTCCCTCTCGAACTCCAATAATAACAGCAGATTCTAAGCTTTTGTTCTTCGGCCATAAAAGTGCTTTGTTATCCGTTAGTGCTAAAAGTTGTCCTCTGACTGCAAAGGGGACAACTTTAGCACATCATAATGATCAGGAAAAAATGATTGGTTTATATTAGGTGATTGGGATGGATCAAACAAGACCGAATGAGAAAGGGAGAGGGCAACAAGCTAGCTATAGATCAGAGATACTCCACTGGGCATGGAGTCAAGTAAACCCTTTTTGATCGAAGGCAATCAAGCTAAGTTATCAGATGATGGCAGATAAAAGAAAGGAGAATGGAAAATCAAGTAGAACACCCATCAAACAAAGATCGTCTCTGCATAATGAATGAAAGGTACTCGAACAAGAACAGTGATTAATAGGCAAGTCACAACAAACCCTTTGCTGCTCAAGAATCTCTTAATCGTTGGCAACCATTGATACTCAATGTCGACAATCTATTCAAGTAAGATGGAAAATAAAGAAACTTATCATTCTGATAAAACAACTCTCATGAATCTTCAATGACATAAAATATTGTATACTAAAATGCCCTCAGGTTTACAATCTGACTCATACAAGTTTTTCTACCTCCTACAGCTCTCTCTGAACCCCCTTACATTACAAACTAATGAAATATATAGCAATTACATGACCTGAGCTATTACAAAACATTTTGGAATGAAATTCTATCAACAAACTAAAAACCTCAAATTAGCTGCAAAGGATTTTGAAATGATGAAGTGGCTTGACACCTTGACTGCCAAATGTTTTGTTTTGTAACTGATCCTATGTCCTGAAAGTTCAAAGGCCCGTGAAGATGTTCTATGATCTTTTTGGATATAGATGTGATTTTGAAAATAGTAGGGTGCTCTGCCACCTATTGATTTATATCTATAAATCTGGAGATTATCGAACAATTTTTGGAACTTGATAGTATTGCTCTGATTGAACACTGACTTTTTGCCTTTATATCCGAAGTTAATTCTGGCTTTCTTCCTGAAGATCTGGAAATGATAAGACTTCTGCTTGATATATGCACCTGGGCATTTAACTCGGGATATGTATTTTATATGCAGAATGCATTTGGGCATCCAACTCCTCGCATAAACATTTGGGCAGGACATTCTGATTCAGTGTTTGATTTAGGAGAGATCCCTAATCTTTGAGAAGACTTTGAAGCATTTGAAACCTCAATCATTGCGCAAGTCCTCCCAAGTCCAATATATTCATCCATATCAACTCGGGTACAATTAATGTTGGATGAGTGTCATTCTTTGCAATTGCCACTTTGCTGGAAACTCTTTCCAGCTTTCAATTTAAACTTTGTTTGGAACGTTCTTTGAAACGGGAGATTATATATTAAAGGGATACAAACATTGAGTATGCGGAAATATAGCAAACCTCCTGCTCTTTAAACTCAGTGTTTATGGACAAATTACTTGGCCTTTTCATTTGCATGGTTTTTGGTCAACCGTCGAGATATCTCCTTTAAAAAAGAACAGGTAAACTTGAAACTTGACAGCGCTTGAAATTCGGGTGCTTATTTGGCGTTGGCACTTTGACACTTGCTACTTAGTCTCGAGCACTTTGACAAATGCATATTTAAGATTCGTTTTTAATGTCATTTCATCTCCCTTTATGCAAACAAAGAATAGCTCGTGGGATGGCTACTACCAGACACTATGAAGACTCAGTGGATTCTTCCTTAACGCATTTGACATTTGATTTTGAGCTCGATTGTCACTTGGCAATTTTCAAATTTTTTTGTTTTGCATAATGTAGTTAATCCCATATGCTCTAGGAACAAATATATTTTATTTTTTATATATCCAGGCGATTATAATTTATAGCGACGCGTTTAGCAATTTAGCTCTTCCTCGTGGGCGTTCCCTTGGCAACTTTTGGCACTTGGAGTTCAATAATTACATTGACAATTGGACTTATGGGTAGTTGGATCTATGCATGTTGAATAGTCAACACCCCAAAAAAACTTTTTCCAAAAACGACAAAACAAGCTTGGGTGCATATGAACTTATGTTGAGTTTGAATTGGGATTAGAAATGAAGGGCGTGGAATGGAGATGGAGGGTTTGGGGTGGGTGGAAGATGGTTTTCGGGGATGTTGGTTTGGTTCTTTATGATTTTTTCGCTAAACAACAAAACAAGTTTGGGTGCATATGAACTTACGTTGAGTTTGAATTGGGATTAGAAATGAAGGGCGTGGAATGGAGATGGAGGGTTTGGGGGTGGGTGGAAGATGGTTTCCAGGGATGTTGGTTTGGTTCTTTATGATTTTTTCACCATAGAGGGGGATTGGTGAGCGCAGTAACTTGGATTCTAGCTGGCTTTCTCAGCCAACTGAGTACCAACCAAGGTTACTAAAAAGTGGGAATGTGATTTTTATCTACAGCTCTTCCTCCGGTTTTTTGCAGGGTTGTTTCTCCTTTATGGTGTTTTTTCTCTTGCTTAGATGGTGTTTTTTCGTTGTGGGCTAACCCTTTTTCCCGGTCACTGTTCTTGGGTTTTCTGCCGATCTCAGAGCCTGACAAGTGGTTGCTCTTTTTTAGATTTTTGTCCTTTTCCCTTTTGTACTTTTCCACGTGGTGCTATGGATTCTGCCCATGTAACCCTGTCTAAGGTTCACCTTTCCTCTTCTACGAGTGGGGTTAACATCCCTTCTATTATTCCTTCCGACTTTCCTGTAGACATTAGGTCAACTCCGGAAAGCTTTGTGTCTAGGTTTATTAACCCTAATCTCTTGTGGGTTAGAGCTAGGGCTCGTCGTCATGCTAAATCAGTCAAAGCCAGGGAGGGTAGGGAGAAATTCATCATAAACCCTAATTGCAATCTTGACGGAGTTGATCTTTTGGCTAATCAGGCTGTGGTTGGGCGTTTGGAGTTCACCACTGGAAGTCGTGAGGAGATTTTAGCCTGGGTGAACACGCATTGGACTCCGTTGGTTGGGTTGGCTCCCCGAGTCAATCTCCTGGTAAACCGTTGGATCCTATTTGTTTTCCCTAACAACGAACATGTGGATGAGATTCTTTAGAGTACGTGGCTTTTCAAGGATGGTTCACTCTGGTTGAAGAAATGGCATGTTGACTTTGACCCTGTTCGGGAGAAACAGAGGTTCCTCCATTTATGGTTGATGTTGTCGGGCTTCCCGATTGAGCTTTGGACCAAGAATATTTTTATAGGGCTGGCTAATTCTGTTGGTAAGTTCATTCGGTTGGATAAGAAAACCATGTATGGTTTTGACCATCGCTTTGCAAAAATCTTGGTGGAATTTGATATGGGTCGGGGCTTGCCAGCTGAAGTTGAGGTCATCTGGGGTTCTCGGACTTTTATTCAGTGTCTGGACTACTTTAAGATCCCTTTTCGTTGTTTCAGTTGTCGGAAGACAGGGCATACCATTGCAAAATGTCCTTTTCTTTCTCCGAAGGCGAAAGGTGGTCATCGTCCAAGCAAGGGTTTTGAAGACACGCCGGTCTATTCGAGCCCTAATGCCAGTCCTTCTCCTATGTTACGGAACATCCCGGGTAAGTATTCTTCGGAGGAAACTCCTTATACTAATGTTTCAAAAGATGAGCTCAATGTTTATGTTGAAATTGAAAAATCCCTTGATCAGCGCATCTCTAGGGGGGAGGTGTCTCTCAATCTTAATGCTGTGAATGCTCCCTTTCTGGTGGCAGGTAGGGTGTCTAAGTCGAATTTAATTTTTGAACCCGTGGAAGATCTGGAGAATCACCCTAAGTCTCCTCCTACCTATCAAGAGAATGTTGCTAGAGTTCTTTCCCTTGAGGATAAAGCTGTGTTTGCTGAAAGTGGTTATAACCCTAGTTTTGATGTTCCTAATTTTCCGCCATTGACTTTTTTTTCAAAAACCCTCTTTTAAATTTTGATGTGAAAACCTTTGATTTCCTTCGGTTTCAAATTGTTACTGTTAGGAAGTCAAAAAAGAAAGGTATCGAGAAGTTTGATGGTTTGGTGGGTGATGGGTTTATTCCCTTGTCTGTCAGAATTGAAGAAGCTTGTTCTCCAACTGATGTTTCTCCCAACTTTAGGGCACTTAGAGCAGTGCATCCCTCCTCCATTGTTGATTAATGTTGATCGTGTCATTAAACGTTAGGGGTCTATGTAAGGCTTCCCGGGGTAGGGATTTATCTAAACTCATCAGTGCTACTAGCCCAGAAATTATTCTTTTTCAGGAAACGATGTGCGTGGATTCCTCAGCTATTTTGAAGCTTGCCAATAGCCTACCTAGTTGGGATTTTTATGTGGTCAAAGCCTCTGGTCGGTCTGGAGGTCTCATTGTTGGCTGGAATCCTTGCTTTTTCCATTTCAATACCTACAAAACCAATTGGGGTTATTCTGATGAATGGACGGATTTTGTTACAAAATTTCCATTTCTTTGTGTTAACTTCCTATGGGCCTTATTTGGGAGAACTATTTTTTGGGATTCTCTGATGAGCTCAGGTCTCCTAAATTTGGGCAATCTTATCATCGCAAGTGATATGAACTTCACCTTAAGTTCTGCAGAAGTTTGGGGCCCTTTGGCTCGATTGGATGAACTTGCAGACTATTTCTCTGATATGTTGATTAATTTTGATTTGGTTGATATTGCTCCTACTTCTCTCCTTCCAACATGGACGAATGGCAGAGCAGGTGGGGAGGGTATCCATAAAAGGATTGACCTTTTTTGGTAAGTAGACCTTTGCTTCAAATATTTCAACGTCACGGGTCTTGGATTGGGGAGGCCATCTTTTCATATCACTGCCAATTTTCTTTCAGAGTGATGACAATGTTAATCTGCGGAAGTTTCCTTTTAAATTTAATTGTTCCTGGCTTCAGAATGAAAACTTCTATGAGGCAGTTAGACATTTCTGGTTGAGCTCTAATCATGGGGGTGATTTGAATCCTATGGATTGTCTTCTTCTCAAGATGAGGAAATTAAAAGATGAGGTTACCAAATGGATAAAAAAACAAAAGGCTCGGGATCTAAAAGAGTATAGAGACTTGGAGGCTCGGATACAAGAAATGCATTATAGGAAATTTGAACTTATGGAGGATATGGATGATCAAGCCCTAATCAAGGCTCTTGAAGAAAAGAAGGAAGCTATTTTGAATCAGGAAGAAGTTGATTGGAGACTAAGAGCCGAGCTTTATGGATGGCATTAGGGGGTAAAAATTCCAAGTTTTTTCATGCTTTTGCTTCACACAGAAGGAACCAGGGAAAATTTTAGGGGCTAATCTTAGCCCATGGGCTAAATTTAGGGGTTTTAATTTTTTAGTGGGCTATTTTTTAATTACACCATCATTTACTATGATTAGCCCAATTTTTATATATTTATTTTTAATAAATGGCATATTAGCCCCATAAAATATATAAAGACCATAAAATATATAAAGAGACCCTAAATATAACCATTTAGCCCTTGTTTGAATAGATTTGGAGCTCCCATTGTCTGTGAAATAAGCCCGCTCCCTATAATTCGCCCAAATATGTAGAATGGTAGTTTCCCTTTGGTAAATTAATCCTTGAGCTATCATGGAAATCGGTTTTTTTTGTAAATTCGTCCATAATATATGGAGTGAAATGGATTTTCAATTTAGTTAGCCCTATATGTGATGTTTTCCATTTGGTTGTTATTTTGGGTTTCTTCAACTTTCAGTATTTCGGGCCTGTGGAGCGAGCAATCGAGGATTTTGGGTTTTGTTTTTGTCGGATATCAGATTTTCGGGCCTTTGAAGAAAGCAATCACGTTTTTCTCAGACTCCTCTGTCTTCGGCAAACGGCCTCAGGCTCTGATCCATGTTAGTGTAACTGTACAACATCTTACAACTCGCTCCTTTGCATCACATGCCAGCAACTAATTTTCACTACAGCAGGGTCTAGCTTCATGCTTGGACTCCGATTTTTTTGACATAGAAGCGTTTACAGGCTCTGGTGAATTTAAATAAATTAAAAAGGTTATTTCCAGGAATTAGATTTGTATATTTAGGTCCATTTAATATTGAATATTCTGTGCATTGCTTGTACTCGGATTAATGCCATAGTTTAAAAGCCATGCTCTACCTTTATATTCGCATCATTTAATAACAAATTTCAGTGTTTGTAGTTTTTATACGGATCGGATTTCATAGTTGAATTTCGGTAATGGCTAAACATGGAACGAGGTTGTAGTTTGATTATAGTTCTAAGTTTCTACACAGATCGAATTCCACATTTGAATTTAATTATTGAATAAGCTCGGAACGAGGCTGTAGTTTGATTACAGTTCTCTGTTTAAGTATGGAACGGATTCCATATTTGGATTTCAAATATCGACAAGCTCAAAACGAGACTGTATTTTATTGCAGTTCTCGGTTGGTACACAGATCGTATTCCATGCTTAAAATTCGAAATAGACTGGCGTTGAACGAGACTGTATATTGATTTCAGTTCTCAGTCGACAACCAGATCAGATTCCCTATCCAAATCTCTGTGTGAATACTCCAGAGTGGGACGGTATATGCTTACCGTACTCAGTCCTGTCTATCCAGATTTGATTTCACGTTTAACCCCGGTGTGGAACTTGACTGATCGGGTCTGTATTCAATTACAGTACTCAGTTATGTATGTAGTTCCGCCATCATCTCCAGTCTCAGGACGGAACTTAACTATGCAGATCGACATGGGTCTAAACATTTCCGTTCGCTGTAATGTTATTTAAACCCTGAATCTTAAATTACATAGATCATGCCCTGTGCTTACCTGTTAACCCAGAACTCTGTGGTGATCCTATGCCCTTGAACCTCACGCTGTATCCTTGCATTAAACATCAGTTGACAGCGGCGAAATTCCAAGTAAACCTTGGCCCTTAAACTCTTGATCAATCTGTCATGATCTAACCCTGGAGTCAAGATCACATTTTCCGTTTAGAACCCCGATCACGATCAATCTCTGTAATCTGCTTCATGTTGTAATTATTCGGCGTGTATCATGGGAAAACAGTCCCACTTATACAGGGATGAGGTGTCCCATTATCCCTCTCTCGACGCCGCAGGTTGTTGTCAATCTGGTTTATGTGGCAATTCGGCGTATGATGCACATCGATTAAACGTTATGTATTTGCCTTGAGAAATGTTATGAATATTTGTTACTATAATAATGATTCTTTTAGTATTCGTCATAAAACTGAGATTTGCAATGTAAACAGTTTAATATATCTTGATGCATATTTATTACACGTTATGCCTTTCAATTGAGAATGGTTATGTATAATTGTCACTACAATGATAATTCTATGCTAAACAGTGAGGGGGTCTAGAATCACAATTCCGTTTCTTTGGTACGGGTGTTTATTTGGAAGATATCTTTGATTGCTTATTTAATTGTTCGCACCTTTGGTAAAACCATAAACCATGCTAGGGCCTACGTAGTTATTTTCATATGTATTTGACCATTGTTAGAAAGCAGGAAATCAATTGTAACATTCGTGTACAGTCATTTACATCGGTATTTGTCTTTAAAAAAATAAAAATTATGACGTTTGTGTGTAGTATTTAGCAATGCATGTCCACTTGTTAAAAGTAGGAAATTACTTGGTCATGTATATTTGCTTGATTCATTTAAAGTAGGAATTTAAATATATTATAATCAAGTTTGCCCCTTTTGGAAAGTACTATGGTTGTGTAGAGATTCGGTTACCTACACCTAGACCCTTAGGAAAAGGTGCATCCTATTTTTATTTAAATTGCATACAATGTATAATATTAATCTTGTAGTATGTTAGACACAAGTTAATAACCCTAACTTAGCCATCTCTTGAGTTAGCAAATTAAAAAGGTCAAGTAGGTGTATTGTATTATTGATGTAAATGTGGTATATTGTTCTAATTAGTTCATCACATAATAAGTTAAAATGGTATTTTATGGAATGATGTCATTTCGGTAGCAAATAAAAGGTTAATGCAGTAATTTGATTATTTTATGTTCTTGAGTTAAATATTGATATGTTGCTTAAGTCTTAATATTTTATTACTAAGCTCGAAATTGATGTTTCTTATAAGTGGTTTCATTAAATGGAAGATCGATGCATTCTTTGATTATTGAATCTTTTAGTAAGTTATTTTATCCCTAAATAATTTAGGTTCTATGTTTGAGTGCACAGCTTGGATGGAGTCTTCTAAATTGATGGTTGGTTTGGAAAAGGATTATACATATCCCAATGTTTTTTGCATGCTATTTACTTATGGTAGGATAGGTGGATCGAGTAACTCCATACTAGAAGAGCCCTTGTGGGCTTACACCTTCATTGACACCACACACTTGAAAACAAAAAAAAATAGTTGACAAGAGCTCATAACCAATGGGTCATTAAAATAGAATGAAGTAGAATGTTTGACCAATTTTATGTTTTTAAACAAAACAAAAAAAAATGTTAACTAAGTCGAGTCTTACCTTCAGTCGAACCCTACAATTGAGAAGAAATCCAGAAAAATCAAAACATTGAACAGTTGTTATGCCCAACTAATAAATGAAAGAGAGAAAAGATACTTCAATGCTTAATCCATAAGATAAACATAAGCAATTTGAAGTAAGTAGTTCATTAGTTTTTATTTAACATAAGTGACAATGTAGCTAGTACCTCCCATGCAATCTTTCTATATTAATATAGGATTTTCGGTTTATTTATCACTTATAAAGTATATTTTTAATAAAGAATCCCAAGATATTTCAAATTTTTTTAATAAAGAAGCCAACGATATTTCAATGCTTAATTCAATGAAGAAAGTCTAGATATTCCATATCGATATACTAATCAAAAGAGCCCTTTAAATCTTTAGACTGCTCCCTCGTGAATGAGGGAAAACCAGTGCCAACCTTTTCCTTCATGGAAGAAGGGTAGTCCCCAAACATAAGTGGATCCACAAACCTGCATTCCAAATATAGCCAGTAATTCTACATATTTTGTGTGTAGAATCAATGCATCAGTGACAAAAAGGCCATGCAATGTAAACACAGACAAATTTATTAGGTTTATAGAAGTAAGGTAAGAAACCTACCATTCAATTTGGAAATCGAGCATGCTTTGAGCTGCAATTAGGTCTTTAGATTTGTTTGTGAGGGGATCAAGCCATTAAGAAACAATTGTCAAACCAATAGAGCCATTTTGCTTTTCCTATGTCAAGAACAACATTTTGATATTTCTCTAGTAAATTTCTTCAGGATCATTAAATTTTGACACAAGTTTAGGGAATATAGTTGCAGAAATAAACCTGGTATCTCTCTCGATAGAGCTCAACCATTGCTGCGTGTGCTAGCAAAACATTGTGGCCAACAATATATGGTTCCACCGATGAATTCCCAACACTACAATTGCCAAACTGGTACGAACATCTTTGAGGGGCGAAAACGTCAGAACCATAACCAGCCATTGAAAAGAAGTTCAATGAAAGCCATCTAATTCTTCATTCCATCGCCGAATTGCACGAAGCAAATGCTACAAAATCATCCCTGCATTCTTTATTATATTGTGTTTCCTGTCAGTTGAAGAGGCCTTGAGTCACCATTATTTGACAAGTATTCATGGCATCAATGAAGAACCTAGATGCCTTACTCCTTTCAACTTTGATTTTGAGTAGGGATCGTTTACTTAGAAATATATAAAACAACTTATATGGAGGAAATCTCTTAGCCTCAATGCAAACATGAAGCAATAGCCAAAGCAAACGAACTTGATATTTATCTATTTGTAATCCTTCTTTGTTAGTTATGTTAATATGTTTCTACAATGCAATCCATCTCTTGGTTTGTTGTTGTTGCAATAAAGTTTGCAGTTGTTGGCATTCGGTTGGATCTTATTCTTTAAAGGATTGGTAAAGGTAAATAAATGGATGGATGTGTTTACTTACCTATCTAGATAGATTGGGGTAGTTGTGTATTCCAAATCTAGGCCAGTTATTGGCCTCTATGTGATTACTATTATTAGACATCAAAATGTAATAAAAAACTTAATAATATAAAGTAAATGTTTTTTTAAGAAGTTGTGTGGCAAGCCTGCTCTCATATATATTTGGGCTTACAAGTGTTGCAAAATATGGTGCCATTTTTGGCATGACTAACAATGCTTGGTTGTTTTATACCTCACTTTTGAATACATAATAACAACTGGAAATTTGCAGTATATAATCTCAGTATATAATCTGGAAGTTGGTTATTTGGCTTAAAACCCCACATTTTTTCAACATACACATCAATTTATTATTGTTTAGTGTTGTTTTGTATATATTTATAATATTATTATTGTTTGTATTTCTACAAAGCAATGACCAAGCTGCATGCAACTCCTGTTCTTTCTAGTTTCTACTCCCTTCTTTGAGCTTCCACATGGATTTTTCTTAATTTTATCACCCTTCTTTAGCTTAATGACTAGGGTTGGAGGGTTTATATGCATATGAATTGGTCAAAGGGTTTGAGACTTCAAAGCACTCTATTGATGTTATTTTATGTGATTGCAATAACAACTCGTAGGCTGATATTTTGGTTACTTAGGAGAATGGAAAAACATGGATTTTAGCCAAACCTAATTTGATGTAATTGTATCATAATGGAATTGATTGAATAAATCCTATGTGAATATGCAAGATATCAGATAAAAATTATCGTAATTCAACAAGTACTCGATAATGGCTCTTTCTTTAGGATATTATAGTTTAATGAATATGTTGTTTTATTATTATATGTGGTTTATGCAGTATTGAAAAATTCGTCAAGTCTTCATAATGTTTTATAGTTTAATAAAAGATTCGCCAAGACTTTACACGGTTTTATAATTTAGTGAAAGATTCGCCAAGTTTTTACAAGATTTTATAAGTCAATAAAAGATTTGCCGAGATTTTACAAGATTATATAATTTGGTGTGACATTCGCCAAAAAATTATATATACATATTATTTAATTGATAAAATAGCCTTAATATTTTCCTATGTATCATGGGGATTAACCCAATTATTATACTTAGAAATTTAGGGGGGGTTCTTAAACTTTTCCCTGGAAGGAACTCCAATGCCATCTAGGACTTGGAGGATGAGGTGGGAAACTGTATCTCGGTGCAGGAACAACTTCAGGCTGCTGCAAAATAATTTTTTGGTAATATTTTTACTGATCCTGGGGATGGTGATCTTATGAAGCAACTAGAGATTGCTCGGCTATATCCTGTTTTTTTCAGTACTCAGGAGGCCATTGATATGGGGAAGGTTGTTACTTTGAAAGAGGTGGAAGATACCCTAAAAAATTTTGCAAAAGAAAAAAGTCTCGGGCCTGATGGCTGGACTATGGAGCTGTTCTTGCATTTCTTTGACATCATGGGGGAAGAAATTCTTGAAATGGTAGAGTTCTCCAGAACCAATGGCTTTATCTCAGGTGCTCTGAATTCTACATTTTTTACCTTGATTCCTAAGTTCAACAAGCCTCACACTTTTGGAGATTACAGGCCTATAGCTTTATGTAACTTGATCTATAAGCTTATATCTAAGATCATCGTTGTGAGAATAAAACCTGGGCTTTCAAAGTTTATCTCTGCAGAACAGTTTGGTTTTTTACATGATAGACAAATATTGGATGTTGTTGGCACTACTCAGGAGATCATTCATACCATTAAGATTCGGAAAAAGAAAGCATGTTTGCTCAAAATGGACATTGAGAAGGCATATGACCGTGTTGATTGGTGCTTTCTTAGAGTTGTTCTAATTCAAATTGGTTTGTCTCCATTGATGCTTAATTGGATAATGGCATGTGTATCATCTACTAATATTGCAGTCTTGGTAAATGGCGTGCCGTCAAAATTCTTCAAATGTTCCAGAGGGATTAGGCAGTGTTGCCCCTTATCCCCGCTTCTATTTCTCCTTGTTATTGATGGCTTGAGTAGGTTACTTCTCAAAGCTAAAAATGAAGGTTGCATTAAAGGGATAAAGTTGTCAAAAGAGATCTCTATTTCTCATCTACTCTTTGTAGATGATGTGCTTCTTGCAGGATCTGATTCTATCAATGAATGGGATTTCTATATGAAGAATATCAATGTTTTCTGCAGTGCCTCAGGTATGAAGGTCAGTTCTGCTAAGTCTATCCTCTATCAGCATCAGTTGGATGAATCAAAGATTGTGGAATTACAAAGCTTCATGCCTTTTAAATTTCATCTGTTGGTTGAAGGTTTTAAGTATCTCGGTTATTATCTGAAGCCTAACAGTTATCGTGTGAAGGATTGGTCGTGGCTCTTTAAGAAATTTGAGAACAGAATAAATTGTTGGACTAATAGACTTCTATCCATAGGTGGGCGTCTCATACTTGTTAAGGCTGTTCTAACTAGTATTCATGTGTATTGGCTTTCATTGTTTAAAGCCCCCAGCTTTGTTTTGAATACTATTAGAAAATTGTGCTCAAATTTCTTATGGTCTGGTGGCAAAGAACGTAAAGGTCTGATTATGGCAAGGTGGGAGAATATCACTCTTCCCGAAAGTTGTGGAGGCCGGGGATTGAAGAATATGGATGTTTTTGGTAAGGCTCTGTGTCTTAAAAGCTTTTGGCGAGTATTTTTGGAACATCTCTTTGGTCCAAAGTTATGAGTGTGAAGTATATTAAGCAAGATATCACTCATTGGCTTGGGAATCCTATCAAAAGAGTAAGGAATACTTCGGTTATATGGAAAGGATTTATGAATGTGTTTAATTGGATGGCAAAAGACCTTCAATGGCAAGTTGGCTCGAGAAGACAAATTTTGGTAGGCATTGATACAATCCTGGGACTGGATGAAGACTTTACTTTGCCAAATGAAATTTTAGTTTTCTTAAAAGAGATGGAACTTACTACTTTGGACAAAATAAAGAATTACAGGTCCTTCACTGGTAATTCATACTAGATTAAAGCTGCGGACCTTGGTTTCTCCGAAAAATTTGAATGGGAATGGAATAGATATTTCAATCGTCTTGATTGTGCAGGGTGCAGGCTCTCCCATAGTAGGGATAAAATTAAATGGGCGGGCAATCCCAGCACGGGAGAGATTACTGCAAAGACGGACTACAAGGCTATCATTAAGTTTAGAAATTTCATTCCTCAGCAATGGTGGTTTAAAAGATTGTGGAGGTGGAAGATGCCTCTAAAATACAAATGTTTTGGTTGGTTTGCTCTTAAAGGGAAATTAAAAACATGGGATAATTTAGTCAGAATGGGTTGGAATGGCCCAAACAGGTGCTCTTTATGTAATTCTGATGTTGAATCCACAAACCATCTTTTGGTGACATGTAATTTCACTAGAGATACTTGGAGAATCATATGCTCTACATTTAAAATTTCTCAGGAATGGGGGACGGAAAATTTTGAATTGTGTTTTCTTAATTGGTACAGGAAATGCAAAGCCCATTCACTGTTGCTGGTGGTTATTTCCTGGTTTATATGGTTTACTAGGAACAAGGTGTTGTTTGAAGATCATAATTCCTGTACCCAGAATATGGCCTGTCAAATTTTGAGTGTTTATCAATCCATTTTCAGAGAACAGGAGCCATTAACCATAAAAAGAATTGGATCTTTTGATCCTCTCTTCAATCGCCCTACACTCTTTTTTGATGGTGCTGCTCAAGATGGTATGTGTGCAGCTGGGGGGCTATCTTCTTGAATGAATTTCATTACTTTTCATTAAGGCTTAATTATGGGACAGGGACAAATATGAAGGCAGAGCTCCTTGCACTTTGGTGCATTCTTAAAGTGGCTTGTATATTCGGTATAGATGATCTCAAGATTTTTGGGGATTCTAGAGTCACCATAAAATGGGCGCAAAATGATTATAATATTAAAGTGTTATCTCTTATCCATTGGTGTAATAGGATAAAATCAACTATCCTCCTATTCAAGAGCATCACTCTGGAGCACATTTACAGGCAACACAATCATTTGGCAGATAAACTCTCCAAGCAAGCTCTGTGCAGTGAGTATGGTGTTCTAATTTGGGAAGAATTTTATAATTCTCAGGTTCTGAACTTGGGAACTCTGAAGTTTTTTGAGTAATGTACATTTTCAGGACCCTGTATGTCAGATTTTTTTGAAGACCTTTTTGAGGTTTTATGTTTACCTCTTAAGACTGCTAGCTTGTGCTGTATGAGGTTTTTTGAGATATGTAGGCATGTTTTGTTGCCTCTACTCAATTGAATTTTCCTGAAGACTTGGTTAATCATGTACCTTTTGATTCGATATGAATAACATTGGTATGTTTTTTTCTGCTGGAAAAAAGAGTTTGAATTGGGATTAATGGAAACTATGACAATTTAAAGTTTGACGTTGGAAATAAACTTGTAAATAGGACAAAAACTAACCCAACGTTTGACCGAATACATGTTTTTTACCCAACAATACTTTATACCTTTTAAAGAGCCACGTGAAAGGAAGGTTTTAAGTGGTAAAAAGTAATGCTTAAAATAATTTTTTTTTTTTATTTTTCAAAATTAAAACCACTAAATAATAGTTTTACTTTTTAAGAAAATTATTATTTAATAATTTCAATTTTTAAATAAAAACTATTATTTAAGAAAAAGAAATGAATGGATTAACCAATAACTAGTCATGAGGTAAGGGAAGGCGAGCAGGATGGACGGCGACGGGTTGGAGACGGCGAGCAGGACCTTGAGGGGTATGGGAGGGCCATCCCTGTCAGGGATCGGTCAGCCTCGATCGCTGCATTGACTTGGGACCGTGTCAGGATTATGGACTACTCCCCATCCAAGGGGGTATGGTAGTTCTTTTTTATTGTTTTGGCAAGAGGGCAGTTTGGTTTTCCTAGGGTTTGGAGCTTAGCAGATCGGTGACTGTTACGGTTTTGGTGAACCTTTTATGCTGCCATGGAAGATCAGGATGTCGTTGTTTATGTAAGTGACAGGTTGGATGGTCGTGATGGATGGGGGGTGCCATGTGGTAGGGATCTAGAAGAGCTGGTGGATTTTCCGGTGCTGGAAACAGAGATGCTTCAGCCGGCGGGGTTGGAGCCGATAAACTTTTCTACTGACTTTTCTCCGTCTGCTTTCTTCACTTCGTCGGAGCAGTTAACACATGGGATAACGAAGGGCCCTGTGGTGGAACAACAGTCGGTTGATCTGCTCGGAAATACGAGCTGGAGGGAAGCAGGGGTTTTTTTCTCAAAGGCCCTAGGGTTTCCAGCTGAAACGGCGCAGGGTGGGTCTGAGGAGGCAGTGGGTTTTGACAGGGTTGCGACGGAAGGAGTGGCTCGACAGGGTCGGTTGGGCAGTGGTTCAAGTGGGTACTCGTCGAAGGAAGATCGTAGGGTTTCCTTAGGGGTTGCAAAGCAGCGGGGTTTTAGCTCTCCGGAGTGGGACGGGGTCAGGGGAAGGAGACCGTTGATGTTGCAGTTGGCTCGAAGAAGGGTGGCGGCGGCCCTGTGAAGAAGCAGAGGAAGAGTTGGATTAAGGTTAAAGTGGTTAAGAACTATGCGGTGGGTGAAGACATAGCATGGGGTAATGTGTTGCAGATGGCACATTTTACCCTTGTTGGCAGGGTTATGGGACGCAATTTCTCAAGGAAGACGGTGGTGGATTGGGTTGAGGAAAATTGGAAGGACTTGGTGGGTCAATTACCGGTGGTGGTGGAGCTGAATAGGGAGTGGTTCGCATTCAAATTCTCTAAAGAGGAGGAGTTGCGACGGGTTTTGAATAGGAACTGGCATCTCAATCACACTCCGGTGCTGCTGAAGCCATGGCACTCTTTGTTCGATGCCAGCCGGGAAAGGGTGGATGTAGTTCCGATTTGGGTCCGTTTGCCAGCCCTTCCACTTCACTTCTGGGAACTACATCATTTCAAACGGATCGGGGATATATTGGGGACCTTCCTGGAGGCGGATATGTCATTTTTGGAGACTCTATGCCAAAAGGTTGTGCGCATTCTGGTTAACATCAATATCAGAGAGGGGCTGGCAGAAGAAATAAAGCTGGAATGGGGACCGGAGATCATCACACAAATTCTGGACTATGAAAATGTACCGTTTAGGTGTCGGCGCTGTCACGCTTATGGACACCTTGTATCCGATTGCAGCCTTCCTTTTCGAAACTAGTTGGGGGGGCGGAGAAAACTTACTTCAAGAGCTGAGGTGCGCTACACAAAAATTGGATCGGGTTCTTTTGACTTTGTCCAATCCTCTTCAGATGACCCTGGGAATGTGCCGTCCGGAGATGAACCTTGTCAGGTGTGTCCGGTGGTGGAGAAGACTGCGGCAGAACAGATGGAATTGGTGACTACACATCAGATTGAAGATGTACTTCGGGGACCTGACTTCCTTGGTATCTCCTCTCTCTCTTTACCCCATACTGTCAATTTATTTATGAACTCTGTTACTTTATTGAGGCATGATTGGGTGGAGGGTCTGCGCAACCTTTCTCTCTCGAGCAACTTGGGTCCTGGGGGGTCTCGGTCTAGTTATCACGATGGTGAGAAGGAAGCAACGGTCCTGATTACTCCCTCTTTGGAACCGGTTTTGGAACCTGCTACTGCTAGTATAGGTGCTGTGGATGATACCCCTCAGGGTTTTTTTTACCCTGATCCCGGAGATGCTCTAGAGGAGGATTACCTCTCTCCCACGGAATCACAAGATTCGGGTTATTTCCTACGCTCCTGTATGAAAACCACCTCTGCGGGGCTGGGGAAAGTCACTACTCCTGCTCGTAAGGGAAGGGGAAGAAAATCAAATATTCATAAGGCACAATCCAGGGCAAGGGTAGATCTCCTGGAAGGGAAACAAATTTCGATTGTTAAGGCACTTAGAGCGGGGAATGCCTTGAAGAAAGGGTGTACATGAAGATTATGTCTTTCAATTGCCGGGGTTTGGCTAGGCCCAACAAGAAATCAGCCTTCAGAAGGGTGCTTACTCTTGAACACCCGGATGTGATCCTGCTACAAGAGACCTTAGGTGTAGGAGATGTTATTAAGAATCGTTTGGAGAGCTGGCTGCCTGGATGGTCCTTTCTCACTTTGGATGTAAAGGGACGTTCTGGGGGGTTGGCTGTGGGATGGAGGCAATGTAATTTTAAGCTTGTGAATTCATGGGGAATGGATTATGTTCTTTGTGTTGATGTTTTGTCGGTTGAATTTGGGAACATTATTAAGGTGATTAATATTTATGGGCCTTACCTGCATCGAATTGAGTTCTGGGACTCACTGTTTGGAAACCCCCTCTTGAGTAGTGACACACTGATCATCGAGGGGGATCTAAACTTTTCTCTGGGTCTGAATGAGGTATGGGGACCACATGCTCAAGTGGATTCTTTGGCTGGATACTTTGTTCAGAAGTTAATGGTGAAGGGTTTGCTGGATATAGAGCCTTTCAAGTTGAAACCGACATGGCCAAATAAACGCAGTGGGGATGCTAGTGTGGTGAAAAGGATTGATCGTTTTTTGGTGGCTGAACAGTTGGTGGACAGATTCTTTCAAGTTCGACAGTGGGTTGGTAATGGAGGTATCTCTGATCATTTTCCTATCTTTTTTGAGATACAAAAGGGGCCTGCAAATCCTCCGAGCCCCTTGAAATTCAATAAATTATGGTTACAAGATCAGACATTTAAAAATCTCTTTCTTACTAACTGGACACCTTTTGATAGGGATTTTGATAGATCAACTGCCTTTCAGTTTGCAGATAATATTAAAAAGATGAAAAGATTGGTCAAAGACTGGGCTATTGCTAAGAGATGTAGGGAAGATGCAGAATTGAAACAGGTGGAGGATGAGCTACAGCGGATTTATGAGGGTGAAGGGGAAGGACTGATCTCTCAGGAATCCAAGGAGGCTCTAATCCGCTTGGAAGGGCGGCGGAACACTATGTTATGTGAAATGGAGGAGACATGGCGGTTGAAGAGCAGAGCGATTTGGCTGGAGTGTGGGGATGATAATACAAAAATTTTCCATGCTTATGCCAGAGGGAGAAAAGCAGCTAATACCATATGGAGTCTGAAGGATGATGATGGAAACACACATATCAGTTTTGATGATAAGGCCAGGTGTGGGGTAACACATTTTAAGAATTTGTTCCGGGCACCAAATCAGGCTACTATTGCTGAGGTGATTAAAGTGGCAGAGATGTTTCCTAGTTTTGTTGATGATGAAGGAAACAGGGAGCTGATGAAGGAATTAACGGAGGAGGAGCTTAAGAAGGTACTCATAAGCTTTCAAAAATACAAGAGCCCTGGCCCTGACGGGTGGACTATTGATTTCTTCCTGGATCTCTTTGAGATTTTGGGGAATGACCTCATGGCAGTTGTTGAAGACTCCAGAGAATCAGGGAAAATACCGGCAAGTTTCAATTCTACTTTTATCGCCCTCATTCCTAAGTCTGATAATGCAATGAACCTAAATGAATTCAGGCCCATCTCTTTGTGCAATTGTATCTATAAGATCATCTCAAAAGTTATTGCCAGAAGACTAAAAAGTATCCTCTCACAACATATTTCTGCAGAACAGTTTGGTTTTTTGGAGGGTCGACAAATTCATGAGGTTGTTGGAGTGGCTCAGGAAGGGATGTATAGTTTGAAGACCAAGAATCTGAAGGGAGCCATACTTAAAATTGATCTCTCTAAGGCCTATGATAAAGTGAGCTGGTTGTATCTTCGCCTACTTTTTACCCATCTGGGGTTTGGTATTGCTTTTATTAGATGGGTAATGTCATGCATCACTACTGTCTCCTTTTCAGTACTTATCAATGGAGCGGCTTCGACTTTTTTCCATGCTGAAAGGGGACTTAGACAGGGTTGTCCTTTATCCCCGCTGCTCTTTCTGTTGGTTGTTGAAGGACTCAGTAGGGCCATTAGCGGGGCAAAGGCTGAAGGGTTGTTTCAGGGGATTCCGATGGCTCCAAATCTGTATATTACACATTTGCTATTCGTGGATGATGTTTTAATCTTTTGTTCTGGAAGCAGAGGGGATACTCGTATTCTAAAAGAGATATTGGAACTGTTTTCTAAGGCCACTGGTATGGAAATTAATGCTGGGAAGTCTACCTTATCCACTCATTTGTTGAGACCGGAAGAGGAGGCAGAACTCACTAGGTTCTTTCCCTTCATTACTGCGGGACTAGAGGATGGTCTGAAATACCTCGGGTTCTCGATAAAAGCTAATTTATATTTGAAGAGGGATTGGGCTTGGTTGATTGGGAAGGTGGAGAAGAGATTTATGGTTTGGAGCCACAGGTGGTTGTCACGAGCAGGTAGACTAGTACTGGTCAAAGCAGTGCTGGAAGCAATTCCTGTATACTGGATGTCATTAGCTTGGATACCTAAAGGAATTCTTGAAAGCATTAGGAGGATCTGTTTTAGGTTTCTTTGGAGCGGCAAGAAGCACGTACAGGTCACCCCTTGGGTTAGCTGGAAGAGACTTGCAGCTCCAAAGGGCATGGGGGGTTGGGGGATAAAGAACATTTTCTTGTTTTCAAAGGCTTTGGCGGCCAAGGGGGGGTGGAGGCTGGTGAAGACTACTAGTCTCTGGACCAGGGTCATCAAGCAGAAATACTTGGTCGATGAAAGCATTGAAGATTGGATTAGGAATTCTCAGAAGTCCCATCTGGGGGGATCGATGATTTGGAAGGCTGTGGTAAAATCTTTTGGCCTGATTGAATCCAATCTAGCTTGGAATGTGGGGAATGGTGAAAAGCTGCTGGTAGGAAGGGACCCTTGGATGGGATGTACACATGAACACATTCTACCTAGCCATGTTATTGAGGCACTTGGAAGAAGAGGGATTTACACACTGAATCAGTTGGCAGTTCCGAGACCTGTGGAGTCTTGGAGACAGAGATGGTGTAGGGCAAACACTTTGGGGCTTCAGGAACAAGAGTCAGCTATCTTGGAGGTTTATATCCGCCATTTGGAAGTGGCTAATGTATTGTTGAATGATGAGGAGGATTCCCTGGTCTGGGAGGCGGATCCGGAAGGTAAGTACACTCCCAAGGCAGGTTATATTTTATTAAGCTCAGAGGAGGAACAGAGGGAGGTAGCCTGGTGGTGGAAGTCTCTCTGGAAGTTAAAATGCCCAGCTAAATCGAAACTTTTTATGTGGTGCATACTCGAGAACAGAGCACCTACATGGGATATTTTGCAGAAGAGGTCCTTTCATGGGCCAAGCTAGTGTGTGCTATGCAAAAGGGAACTAGAAACTGCTTCTCACCTGTTCCTTACATGTCCCTATTCTATTGCAGTTTGGAAGGAGTGCACAGTTTTGGTGGGGTTTCTTTGTCAATGGGATGGAGATTCGGTTGGGGTAGCATGGGAAGCATGGTGGAGGAGGAACACAGTTAAGAGTTATAAGAACCTACCTCTGCTTGTTATCTGGGGGATATGAGTGGCACGGAACAATGCTATCTTCAATGAAAAGCCATGCCTTCCAGAGATAACTGCAGCACAAACTATCGGTATCATCAAGTCACTACCTGAGCATATTAGGGCAGACAATCAAAGAAGGAATCTGGAGGTGGAGATTGATCGCTCTCAGCCATGGGCTTTTTTCGATGGGGCCTCACAGCATAATTTGTGTGGGGGTGGTGCGGTTCTTCATCTATCAGAATCGCATTCATTCACTCTTTCTATGGGATTAGGGGTGGGCTCAAACAACTTTGCCGAATTGCAGAGCTTGAAACTATTATTAATCTTTGCTCTTGAGAAAGGTTGCAACACATTGAATTGCTTCGGGGACTCAATGAATGTTATAAATTGGATCAAACAGATACAAGAATGCAGAAATTTGCGGCTGGTGAATATACTCTCATCCATTAGGATGATCCTTTTGCGGTTTGACAATATTTCTTGCCGGCATGTTTACAGGAATAACAACAAAGAAGCGGACACCACATCCAAGGAGGGGCTCTCGAGGGACATTGGCACTTGGCATATAAAAGAAATTTTAAATGGCCGAACACAAACTTACTATCATATGCCATTTATAGAGAATCTATGAAATATATCAGCACATTATCTATGATACAGTTTCCTGCTTTTTGATACACTGTAAAAGCTTCTTAGTATTCTACTGGTTTTTCTTAATGTGACGAAGTCCAGAAACACAGACATAAATAATTTATGAAATATGCCTTACAGGGATGATCTACTTATCTATACAGCATCATAGTATGCTCATTTTTGTAAACTGAAAGAAGACATAACAGTTCCATCATAGGAATATATGATCTTGAAGAATTCACTATTTATGGTGAACCTACAGAATGTAATTTTGATCTCTACAGATGAATGAAATTACGCTTTTTTTTCTTGGAAAAAAAAAAAAAACTACTCATGAGGTAAGAATTTGTTCTTTGACCAAACTAACAGTTTAGGACTATAAGAAATTCCAACAAAGTTGACGTGAGGAATTGAAACTTTGACGAATTTAACTCAAGTTTAATACGGATCAAAGGTTTGAGGATAATCATTAGACTTCACCAAGTTAAGGATTTGACGTAAGGAGGATTGACCAGTTGACTGGAATGCTCATGGTTTTGGCAAAATGCTAGTGGACATTCCGGCAGTGGAAGTGAGGGTCCCTCTTTGCATTCGCACTGCAGGAATCTAAATTTTTTGATAGGGGCAGATTCTGGTACCAACATTATCCATGGAGATAACTCATGGGCCTTTGTCTTCAAGAACCGAAACTGAAAGGAGGTTCTTCTTCAAGTCTGGAACATATAGAATGTCCTCCACATGTAGAATATAATCGGTGCTTAGCTGGAATGAGATGGATCCAACTCCTTGGATCAAATATGTTGAGTTGTCCCCCAACTCTACCATGCATGTGAAATCTTTCTCCTTTAGGTCAATGATGGCACTCTTGAAACCAGTCATATGTTTGAATGCGCCACTGTCAATCAACCATGTGTCTGCATTTGTGATGATGGATCCCGAAAGGGATGAGACAAGGTAAAACTCCCTTCTTGTATCCTTTTCTTCGGATACATTCTTTTGAGTGGTTTCATCTTCTATGGCGGTAGAAGAATGAAACTCCTCTCCGCTTTGCATTGCACTCCCTTGAGAAATGGCCTTTCTTGATGCAATTGAACCATCTAGATTTTGACTTGTCAAAGCCTTTGTTGAACTTCTTCTTTGGATGAGAGAAATTCTTATGGGAGAAGTGTTTCATTCCTTTCTTCATTATTGTCGTGAGGGCAAGGTTTTCTTCATTGATGCACACTGACTTGCTCTGGATTTTCCCCTCCTCTTGGAGGCAGTCATACCACAACCTTTCAAAGTTAGGTTGTACCTCTCGGCCATTTACTGCAACCACTAATGTCTCCCATGAATCAATGTATCAAAACACTCTTTTGAGGTCTTCAACGGAGTGATCACGGACATCAAATTGTCCTTTATTGAATCATAGATGATTTGTTTATCCTTAGCTTGAGTCTTAATGAAGTTGGTGTGCCCCGCATTAGATGTAGGCTCCTCCACCACAGTGGATACGTAGCCATCCAAGTCATGTTCCTCTAGGATGTTGAGAATCCTAGCCTTCCAAGTGTTGAAGTTTGAGGTGCCCTCAAGACGGTCTTCTGGTCATACTAATATTGATGCCATAGTCTTCAAATCATGTGCTCAACTTCTCGGGATCAACATAGGCTCTAGATGGCATGCAAAATTGAGCTCCTTCACGCCCTGAGCTCTGATAACATGTTAATATTTGGTTGAGATTTGATCTTTAATTCTTTTAGATGTTGAAACTTGAAACAATGAGACAATTCAATCAAATGATATTCATACATCCATAAAACAAGATATACCCTGGGAAAAATCCTCAAAACTATGAGAACAAAACCCCCAGCAAGTCTTCTCAGTATAATATAATGGATAACAGAGAATGCTTTCTTTTACAACATAGTAGATTGCTTTTGGAAGATAAGAGATCACCAAACACTCTTGGTGAAGATACATAAGCAATAGAGAAGAGAGATCAATTGGAGAAACACCTTGCCTTCAATAATCATATCCTACACACAAAGAGAAGCACCTTGCCTTCAAAGGAGAAAAGAATTCGCTTCACATAGGATTCATCAATCCCGTTAACATATTTATACATTCTTCTCTTCTATTTTTATCTTCTAACTTCAGGATGACCTCACCCTCAAACTGGATGTATCAATCTTGCATGCAGAAGTGTGCCCCACTTCTCATGCAGTGATTTATCTCACTGAGCTGTCACTTAGGATGAACTCACCTCTTAAATGAAAGCTTGCCCACTTAGTTAGGTGGCTAACTTAAGTGTCGTCACTTAGTTAACTAGATATTCTTTGTTGTCACTTAGTTAACTCTCTTTAACTGATTTTCCTTGATTTACTGAAGTGTCGTCTTTTAGTTTAACTAAAGTGAAAACACTTTAGTTAACTAGTCCTTCTTATTTAACACTTAGTTAACTCAAATCATGCTGATTGATTTACTAGAAGTGACCACTATGAGTTCTTTAGTTAATTGAGGCATATATTTAACTAATGCTTTAACTGAAGCATTGATTGAGGCATACATTGATACTTAACTGGAGCTTTATAACTAAATCTTTATAACTGAAGCTTTAACAATTCGAGTTCCTTTTAATTAGATGAAGTGTCGGCATGGGCAATTTCGAATTCTCTTGATCTCTATGCTTTATCTTTTATTTCTTTATCTCTTACTGCATTGTCAATATGTGATAACTTTAATTATCCATCACACTACATTATACTAAGAATAATTATCTGATGTTGTAATCATATTATATTATTCCGGACCAAATGATCATATGCTAAAGTAATTCACTTTAGAGGTGATCAATCTCTAAAGGAGACTTAATAGCAACTGGTGAACATGGTTAATAATACATCAAACAACATTAAATGCTTTTAACAAGTAAAGCATGACCTCTATACAAAAGGTCCATCTCTATACGGGAGGTCCATCTCATGGATATCTTTATACGGAAGGTCCACCTCTATACAAGAGGTCCATCGCATGGATACCTTTATACAGAAGTTTCACATGAAAAGCATGACTTGACACACAAGTCTGGAGCCTTGACCAACAAGACTTTACGACATCATTACTTTGATCAATTACCTCTATATGGGAGGAATAACCTTTACACGGAAGGTAATGTGCTCACCTCTATACGGGAGGATCAATATTGGCTACATAAGATTGGTTTGGAGAATGTCTCTTGATGTTGTATATTTAACACTCCCTCTCAGGGAGGGAGGCATTCTCTGCCATACCAAGCTTGTCTCGGAAGTACCTGAACTTTTTCACAGACAGAGGCTTTGTTAACACATCTGCAATATGTTCATCAGTAGCAATGTACTGAAGTTTCACTGTACCTTTCTGGACAATGTCTTGGATGAAGTGATACTTCATTTCAATGTGCTTCGACTTGTCATGAAACACTGGGTTTTCAAAAAGATTGATGCAAATCTAATTGTCACACCTAATAATTGTAGGCTCAAGCTTTTCACCGAACAAGCCTGTAAGTAGCTTTATGAGCCACATTACTTTTCGGTAGGAAACACAACAGCTACGTATTCTGCTTCGGGAGTGTTATGGGCTACGGAGCCCTTCTTCCTGCTAGACCAAGATATCATAGTTGATCCCAGGCTATAATAGTAGTCGGATGTACTCTTACAGTCCACAATGCTTCCTCCCCATTCTAATTCTGTATAACCAAGTAACATGACTCCTCCACTAGAGGCATATATGAGTCCATATGAAATTGTACCTTGAAGGTACCTAAGCACATGCTTTGTAGCTGTCCAGTGTTTGTGTACTGGATCAGACATAAATTGACTTAGAATTCTCACGGCATAACATCTATCAAGCCTCGAATGTATCAAGTGCATTAGCGAGCCTATAAGTTGTCTATACAAAGTGGGATCTATTGGATCTGATCCAGATTCTGACTAATGAAGTTTCCTCAAATTGGAAACCATCGGTGTAGTCATGGAATTGCAATTTATCATGCCAAACTTGCCTTATATATCCACAGTGTACTTCCCTTGAGATAGAAAAAAATCATCTTTTCTTTGACAGATCCCAAGGCCAAGAAAGTAGTGCATTAGACCTAAGTCTTTCATCTTGGAATCTGAAGTGAGCTCCCTCTTGCACCAAGCAATCAGATGTTCCTCTCCAATGAGAAACAAATCATCAACATACAGAACCAATATCAACGGTTGGTTCTTCACTACTTTGAAGTACAAATTTGGATCAGCTTCACTCTTACTGAAACCCAGTTTCTGAAGGTAGCTATCAATTCTAGAGTACCGAGCCCTACGGGATTGCTTAAGCCCATATAGAGCTTTCTTTAGCTTGCAAACATGGGACTCCTTCCCATGCACCAAAAATCCTTCAGGCTACTAAATATAAACCTCTTCCTCCACCTCACCATTGAGGAAGGTGGTCTTCACATCCATCTGCTAAAGTTTCCATCCTAGAAAAGATGCAAGTGCAATCATTGCTCGAATTGTGGTGTACCTTGCCACATGGGCAAAGGTCTCATCATAATCGATGCCTTGTTTCAGAGAGAAACCTCTAGAAATGAATCTGGCTTTATAATTCTCAATGCTACCATCCGCATCATGATTTATCTTGTAAATCCATCTAGTAGTCACAATGGACTTCCCATAAGGTTTGGGAACAACCACCCAAACATCATTCTTCATTATAGATTTGTCCTCTTCTGTCATTGCATCTTTCCAAAATTGTTGGTTTGCAACTTCTTCATATGTGGATGGATCTGAATCACTGATGTGACTCATCAATGCAACATACCCTGAATATCTGTCAAGTTGCTTGTGCTCTCTAGATGAGCTTGTTGGTGTTCCATGTTTATTTGCATCTTGTAATATATCTCAACGCCAAGCAGATATTCTTTTAGCGGAAGGTTCATCATGTGACCTCTCAATCAGTTCTACTGATTCTTCAAGAGCTAGCGAATCCAAGGCATCTTCTGGTTTCTCCCTCTCAAACTATGAAGGGGGAGAATCATACTCGTGATCCTCCATTTCTGAATCACATTGAATCTCTTTTGATCTTTTGAAAGCATCTTCCTCATGGAAGTTAACATGTCGGTTGACTTCAAAGTGTCTCTCACCAAGTACATATATTCGGTATGCTTTGGATGACTCATTGTAACCCACAAAGGTGCCCTTCTTTCCAGGAGGCTCCATATTTTTTCTCCTTTCTTTCGGTACATGAATGTATATTGAACTCTCGAAGATCCTCAAGTGTGAGATGTCTGGATTCTCACCAGTAAACACTTCTTCTGGTGTCTCTCATCTAGAATGGCATGCAGGCTTCTATTCTGGATGTACACAGTTGTATGGGAGGCTTATTCCTGTAATAAGGTAAACATATCTTGATAATGCATCGTGGCTTTTGCAACATCACATATGGTTCTATTCTTCCTTTCGACAACCCCATTTTGCTGAGGGTTGTATGGTACTGTTAAATGTCTACATATTCCTGCATCACTACATAGCTCATTAAATGCATGTGAATCAAATCCACATCCATTATCATACCTTAATGCATGGATGTGCTTTTCTTTATGATTTTCAACTCTTTAAATTTGCTAAGAGTTTCACTTTTAACCTTCAAGAAATAAATATATGCTTTCCTAGAAAAATCATCTATGAACAATACATAATATAAGAAGCCACTCAAGGAGGGGGATGACATGGGACCACATACATCAGAATGTATTAAATCTAAAATCCCTTTAGATCTAGTAGTACTGTTGGAAAATCTTTTCTTAACATTTTTCGCAAGTGCACAACCCCGACATACACTATCATGCTCAAAATCAAATACGGGCATACCTTTTACCATCTTTTGAAGTCCTGGTAGCGCTTTGTAGTGTAGGTGTCCAAGCCTTTGGTGTCATAGCTCGCATGGAATTATAGTGTGGTGAATCATAGCTTGAATGTACTTCCTAGGTACCTTGTAGGGTCGTCCCTCTCGAACTCGAATCACAACAGCAAATTCTAGGCTTTTGTTCTTCGACCATAAAAGTGCTTTGTTATCCATGAAGATAACTCAAAAGCCTTTGTATTCAAGAACCGAAACTGAAAGGAGGTTATTCTTCAAGCCTGGAACATATAGAATTTCCTCCACATGTAGAATATCATCGGTGCTTAGCTGGAATGAGGCAGATCCAACTCCTTGGATCAAATATGTTGAGTTGTCCCCCAACTCTACCATGCATGTGCAATCTTTCTCCTTTAGGTCAATGATGGCACCGTTGAAACCAATCATATGTTTGGATGTGCCACTGTCAATCAACCATGTGTCTGCATTTGTGATGACGGATACCGAAAGGGATGAGACAAGGTAAAACTCCCTTCTTGTCTCCCTTTCTTCGGATGCATTCTTTTGAGTGGTTTCATCTTCTATGGTTTCTACTAATAAATGACCTCGTTGGAGGACCACACATTGAACACTTATTTGAGTAATATAATCTCATTGGGGGCTATATGGCTACCCTTATTTTATCTACTCTACTATCCTCTTATGTCTTATCTTAACTAAAAATAACATGATTATATGTACCTCTCTCATTGGGTGTTTCATCGTGAGGAAATGGGACATCAAAGCCGTGACAATCCAAGCTTGCATATGGACATGGTGAAAGGTCCAACTTGGGTTTGTCTAAACCAACTAGCATATCGATCATAGTCCCATTGACAAGGATTGACCATATTCTGACCTCAACATATCACATGTGTGCATACATGTAGTGATCAATGGATAGCAATGGTCGCACATGACATATGATGATTTTTCCATGATCATCTGGAATGGAAAAAATAAATGAATTTCCCTCTCCTCTCACACTCAAATATAAAATTGAAATTTTTTGAAAAGCTCGATCAATTTATGGCTAAATCCTTTCCATAGTGCACTTGATCAGAATTAAAAATTGAGGATCATATGGTATAGTCTATTCAATCTATTGGAAGCTTGAGATATCACAACCATGAAAACCTATCAAAAAAAGTAGTTGGAAACCTATGAAAAAATAGTCAGCACGACTCTTATTGAAATGGGAATTCAACCCTCCTTGAACCTCTAGAAAAATTAGCCAAGTCCAACGCAAGGAAAAAACCATCTAAACATTTTCTATGTCCACTTACAAAGAGTTTGATGCTTGATGAATTGGTCAACATAATGGAGCAGTGTACAATCTATATGTTGTGAGTCATCGAGGACAATGGACAAGGACTAAGGATACGACTAACACTTTGTATGTCTTAATGCTAAAAGGAACAATTGCTACATTATCCCCCCTTCCCTAGAATTACCAATGTATTAGAAGCCATATATTCAACATACTTAATTAGGACTTGTGTCATCTACATCTCCAAAAGAGTATGATCAGGAACATTAGGAATCCAGGAGCATCCTGCTCCCTCTCAAATAAGCTAGTAATATAATATATAACATCCTTTGTTGGGGAAAATCAAGTATCTTCCCCAATCCTAAAGGATTTTTGAACCCGATCCCAAACTTAGATAAACTATTTTAGAAAGTCACTCTCCACCTTTATGGATGTAGCCTCCTTGTAATATTTTAGGAGGACAATGTCCCTAAGGAGAGAACGTGTGTCATCTGTAATGGGGATTAGGTGTGATACATGATTGATGAATTCAATGTGAAGCAAATTCTCTTCTCCCTTGAAGGTGATGCGCTTCTCTTTGTGGAGGGTATTATTCCGAGTCTCTCTTCTTTATCTTTCTCTTGCTCTATAATTGCACCAGGGGTGCCTGATGTAAAATACATTCTTTGATATCTATCAATATACTAAGTAAGGTTTTGCTAGGGTTTTTTCCCTCAAGTTATAAAGGGTTTCCCCAGGGTAAATTCATGTGTCGAATGTGATTGCTTATGTGTATGATTGTTATTTGATTTCAAATACCATTGCATTTATGAATTAAAGACCAAAAATTAACATGGTATCAGAGCTCAGGGCGTGAAAGAGATAAGTTCAACAATCAAGATTGATCCTACATAAATCATGAGTGTGCACAGTACTTGAAGAATTATGGCTTCAATCTCAATAAGATTGGAAGACCCTCTTGAAGGAACTTCAAACTTCAATACTTGGAAGGCCAAGCTCTTGAATATCCTGGAAGAGCCTACTTCTAATGCAGGGCACATTACCTTCAAGAAGAATCAAGCCAAAGCAAAGAGAATCATTTATGATTATGTAAAATACAACTTGATGCATGTGATCACTCCATTGAAGACCACTAAGGAATGCTTCGACACTTTGACAAATCTTTATGAGAAGAAGGTGCCAGTCAAAAGAGAGCATTGAAGAACAAGGTTTGAAATCTGAATATGGAAAAGAACGAAGCTGTGGCTTCCTTCTGCACAAAGATCTCTCAAGTAAGAGATCAACTGATGAGCATTGGTGTGATGATCGATAATGATGATCTCATTCAGACCGTTGTCGATGGTATTCCATCTTCACGGGAGACATTCTTGGCAACAGTAAATGGTTGAGAAGTGCAACCTAAATTTGAGAGATTGTTGCATGATTTCCTACAAGAAGAAGGGTGAATCCATAGCAAGTATACTGCCTCCAAATAAGAGAACCTCGCTCTTGCAGCACAAATGAAAAGAGGTAAGGAATCTCACAAGAAATTCTCTCATCAAAAGGAGAATGATTTCAAGAACTTTGATAAGTCTAAATTTAAATGTTTCAATTGCAATAAGAAGGGCCATTAAGCAAGAGAATGCCATGCAAAGCTAAGAGGAAAGTTCAAGGGTAGGTTTCATGCTTCTACTACTACAAAAGATGAACCTACAAGAAAGAATTCATTCGATGATCAAGAGACAAAGAAGGAGTACTATCTTGTCTCAACCCTTTTTGGATCCATCACCACTAGTGTTGAGACATGGCTAGTAGACAGTGGCGCATCCAAGCACATGACTGAATATAGGAGTGCTACCACAGATCTGAAGGAAAATAAGTTTTCTTGTAAGGTGGAGCTTGGAGATAATACCACCTATTTGATCAAAGGCATTGGATACACTTCTTTTCAGTTGGATTCAGGAGATGTACTACATGTGGATGAAATCATTCTTGTCCCTGGATTGAAGAAGAACCTTCCGTCTATTTTGGTTCTAGAAGATAAAGGATTCAAAGTTATCTTTATGGACAACAAAGCGCTCATGTGGCCTAAGCATGAATACTTGAACTCTACATCTATGATTGGAGTTAGAGAGGGAGGTCTCTACAAAGTTATTGAAAAACTCATTCAAGCCATGATCCATGATATAATCAGTCCATGTGAGCTGTGGCATAGAAGGCTTGGTCATCTCCATTTCAAAGCGTTACCTGGATTGCAAAAAATGGTGAAAGGAATAAAAAGGTAGCTGACTGTACCCTGCAACCTCCAACAAAATGGGGTTGTTGAAAGAAAGAATATAACAATATGTGAGGCTGCAAAAGCCATGATGTGTGATCAGGATTTTCCCACATTCTTATGGGAATAAGCCTCCAACGATGTTGTTTATATTCATAACATAAGCCCTCATGCTATATTGGGAGAAAAGACTCCTGAAGAGGTTTTCACTAGTGAAAAAACAGATATTGGACACTTGAATATTTATGGTTGTCTTGTTTACATTCACATACCAAAAGAGAAGAGGACAAAGATGGAGTCGTATGGAAAGAAATGAACATTTGTTGGATATAGTTAATCCTCCAAATTCTACAGAATCTATGTTCCAAAACAAAGAAACATTGAAGTCAACAGAGATGTAACATTTCATGAAGAGTCTCCCTTCAAGTGCTCCAAAGAAATTCAATGTGATTCATATATGGAGGAGTATGATACTCCTATGATGAAGGATTCAGTTTCTGATTCTCCCCTTTCAGATGTTGAGAGGGAGAAGTCAGAAGAGCATTTAGATATGCTTGATCCTAAAGAACCAGTAGAACTGATAGAAAGATCCCTTAATGAACCTCTTGCTAAGAGGAGATCTGCATGGTGTCGAGACATTCTACAAGAGGCAAAAAAGCATGGAGCACCTCCAGTCTCATCTAGAGAGCGAAAGAGACCTTAAATATTTTCAGGATATGTAGCATAAATGAGTCACGTCAATGATTCAAAAACCTCTACCTATGAGGAAGCATCTGAGCAGCAAGTATGGAAAGATGCCATGGTAGAAGAATACAAATCTATCATGAAGAATGATGTGTGAGAAGTGGTTCCTAAACCTGACGGGAAGCCAATAGTATATTCCAAGTGGCTTTATAAAATCAAGCATGCAGCTGATGGATGTATTGAAAAGCATAAAGCAATATTTGTGGCTCATAGTTTCTCATAGAAAGAAGGGATAGACTATGATGAGACATTCACTCTTGTAGCTAGGTACACTACTATCCGAACCATAATTTCCCTTGCTTAAGTTCTGGGTTGGAAACTTCACCAGATGGATGTGAAGACTACCTTCCTCAATGGTGAGGTTGAGGAAGAGGTTTAGATACAACAACCCGAGGGGTTTATAATTCATGGGAAGGAGTCCCATGTATGCAAACTTAAGAAAGCCTTGTATGGGATTACGAAGGCCACGAGGGCTTGGTATTGAAGGATTGGCAACTATCTTCTAAGCTTGGGATTCTCCAAAAGTGAAGCTGACCCCAACCTGTACTTCAAGGTTGTGAAGAATCAACCATTGATCTTGGTTCTTTATGTTGATGACTTGTTCCTTATTAGAGAGGAACAACAGAGAACTCAGTGCAAGAGGGCTATCACTTCCGAGTTTGAAATGAAAGACTTAGGTCTTATGCACTATTTTCTTGGTCTAGAAGTTTGGCAAAGGAAAGATGAGATCTTCCTTTCTCAAGGAAAGTACACAGTTGATGTATTGTGAATATTTGGTATGATGGATTGTAAGTCCATGTCTACTCTGATGGTGTCTAATCTAAAGAAGCTACATGAGTCGGATTCTGGATCAGATCAAAGTGGATCCTACCATGCATAGACAACTCGTTGGTTCCTTGATGTATTTGATACATAGTAGACTAGACATATGTTATGCAGTGAGTATCTCAAGTCAATTCATGTATGAGACAAGACATAAACATTGGGTTGCTGCCAAGCATGTGCTTAGATACCTTCAAGTTACTATTGCTTGTGGAGTCAGATTTGCTTCCATTGGTGGAGTGATGTTACTTGGATATGTCGACTTCGAATGGGGTGGTAGTATTGTGGACTGAAAGAGTACATCCAGATTTTGTTTTAGCATGGGATCAATTATGATCTTTTGGTCTAGCAGGAAGCAAGGCTCTGTAGCCTAGATTACTACAGAAGCAGAGTATATTGCAGCTAGTACCACTTGCCGAGAAGCTATGTGAATTAGGAAGCTACTTGATGGTTTGTTTGATGAGAATCTTGAGACTACTGTCATTTTCTTTGACAATCAAAGTTGCATAAAGCTCTAAAAAAAAACTTTTGTTTCATGACAGATTGAAATACATTGAGATGACGTATCACTACATTAGAGACATAGTCTGGAGAGGTGCCATAAGACTTCAGTACATTTCTATTGGCGAGAAGATAGAAGATATGTTGACTAAGGCTCTCTCAGTGACGAAGTATAGGTACTTCTGAGACAAGCTTGGCATGGCAGAGAATGCCTCCCTCACTAAGAGGGAGTGTTAAAGGTACAACATCATGAGTCATTCTCCAAGTCAATGTTGTGTGCCAAGATTTAGTCTCGTGTGTCGAGGTAGTGCCTTATAGGAGCTTGAGTTGGACTCAGGAAACTTGGAGAACAATCTTGAGTTGGACTCAAGAATGGTTAAGCTTCATGTGTTGAGGCAAGTGCTTTGTATGTCAGAGTGATGATGTTGCACAACCTTGCTAGTCGAGGCTAAGGTCTTGTGTGTCAAGACAGATCCTCATGTGTTGAGGTGGCACCTCATGTGTTGATGTGATGCTTTGCATGTCGAAGCATGTATGGTGTGTGATGTACTACTAACCATGGTTAAGCTATTAAGTCTCCCTTAGGGACTGGCCACCCCTAGAGTGAATTACTTTAGCATATAACCACTTGGACGATAGTAGGACAATATGATCACATCATTGGAAAAATATCCTTAATATATTTGATATGATAATTAAGTTGGCACATGTGGAGCATGCAGATAAGACAAGAGATAAAGATAAGATGTGAAAAGATACGAGGAATTCAAATTGCACATAAAAGAATTAACTAAGAGAGAATTCGAATTGTTAAACTTTAGTGAAGACTTCAGTAAATCAAAGGAGAACTCAAATTGATCACTACGATGATGTTAACAAGAAAGAATAAGTTAGAGAGAGTTAACTAAGTGATAGCAAAGAAGATCTAGTTAACTAAGTGTTATTGCATGACGACACTTATGTTAAACTAAAATACGACACTTATGTTAAACTAAAAGACAACACTTATGTTAAACTAAAAGATTACACTTGAGTTTATACATTTGCATGACGACACTTAAGTTAGCCACCTAACTAAGTGGGCAAGCTTTCAGTTAAGGGGCGAGTTCATCCCAAGAGTCAGTTCAGTGAGTTAATGCACTGCATGAGAAGTGGGGCGTACTTCTTCATGCAATATTGATGCATCCAGATGGAGGGCGAGTTCATCCTTAAGTTAGAGGATAAAAATAGAAGCCGATGCATGTGAAGAATATATAAATATGTGATACAGGATTGATGAATTCAATGTGAAGCGAATTCTCTTCTCCCTTGAAGGCAATGCGCTTATCTCCGTGCAAGATATTATTTTGAGTCTCTCTCCTTTATCTTTCTCTTGCTCTGTAATTGCACCGGGGGTGCTTGATGTAAAAGACATTATCTGCTATCTATCAATATACTAGGGAAGGTTTTGCTAGGGTTTTCTCGCTCAAGTCATAGAGGACTGTAATATCCCAAACTAATATTTTTCTTTTTTTATGTTGTACTGTAGATGGCTAGTAGGCTTATGTCTCAATAGAATATGAAAGTATGCACTGATCTCTGCATGCATGCAGATCTGTAACCCAGATAAATTGAAATGCTATAAAGTAGGAGGAATTAATGCATGTACATACCAGTATATAGATCGGCTGATGTAGACCAAGATAATCCTAGCATGCGAGAATTATGCCGAAGGAAGAGGGAGATAAGGTAGGACGTCCTCCAATAGATAAATGCGCCCTCCTCAAAGCTATGAATGCTCCTCAAGAAATAATACTCAGCAGATGAAGCTCCTGAAGATGTGTGCTAGGGTTATAGTGCCCTTCTGAAGAAGATGGAAGCAACATGCAGAACAACTAATGGCTCAACAGCCTAAAACGTGAATGTCTTCCTTAGGAAAGTCGCCCATGCAGATAAGGATGTCCTCTAAGGGATGAAGATGCTGATAACTCTCTCAACTGTCCAACTGAGAAGCCCTTCATCCAGGGGAAGGGTAATATGGGTGCTCTGAGAAGAATGGAGCCAACATGCAAGAACTTGGACCTCTACAACTAGTGATGCGAATAGAAGTGTCTTTGAGCAATGCGCTCATGCAAGGAGGGTGAATCCCTCAATCCAGTAAATAACTCAACTCCTGAAGAAATTGATGAATAGAACCTGATGATGAAGCAATGCTGAATCTGAATGATCCAACCTGATGGTGACTAGGGTAGATAGATCTCGCTACCGAAATACACCAGTTAGCCGAGCGCATGCACTCAACCCCAACTTAGCTCACTGAGCTCTCCAATTCGAATCCACAAATCAATAATCGTATAAGCATGTCCTCTCCATTAGCTTTACTTTTCTTTTATAACTTCACTTGTCAAACCTAACTTTTGACCTAATTAGGTCACTTTACCTTCTAATTCGCAGTTGACTTGCATGCAGGCGTCTGGAGACTCAATCGGGTGCATGCATCATGAAATAATGCTCGGATGTCATGCATGCAGGGGGCCTTCATCTTTGGTGGCCCCTGTTTATCTACTGGTGATCTAATAACCATGCTAAAGATCCTCTGAAGGTGTATATGGCATCAATCCTTAGTAAATTCCACTATAGTAAAAAAGGGAACATTACAGTTTCCCCTGGGTAAATTCATGTGTCGAATGTGATTGCTTATGTGTATGATTGTTATTTGATTCCAAGTACTATTGCATTTCCGAATTAAAGATAAAAAATTAACATTAGGAATATCTCTTGTCTCCTCTCTTGTGATTCCCATGCCCACAACATCCATTAATTCTTAAGAAATTTTTGATTGACATAAAAATGTTCAGAAATATAAGTCATTAATTATTATTTTAATATCATTCATATAGCTTGGATCATTGTTCCATGGAAAAAATATTGGTTCTCCATCACAATTTACAAATATAATGGCGCATCGGTGCTTCATCCTTATTTTAACATATTATGGCATATCGATGTATCATTATCCTCTACAAAAAAGATGGAGCATCATCGTGCTCTCAGTTTAGCAAAGCACTAACATTGTCCAATGCAACTAGAAGAACAAGCATTGCTACTATGATATGGCCTAGTTATCATTCCATGCATGCTTAGCTTTGCACACATCTAATGTGACACATGTCATGATACACATTATTAATGTCATACCATGATAGTGGAATGTGTGATGTTTGCATTGCACACTCCTGACACATATACATTAGAGACATGCATAGGCAAGGAGGCATCACTTGCCATCAGTGCTAGATGGTGCATTTAAAGATTGTCAAAGAACCAAAATGGTGCACATTGTCATTGCAATGAGCACTATCATGGTATGGTTCAAGTGTTAAGGTGTGGTCACCTACATTTGAGCACGTGAGATCCAACAATAACATGACATGGTTGTAACATTGTTTCTATGTTTGTGGTGTACTCAAATAACATCAACACACCCAATATGAAAATACGTTGGAGTTCACAACTTCACATTGATATCGTACAGTATGTATGCATAGTATTAGAGTGCCATGTGTTGTGTGTGATGACTATTGATGTACCGACCCAATATAGTTTACCTATTAGGGCATGTCCACAAGCCTTTACACATTCCTAGCGTGTCTTTGGTAGTTACATGCATCGTTAACATTGTATAGTCACATTGACATGTTCCAAATTTCTAGTACACACATATAGATAAGACGCATCGTAGTCACATAAAGGCATCTAGTCAAGGCATGCCATCATCATTGTATGGTGCTTCCACATCATTACAAGCATTGTTCTTGTGCGTCAACATTGTAACGATGCATAATGGAAATCTAATCAATTTTTTTCTTTCTAATATCTTAATCAATGCCCCAGTTTTCCTCAAATTCACCATTACAAAGGGTTGTGTTGTGAGAACAAAATTGAGTTTTTTATGGTTAACAAGGCAAAAAATATATTCCAAACCATGTAAATAAAGAAAACAAACTAAATTCCTTTGTATGGATTTTGTTCTTGAGATTGAATGGCATAGAATATCAAGAATCAAGAATGTGGGGTTTGTGAGGACAATTTTGAAAACCCCACCTCCATTGCAATTAAAGGAATCAAAGGACGAGGACAAGGAATAACAATACAAACTAAAGAATTGATAGGGCATTGATGTTTTTGAGTGAACGCAACACTTAAGGATTGAGAAATGAATGTGACAATGAAATTGTAGCCTAAATTTTACTTTTACCCTAGTCGCAATGTACCTATACAATCAATGCACCAATACACCCCTATCTTAGATGGATTAGCGTGTTTATGATACATATGCACATTGACAAGGGCAATAACTAGTTTAAGAAATATACATAATGCTTCATAGAATAATAGGTACACCCTACGACATACCAACATATGTTTGGTATTAAATAGAAACTATGGATGATGGAATTGATGGGATTTAGAAGATGTGGAACCCCATGCATTATGCGTCGTTGGAAATGTTACACACTATACATTACAACACAAGGTAAATTTTGAAATCAAACCCATCAATTGTGCACCCTCTTCCTAGACACTCCAAATGACTTATGATGCATAGGTGCACTAGAGAAGGAAACACCTTTAAAAAAAATCACAATTCGTGTCATACACTAATATGAGCATCATACGATATTAAATGTGAACTGTGGTTACTTGGACTGATGCACTTTAAGAGATGTGGAAAATTGCATATTATGTATCATGTAAAACTTTGCATGATGAACTACTTTTTTTGAAAATGCACGACTTGATAGTGCTTTGCGGAAGTGTACCATCGTTAAGAATGTGCCCTTTTGCATTGTCACCCCTTATGGAGCATCAACGCATTGTTGTATTAAGAGTAGTGGTGCACCTATGTCAAATAGGCACATTAGAGGCCAATCAATGTAAAAACCTCTGCCGATGAGGAACTTTGAAAATCACCTTCGTCGAAAGCCTATTTCCTTGTAGTGGAAAACATTAGGAAACTAAATGGAGAGGCCTAACCTTGGGTGATATATTGACATGGTCATCAATGCTTGCCACCAAACTAGTGACATTAAGATCTAGGTTAGTGATTATTGGCTCCTAATCATTAACATTGGGCTCATGTCGCCTCTCCCCCTTTGGAATGCCAAGTGCTAGTTTATGGAACTTATCATTCTACTGAGCTTGATGGGGGGCCAATTGTGCCTTTGTTCCTTCCTTTCTCATACAAAATTGCTAACTTAGTGTTGAGGTCAACCCTTCGAACAATGAAACTATTGAGAGCACACAAAATATATAAGAGAGGGTACAAGTAGCTCCCTCCATATGGGACATGGGGTGCCTATGAGTAGTTAAGAAACCCTTTGAGGTAAGCCACATCCAATTCTACCTCTTGCAAAAGTATTTGAATGAAAAAATATACAAATTAAAACGTTATAAAAATAAAGAAAACTCCCAATAAATCAATTATGATTAAATAATAAATTATCCTTTCTTATAAATAAATGTACTCATAATTATCATAAAACTTGAAATTAACAAATTTATTGCCTAACAAAATTATTTTTTCTAAATAATCACTCATACACTCAAATACTTACCAAAAACACCTTTACCCAACTCCAAACAAACCTAACAAGGGCTAAAACCCCAAAAATACCAAAAAAATAAATAAAAAATAAACCTAAACAACATATGTGGACATTTTGAGATGACATTTATAAAAAAAGTCAACAAGCCTCGGATTCAAAGAATAACATCTGCATTCAATTAAAAAGGAATGATTTACATTTTATAAATGATGAAATACATGAATACGGTTTAAAATTATTTTTGATTGATTATTTTTTTCATGTAAAAATTAGATTAATGATCCAAAATCCAAAAACATCTTGCAAGAATGAATGGTTATGAACACCACTATTTCATATGATGCGGTTTTCCTTAAATAATAATAATAATAATAAATAATTAAAAAAAACATGACAACTATCACACTACCACTCTAACAAAGTTTTGCCATCTTCAAAAATTAACATAAAACTCTATATCATTTTAATCCTCCCAGTGACGTTTAGCTGGTAGTAGTCGCGAGAGAGTTGAATGGAATGGAATGGTAACAAAAACATAATTGTAGAGAAACAGTGCAATCCCATACCATAACATTCCTTCCATCTTCTAACACGAGTAGTCGAGTTGTAGTCGAGTTCTTGTGTGAGCCTGACCAGCAAAGTCAATAGCACCGGAACCTCCTTAACCGCCATTGTGCCAGATTATAGTAGATTCGCCTGCGGCCTGACTTTCCCCGGTTCATTCGTGAGAGCAATTCATCAAAAAAATAACTGACATTTGGAAGAGAAGAGATGGTAAAGGAGACGGGGACAGGGATTGCTATGGGAGCAGAGAGAATGCTAGCAGGCCCTCCAAGCAGAGAAAATGGGGGGTGTTCAGACTGCTGTTGGAAGGGATTATTGGCGCACGGCGCAGGAAGCAGCATCGTGATAACGGAGGTGAGATCAATGCAGTTGGTATGTGTGTTGCCAATGCCACCACAGAGCACATCGCCTTTACTCCCCGCCCCTTTCGTAACTGCCCTCCAATGGAGTCCTCAGCCAATGCAGCGAGATCTCCTCCTCACGCAGGAACTGTCCACCGCGCATCTCCGCCTGGCTGTGGGGGATCGCCAGGGCCGGATTGCCATCTGGGACGCACCATCCAGACAAGTCACCGATTGGATGGCTACGGGGACCGAGCTGGGTAATGGCATCCAAGATCTCTGTTGGCTGCAACAGAAGCACTCTAATCGTTGGCTTTTGATGGCAATTCACGGGTCTTCTCTCTTAGCGATTTGGAATGCACAGAGCGGGCGATGCATCTGGAAATACGACGCCTCTCCTGATATTTTGTTTTGCGTTCGTCGCGATCCCTTTGATTTCAGGCATGCCTGCGTTGTAGGGATGAAGGGCCTCCTTCTGTCGGTTAAAGTTACCGGTGATGGCAATGGCAGTGGCAATGGCGATGGAGAGAGTGATAATGGGATAACGGTGAAGGAGCACCAGCTTCAGCTCCAGGTTATTGTTACTGAAATTATAATAAGCGGAGGTAATTCGAGCAGCAGCAGCAGCAATCAGTCCTCCTCATCTCCTCCATCTACAGCTCTGTCTCTCTTTCCTAATGTTACGGTAAAATGTATGTATTCGTCGAGATGGGCGCATATACTTTATGTTATGTTTCCAAGAGAGATTGTCATCTTTGATTTACAGTATGGAGCACCTCTCTCGGTCACTGGATTGCCCCGTGGATATGCCAATTTTTTTGCTCTCATCGCGGACGTTGATGGTGATTTCCTCTATTGTGCTCATGCTGATGCCAAACTGAGCGTGTGGAAGAGGGAAGAGTAAGTTCACTGCAATTTATATCCACCTTAATTGAAAGTAAAGTTAGAGGTGGCCCATTTGTTCTTCAATTTTATTCAACATTTTTAAGATGAACACATTTGTTTGTTTTGATGACGCCTCTTCAATTTTGTTTTTTCATGCCCCTGCAGAGAAGATAAATGGTCCAGATGTTAGTATTAGAGCTAACCAGAAAGTCAGTTAGAGATAACACCTATAAATATCTTCAATCTTGTGTTTTCATGCATAATAGGAATCCAACGAAAACTTATTCCCTGGATAAAATCTTGTACAGATTAGTTCAAAATTACTATCTTTCCAACTATGTGTGTGATACATTCTCACGAGTCAAACTAAGGTAGCCTTAGGATTTTAAAATAGGAAATCCTCCCAATACACTTCACTAGGCATTGCGGCAATAGGTTCTGAACCATTTTTCCAATGAGCTGTAAATATAGGCTTGTCACAAACATGGCCTATCTTAGCATAATCCAATTGTTCTAGATATCAATCAAGTTCCCTCTACTAGCAATATATCCTTTCCATATTCAATTTTGTTCCAAGTCTTAGGAGTCTGTTCTAGGGTTTTGCGTCAGGGCTTCCTATTAGTACTGGAACAGCCTAATGGCGTCATGTATTAATCAACCAATAAACATTTTATATCTAGTACAATACTTTTACCCTCAAAATGCATAACGACAATAGCACATGGATGTTTGGCGTTGTTTTTGAGACAATTTTTGCATGTGCACCTTTTTAGTTTTTATCTTTTATGTTTTCATTTGCGTGCAGATCCTTGAGTATTTATATCATATTTGTAGTTTACTAGCCTCATGAATGCCATTACATTTGCTTTTGATCCAAACAGGGATCACGCTTGCAAATTTAGCTCAACCACAACACAAATTACAAAATCAAAGTAACATCATATAGATAATGGCGTGATAGTTTGGGCAGCAAATCAACTCCTAATCCTCATCAACATAGTAAAATGTACAAGAAGTCATATGAACAACATGAACCATCAACACCTAAGCGGCTTCAATGAATCCCCTTTGCAATACATAAGAAATATAAATAATCTAGCTAAGGGAAGACATGAGCGTTTCATCTCCCATCTGTTCATACTCCATATAATAAAATAATTTACTAAAATGGGGAAATAGGATGAAATAGGGTTGTTGGAAGGTGATTTGTGACGACTGTTGGAATTCCATGCGAATTGTTGCTAAGTTGTTCAACTACGGCAACACACTCTGTTAATTTGATGCGGTGCCTGTGATGAGGTCATCTTGCTAATTCTTGCATTGAAGTGTTTGTGTGACTGAACTTCATGTGTGACTGTGTCACATTGCTGAACTTCACAACTTGGTTTTTAATGCATATGTGACACAAAGTTGTCTACTCCTTTGTATTTTCCAAGGGGTTGCTCATTGCAATGTGTGGCTTGTGCCACTTTTGCTGCGCAATTCCACACTTTTGAAACAACAATGAATTCTATGCACCCATACTTAGACATATTGTTGTCGAACTTCTCCTTGTGCAACTCCAACTATCATGGACATTGCATCTTGGGTAAGGAGATTGTTGTACATTATGACAATAAGCCATTGTAGTTTGTGTAGGCGCAAAGCAAGTTGCAAAGTGTGCACAATTGAAGTGGATGACTTATCTGCAACAATTTCATTTAGTGATCAAGCTTAAGCATGATGCCTATAACTATGCCGCAGAATGCTCGAGCCACCTACTGATTCATGCTTTATCGACTATTTTGGACACTTGTTGACATCAAACACGCAATTGTGTTTGCAACAACATTATTGCAGATCTAACATTTGCCTTGATTTATGTAGTTCTTCTCCAAGGAACATCGTGTCATGATTTCCATTTGTGCAAGAACTTGTTCTTTTGTGTGGAAAACTGTGTTCTAGACCGACTTGAGCACAATTGGATTATCTGTGAAGCACATTTTACTTCAAGTCAACAAGTCATTTTATCTTGTAGAAGTATTCTTGCTAGCCTCACCTTTGTGTTGACATAGAGAAGTATATAAAGGGATGTTTTGCTCATGCCATTGCAAATTTGGCCAATATGGAGTAGGGGTTGTATAGATCTTGTCCATTTCTTCACACCCATGGGAACTTGTCTTGATGGATTTTTTTACAAGTCACCCAACCATGCACAACAATCATGATGCATTTTTTGTTGTGGTCGTTTCGTTCTTGAAGAATGTGGTCCTTTTGTGTTGTAAGAAGATTGACTTGGCACAGAACACAACAAAACGTTTCTTCACACACATTCGGGTCAATTTTGGGTTGCCTACATCCATTGTTAGCGATAGAGGTTCATCCCTAATTTCTGGAACTCTACCTAGGGCATGCTTTACACAAGGCTTGATATGCCTACGACGTTTCATCCTCAGGGTGATGGACATATAGAGTTTGTCAACTGGACCCTTTTGTGTTTGCTTCACATGTATAATCACATGCACCCACATAGTTGGAATGAAAATTTGGCTTTCATGCAACATAACTACCACAATGCTCAACAAAATGTGTTGCATTGTAGCACATTTGAAGTCTGCTTTGGGTTTCAACTTGCAATGCCTATGTGTATTGCCTACTTGACTCATCTAGCTGTAGGCACTTTTGCCTCTACACAAAAAGAGATCAACAACGCAATATGCTTCATTAAGCAAATCTAATATGTTCAATTCCATGTGGACAACATTCTATGACAAGCCTTGGTGACATATAAACAATGCTATGATAAGCTCTGTGCCTTGCATAACTTATCAATTAGGGACAAGCTTTAGCTTCACATTAAGAAGGAAAGGTTCAAGGGCCCATATCATAAGCTCATGCCATTATGATATGGTCCATACCTATGTTGCAGGAAACGTAGGCCCCAACCTTGTTTCCAGCGTTTCATCATATCGAAACCCCAAAACGCGTACCGTATGGCCCGGAAACACGTTTCCATATGAACAAAACAGGTTTCTAAGATGGAAACATGTTTCGTCTGTAAGGAAATGCGTTTCCGGTACGGATGCAATCAATGAGGTCGCGTTTCCAAAAAAAATATCACCATGGTGCAATAGTAATTGGTTATATTAATGGTAATGTTATCTCCTTATCTTTTATTTTCCATCCTTTTACTCAAATTTTAAACATTACCATTAATTGTTTCAGGATGTTTGAGAGTGTTTCCAACCTCATCGGACTTCATATGCAAAAAGTAGAATTTTGTATCCCATTCAGAATTCAACAGACTTAATAGTTTTCAGGATTTCGGGATTGCAAAGTTTCCTCCAGATTCTATCATGTATGAGGGTATGGAATTGGCATTTAATCAAGCACATCAACCCCTATATGTCCCTTGATGTTGGTGGTGTTGATTGTTGAACTCCTCTGTCATGACCTTAACAAAAATGTACTCTTTACTCAAGCAAAATCACTTGTTAAGCATGGGATGCTTTTTCTACCTTATTTTAAAGATTGGATTAGGAAGTTTCATCAAAATTGTAGGGTGTTGAGCCGTTAACTAATGTCCTTGGAGGATCAACTTTGAAATTCTAGTTAGAGGCAAGGGCTAGAGCCTAGAGGAGGGAGGCATAGGGTGCTATTGATGAATAGGATCCCAATATAGGCAATGATTCACCGACATGTATGATTTGTGATTTATATTTCACATTAATTTTTTAAAATGTTCTTGCATATATATATATATATATATATATATATCGTGTTTCCTCGTTTCCAAAATTTTTGGGGTCATGTTTCCCCGTTTCGTGCAACTTAGGTTCATACTTGCTGGAGACATGATATTTGGGTGTTGGACTCATGTTAGACACTTTGGATCTATGATTCAAGCACCATATTCTTGGATGATATGGATCTCTCATCAAAGTGGGTTGTGGAGACTCAGTGAGCAACATTTGACTATTAAGACCTATCTTGGATGGATTTGGCCCATTCTCTATGAGCAGAGGATTCATCCATTGTTGGATCTTAGGCCTAGGATAATCGAGTCAAAATTCCATTCCCGAGTCTACTCAGGTTGAGGATGACGAATCTTGAGATGATTTTGTCATATGATTGGATTGTAGAGTCTAGTAGTTATTGGTTAAACTTAATATTATGCTTACTTTTGGATTCTAGAGGTCATTTATTTGATTTAGATATAGATTGCACTTTGTGTTATTTTGGTTATATGCAGCTTTACTTGCTATATACATGAGAAAACTTTGCATATTTGTGTCTAATGGGTTGGATTCACATGGATGTACATAAATCTATTTTTTAAATCAAAATTTGAATATTTTATGTTTTTTTGGTTGACTAGTTTTTGTTGTTTTTTACTGGTTCTGGTTTTTGGGGTCAATTGGCTTGGAAACCAGTTTGATCCTGATAACGTTGGATGGGTATCATTGCCAAAGTGTTCCTATTAAGTATTAAAATGATTCAAACTAATGTCTAAGGTACTTCTTGTCACACGATTTGACGATCTTGTGTTTGCAAGGATTAAAAGATCACCAGACAGGTGGAACCTCGGGACACTGCCCCAAAGTGTCACATAGGCATGGTCCCCTCTCTTTAGGTTTCCCGGATCCATTGAAGGAGACCTGGACTAACCACAGGAGGTGTCCCTAGTAGAACTTTCTCGGATACTTGTCAGTACCACCAACATTCTCACAGTACTAGTAAGACCGATTTTGGAAGGAAAGAGGTGCCTCGAAGAATTACAAATCAAGGAAAATGGGCACCGTTGGGAAAAAACGTTAAGGGAAAACTTAAGTTAAATAAGTGCAACAAAATACTCCCTAAAGCAGAGAACAAGCAACCCAAAAGATGAATGATGACCAAGTTGCTCTTGCAATGAGAAGCACCCTAGAATGACCAGACTTGAATTATAGATGGCTGCCCAAGTGATTAATTAACTTGAATTGAAAGGACAACTGAAACTAAAGTCTAGATTTTAATTAAACTATGGCGCCTAATAAGGGGTTTATGTGTTAGGGGAAATATACCAGTACCTGAAATGAGTTATATTTCGGGGATTTATCAATCAAAGTCTTAGAAACAAAGATGCAAGGCTCAAATTTAAGTGCTGGTTGGATTTATGAGCATTCCTAACACAAACTAGCTTGCTGATTTTTATATCAGAGATCTGAAATGCACAGAACAACAAACGTAAAAGGCATATACTAAGGAAAAATGGCCATGCACAACTGAAGATAACAATGGGAGATCAATGCCTAATCCTAGCGGTAAAATGGAGTCATTAGCTAAGGGTTTATAGCCTAGGAAAGCAAACAACAAACTCAACTACAACTCAGGCAACTAAAACTTAATAAATGCTTGACAAAAAGGCTGAAAAATGAGAGAAAATGCTTGACTAATGGAAAAACAGAGAACTAGAACCAAGTTAGAAGTACTTACTTGTGTCTCGATGGTTGATGAAGTCATTCCACCCTTCCTAGCAATGGTGTGAGTCGATCCTAGCCCGGAGAGCTCCAAAGACTGGTTGGGGCGCACTTGTAAATTTGTAATCCTGTGTTATTCAACCTGCAAGCAGAAATCAACTTAGTAAGTATGAATCTTATAATAACACAAATACCAAACCAAACTCAGCTTGCAACTTTAAGAAAACATGCAGACCGACAAAGAGAAAGGAATTAAATGAAAGTTATGAAGCAAAACTATTTCTTAAAGAAAAACGCCCTTTTCCGGAAAACACCAAGGCACATTGGGCGAATTTGCTGCTCCTTCCTGCATGCAAATGCTGAAAAATAACACTCCAAACCAACAAATCTAAGATATCATATATCCACTGAACGAGGATGGCAAGGAACAAAATCCATTAAGAGAAACCAAAGACATGAGATTTGAAGCTCAAAATAATTTTGGTTTCTATTTCCTGTAACAAACTGTCCAAAAGTCTAGTACAATGAGTAGCTCACTCTCTTTTATAAAACAAGAGATGAGCATAATCCCTAGCCCATAAAGATGGAGGGCTGGGATTAAACCAACATAGATCCATCTTAAACCCGTATCTATCAAGCACCGAGGGGGATCCAATTTCTTGAGGTGTATTTCTTTTTTTAAATTTAAACTCAAGAAATTTGATCTCTCTTGATTTATAGATCCGGGTTTAAGTTTTAAGTTTTTATTTTATAAACGAACATCCTTTTTTTAATTACTTTTCATAATATTTTATTTTATGAGCCGACATGGATTTTTTTTAAATACTTTCCATAATTTTTTATTTTATGAGCCGACATGAATTTTTTTAATTATTTTGTTAGGAACAAACGTTTGAACATCTCCCCATACTGGGCTGTAGAGCACCTCGCTTCTCTCGGTGCAATCATTTCAAAACTAGATCAAAGGATGTGATAATTCTCATCTTTTTACATTTTTTAAGAGCTAGAAATGACTGCAAAATGAGGGGGGTAAATTGCATCTAAGAGCCCATGATACAAAAGTAAATCACAATGAAGTAGCTTAGGAGCTATGGTGGGGTGACTAGGGAGTCCCCCTTACATTTCTTATCAATACATAACATAAGTTACTAGCCAATATATCAAGTTGTTTGTCCTAGTGCACCCCTTTGGTAGAGAAATGTGCCCCCCCTTGGAGGAGAGTGCAGGTTGGGCCCACATCACATGCCATGAGAGAAATTCAAGACTTGGGGTATTGTTTGGAAATGGATTTTACTAGGACCCAAGTTGCCACTTTGACCAAACTGCTAGTCAATCTTCACTTGATTAATTCACCTAGAGACTTAGGAATTTTTCAAATTAGACTTTAGGAAAGTCTATTAATAATTCATATTAATTCCAATATAAGGTGAATTCATGCTCAAAGCATTTCAAATTTGCCTTATGGAATTCTTGATGCTTTAGAACACTGTACAAATCAAATCCATGCCATAAACCAATTTGCAATCTTCAAAATGATGTTGCTCCAAATAATTAATCTTCAACCTTAGGCTTTTTAATCCTTAACTTTGGAAAATTCAATTATTTAACTTATTAATGAAAATCAGCTGAAAATAACACTTGGAGGGGTCCAATTGGCCTCCAATGGCTGTATCGTGATAAAATATAAATCATGAAGCTCCCATATTGCTGCCTGGTCCTGTTAACCAAATCAAATCCGGGTTTGACCAAGTAAAAAAGTCAACTCTGGTCAAACTTTTCTAATGAAGTCCAATGGTGCAAGGACTCAACCAAATCCTAGTAGAGGATGGAAAATCACTTGTAATAGTTAGTATTGAAAGAGAACTAGAGCCATAAATCATACTTTACACAAGTAATACAATTGAATTCTTGCATTGCCTCATCATAGGAAAAATGCATAACACAACATATGGCATGAAGTAACTGTTTTATATGCATGCCACCATCTAATTTACCATTAAGAACATTGCATAGATCAACCTTCTCTTGGGTGAAGTGAATGGTCAAAATCCAAGGCTAGTCAAAGTGAATGATTGGTCATGGAAGACTTGACTAACTCGGGAGAAGGGCGAAAGCATGGGACTCTGTGACATTCATTAGTCAAGCAAACAATAAGGAGCATATGCCTCACAAATGGATGATGTGCTAGAAGATGATACCCCTTTGACTTTAGCAAGTCCCCCTTTATTTCTCTTCTGCATGTTTCATATATTTGCTTTTCACTTTTTTTGTTGCTTTTGGATATTTCACTTTTACAATATTTTTCTTTTCTTATCCTTTAGTTGGTTAATGGCTGAAAGGTACCGACCCTAGATGGTATCTGGGCACCAGTCATGACACGACCTTAGCTCCGTTTTTAGTTTCCACCCATAGGCTCGATGGAATTGCCACAATAATGCTTGTTTAGAGCAAATAGGCTAACTTTAGCAAATTAGCACCCAAATTATATGGACCATATCAGATTAGCAGGAAAATTAGTTCTGTAGCGTATGGATTGGACTTACCAGATAATAGTCGGATTCACAACGTTTTTCATGTATCATGTCTCAAAAAAATGTTGGGACAACATCAATCAACACAAACGATTCTTCCTACTTTGGATGAGGAAGGGAAACTCATTTTAGAACCAAAAGCTGTCATCACTATTAGGGAAAGGAGACTACGCTTTAGAATAATTAAAGAATACCTCATTAAATGGAAGAATCTTCTAGAAGAGGACGCATTGTGGGAGACAAAGAAGTTCATTCAACAATATTTGTCATTACCCTGCTCTGAGGACAAAGCATCTTAAAAGGAGAGGGCAATGTTATATATAAAAAGTTATATATATATATATATATATAGTGGAAAACATCGCCAATTTCCTGAAAAATCGCGACATTTTTGGCTTGCTGCCGAAAAAATCACCTTTTTTTGAAAAATTGGACCTATATATATATAGTGGAAAACATCGCCAATTTCCTGAAAAATCGCGACATTTTTGGCTTGCTGCTGAAAAAATCACTTTTTTTTGAAAAATTGGACCTCGCGTATTTTTGGAAAAATCGGTGATTTTTCCTAAAGAATCGCGCGAAGACCCCAAAAATCGCCATGGAGTTTTAAAAGCACGGATTGTCTAATAAAATTTTTACCAGTTTTGTACAAAAGACATTGAAGTTAGTAACAGTAAATGGTAATGTTAAATTCTTACAGTAAAAGTGACATTCTCCTTATCTTTTATTTTCCATCCTTTTACTTAAATTTTTAACATTACCATTAATTGTTTCAGGATGTTTGAGAGTGGTTCCAACCTCATCGGACTTGATATGCAAAAAGTAGAATTTTAGATCTCATTCAGAATTCAACAGATTTAATAGTTTTCAAGATTTCAGGGTTGCAATGCTTCCACTTGATTCTATCATGTATGAGGGTAAGGGATTGGAATTTAATCAAGCAAATCAAACTAGGTACGTACCTTGATGTTGGTGGTGCTGATGCTTGATTGTTGAAGTTGATTGAACTCCTCTGTCGCGACCTCAATAAAAATATACCCTTTAGTCAAGCAAAATCAGTTATTAAGCACGAGAAGCTTTTTCTACCTTATTTTAACGTTTTGATTAGGAAGTTTCATCAAAATTGTAGGGTGTTGACTAATGTCCTTGGAGGATCAACTTCAAGATTCGAGGTAGAGGCAAAGGGCTAGAGCCTAGAGGAGGGGGAAATGACCAATGTTCCAATCGGTGTTGAAACTTCCAAGTTTCCAATCTTTGAAACTTTGATGTATCATTTTTTATTTGGCATCCACTACATCATATATCAGTGCTTTCTCCATATTTATCTTTCAATGTGTTTATCTAATGTTGTTGTTGCTTTATAAGTTTAAAATTCGAAAAAAATGAATATATTTTGTATTTTTTAATGTTTTCCACGGTTTGCCGATTTTTGCCACCAAATTGCCCAAGCCCCTATTACTTATTCTGGTTGTCATTGTACTGAAGATCATCTTCATACAATTAATAAAATATATTTCATTGATTTTCAATTGAGAAGTTTGATTGGCTATGTTTTAACTAGCACATATACAGATCATCTTGCCTTCAGAATTTGGGTTGGAAGCATAGGATAAATCCATTTGTATGTGTCCCCCCAAACCTGTTCACCACTTTCGGCACAAAATCATTTCGTAGACTGGTGGAAGGTCAATTACTACCACACCTATCGTCGTGGAGATGTTGGGGCATGCGAACAAATAAACTCTTAAGTTCTTGATAAGTCCATAAGCTTGGACTTGTCTTGAGTCTATGCCACAAACATTCCCATAAGGCCTTGTAACCTCCAATCCCATGGCCTACATGACTTTGAGAGGCATTATGTTCATAGACGCCCCTGAGTCAAGCATATAATTGTGGAGCAGGATTCCTTGTATTTCAAGAGTAATGTAAAAGGGCTGATGCCCCCCATTCTTTCTCTCACATATGGCACTTTGTAAAATGATAGGGGGTTCAGTAGCCTTGTCATCCTTGTTAGTTGGTATATCATTGCAATTGATGGATGCTCTATTTTGCACAATCTTCAATTCACGGCAAGGGATACTATCAAAGAACTGAATCACTTGTTCTTTTATCGATGGGATCTTTACCAACTCAGTCAATGGGACAACTTGTGAAACCTCCTTTAGTTCCTTCTCAATATTAATGTTCAATTCAATGTCCTCATGAACTTTGATTGGGTGGTGCCTTTCAGTTGTTGGTTTTTCTTTAGTAAGTGTTGGCACACTACCCTTTTCATGGACAAGCACATCTCTGGCAACTACCTTTCTCTGTTAGTAAACTTGGATTTTTCCCTTACCATTATTCTCAGGAGGGACAATCCTAAATCCCTGATCATCATTTCCCCGAGTTTCTCCCCCCTCTTCTTCAGGTGTGTAAAGCACACGACCTGATGCAACATTTGAATTGTAATCATCTATGAAATGAACGTTTTTGAAGGGATTCTCGACACCTTCATCTTCTTTGTATGGACAATTGGTTTCGTCATGATTTTCATTGCATGTAGTACACCAGTCAACCATATTCGCACCTTGGGGATTTGAGGACTTTGCTGGACCCCTAGCTTCCTCATTAAGCGGTCTTCTCTGTTGGTTCTAGTACAACTTTTGATTATATGGGGTTCTATATCTGTCTGGACCACTATTCATCTTAATCATTTCTCTGGTGAGGATAGCAAGGTTCTTCATCATGTCAGTCATGGCATCGGATTGCATAACGGGCTCTTTTCCTTGAGTGGTTCTTGGCTTGGGTTCAGGGTTTGATAGAGTACATCTTGCTAGCTCAAACAAATCAGTTTTTCCCATCGAAGCAATATTCGCTTTAGAAACTTTAACATTTATTTGAGCATCCTTTAAAGTGGGTGCGTTCTTCTCCTTGAGCAAAAAGCCTAGCTACCCATCAAAGGAGTTGAGACAATGGATAAGGACCGCTTGATCTTTTGGTCTAATGTCCTCAGGGATATCGGCTAAGACTGTATCAAATCGGAGGTTGAACTCATGGACAGTCTCGTTCTCCTTCTTTTTGATTTCGAACAATTTGTTTAGGAGGAACCGACCATCCAATTTCACTCCCCATTCATTAGTTAACAACTTCGCAAACATGTCATAGCTAGTTACAGATCCTGACATTAAACGAAACAACCATCGCTAGGCATCCCTCTAAAGATGAACCAAGGATTTTCATGCAAACATCCTCATGTGTAAGGTTTAGGTCTTGCATGTATGTTATCGGACAAACTAGCAGGGTTAGTGTTCGATAGACAAACGTAAGGAGAGTGTGACCCAATGTCTCGTCAGCCACACCTCCAACTTCTTAGGAGTGTTGTAACCTCCAAGGGGAGGGCCCTTTAGCTATTCTGCAAGACACTTGGACAAACCGACTATATCTTCTACAGAATTATATTAGTGACCAGTGCCTTTAATGAATTAACTTTGAGGATGAAGAAGACATACTATGTAAAATATGAACGTTGTAGATGCAAACAAATGTGTTAATCTCATTAGCAAAGTGTTGTTCACATAATATTCATCATAAACATATAACCATTCAATCTTGTGAACAATGTATGTATACTGCCGTAAGATAGATAACAATCACTATTTATGCAATCATTTACTATCAAAATAAGAAGACAAAACATGTGAATATTACAACTTCACTAACAACTAGTAGTTATGATGACAATTTACAGCAGTGAACAGTCCTTTTTTTGACAGTGATTGCAGCAGTAAATAGTAAGGCAATTATCAAGCAAAGATGACCTATCCAAACAGTGAATGACTGTATACCAAATCAACTTCAACTTGAAGCATTCACCTCTAACAATATAAATCTGATATGTGTCCTTTATGGTATGTAAACAGAGTTAAATTCAGTCCTTAGCATAAGCAATCATCAAAATCAATTCTACCAGCCTCCCTTTAACTTTATTTTCAGTCTATTTAAGTTTTATTTAACTCTTTATTGATTTGATTTATGTCTTCTTTGTGATAAGCATTAAAGCTACAGCAACAGTATGATTGTCATCTACAGGAACAGTCCTCAGAAAAGAGGTTTTAAGGGGCTGCAAAATGATAGAAAGAGGCTGTTACAGCCTTGTAATGGCAGGCCGAGGTCTTGGAGAGGCAGCTGAGGAGGGAAGGAGGGGGGCCGTGAGGGCTAGAAAGAAGGGGATGAGCTAGGTTTTTGGGACTGTTTTTAGGGTTTTAGGTTTTTGTAGATTTTTAGGGTTTTTTAATAACAGACATAAATAAAAACCTAATTTAAAACAGTAAAAGATATTGCAGACCTAATTAAATAACCTAATTTAACATGAAATGCAATAAATACACATGTACATGCAAGACAAATTGATAAAATTCAATAACTATGGTTTAGGGTTGGAAATTTTACAAAAAAATGATATTTTTGGAATTTAAATAATTTAGGGCTCCCACTAATTTCGCCCTAGGGTTTTTTAGTGATAAATAGGCAGGCTGAAATTGTAGGAGAGGGCCGAAATTTTAGGGAGGCCAAAAAATTGAAAAAATAATTTTTTGATTTTTAGGGTTTCAGACATAAAATTACAGACCTAATTCTAATCCTAATTCTACCATGAAAATGCAAAATTACACATGAAAATGCAAGCAAATTTGATAAAAATTGATAACTAGGGTTTTAATGGATGAAACCCTAAACCCTAGGCCTAGAGGAGAGGTGACTAGCCTCCCTCTTGGCGTAATCTTCTCTTTGACTCCTAAACTAGGGCTTCCTACAACAACCTCTGGGGTTTGTGATAGGAGCCTAATCTAGGGCAAAATTAGAGATCCAAGGTCAAACTAGGGAAAACGCTCCCCTAGGGAGCGTTTTCCACCATGCAAAGAAGATAGAAGGTAGACAAGAAGGCCCTAATCAGAAAAAAAATGTAGCTCTATCGCCACCATTCAATCATCAAGAAGCAAAAATTCACTTACCTTCACCAAGCAAGGCTAAAACTAGATTTACTTGAGCTTTGTGTTGTTCCAACAATTCCTAGCATCCACCAAGCATGAGCAAAACCCTAGAAATGCATCCAATTTCATCCACAAGCCAAAGAAGAGCCTACTCCAATAGGTGCGCATCACATCCAAAGAGCCTATCTTGGGTAAAAGAGCAACATAATGTAATTTATCCCATGTGTTATGATTTACAAATGAAGTGAGGAGTTGTATTCATAGTGTTCTCAACTCACTTTTACAAAATAACTAGGCCGACATGCCAAATAAATGTCAATGTAAAAATATAACATGAAATAATATAAAATAGTCTAAAAGATGGCTACCTGGGGTATTTCCCCCTTAGGTACCTACAAACTGATAAAAATGACTAGAACTGAACAAAAGGCTTCACTTTGAAAGGTGGAGCGAGTAGGGGGGATTGTCATGCCCCATCTAACCCCAATAATGCTGAAAAACCCTCAAGGTCCCCCCTCTACAAGCCTGTGGGCCTGGTGACCAAGGATGACATCATCATTGGAAATGCACCAAGGAGAGAGGGCGCTCTGCTGGAAAAGGACCAGGATGGGTGTATAGGGTGACCAGAAGAGGAGGCAAGTGCCTTAGAGCTGAAATACGGTCGCCGGTGTAGAAAACAAGTAGGGGTTCATGTGACCCAGTGACTTGCCCTTAGGAGCCCCAGACACCAACCTCAGGGCTACAAGCCCTTGCATGAGGCAGTCAGCAATGCCACTAAGCCATAGTACTCCTAAAGGAAGGACCAAAGGGTCCGGCCATAACCATCTCTCAGAAAGTACTGATAATACCCCCATCATGGCCATGAAGAAAAATACGACCCCTCTCCTTGGGCAGACATCTGAATGTGCACTGGTACTGGTACCACGTAACACATGTATTGCCATAAAAGGTTTAGATGCTTTTCAATTGAGATGGCGTTACTACCATTGAATTGAGGCAACTTCTCCATATATTGGTTTGGCATAGCGTTAGGTGCCCCAACAATTTGAGAGAAGTCAAAGGGTGACGAATCCTGCTTTCCAAAAGCTCTAGGGGCAAGGGGTGGGTTATATTGATTAGCCCCTCGGGCCCTCTGATTCGCTGGTTGATTGACCGTAGCCATTGGAGTAGGAAGGAGAGTAAATGAGTTTAAATGAGAGGAAGGAATGAAAATAGAACTTAGTGACCCCTACAAATTAGAAATCTTTAAAAATAGATCAATGGGTTGGGTCTTACGGTCTTTCTTATTGGGCTTAGGAGTTTTGATATAAACTATTGGTTTCTTCCTGGAATTTCGAAGATTGTAAGGATGGAATCGCTTCTCAGTGGAGTCGCGATGTGGAGTTGCCAGGTGAACAAAATTTAGTATTTATCGAATGATTTGTCGTTATATAACAGTAGATAGAAATGACAAAAATGTGATGGTAGTAAAATAGATGCAACTAGAACAACCAAACATCAACAAATCAATATTCCTGATGCGATAAGATCAGAGAAAGATGTAACAGGACAAACTTGCAAAATTCGACCAAGGCAGTCTCTGCCTCCCCAACAATGGCGCCAAAAACGTTATTACAAAATCTCTAGTGACTGTGATGTGTATAATCCTATCCAGGATGGAAAAGAGCTACAACCACTAGGTCCATGATAGTTAAGGAATTCTCCCCCCAAAATGGTGTCACGTCGGGTAGACTCCTCTCTCTTTAGGCCTCTTAGTTCCACTTGTGAAACTAGACTAGCCACGGTAGGTTTCCCTAGCCTAACTTTTCAAAAGAATGAGCCAAGAATAAACCCAACTCTTCCTAAGTACTTGCTAGACCGATTTTTAGGATGACTACAAGGTACTCTATAGAGTTAAGAACATGAGGGACAAATGGATACCCTGTGAATGACTTCTAGGACTTGGAAAATGCTCACTAAGCTAGGATTATTGGAGCTGGTTATGAGATCAATGAGTATCAAAAAATGGACCAATGGAGTAAATCACTTAGTAGCTTGTTGAAAATGAAGTCTAGAAGGAGAATGCTAAGGCAAAAATGATCCAACTTGCCTCCTTGGGTGACACGACTTAAGGGAGTGATCAAATGTTAAATGCATGCAAGAATGTAGAGTTGGGTTTGACTTAAGAAGACCTTAACATGAAAGATATCTTGCTGCTAATGAGAAGTAATGCATGCACAATACAGGGCAGCGAGTGAAACACACATGCAAGGGTGAAATGAGAGATACCCACTTGGGAAAATTGCATAAAATGACCAATGCCTACACCTAGGGGCTATGGAGCCTACAATGTATAGATTTTGGAGTGTAAATTACCTGCTAAATGTAGCATGCAAACAATTCCCAAGTAGAAATTTACTTGCAACCCCACCCACATGCAATACAAAAAAAAGTTTGGAACAATTTTACTAATGAGATGACAAATGGTTTTTTGAGTAATTTTATCAAGGGATCTGGGTACTCACCTCGTTCCGGATGCTTAATGGAGTTCTTTCTACTCTCTCAACAACCTTGAATAGATCCCGGCCAAGAAAACCTCACTCCAAGCAAGGCGCACTTGTGTTTCCGGTGATTTCAACCTGCAAATAACCAAGAAAATAATTAGAGAAATGAATCACAGTAACTAAAAGATAAACTCAGTATTTCCAAATCGAAATAGCAAGCAGGGGAACAAGAAGAAATAGCAAGAAATTAGATGGCATTTGCAAATTGATTTCATTCACAAAATTTCGTTACAACCAAGTCACCCTCTCTTCCTGCAAGCAAATCATGCATATAATATCCAAGGCAATGTAATGATTGAGATCTAGCAATAGTAGGAGCTTGGAAAGAAAGTAAAGTCCATCAAAATCATTCAAGAAACAATAGTTTTGGACCACAAAAATTTCTGATTACTCTCACTGCTGAAATGAGCCAAAATTCCTTTATAATGAAGAGCTCACTCTCTTTTAAAGATAGAGATTGGCAAAATCCCTAACTCATCCTTATATGGATGGTTGAGATTAAAATATATCAGTGATTCAGTACATGATCAATGGATGAGGATTAATCTCTTTGTTATCATTTTACAATGGTTGGAAATGACTATCTAAGGAGGGGGGCGAATTACCTCCAAATACAATAAGTGATACATCAAATGATTTGTTAGGGGATTTAAGTTATCCACTAGGCGATTACATTCCACTTTATTACATTGCTAAGCTCAAGATCTAAGTCCCCAAATGAAGAATGCTCCCCCCTGGGAGAGAGGGCGCCCCACCATGAAGATGAACACCACATGCCAAGTGAAAATAAGGTGTGGTGTTAGGAAAAGTGGTTCAAATGTGTCTAGGGGACCATCATAACAATACTCAATTCATATTTTTCCATTCACTTATCCCACCATCATACATCAAAGACCTTGGTTATTTTAATTTTTTAATTTTTTGCTGGAATAAAATAATTAATACCACAATTGCCTAAATCTTCATCTTCCCTTGCCTGGATTGTAAATTTAATTGCATGGATGGATTTGTAGACCTCAAAAACCATAAGAGCCACTACTCATATGTCCATAACCAATATGATAAGTTCTGCTAGAAGTTATCTCTAAATATTTTTAAATATTTAGGCTAATTATTTTCCGCAAACCTTAGGAAAATAATTTAATTTTAGCCTATTAATCCAATGATGCCTCAAATGATACTTGGAGGGGTACAATTGGCCTCCAATGGTTAAGATATGATTAGTGATGACAAGTAGTGAAGTCCATGCTGTTGACTTTACCCTTTGACTAGGTCAAACCAGGTTTGACGAAGTCAAAAAGTCAAAATTTGGTTAAAGTTTGACCAGAACTCAAGCTGATAGAAAAATCATATATGATACCTGCAAGAGGTGTTAGTGCCTTTATCATGAGTAAAATTGATGAACAACTACATGCTAAGTCATGCTATACATTAGTGATCATTTCAAAAACATCAAGTGCAAGACAAGTACTAAGTACAACAAATGATAAGAGTAACTAGTTTCATATACATATTCCTGTCTAAACAAATCACACAATGTAATGCATATATCAACCTCTCCCTTGGGTGAAGTGGAATGAGTAACAACTATGGGTTTAGTCAAAGTGTGAAGTTGATCGTAGGATAGACTTAACTCACTTTTGGAGAGATGGGAATCAAGGACACTTTTTGACATTTGTTGGAGTGGCGAACACTAGGGAAGCAGGGTGTCTCACAAATGGATGAAGTGCTTAGAAGGAATCCTTTTGACTCTAGCAAGCCTCCCCCATATTCATTCCATAACTTTTTCTTTTTCATTTTGTTGATTTTTCTTTTTCATGCTTTTTTCATTTTTTCTTTTGATCTTTCTTTGGAGCACATTTCAATCCTTTAGTTAGCTAATGGCTGAAAGGTACTGGCCCTGGATAGCCTTTTGGGCCCCAGTTATGACACGGCCTTAGCTCTGTTGCCAGCCATTGTCCATAGGTGCGATGGAGTTGCCACAGTAATGCCTTTTTAGGGGCGAGTAGGATTAACATCTTAATTCAAGGATTACCTACCCTTCCATCCACTAACCAATTTCAAGGAATATGGGCACTTGTCTGAAGTCTAGGGGGACTCTTCTGGTGACTAGGCATACCTTGCCCATACTCAATCCACCTGGATCTACAAGTAAAAAGAGATCAACGGGTTAAGCAAACTTTGCCGCACACATCAGAGCTGAGACACCAGGGAAAACATGGAGGCCATCCTAACAAAGAGGTCACAAAGGGGGAGGTCCTCAAGTTCATCAGTCATGTCCAAGTCAAAGAAGTTTTCCAACAAATGGATGAGATGGATAAGTAGGAGAAGGCTAAGTACGGAACCAAGAGAGGGGTGGTGGTCTATACATTCCAGAGGCAATCAATCCCAACAAAAATATGTGCATGAAACTACCACTAATGCACCTACACCACACCAAGCACAAGTCCTACTGACAGTCAACCAAGAAGATCATATGATCACCTATGCATAGCAAAGTCTAACATAAGTCAGTGCATCAATAAAACTCATGAAATCCTTAAATATACGTCTGTCATATATTTGATCTGAACTGCAGCTGCAAAGTATCCACCTGTGCTGACTTTGGAGGGCCAAGGAAAATGAGATCCCAAGTGTATAAAGATAAACATGAATGTCCACTTTACCAAGGTTTAAAATTTATGACAGGGGATGACATGAAGAGGGCTCAAAATGACAAAGGTAGTTCCTCTGATGCTCTATCACTGCATCTGTTCCAACTGCTGAAAAGTGAAATAATCCTCAAATCCTCTGATACTATCTGATGAGATACTGCATCCACTGTAAGTACTGGTTTAACACTGTGGTCTGCTCTGTCAAAATGAGAAGTAGGTCCCATATGTGTAATATGTGATAACAGGTCTCAATAAAAATTGCATAGGAAGAAGGCAAACTTTTCAAAGTTATAGCAACCATTTTCCTATCAGTTAATCTCTAATATCCTTGATTTTGAGCAAATGATCTTGCAAGCGATCAAACTCCTCAGTTTTAATTGAAAATAACATATTTGTAAGGAAGAATGCTCTACCTTTGTATGAGGTTTCATGCATCTCTCATAGATTCTCCCACATGACAAATGCATCATTACCATCTTGAACTTCATGAAGCATCTCACCTCTTTTTGATAGCTTGATCAACATCATAGCCTCTTGATTCTTGGCATCAAACTTTTCTTGGGCATCTACATTGGTTTCACTTTGGATATTTTTTCCCAATACAGGTTTGTCTAAACATCTGTATTCAAATATGGCAAGCATCTTCTGTTTCCATGATTTAAAATTCTGACTATTAAAATTTTTGATTCCGTCCAACATTATATAAGATAAACTTGCCATTCTTCTAGAATTAAAGACTCTGAAAAAATTCTGAATAGGGAATAAGTAAACCCTACTACAGATCCACTACTTTGTTTATGGGGAATTTATGACCCATAATTACTGTTTAAAAGCAAATTTTCCAAGCATCCACAAATCTAAACTTTTGTTCTGAAAATCTTTAACAACAACTTTCTCCTCTAGAATCCTTTTACAAAGAAAAAATTGTCTAATAATCTGCAGAAAACTTACAAACTTATAGCTGTCTGCAGTGTTCACCAAATTGACTCAAATCTCTCACACGTGCTGCTTATGTAATTTGTATGGTGGCTAGCGGCTGTTTCTGCCAGATTTGTATGGCAACCTATCAAAATCAAATGGCAGCTTAGGCTGCCGGCTCTGCTCCATGGTGGCTTCACTTCAAAAAAATTAATCTCTTCGGCTTTAGTCTTCACGGCATTAAAAAAAAATCTTGGTGCCTATACCTTCGATTCCTCTTTGTCCAGAAACAACTCACAATGACTTGGATCCCATTCGATATCACGGAAGCTGTTTTTCTTGACTTCTTCGATGCGTCAATCCCTAATAGTCTTTGTGCTAGGAACTTACCAATCTTTGACACATCTATCACCTTAATGGTGGCAGCTCTTCCCATGGTTATACAACATATTATATATATAAAAAATATATCTTCGTTGATCCACAATCAGCTCGATTTCTCGGCGGCTTCTTCATGCCCACGCCAATCACTTAGTTACTTATTCTGTTATGTGGCAACTCCTCCTACTTGCTGGATACCCATTTCCTTGACAATGGCTACAAACAAGTTTTCCTTCGCCCTACACCGAATTCTCATGGTGGTCCACCCTTTTCATCTTCTGTCCAATATGTGTGAGCAGTCCCTCATTGCCTTCTCTGATCACAGTAGTCCTTTAGCAGTCCCTCGATACCATCTTGTTTTTACACACATGTGTGGACATGAAATACACATGAATTAGAAAGAGTGGATTCATTTCATTAGATGATGTAATGTGTCATTACATAGTAGGAGAGGGGAAGAGTATGTTATATAATTCCCAAATAGTTAACTATTAACCATTACATTAATGATTATGTTAAATGCCCCATTATTACATCACTTTATTAGTGAGCATTTATTGTTTGTCTAAGTCCTAATACATCAAAGTTCTAAATATGACTATTATCTCCAACAAATATGAGGTGAGCACATGGCCCAACTAAAACTTGGAAAAACTAATGAGTCTAGGTCGAGTCATACTTGACTAGCTAGGACTAGAAGTTTGGGAAGTTGATGAAATCTTCCTTGGACAAGGGAAATGCACCTTGAAGATTTTGAAGAGAGTTCAGAGTACATAAGGGAGTTAGTTCTTGACTACTTTCCTATAGATTTGCAAGTTGCTGATATTTTGACAAAGCCCCAAGCAAATGGGACGAGATGTTAAGGGAGAAGCTTGGTGTGATGGAGAACACTTTCTTTGCAAAGACAGAGTGTTAGTTTACCTGTTGCTTGGAGAGTGTTAGTTTACCTGTTGCTTGGAGAGTGTTTGACTCTTGTTTTGAGAGGGTCATATTAGTGGGAAAGAGTCTCATGAGGGCGAATTGTCTCACAGTCATCTTTTTTTTTGATAGTTGGGGTTTCTTGGATTAGGAGGGCACATTACTTAAGTTGTCGCATAAAAATATGTGCAGTAGGTGCTTGACCTGTGTGGGCATGTACCTACCTTGGCACATGTGGGGCACACCACTTGAGTTAGTTACTCGGAGAAGTATGCTAGGCATGAGTTGTCATGTAACCACCTACCCTTTAGCACATTTTAGGCACATGAGTTGGTTAGGGTTAAATTGGACCTTGTCAAGGTGGAGCGCTCCACTTGTGGACCCATTCTCTTTTTTTCTAATGAAAATCTTGTGGGGAAACCCAAAGGATGCTTCCTCATGTTCATGGATGGCATCACTAGTCAAATTATTGGTGTAGACTCGAGCACCTAACTTGAGGTGATTCAAACTAGCATTTGCTGGCACGAAACTAGCCAAATGCCCAACAACATTAGCGACAACTGGTTGAGCTAACCCTTGGGCTATGTGGATCCATTATCGTAGTGGGACCTAGTCTAGGTTATATACTTATAACCCCTCTCTCTTATTTTTTAAAATGGAAGGAGGGGTGCACTATTTCTATGGATGAAAGCTGGAGTAAAGAGTAGTGTGATATGATAGCTAGGGTGTTCTAGTTAAAGTGTTTCTCATTATGAGCTTGTGAGAAGCTAGTTGGTTTTGCATTGCAAGATTGGGAGAAGCTGATTTTTTTTTTTTTTTCATGTAATAGAAAGATATGTGATTGTTGGTGTATATTGAGTATGCTGGATTCAGATCTGATTTTCCAGATTTGATTTTTATTTATGTCTGAGGTGGTGCTGAGCTGATTTAGCATGTTAATCTGATTTTTGGATCTGATTTATATTCGACTTAATGCTGGGCTGGTGTTGAACTGATTTAGTATTCAGATCTGATTTTCAGGATACTCTTTTCTTAGATCTATCTGTTATTTTCTGCTATACTGATCTAATCTCTTGATATGCAGGGTCTACTCTCTTGAATCTTCAGTACAACGTTTTGATTTATGCAGATCTGAAGTTTGATAGGTGTTTCAGATGTTTTCAGAATCAGCTGTAGGGTTTAAATTCTATGAGTGTATATCTGCTGTCATGAGGTGAAATTCTAACATAAAGATCGGCCCCCTCCTAGGAAAAGAGATTCTTTGCTTGGATATTGTTGGGGGGGATCTATTCTGATACCCATTGAGAGAGCCAAACCCTATTCCAAAACTAGGTTATTCTTGCATAAAGCCATGGGAGAAGCCACAAGACAAGATATTGCCACTGAGTATTTGGAATTCTGTATAAGAAAAATTCCACCGAGTATTTGGAAATCTGTATTAGAAAAATCTGGGAGACCTGTGCAGGTTTTCCGACTCAGATCCTGGGACAGGGCTCTGACCTATGTAGCAACCGGCCTATGTGTCCAGACAGCAGCAGCAGGTCTCCCCCATGGGGTGGAGACACAACATACTAGTTCTTCTTCCAGCTCTTCTGGACAGCTTCCATCATGAGCTATGAGTGATACTTCCTTGCAGTGCAGATTTTCCTCCTCTGGTGGTAGGTCCAGGGTGCTCTGAGGATTCTCCCCTTGTACCTCCCTCCAAGGCATCTCTCTAGGGAGTTTTTGGCTTTTGGCTTTTGGTCCTTCGCAGTCCATTTCTCAGCAGTATGTCCTTTTCTAGCTATTAGAGTTTAAATCTTAGATTAGATCTGCTTTTGGGCTTTATAGGAGTGACCTTTGTGCTCCCCCAGTGTTCTGAGTCCCGACACTATTGTACTTAACAGTCCCATTGACCTATTTGTGGTCATTTGTTGGACATTAACAGATTTATTTTATTTTATCTTATTGGGGACTGCATGCTAAATTCCCAGTTACAGTTCAAGAGTAAGGTGGGGTATGAGAATATAAACCAAACACGTGAAAGTAATTCTTATTTAAGTCCGCTGGATGCTAGATTCACTGGATATTTAATAAACCTAAAGTGGGTAATTCTTCGAAGTTTGAAATTCCTCCCCACCGGTCCTTGAACTGTTTAAATTTGGGCGTCAAAACACTTTCTGTAACATGAATAGATTAAGGGGACTGCATCCTAGAATTCCCTGTTACAGTTCAAGAGTAAGGTGATGGGTATGGGAATATAACCCAAACGAGTGAAAGTAAATAATATACAGGTCTGCTGGATGCTAGATTCTCTGGATATTCAAGAACCCTAAAGTAGGTAACTCTTAGAAGTTTTAGATTCCCCCCCGCCCTCAGTAGTCAGTCCTAGAACTCTAACTTTGGGTGGCAAAACTCTTTCTGTAACATGAGTAGATTAAGTACAAGAATCAACTAGCCAGTAATTTTGTCTCTTGGCACTGCTGCATTTTAGCCTCAGTTAATGATCCCTCTTCTCTCAATCACCACAATTCACATATCGTGTATCTAAGGGTCTCTTGACCTTGATCCTTGACCTTTCATATTCCATGATTGTTCATCTGTCCAACATGTGATCCTCTTACTCTGACACTTGTTCATACATCCTGACACATGGACACCCTATTTCCATCAGGAGTCGGGACTTATGATCTTCATGTGACTAGCCTTACGATGACCTTAATGAGTTATTAACTTATTACCCACACAACTAGTTTTCTGTGTTCATATTTCCGAACAGTTTATCTGTAGGTATGGTGCATGTAAATTTTCCGTTTCTGAGCAAAGATCAAACTAATCACTCGATTCTGAAATTTATGATTTCAACAATGACAACAGATTAATTAAACCCAAATCTAGCCCAAGGGGTTAGCTCAACTGGTTGTTGCCAATGTTATTGGGCATTTGGTTAGTTTCATGCCAGCAGGTGCTTGGTTCAAATTCCCCTGGGTTAGTCACATTAGTCTACATCGATGGGTTCACTAGGAATGCCATTCATGAATGTGGGGAAGCATTCCTTGTGTTTCGCTGCAAGGTTTTCCTTTGAAAAATGATTAATTAAACTCAAAGATGTAGACTTTTCTCCAAACTGAGAACATGAAGTGTTTTTAATGCATTCTATTATGCATACATAAATGCATAATAAAGTGCACATAAACGCACATACTTGCACCACAAATACAGATAGAAATGAAATGAAATTATATTAATGTGCTGTGCCAAAGGAATGTCAATGGGACTCAAGAGTATGGCCAGTACAATAACATAATAGGTAGTGCCTCACACGTTCCCTAAAAAGCCACTAAACTAGGTTAATGACAATGTTGGAATTTAAAAAGGGAAAAATAGAAGGGTTTAACAGCTTTAACCAATGAAGGAATTTCTGTATATCATATAAGAGAATAGTTAGGAAGAATAGGAACACATTCATTATTGTTCTTATAAAAATAAAATGTTAAATCACATGAGTAAATATGAAACACCTATTAGTCTAGAGATTGTAATGGAAGAACAGACACATAGAAAGCAGATGAAACTGTCCACAAGTGAAATCTAGTAAGTTCATGATATGTGCACACCACTTAATGCCAATGGATATAGAGTATACATCATATTTGCACCGTTCTGGCAATCTTCTCATATTTGTTTACTTTCTGTCTCGTATTTCTTATATGTGAGTATCTTTCTTCCATTGATGGTATTGTGAACTTATCAGTTGAATACCAGTAAGTTAGTAACTAATATTTTATGGCCAAATTCCAATTGTAGATTTTTTTCTCCACAAATTTCACATTCTCTGAGAAAAAAAAATGTGAAGGTATTTGTTTTTTTGTTTGTTTAAAAGCTTTCTTTAGCTAAGAAGGCTCTTATCTTCTGTCTAATAAGTGTAGTGGACATGTTGCATTGATTTTTTTCTGGAAAAGAAAGTCCATAGTTTGGAATTAGATGAACACCTTAATGCAGCTTACTAAATACATTTTCTTAGTGCCAATATCTTGCAGAGGAAAGCAGATTTATGTGTTATGCATGATGGAAGCATTGATTCCATCCATGGGCACGTCAGTGCCTTCACCAACAATACTTGCTGTTTCTCATTGCTCTTCAGAGTTCGAAATAGAGAAAGTTAGCGAAATTTGTTCAGAGGAAGCACCTGGTGTAAAGCTCTTTGAGGTGCCTACTTATACAGAGAACTCTGCTTCTTCCATGCTATCTAGGCAATCAGTTCTTGTCTTGAAGACAGCTATCATCTCTATTTCTGATGATGGAAAAGTGTGGAACTGGTTATTAACTGCTGAGCTGCCAGGAGATGCACATGATCAAGTAACGAATCAGACTATCTGTGAAGATGTCAATCAAGAGAATGAGAGGGAATCAGGGGCACCTGCATTATATATAGCAGCGGATGGCCATGAAGAGGAAGAAAATAAAATTCCAAAGCCATTACACACAGCTGTGCTCACAAGGGATGAACCAGTACTTAAGGTTTGCACTGAGCATTACTTTTCTTATTTCAGTTCAATTCATCGATTATCTGTAGCAGTTTGTTGTTTAATAAGCAATTGAATCACTAGAATCTGTAGACTGTTGCATTATGGAGTGTGCAAAGTACATTTCCTATTGCATCAGCTATAGTGAGGACTCCATTGATATCTAGAACATCACTAATGGACATAGTATATATTATTATAGCGCAATGATATATTTTTATTTTATTTTTAATGACAGCTAGGTTTTATATTAATATTCCAACTGGTAGATACATATTTAGGCTGAGGGCAAGACACCTGTGACCCTTTATGATCTTAGCTTGTGATATAGCAGCATTCTTTTACTGTCATTGCCATTACATCTGGAAAATAGAGAGACAGAGACAGAAGAGAAACTGACCCAAGGATTGAAACACAGGTTTTCACAAACAGAAATATGGACATGTTCCTATATACTATATTCTCAGTCATTGAAAATACTGAGATTACTTTTCTGACAACAGTCTACTTAGATAACAATATAAGATAAGATAATTTTATCGATTTCTAAGAAATGACCACAAAAGTAGGTCAATGGGACTGTTGGGTACCATGATGTCAATACGAAGTCGGAGCTCTAAGGCAGCTCCTATAAAAGTGAGATGCATAAAGAGAAATATGAATCTAATCTAAAAATCAGAAGGCGAACTCCAAAGATGGAGAGCCAATCTAGGAAAGAGATGTACAAAGAAAAAGGTTCTAAGATCTGTTATACAAGAGGTGTAAATCTGTCATGGTTCGCTAGAACCATCTCTCCTAACATCCGAGGCCGAATGAAGGAAACTCAAAATAGAGCTCTGTTTGGAGGACGAGCTGGAAGAGGGGCTAGACTGGGTAATGTGCCGCTGCCTAAGGTGGGGGTCCTGCCGCTGTGACTTGGAAGAAATCATGAGGCTGCTGGTATGGGGTTGAGATTGGCTATGTTGCTATATCACAAGCACTTCAGATCATAGAGTTGTGAGACCTTGCATCTCTTCTCGACCCCCATCCGAGTAGCTGAACGACATCTTTGAGGCTTGTGTGGAGTTTTTGACTAGGCCACAAACCATGCATCACCAGAGTGACATACCAACTAACGCTAGACGAGTATAGAGTAGGGTTCTTCTCGCCTGCCACACTACCCCCCACATTCAGTCAAGCATCCAGGGTTCTATCTGAAGTTTCTTTCCTTCAACCTTGGATGGTAGGAGAGTAGGGTAGCTGAATCCCTTCACCGTACCAGATGATTCTGATTGCGAGCTAGTACCTTGGTCCCCCTCTTCACCCTCAATCATCAAGACCAAGAGGCCTTGATATCATCTCCATCTCTTTGCTCTTGCTCAACACCAAGATTTCTAGTGTTGGAGCCTCTCTTTCTATCACTGTACTTATACCACTGTTGTACCTTTGGCTTTCTTTGGTCATATGTAGTGATTCACTTAGCTAGACACTTATGCTATACTATTTTCACTTTCTCTCTTTTGATTTCAACATTATATAGGAGTTGCTTTTGCACTCCCACATTGTATTCACATTGGATGCATCTTGTTAGTCCCATTGATCTACTCTTGTGCTCATTTGTTGGACATTAATAAATTTATCTTATCTACCGATTTTTAAAACATTTGTTACTTTTAACTATTAATGAATAAGGTCCCAATATTAATATGCATAAAGCTATTATCAATATAAAACTGTATGCATAATATTGATGTTATAGCGTAGGATTTGACTAAACAATGTAAGTGCCTTTTTAAAAAATTTCCTTACTTTTTGACCGAGGAGAACTTCGTGGGGAAACCCAAGGGATGCTTCCCCACATTCTTGGATGGCATCCCTAGTAAACCTGTCGACGCAAATTAGTGTGTCTCATGTAGGGGGGATCAAACTTGGCACCTGCTGGCACGGAACTAGCCAAATGACCAATAACATTGACAACAGCTAATTGATCTAACCCCTTGGGCTAGTTTTTTCCTTTACTTATAATAGTTGTGAATATATTTTATTATAAAAGGGTTTGAACTTTGTTCAAATAGACAAAGAAAGGGCTATTTAACCCATTGCTTAAACAAATTTCTAAACTTCCCTAGAGAATGAATCCAAATGAAAAGATGAATAACGAAGTTAATCATCCAACTTAAGACATGACACGCATTAAAACAAAGGACTTCATACACCTCTAGAAAACAAAGCAACCATTAAATCTCCAAATCAATAGTTAGGACTTAATGAATGCAACCCACACAAATACATTGATTCATAAGGGTGCATTCTTCATAGTTGGCAATTTGTGGGCCCAGTTGGGCTGATATGGCACTGTAACCGAGTATAAAAACTCACCACTATTAAAAGAAGTAACTAAATAATTTACTAAAGAGTTTCAAACCTTTCAATTGCTTTGTTTGGAGTTTGAGATTATAATTGACAAACACCAAATAATTTATGTGTTTCTAGTTTAACTGGTTGCGTCTTTTAGAGTGTATATGCTACAAAGGACTATATATTCTCTTTCAACTGGACAAAAAGAACATTTGGATTAATATTTGAATAGCAACTAGTCTCACATGGTACATACATGGTGTGGTATTTATTACAAATTAGAAGTCATGAATAAATGAAATTAAGAAATTAGGATCTAGCAAATAACGTGAAAGTAGTACTTGGAAACATTTTCTTTCTTGCTTTGACCACATTGTTGATGAAAACAATCTTGATGCCAACCTAAATGCTTGAAGCCATTGAAGGAATCTTCTAGGTGTAGCATTACTGCAAAAATATTGCTCAATACATGTAAATATGCACATCTTCATCCCTACATCTCTATGGAAGCTTAGATTGTAAAATAACATTTGGTTTAGATAGTACCCAATAACATGCAAAGGTCTGTAGAGCTTGTTACCCCTCATATTGTATGAGGGTTACACTTTTGATTTTAATCACAAAGATCGAGCTTGCATGATGATTCATTGGATGGAGTGGGGTACATGTGAGCTTTGGCCTAGGTTTGTTGATCTCCTTTGGTTGATTGGATGCTGGATTGATGCTAGTAACTATTGGATTGATCTCCCCATGGTATTTTGATCTTGGTATGCTCTCCTCTTGGCGGTGTTGGCATGCTTGGAGTATTTTTTGCTTAGCATTAATGCAATTATCTAACACTTTGTACATTTATGGAGTGGAAACCCATCAACTAGGGTTTCTCTAAGTTTTACAGTGTTGATAATTTCTCCTTGATGAAATGTTGCCTATGGGATGTTTGGCAACAAGTTTATTGATGTAATTAAGTGGGCTAGAGGTCTCCTAGCTAAAACGCTCTAGGGGATAGTGGTGCATTTCACTCTTATACCACTTTCTCATGACACATTGATCAGTCCTTGATGGAGTGCCCTAGCATTGTTGGGTGAATTTGGCATCTTGATGACATGGACTACCATTTTTGATGAAGCATTAGGCTTATGTGGATGTTAATGATTGTATTTGAAGTCCTTTCTATTGGAGTGCCCTATCTCATTTGATGTGTTTCACACTTGGGCTTGGAGTGCCCTCCCTTCTAGCACATATTTTGGGGCATACATAGTTTGTTTTGCTTGGATGCCCTTGCTCCTTAGCATTTTGATGGTATCTTGGCATGGTTGATCATCATTTCTAGCGGAACGCTCCCCTTGATCTTATCTCTTGGCACACATTTTGATTCATGGTTATACTTTGTTGCTTGAAGAAGGGGCCATCCCTGTCCTTCATGAGGTTGAGTATCGTGGGGACCTTGCTCTTGATTTGATGCCATTATCTTAATTGGTGGACTTCTTGTTCCATGGATCTATCCTTTGCACATGTTTTGATGAGGTGGTATATTGGGATATTGAGCTTTTGGAGGTGATGTCCTAGGTTGAAGGACTATTGTTGGCATGTGGACATCATCTTGAGCCTTTTGGAGGGGCATCTTAGCTTTGGGAGCAATTATCTTTTGATAGAGTGCCCAAAATTGTGCTAGCTCAATGCCATTAAATGCAGAGTGATCGTGGGATTTCTAAAAGGTGGGTATAATAGAAAATCCAATAAATATTGAGGAAGTTGGCAATTTCAAAATTGCCATTTAAAAGCCCACATTGCATTTTGACCACACGTGCCACTTGGAGGGTGTGCATTTCACTTGGAGAGCTACATGTGCTTTTGAGGAGCATATTTCTTGGAGACATCCACCTTGGAGAAGGATGCTTTGCATAATCACATTATTTTATTCGTTGTTGACCTCACATCATGAGTTGGGTATGATCTAGCATTATTTTATTATTCAGCTTGGAGAGAAAAGTGGATCTAACTACGTTTTGGAGAGTTTGTTGAGCAAATTGTGGATCTAGGAGAGAGAGTTGTTATTTTGTTTTAAAGGAAATTGAGCTAACTCTCTATATAAAGGGTAGCCCTTCCTCATTCACTTTCATGGTTGATGTGTGAGGATCTCTCTCCTCTTGGAATTTTGTTGTGTATCTTTTTGGAGGAAGTAATGAAGGTATGAAAGTCTTGTCTACTCAATGTGAAGCTTATGTTATTGGCTCTAGTTGTTATGGATGCATGTTAGATTATTACTTACAAACATATGTTTGAGTGGCTAAGTTTCAGGGGTAATTTACCATCTTAGAAGGATTTAATGTGAGGGTTTTACACATTTAAATCACCTCTGTTTCTTATTTTTAATTATGTTGTCCTACATCTTCATAGACTTGTTGTGGGGTTAACATTTTGGTATAAGACACACCCTCATTGTAATGTTTGAGAGTGGCACCATTAGGGCCCTCTAAGTTTGTTTCTACATTATCTAATAGCAAGTTAAGGCAAATTCTTGGCATATCTCACAGCTTTATTTGTCTTAACTATTTATATAACTTATTCTCTTTGACTCCATTATGCCCAACATTGGATAGGCACTAGTCCCTTATCTTCCATCACATTAATTTCTAAACTACAAAAAAACACATTTTGTTAAGGCTTACTTTCTTTGTATCACCTTGAGCCTTCATGTCATAGCCTTAGCAATCTTATGTAGGGATACCCCCCTTGATTTGGAGAGGGTGTTATTGAGGTGACAATGGGTAATCCCTCTTAGGTACCCTTGGGCTACCATTGTTCTTTTGGGTTTTAATTTCACATGCTAACTTGGGAGGTTAGAGCTGATTATTCCATCTATGGTCAATGATCTCCCAAAGTGGTATGTTTTGTTCTAATCGCCTCTATAGGCTTCTTTATTGGCCTCCTTGTTGCTAGCCTTGGGCTCACAAAGATAGCCCATTGTGAGTTTCTCACTAGTGACCATTTGTACAACTTTTAGGAGTGGCTCAAAATATGTAACCATGTCCTTAACATTCCAAATCCCTCATTATATGTGAGATTTGCAACTTGAATTCCTTCTAGGGTGTTGGCGTATTTTGATTCTATCTACGCATGAGCCCCAATATTCTCTTTAAAGTTAGTGGTGAAGGAATACTACAAGCAGATGAAATTCGTGACATATCTAGTGTCAACTAGATGAACAAGGTCCTTGTCTTTTGTGGAATCCTCATTATGCTAAGTACCCTTGCATGATTTTAAATATATATGGTTAGAAATGTTGGCTTGTCTACAATTTCTTTGAACGAAAAAGGTCTGCTAATGTCGTTTAATATGAGGTCTATACAATGGATTGCACAGTGTCCAAAATATGGTGGAGTACTGATTCTTGCTGTACTCCTTGTTGATTGCTGCCAGCTTCCTTAAAAGTTTGGAACTGGATTCTATCTTAGATGGGGACTGGCCTTGAAAGTTGCTTGCAGCCAGATTCCATTGTTGGTTACCACTGATTGGAGTAAGATATTTGTTGGACGATTTGGCCATTCCGGCCATCGGACTATCCTTTTCTCCTACGATCCCCCGTTACTGTTTCTGTCTTCCATCCCTGTTGGCTGTTGACTGTGGTCCCCATTCCCTGCCACTGCCATCATGTTGTAACAAGGTAAGTTAAGGATGCATGGACTAGATGCATCTACCACAACGAAAATTTAAAAATCACCCCCCCTGCCACACAGCAGATGTATTTGGTTACGATGGCAATCTGTATAAACATCTGCAGTCTTTGAAATCTGTTGTGCTCGTTATTAATCATCATCACAATGGAGGGTGCATTCAAACTGATTGCAGGTTGTTTTAAAGGGAATTTTTCTTCTTCTACTGTGCCAATGGAATCGTGTAAAGGGAATGATAAGAAGAAAGACAAGGGCTCAAAGAGCAATAAAGCTCCAACTTCCCTCTAGGATCCAACCTCTCTCGCTTATAGTGAATGGCTTATATCAGCATGTTTGTCTTCTGTATTTGGATATGCTGAGTCATCCCCTCAGGGAGCAATGGCATGTAGCCCAACAAACGTTGGGAAGATTCAAAATCTATTAAGTGGGTGCAAACTGCAACATTAGTAGCAATTCTTTCGTTCTTCTTTCTTCAGAGCTCCGTCATCTGCAATATTTGTAATTTTTTTATATTTGTGGTGCAGAAGAGGGCGTTGACTAGTTTCTTAATCATCATCATAGAGGGTGCATTTAAACTGATTACTGGCTGATTTAAGCCATTTGCTTCACATGTATTTCTTGGTTCTCCTTCTTTTCCAAAAAAACAAGGGCGTATAGAGCAAGAAAAATCCAATACCCAATTCTTACTTCCCGCTTGAATCCAACCTCTCTTACTTCCCCCTTGAATCAAACCTCTCTAGCTTATATTGAGTGCCTCAACTATCTTATTGATGCCTTGTATTAGAATGTTTATCCTATGCATTTGGAGACTGAATCCTACAGTCTAGGGGCAATGGCATGAAGCGCAGCAATACTACCATTCCAGTCATTCTTCCTTCTTCTAAGCTCTCACATCTTAGCTAAAGTTTTCCAATCTCTCACAACTTTGGTAAGGTTTAATTTGAATAGTCAATATTGATGAATATGCAAGCAATTTAGATGTGTAGGTGGATGTCGTTTAGCTATACTAGATTTTTAGTTGCAATGGGAAATGATGTTGAGGTCCACATCTATTGCACTTTAATTAATTGTAACTGTTAGTGGATTATGCTTACTTAGACCAATTATTAAATTATGCAAAGACGAATCAATTAAGATTATTTATGATTGTTGAGACAATTTCCAAATGATAAAGAGCTCTCTATGCAACTAACCATTGCAAAACGTTGCTAATGAAGAAACCTCACATCATGTATATTTGTGAAACACAGGGAATTCCGTCATCCACTTAGTCACAACTTTATATTGTTTGTGTTATTGCTCAAATTAGCACCCTTGATCAAGGTCACTGATCCCGATGCTATGAGGGGTAAGCACAGGAAAATTTAGTGCCCAATGTCACCACAACCCAGCTTATCAATTCTTTGGGTCAACTCCTAAGACCAAGGGGGAGTCCCTAATTCCGGTGAAGGATATCTACAAATCACTCAAGCACAACACAAATACCTTTCACAAACAGCCTCTTGACTGAAACCAGTGCCTTATGGGGTCAAAATGATGAAGCATATATATAACACTAGCAGAGGGTAGGAGTTATAATACCTTTTATCAATTTCAAGATCAACAACATCGATATCTTACTGCTGTTATGACAGAACAACAGCCAATAGCACTTCAGAAAGAGATGAAAAACCAGATAAAACTTTACCAACTTACCACACAAGATGTACTTTGAGTAGTAGGGTAAAGATATACCTTAAGAGAGTTAAAAGAGGCTCTAAATCATATCTGAAAGTGCTTAACCAGATCTGGTTTAAGCCCTAACTAACCCTCAAAATAGATGGTGGACCTGCTTAAACTCTTCCAATAGATACTCAACTCCCCAGGGATCAAACCTAGGCCTTATTCCAGCTCTTTTAGTCCTTCAAAACTTGCTGATTTTATTACTGTACCTGTTATATCAGATCTGAAAATTGCACAAGACCTAGCACAACAGCGATAAATCTCACAAATCAACCACAAGAAGGTGACGTCCTCAAAGATTCACCAAGAAACGTAGAGAGGCACACTTTCCTAGTGGAGTAGAATCTTCAACAAAGCAATATATTTTGAGATATGATTTTTCTATATTTTTAGGGTTTTCACAATATTTTTTTTTTTTTGTATTTTCAAAATATAAATGGCAGAAATTTGATAACAAATTGAAGAAGAGAAGGGGTTAGACCTTAGTCTTTACTGTAGGGCAACAAGAGATCAAGATTAGTGTCCCTTCGCGATTTGACAATTCAATATTTATGAATTAGGGCAAAGACTAGCAACCCTAGGCGAGTCAAAGTAGTGCTTAGCCTAATTAGTGCAAATAATGAATTTCAAGGCCCACTATGGAGAGCTCCTTCAACATGAAAGTCTCCTCTAACAAGGTTAACAAGATGTAAAATAAAACCCTAACTTACCTTGCCAAGGTGCACAAGGGACAATGCTAGACAAGAGATTAGAAGATCTTACCAACATCAACGGAGAAAAGAGCAAGAAGAACCTTAGAGCCTTCCTTAGCCACGATTTATCACAACTATTCTTTGAATCAACCTTGCAAGAGATAGCAAAACCCTAGAAATCCATCATTCATCCTTCAAAGCAATAGAAAATGCCAAAGAGAGGTGTGCTAGCCTTAGAAGCTCATGTAGACTAAGTTAAAAAGTAATAAGATCATGTTTGAACCCTTGTTCTTGTTACAAATGAGAGGGAGGTGCTCTTTATTTATATGGAGTGACCTAGCCTCTTTAACTTTAGAACCTATCTTACTAAAAGCGAAAAGATTTCAAAATTAGGGTTTATCACCCACAAGCCGGGGACTAAACCACAAAATGACATAAAATAACAATGAAATGATGCAAATGGCTTCAATCAAGTGAGATGTTGAGCCAAAAGGAGGACGTCATGCCCTGACTAACCCCAACAATGTGCTTTTCCCTCAATGTCCTCCTTTTTTGCAAGGTAAGGCCTTCTTCAAAGGATGACTTCATCATCATTTTTGCATATGGAGACCAAGAGTAGGGGTAAAACATCAAAAGGAAGGACCAAGTGGGCATACATGAGGTGTGCTAAAGCGGGTATGACAACCCTTACAAGCTCAATCACCTCTACATAGCATAAACACAAGTGTGGCTAGGAGTCCCCGAGCCATGTGTCCTAATGGTTTCATCCCAAGGTGCACTAGATACCTGCCCATGGCATAAATGCCCAGCATGATGAGGGATTTCCGCCCATTAAGGGGTAGTTGGCAGAGCCACTAGGCTAGCACTCAAATGAGAACCAAGGGACCTGGCATGGCAAGACCAAGGGTCTTGGGCCCTGCCAGACCAGCACTTTTACATAAGAAACTAGAAAGCCCAGGCTTGACCTTTTACATTGGCAAAAGACCCCCTCACTTTGGTACATCCCGAAGGGTGCGCTTCAGACAATCTGAGGCGTAACAGTTTGAAAATAGATTTGTCATTGAAGAAAATAAAAGAAGATAACTGTAAAATGTGAATGCCACTTCGATGAATGATCTCTATTCTCCTCGCTTGTTGCTGACACACAGCATGGTTTTTCTTTGCAATGTGTTACAACGATGATGCTTTAAAAATGACTATGTGCATCCTCCATATCATGAATACACCCACACACAACTGCTATGTGATTAAGTTCGTAATGTACCTGGTTGTTTGCATATTAAGTTGTGACTGAAGGATGCTACAAGAAGTAAAGTCAATGCAATACTCTGCTATAGATAGAAAAATCACAACGAGGGATATCTACAAGTCATAGATGTGTTCACTTCGAAAACAAAGAAAGATTTACTGTGGAGAAAAGCCCTTTTTTGGAAAAATTCCATTGTTAAAAATATGTATTCTTAGGGAATACGAAGATGCCATTCAATGGCACTTTGGACAGCATACATATACACTTGTTGTAGAGTACCATATATTTCAATGAGAAGTAGCTATGTCTTCACCATTTATAATGCTTTCTGCGGAGGACACTACACATATTGTGCTGAACATCACAAAATGCTTGAAACCTGTCACAGTACAGTTGCATAGTGCCTCACAGCAGATTTCAAAGACTGCATATGTTTATACAGATTGCCATCCTAACCAAATACATCTGCTGTGCGGCAGGGACGGGATTTTTTGAATTTTCGTTGTGATTCACACATAAACTCTATGCATCCTTAATTTAATTCACCTAGTTTCACCATGGCAGCTGGCGGCAGGGAATAGGACCACAGCCAACAGCGAACAGAGATGATGACGGCAGACGGCGATGGGGGCTCGCCGGAGGGAAGGATATTCTGAAGGTCAGAAGGTCCAAATCGTCGAACAAATAGCATACTCCCCATTGATCTCCTCTGTCTACTGTATGCAGAACCATCCTTGCTGCATGCATGAGATAGGGAAGGAAGGAACTATCTGAGAGAAGTTGTATTCAGCTCAACTGGTCTGAAAATTATTCTATTGAGCAGGTTGTATAGAAGATCACAGGTTGAGCTATTGAGGCAGTAATGGGTGTGCAAAACTGTTAATGCAAAGAATCGTGCTTCTCTCACCTATCCAAATCATTGGAGAAAATAATTTCTGGCAAAATGTTAAGTAGAGGTAGTTTGAAAAAGGAGCTTAACCTTCAGTATGTGATATAGGGTTAAAATAAGGCTAGGGAAACCATGGTAAATTGCATGCATTTAGACTGAGGACTGATTTGAGACAATAAATGGAAGGAAATTGTTGACAGTAATTTGAACAATCCCTGGGTTTAAAGCATCTGTAAACTTACTTGCAAAAGCAACATGCTAAAAGCATTGTGTAATCTGTTTTAAGTGGTTAGATGGACAATTTTCCAATGTCTTTCACTGTACATAGTACATACTATCACCTAGTCAGTTTATTGGGAGTTTTGTCCTTTCCTTAACAATCTTTTGGATTCTGGTTATGTTAAAACCTATTTCTGTCAAATTTGAGATGGTTGGGACATTTAACTGCATGTAAGTGCCCTGGAAATCTGAAATAGTTATATGTTCCAATGAAAACGAAACCAACTCTATGTTAGGATATATTTAACTTGAGTTATACTCAGCTACCTTTTTCTGGCCCATGCCATAAATTTTGTATTTTGGAATATTTATTAAGAGAGCAAACTATGATATTTTACTTCATGTTCATGGTCGTGTTTTTGATATGGTTAAATCTAGAGAAAATATCATCTGTCCATTATTTTATGCTAAAACTCTCTGCCAGTTGTTGATTTGACTTGTCGATTTCTTTTTATTATTCCATACGTTACCATCCTCATTAGAGCCTGTGTTTTTTTGGCGACCATGGTCCGAATCATAACTTTCATTATCTGCTTGAAGGATAACAGCCTAGGCAGATTTGTTAATTGTATGGCGACTGACACTGTGTTAAGAAGAGTTCTGGGCATTTTTCATTATTATGTTATGCAAATCTTTGCATTGGAGGGTATAGAAAATGCAGTCAAATCCTTAAGTCTAAAGCCATGGAGGAACGTGATTCTTGCCTGTAATGTTGTCGAGCTGTACTTATGTGTATGAAAGCCCTGGAAATTGAAAAGATGTGGACCTAAGAAACATAATTATGTGCTTTTTGAAGGAAAATCTGAAATCAAATTCATTTAGTCATCTAGCCCTAATTTGCTTTGCATTTGCTGGTCAGCTTAAATTGATTGGGCAGCTTCATCTTCTTTCATCTACTATAACTACATTGGCAGTGCCAGCTCCTTCCTTGACTGCCACTTTGACAGGTGAGTAACACAGTACTCCTGATTTGTTTCTATCATGCCTTTTTCATTGTGGAATATTAGAATGTTTTTTCTTAAAGATTTTCTGTCTCTGCTACATTATCTAGGGTTTACCCTTTTGGGTTCACTCCCTATTAGGTCTGAAATATGAATTTTTCATGTTTCTTGTTTTAGGAGATGCTCTAGGCACTCCCTCATTGCCGTTGTTAGTTGTACTTTTGAGTCCCATTGACCTACTTTGGTCGCTCATGGATATTAATATAATTTCTTTCTTCTTTCTCTCAAAACTGTTCTTACAATTTCAATATGCTGACAAAATGATGTAAAAATACAAACAACAATACTTGTCCAATCTTAAGGAGGAGGCAATGGTCCAGCAGTTGCAGTTCCATTAGTAGCTTTGGCTACTCAGGGTGGTTGTATAGAGGTCGTTGATGTGGCAGCCAATGCAGTTGCAATGTCATTTGCTGTACACAACAGTGCTGTCCGGGGTTTACGCTGGCTTGGAAACTCTAGGCTGGTTTCATTCTCTTACACTCAGGTACCTGATATTTCATTTGCTTAACATTGTGAAAAATTTCTACTCCTTTCTGTTTTCTATTCTTATATCTGTCTAAATATGTCTTGATGTCTCAATGCATGAGTTTAATCAGAGATGTAAATTCTGGTGGTTCAAATCCCCTTGAATTTGTTTCCTAGCTATTTGATACCGACATGAAATATACAGAACAATTCAAAGTATAAAACGACATGGGATCAGCATGAAGAAACACTGAAATTATATTCATGTCCATGAATGAGTAAGTTGTGGTCAATGGGACTTTTGATTACATACACAAAATCTCAAGGAAGTGCTGAGGCAGCTCTAAGTTAAGTGCCAAAAAACAAGACGAAATGCAAAGCTTTAGTAAATACTGCCTAAAGGCTAAAAGTTGTCGTCTTTCAAGTTGATGACGTCTCCTATTTGACAATTGTCTTTCACAATTGTCATATAGGAGATGTCTACTTGAAAATAACTGTCATTGGCCATGAATATCAGCCTTTTTCATCAATCATTGTTGGGAATATTCTGTAGTTTGGCCATAAAAAGACAAAATGACAAGATTTACTAAATAGTAAATATTGTCCAATCAATGTTGTCTTATTAAGTTACTAAATAGGAGATGCCATTTAGTTGAAAATAATTGTTAGTGGACATGAGTATTGTTAATAATATTCTGGTGTTCGGCCCATTATTTTGCAATGAGGTTGATTTGTAATATTCTGTGACTATCTTTTCCTGTGATTTTATTGATATATATGGTTAAAGGGTTTCGAGCTTTCACATGGTGTTTCAGAATAAGATCCCTCATGTACAATAATATTTATTATACTACTCTGCAAGTCAAGAATAAAAAGATTACTAGAAATAGTAGTAACATAACACTTTTTTTTTCAAGAAAAAGGTCAAAATTTCTCCTTGGAGGTCACATGTTAAGAATGGTTAAGAACATGGGTTTTCTCCTTAGAGGTCACATGTTAAAATCCAGAGGGCGGTAGGGTATGTACTATGAAAATTCTAAACCCTAGGTGACTTCTGTTCTTGTGTTCTCAATCAAACAAGTCTGTAATTTAATTGCAGAAATATAACTTTTTCACATAGCAACAATCACACAATAGCTGGAAAGTAAAATAGCGGAAGCGTAAAACAATTACACACATACATAGGGAATTTCTCCTTCAAATCAGATTATTATTTAATATTCAACTAATCAAAGCTTACAAGGCAACCTCCACAGCTGCTTAAAACCAGCAGTTGTACGGTAAACAAAACCTCCCCAACTTAAGTTGTACAACCTGCACAATAATCAAGGAACAACAGCTGCTGCTGAATGGCTGTACGTCCTGCTACAGTACAGGTGTATGGAAGTGTACGAATCCATACAGGTATACGGATCTGCAGTACGACCTGCTACTGCTAACTTTCCTCTTGATTGATGAACTATGCATAGGTGATCATAGGTCCTGCTACAGTACAGGTGTATGGAAGACCAGATCGTTGTCCTTGACCGACAAACACTGTGTCTGAACTCTCTATCTTGGCTTGTCTTTATAATTGATCTGAAACCCTAATCTCTCAGTGAGATGTATGATTGAGATTAAATCTAAGTCACTATTGTATTAAATACACTTTATTAGACTCAACAGCTAAATATAAGATTCTTCACTTTTTTCTAAAGTGAATTACAAAATAGAATATTTTGAACCACCTTTGGCATGTTCACATTGAATGTGTGTAGAAGTTCCTGTCTGAGCGACATTCTAAAACACTCCTTAGCGAGGAAGGAATTTTGCACCAATCCAAATTTGTCTCTGAATGCGTCAAACTTCCAAACAATCTCGCAGGCAGCTTGCGAAGCCAAATGGCCCCACGACTAGCAATACTGGCTGCCATATACTCCGTCTTTCCTGAGCTAAGTGCCACAGAAATTTGCTTCTTGTTGAACTAGGATATCCTCGTTGATCCCAAGCTAAAGCAACACCTTGAGGTGCTTGATATGTGAGGCTCCAATTGGGGGGATTGGGGGTGGAAGCTCGGGAAGTAGATTCAATGCTATGATTCCAAAAAGATGTACTCCCTTCTCCGCTAGAAACATTTCCTCTACCTTGTTTTGAACGTGAGATGGACCTCTTTTGATACTAAGGATAGGTGGATTTGTAGGCTAAACAGTGTTTGGTCTCTTCGTCTTAGTTACAAACTACGATTCTTTGCATGGCTTGTTATCTATTAGGGGTTCCCATCTAAAGCTTGTTTGCCTAAGAGTGGGCTGATTGATGGTCTTTCTCTAGTATGTGGCTGAGCAGAGATGGCAAAGCACATTCTTTGGGATTGCATGTTTGCTATGAGTTGTTGGAAATATGTTCATGATTAACACTTAGTCTTGTTTCAGGAGCAACTCCATTGGCGAGCTACGTTGTTTGGAGACTCATGCTACATAGTGTTCTCTACTTTTTCAGGCATTTGTGGTTGTCTTAGAATTAGTGCATTGTTCACTATTTGGAGGCTAAGATGCAAGTATGTTTTTTTTTATGAGCTTTGTTTGTTTTAATCCTTTTGGCATGTTTGGCGGTAAGAGGTATGTATGCAGTTGTTAGCTAAATGGGACCTGCTGATTAATGATGCTTAAGTGTAATATTCCAACTGATATTTTGTTGTCTTTTATAGTCTTTCTTGTTAATTTTTAGTGCAGCTGCGAGACCCATTCTCAGAGAGGATGGTACCCTAGTTAGTTAACTAAGGTTCATGGTTATGTTAACCAAACATAGTAGAGAGTAAGATCTTAGAAGGTACCCTAGGGCCCCCAGCTGTCTCCTGGGGTTCTTGGTCGGGGACCAAGCAAGTTGATGCCATGGAAAAGTCCCTAGCATGTGGCTAGGGACCCTATTTGTCTCTAGGGTATTCTGGTCTGGACCAGATAGTTTCTTGGTCACGAGGACCAAGTAGATCCTGCAGGTTGAGACAGAGACATCCTGGTCTAGGACCAGACAGATTCTTGGTCAAGGACCAAATAGGTCCTGCAGGTGGTTGATCAACATTTAGTCTAGGACTGAAAGCTCAGCCTGGGGCTAAGAGCCATTCTTTATGAATGGAGGCACTTGGTTAGTTACCAAGATGTTGACTTCGGTCAACCTTCAGCCTGGGGCTGAAAAACTTGGTCAAGGACCAGGTGGTTGATCAACTTGATTCAGTCTAGGACTGAAGCTCAACTTTGGGTTGAGAGCCATTCCTTGAGAATGGAGGTTCTTGGCCAGTTACCAAGATGATGATGTGTGATGTCCTCTTCTCCTAGGTCTTCGAGATGGTTGAGCTAGGTGGTCTTCTCAAGGGACTAGCCACCCCTTGATGGAGTCACTAGCACTTGATCTAAGGAGCAGTCTAGGGGACCACATGATCACATCATCCATGTGGACCCTTCCTTATACAGTGATGATGAACTTTCAGGTTATATGGAACATTTGTACATTTGAGAGAGAGATGACTGGTTGTACCTTTCCCACCTTGGTTGATTTACTTTTGGTCCTTACACCGTGTTGTTTTTTATCTTGTGGTACCCTTGTCTTTGACTTGTGGTTAGTGGGGTCTTCTACCCACTTTAAGTTGTTTCTTGACTTATACCTTGATGCTTTTGGTCCTATGGGTATTATGGTTATTTGACCACCTTGTGGTTTACCCTTGTTCCTAAGGGTCATGGGTCATGTACCCTCACTTATGTTATTATGGGTCGTGTACCCACACCTATGTTATTTTGAGTCTTTGTACCCTCACCTAAATCACCCTAGAACCCTTCTTATGATTTATGTTTTTTTTATGACTTTTATTTTTTTCATTTTTATTTTTATTAAGTGGTTCCTTCCAAACTTAATGGAACCCTAACTTAACTAAGTTGGACCTTTCTAGAAGATCTTGCTTCTATATATATTGAAGACTTATCTTTATCAGAATTCATCTTTTATCTAATTCGGGCGTGCTCTTCCTCTGCTTGATGTCAACCTTATCTCAGCTGCTCTTTCTGAGTCTGTTTGCCGCCCACCTACTAATCAAGTTCATATTTATTTTTTTCTATGTTTGTGAGCTTTCAGGGTTTGTTATATGTTCTATTAACCCGACAAAAGGAGGCCGCGACAGTTGTGAGGTTGTTAGATTCTTGTTCTGCTCACCTTGGATTTTGTGGAAGTTCGATCTACTTTGATCTATCTTTAGAGGATCCGATCTGCTAGTTGTGGGTTCGATCCATTGATCTTTTAGCTCGGACCTCCTTTACTTCTGCTAGACCTTCAGTCTGTGACCTTAAGACTCAGTCGTAAGCCCTAGATCCACCTGTTGGTGGAGGCCGTAATTCTCAGTCTGCTGGTTGTATTTCTGTGGAGGCTGTGAGGCCTGCAAGTTTAATTTGGTGAAGGCAGTGAGCCTTGGGATCTGATCTAATTTTTGTAATGTTCAACTAGCTTGTTCTAAGAACAGATCTGAGTATCTCTTTGGAGGCCACAACTGTTGGGATTTTCTCTTTGTTTCATAAAGTGCCCTGTTATGATGGTACCAGCACCAGCGCGCCTGTAGAGGTACCCCAGGGAGAGGGTGTCTTTTTCCTGACCAGGAGGGGTGTTTAGCTAGCTCATTCTGAGGTAGGGGCATGGCCAGATCCTCTAGCTTCTCTTCTGGAAGTACTATGGCTTAATGGCAGCTGTTCCAACACTCAGACCCACTGTCATCTTTCGGAACACATCCAACACCCTCCTGGCCCTTTAGTTCAACAATGCCCTCTCTCTGGGGCCTCCTTCAGAGCATGATGTCATCCTCCTCGCAGACTCTTTGCTTGCTAAAGGGGGGGGTGTTGAGGGTTTTCATCACTGTTGGGGTTAGTTGGTGCATGACGACCCCCCCTGCACAGTCTGGCCGTCAGTTTCGTCAAATTTGGCTTTGTTTAGCATATTTTAGCACCTAGGGGGTAAAATGCCCCAACTAGCCTACAGTAGGCCACCTTTAGATTATTTTATATTATTTTTGTTATATTTTTAAGTTGACATTTTTGAATATGAAATTGACCTTATTTTGTGTAAAGTGAGTGTGATCATATAAATAAGATCTCCTCACTTCATTTTTAGACATCAACTTTTGGGATAAGATCATTATGTCTGCTATTTTCCCTAACTAAGGCTCTTTGAAGGGATACACTCCTTGATGAAGGTTATTTTGCAAGTTTGAAGCATTTCTTGGAAGTTTACTATTGTTCATGCCATTGCTAAGGTGAAGCTAGAGTTGTTTGCTTAACACATGCACTTGGAGGTATCTATACTTTTTGTTTGATGTCTCTTTGTCAAATGTATGAAAGTGATGCTTGTTAGGGTTGGATGGAAGCCATTGTTGCTTCATTTTCTCTTGATTTGCATGTCATTTTCGTCATTGATCTCCATTGCAATCAAGCTTGAGCTTTAGGTCTTCAAGTCTTGCTCGAGCTAGGCTTCCTCTACGAAACTTAAAGATTGTAGAGGTGGGTCTTAGTTGGCCAAGCTTTCCAAGTATCATCTCAAGGAGGGTTATTCCTCTCATTGATGCCCTTGGTTTGGTGATTAGCTCTCATTTTCTAAACCCTAGTTGTTCATTTCTACTTCATTAAACTTAATTTTCTGAGTTGTAATGTTTGTAAATATTAGTCTTAACCTAGTTTTTCTACGTTAATTAGTCTTACATTTCATTTTTAAGTTAGTTGTTAATTCTATGTTAAGAAAAACCTAAAAATTAGTGATAGAAAACTTGTTAAAAAACCCCAAGTCTGAGTTATTCTGAGGTAAACCCTTACTGCAGCCCTGGAAACTCCCACGACCTAAACCTAGCCCCCTCTCTTCTTCTTCGCTCACCATCCAAAGTACCTCGGCCTCCTTCCTCCACCTTGTCCCCCCCTTCAGCCTCCCCATCTGTTTCCTCACTGCCCTACCTGCAACCCTTCCTTTCAAACACCTACGGCTGCCACCCGATCTACTCCTCCGCAACCATTTCCTTCTTCTCCAGCTCTCCCAAGGCCTCCACAACTCACCCGTGCCCTTTTCTGCTCACTCGCAACTCTCCCGTTCTGCTCGCGGCCTTCCTTTCGCGCCGCGGCTCCAAGCCTGTGGCCCCTGTTGTCACATATATAGTAGTCGGGCTACCATACATTATTTTTCTGATTCCAGTACACTATTCAGCCAGTTGCCTTGCATTGAGATGCTGAGATGAGCATCTATTATGGATCACGATTATTACACGGACAACAATTTCATTCCCATGCCATGACTGAGTCTCAGGACACTCAGAGAGATGACCGATGTAGCCATTTAGCCATTTATACAGAGCAGTCAGTATTGCCCAGAGTTACAGCAGCAGTTTCAGAGGACAGATGTTGGTTCAGATGATGAGCATTCAGGTATATGACTTAGCAGGTATATTTTGGTGTTATGGTTATATTGCTTTTATATTCATTCTTATAGCATGTCTTAGCATTTAGTATCATGATCTGGCGATCATATATATATGTGGACCTGGTTGTACTCTTATATATATCTTATATTGCCCGTACTTAGACTTAGAAGTTCTTGACCTATACTCATCGGTTTTACCCTCCTTAGGGAGATTAGAGGTGATCATTCCCACCACACTTTGGCTTGCTAGTGTTGGTCTCATTATTCATTGTCTTCGTCCATCCATTACCTACCCAGTTTGTTTATTACCGTGACTTACTACTTGACTAGTGGCATGGAGGACCTTTCCCCGCTATAGCCTCTGTGTTGGATAAGCTTCCCTGTCTATTTGTGTCTCGGCTCTGAGTTGGTGACAAAACTTACCTTTGGTGAGTTGGATTGTAGGCCTACATCATTCTGGTGGGTTGTACCGATGTTTGGCACTGGCACGAAGTCCCCCTAGTCACTAAAGATGTTGTTGGCTAAACCTGAAACAGATAATATTGCCATGAATACAAATTGTGAAAAGGAAATGTTATATCTATTGTGAAAAGCCAAATGAAATTGGCAAAGAAATATCAAATGTTATATCTATTGTGAAATGTAATACCTAGGTAAACAAGTTGTCTGAAGAACACACCTGGAAACCAGAATGTTCCTCCTCCCCCACAAAACCCTAGGATTTTTGGAAGGAAGGCTAAGCCATCTCCTTTAGATTTTTCTCAAATCCAGGGAGCACCTCATGACATGCCTGAGAAGTATTTTGAAAAGGTTCCCAAGTTTGATGGAGTGTCTGCTATCTTCATTGAAGATCATGTTGATAAAGTATGGGAACACATGGAAGCATATAGAGCATTTGAGGAAGATGTTTTCATGAGGGGTCTCTTGGCATCTTTAGAAGGAGATGTCCGAAAGTGGTTTGACAGGTTGCTTGCCTCATCCATTGATGGGTATGATAATTTTGTCAACAAGCTAAATAGTGAGTGGTCCCGCAAGTTAGATGGGAAATTTCTCTTACACCAGTTGTTTGACATCAAGAAAAGAGAAAATGAAACAATCTATGAGTTTAACATAAGATTTGACAAGACTGTGGCTAATATTCCTGAAGAAATCAAACCAAAAGATCAAGCGATTGTTATTCATTACTTGAATGCATTCGAAGGATGGCTTGGTTATCATTTAAAGGATAAGAACCCAAATGACTTAAAGACTGCCCAATTTAATGCAAAGATGGCTGAGCAAAATGTAGCATCTATGGGGAAACAAAAATTTTTCGATCATTTTACCCCATCCACTTCTAGATCTGACCCTAAACTCCGGAAGCCCAAGGAACCCGTGGGTGAGCCAAGGGAATCAAAGGATACGTTAGAAACAATACAAGAAATGATGAGACAACTAACTGTCCTAACTAAAAGTGTCGCAAGTTTGAATGATCCTGAGAGACTTAGAAATCCTTATGGCCCTAAACCTTATTGGAACAACAATAGAAGGCCTGAGGGGGATAGGGAGAGACGACAACCTGAGTATCCAAAAAGTTCTGAAAAGAAGAATGTGAATTGGTGTGATGAAACCGAAGAAGAACCTTCTGAGACCAATTACCTTGATGACCAACCAGATAACATCAATTTCATAAATGACTTATCTTATGATGAAGATTTTGGAAGAATCCTTCTAGAAGAAGAGCCATGGGAGCAAGAAGAAGAAATAATTGAAGAACCTAGTTCCTCATGTTGTGCCATAGATCTCGTAGAACCTAAGGAACAACCAAAGTATCAAATTTACAAGCGAGGAAATAACTCCCAACCTTCTTTTCTTGACAAACACAGAAAGATTAATGAAGATAAAAAGGAAAAAGAAGATCTTGTTATTAATGACTATGATCTAAAAATTGATATGAAGAAAGAATTAAGCAAGATAATATGTAATATCCCTGTCACTGAGTTAATGAAGGTACCCTCTGTTAGAAGCCAAGTAGAGGAGTTCTTTGATGGCATTGGCCAAGAGAAGACTCATGAGGTTGTCTTAGAATCCTGTCACATTCAGAACCTTAGTGGAACACAGCTTAGCAAAGTTGAAAAGGATCCACCAATAAACATCCATTCTGCCATTTACGAGAGAAATAACGGTGGTCACCCTCCCTTTTACCTTACCTTGCACATTCAGAACATGCTCCTCCACAACTGCATGTTGGATTTTGGAGCAGCTATGAAGGTCATGCCTTTACATGTTATGAAGGAAATGGGACTGGAAGTGACTAGACCTTATGGAAATGTCTGTGGTATAGATTCCCGACAAGTGCAGTCTTTTGGTTTGATAAAAAACCTTAGGGCTGATCTGTTTGCATGTTCAGACATGTCCACCATGATGGATGTAGTAGTGATTGATTTGCCCCCAGCTTATGGAATGCTTTTATCTAGGAAGTGGGCAACTGGCTTAGGTGGATACCTTGTGATGGATTATCATATATTTGTGTTCCTAACTTTGATGGAGATTTGATTAGGGTGAACGGAGAACCTTGTTATAACGATCATTTGGAATCTTTTGATGAAGGGATTAAAAACACATACGGGGATGAATTGTTAAGCAATGCAAAAGCCAATATTGTTCAAGATGAGAATGAACTTTGGGAAGATGATCAGATTGAAAACATGTTTATGGTAATGGAAGATTTTGACTCTTCTTTTGAAGAAGAATAGATAGCTGAACTTGCTAGAAGGATAAATTTGGATTTACTTAGAAATGAATTTGCTGAAGAGATAGATGAATTGAGAAGAAGTGAGAATCAACCTCAGGTTCAAGAACAAAATAATGTAATCAATCAAGAACAAATTATTGAAAATCAAACACCTAAAGAAGTTGGTGATGGCTTAAGTGATATAAGAAGAGGTGAACGTTTGCCCAGATCATTGATTGAGATGAATGCACTCATTGATAGTAATATAACAAGACAAAATCAAGGTTTGGAACCAATTCTCCCATGGGAGAATCATCATGAGCAAACAACTATTGAAGAAAATGTCATTGAGGATCCTGTTCCTATAGTCGATGAGTTTGATGATATTAGGTGTGGTGAGAGAATTCCTTTTACTGTTAGAGAATGGTTTGCCCTAATTGATCATAATAGAGAAAGGGAAAGCCAAGGGCTTGCACCCATTTATCCTTGGGAAAACCATCCTATAACATCTACTGTGGTTGAGACCAATGAGGAATCTGAGGTCTCCCACTATTCTGATGTAGATGATTCTTTATCTCATTTATCCCTAGAAGATGGAAATCTAATTCAAATTCATGATAATTCTCTAAATTGGGAAGAGGATGCCTTAATTAATGATGCACCTGAAGGAGACTTTAACCTAAACAATCGTGCTATTTTCCAAACTCCTTCAGATTCTCGTAACAATGTTTTATCCGCATATCCTCGTATCCTTGATTTTCTTCTACCACCTGAGTTATCTAGTCATCACACTCATGATCCTTCTCACATTCCTAGTTCTTTTACATCTCATTCTGAGTTAGTTTCCACTGGGTTGGAAAATATTGTCATTCCAGTTCCGTCAAGGGAAGGTTCTAGTCATAATGCTGTCATATCTCATGAGCCACCTCCCTTGGAAGAACATAGAGATTTCTGGATTGTAGGTGAAGTTGTAAAAAACGTAGTATCTCCACATGAGGATGAGCCAAGTGAAAGAGTCCAAGAGACGAGAAGAGAAATTCGAGAAGTCCTTGTTGGTAGGATAGCCATTTCTATTGATGGTGGTCTACCTAGAGTCAATGCAGTCCCCCCTAGGAGGAACTCAAACATTGTTACCCCGCAACCGCGAAATCTTGCTGAAATCCACCCTATTCCTAGACGGAACATTGGAGTTGTTCCTGAGTCTGTTAACAGGAATATATTTCCTACGGGAAGTCAAGTTGTTATTCCGAACCATTTATTGCATATCAGATCTGGACAGGCCGATGATCTTTGGGTTGGACCATTCACGGTTGAGCAGTGCTTCGGTGATATGTGTTTCTTGACTACTGGTAGTGGACTACGTATCTTGCTTCCTATCAACCAAAGGGAGTTAAGGGATTATATCCCTGACCTCACTTAGGGGTCTTCCTTGCTTGCCTTGCCTTGCCTGGTAGATGAGAGTAGGTAGGAACTGAATAAGCCTGCTTGGGCAGTAGTTAGTTTGTTTTCAGCCATTGAGTTTGGCACCTTTTGTCTTTTCTTTAAGTTCACCTTTGAAGCTCTTACTTTAGCCGAGTACTTGTCATTTTCTTTTCCTGCACAATAAAACCAAACCTTTTTAAGTTATGTTAGTAGATTAGATTTACTTTTCTGCATTTATATATTTCATGCATTTCAGTTTCAGTATTGTTGTTTATTTAAGATTTATATATATATGCATGCGTCGTTCTAACATCCGGTCTGTGAGTTGGGTATAGCTCTGGCCATTTTGTAGATAGTAGGTGATATGCTGGTAGCAGTTGCAGAGATAGAGTGCTGGATCGAGGATATGAGTTGCAAAGTTCGAGGACCAGAGATTCTAAGGTTCTCAAGCGCTCTCTTCAGTAGAGCACTTGTCCCAGTTGGAGCCAGATGTTGTCACATATATAGTAGTTGGGCTACCATACATTATTTTTCTAATTCCAGTACACTATTCAGCCAGTTCCCTTGCATTGAGATGCTGAGATGAGCATCTATTATGGATCACGATTATTACATGGACAATAGTTTCATTCCCATGCCATGACTGAGTCTCAGGACACTCAGAGAGATGACTGATGTAGCCATTTAGCCATTTATACAGAGCAGTCAGTATTGCCCAGAGTAACAGCAGCAGTTTCAGAGGACAGATGTTGGTTCAGATGATGAGCATTCAGGTATATGACTCAACAGTTATATTTTGGTGTTATGGTTATATTGCTTTTATATTCATTCTTGTAGCATGTCTTAGCATTTAGTATCATGATCTGGCGATCATATAGATATGTGGACCTGGTTGTACTCTTATATATATCTTATATTGTCCGTACTTAGACTTAGAAGTTCTTGACCTATACTCATCAGTTTTACCCTCCTTAGGGAGATTAGAGGTGATCATTCCCACCACACTTTGGCTTGCTAGTGTTGGTCTCATTATTCATTGTCTTCGTCCATCCATTACCTACCTAGTTTGTTTATTACCGTGGCTTACTACTTGACTAGTGGCATGGAGGACCTTTCCCCGCTGTAGCCTCTGTGTTGGATAAGCTTCCCTGTCTATTTGTGTCTCGGCTCCGAGTTGGTGACAAAATTTACCTTTGGTGAGTTGGATTGTAGGCCTACATCATTCTGGTGGGTTGTCCCGATGTTTGGCACTGGCACGAAGTCCCCCTAGTCACTAAAGATGTTGTTGGCTAAACCTGAAACAGATAATACTGCCATGATTACAAATTGTGAAAAGGAAATGTTATATCTATTGTGAAAAGCCAAATGAAACTGGCAAAGAAATATCAAATGTTATATCTATTGTGAAATGTAATACCCAAGTAAACAAGTTGTCTAAAGAACACACCTGGAAGAAGATAGCTCAGGTAAACAAGTGCCTTAAAAACACACCTGAAGCATGAAGCCTAATGTAAAATGTAAATCTATGCAATGTGTTTTTGAACACACATAGATCAAAGGCTATGGAAACTAAAGGCCCAAAAAAGCAATGGAACTTAAACTCTATATCAAAAAGATTGTTAGCCTCATTTGTATTATGGATTATGAGCATCTGCCAAGGTGAATAAACACTCTTTGAACAACTTACCCATTTGTGAGACACCGCCATCCCCTGTGTTATTGCTTGTCCAATATATGCTATGGTGTGTATTCCCTTTCCATTTCCAAAGTGTCACAGTGTTAAGTCAGTAAGTTATCCCTTGGCCTAGCCATTTTATTTTAGCCTTCACCCATCACTAGCAAATTGATCACAACTATGAAGTGAGTATGGTTTTGAAAGTCTGGTCTGAGTAATAATAATAATTAATGACTTTATATGTTTGGATTTAGATCGCCAATAATGATTACTTTTTTTTATAATTGCTATTTGAATGGATTGTAAAGCATGCTTTAACCTTTGACACCTTGCATCATTATGATGATAGCCTGAGTTATATTTTGGGTCATGTTGACTTGGTCAAACCTAGTTTGACCAAAAGTCAACCACAGGACATGAGGTGGCAGACCTCAGATGATACAGATATATGATTATGGTCTGGTACAGGTCACCATGATGGTTCTATGCAGTGGTTTCAGGCTTATGATGATGATTTGTGCTTTTTAGCACTTTTACAGATTATTATTATTTGGTCTACCAGATATGATGGGCATTTATTTTTGACCATGCAGAGGTCTATATGGTGTATGAGTACACATCTTAGATGGATTTGGACCTTCTGAGTCCAATGGGATAGTCTGTTTTTAGTTCCGATGATTATTAGCCTCGGTTGGCTATCCTAGTGCAGTTTTGGCTTATCAGAGGCCTTGTCAGAGCAGAGCAGAGACTTGATGAGTTCACCTAGGGCACTATGCATGGAGGGGGTGGTCCAGCCACTTGATATTACCATATTACCCCCCTCCTAGAGAGCTTGGTGGCCTCACCTTGACAGCGTAGGCACTCCAGGAGGCAATTTGGGCATGTTCACATTTCTCGAGGCAGTTAAAAAATGGTAGAAATGGCTATTGAGGGATTCGATTTGGGCTACTGAGGCAAGGGATTGGCATGGGATGACTTGTGATGATGAGTGGGATGTCTTCCACACCTTCTCCGACAGTTTTAGCTTCCAGTGGGACCCACACCCATCACTTATGGCATTTTATTGATTTCTGGAGCCTCCTAAAGCTCACGACTTTCCCGGAGAGGCACGATTTGGTGTCTAGCTTGTTTATTTTTGGATATTGTGGCATGGGGATTGACCAAGGGTGTTAGAAATTACCCCTTGGACCCACCATGAGCTAGATCTTATGTTTTATCATTCACTTTTGGTGGGACCCCCTCTCCTAGGGCGATTTGGTCTATTGATGTATTATTTTATTTAGTGATCCATGTATTGTATTGTTGAGTTCATCTCAACCATTGATTAGATCATTTGATCTTTTAATCTTAGCCACTCATTCAAAAAGTGGTTAGGGTTTTGGCCTCTCTCCATCCTATTTAAAGGAGAGAGCTTCTCATTGTAAAGGGGACTTTTGGCTCTGGATTATTGGAATAGAAAAATATTATTGCATCTATCTATTGTGTTGTGGTGAATGCTTTTGGAGTTCGTTCGTTGGTTCTTCCTTTGCACTGGGTTATTGGAGATTTATCTTGCTATCGATTTTGTTCCATGATTTTGTCATCTATAGGTGGAGGCCGAATTGGTTCAAGGAGGACGCATTGGTAGGGGAGGACCCTCCCTGCTTCTTCTTTGGGGTGTTTCGTCGGTAACAGGGAGTATTACTGTCTTTGTACCTTCTACTTCATGTTATCATTCGCTTATACTTGTATTTTCTCCATGCTTGATCATCTTGATTGAATCGACTTTCCTTGGTTTGACGGGTAGAGGAGGGCGCACGTGTGGAACTAGGGCATCAATTCAAGCAAGGCAAATCAAAGATCTCCCATTTGATCTCTGCGGGAACTTTCCTCAACAACAAAGCAACCTCATCCATCACTCAGGTATGATCTCAAGGTAAATTTCTCATTCCATGATCTATCCATTTGTCTAAGTAACTGAAAACCCTCATAAGTTAAAACCCTCATTTTACAATTTTTCAGATCTAGTATCTAGTGGCTTCTTGGGTAAGATATTGAAAACCCACCTCTATAGGATTTACGGCAATTCGGATCTATAGTTTGGTGAGGATTGGCATCCATTTGACCCCTTTCCCAAGGCAACTTAGCCTCTCCAAGTGAGGTCGCACTCCTTGTTTGGGTGAGTTTTCCTAGATCTAGCACCTGGGTAGGTGAGATCCCACTTGATCCTTAATCTCCACAGTTGATAACCTACCCCTAGTGTTTCACTTTAGTGATTTTCACCTTGTGTGCCCCATTCCTCATTTTGAGGGTTGAGCCCCACTTGGGTCACTTGGTGATGCATGTTCAATCTCAGATCTACTGAGAGCTAGCCATTGGATACACTTGATTTTCAAAACCCACCTAGCCTTACATCTTGACTTCCCTGATCTGTAATTTGGTGGACATCCGACTCCATTTGGCCCATTTTCCAAGGCACTGATCTTTCTCCAAGCCCTCACGACTTTCCTGGATGGTTGAGTTGGCTTGTGGTTTGACCCTTGTCTGACTGCTTGAACACCTAGATATTGTCATATCCTCTTATCAAGCATAACTAGAAAGCCTTAACTATTAGATCTCTGATTTGGGACACTTTCCTTGTTTTAAGGGTCACGTTTCCCAAGGCAATGGATTTTGACCTTTTAAAACTAGCTTTGAATCCTGGAATTATACTTCATCCTTGAATCACTGCATGTCATCTTTCACTATCATATCATACCTTTCCTAAGCCTCCACAATGGTCCTAATTCCTCATTTCTAGGGTTCCATACCTGTCACCCTATGTACTTCATTAGATTGATTTGATCTGGTGATTGGGTTGATCTCTCCTATCGGAAGTAGATCTGGGTCTCCCCTTGCTATCTTGGCTTTGATAGCTAAAGCGAAGAGTGCCTCGGTTGGCGTGACAACCATCCTTTTGGGAACCAAGGCTCTCTTGGTTCACCACTTTAGTTGCTTATCCCCTCTACCATCCACCTTGGATCCATCTTTAGGGGCAACTACAAGATTGGTGATAACATTTTGGCGCCGTTGCTAGGGAGGTAGAGGCTTACCTTTGGTGTCTGCGAGTGTCTGTGCGTTAACTCTTATCTTATCGCATTTGGTATTTTGCCTTGGCGATTGTATTTTCAAATTTCATAACTATTCCAATCACCATTTTAATTAACACTCATGTCACCTCTCCTACGACATATTTCATTTCGGTGAATTACTTGTGTGGTTCACCTGGCGACTCCACCCTGCGACTCTACTAAGGACCGAACCCAACGTATAAATCCTAAGTTCTTAGAACGCCTTAATCTTGAAGGATCCCCTATAACTTATATTCGGAACAGAAGACAAATCAAAGAGGGATCATCCAATTTCCTTTGGAAGATCTATAACCACTCTTCTTCTCCGAATCACTCTTTGGGATCTCCTTCAACCTCATCTATTCCAATGGCCGGAACAAACTCTGGAAAGTTGGAAACCAGAATGTTCCTCCTCCCCCACAAAACCCTAGGATTTTTGGAAGGAAGGCTAAGCCATCGCCTTTAGATTTTTCTCAAATCCAGGGAGCACCTCATGACATGCGTGAGAAGTATTCTGAAAAGGTTCCCAAGTTTGATGGAGTGTTTGCTATCTCCATTGAAGATCATGTTGATAAAGTATGGGAACACATGGAAGCATGTGGAGCATCTGAGGAAGATGTTTTCATGAGGTGTCTCCTGGCATCTTTAGAAGGAGATGTCCGAAAGTGGTTTTACAGGTTGCCTGCCTAATCCATTAATGGGTATGATAATTTTGTCAACAAGCTAAATAGTGAGTGGTCCCACAAGTTAGATGGGAAATTTCTCTTACACCAGTTGTTTGACATCAAGAAAAGAGAAAATGAAACAATCCATGAGTTTAACATAAGATTTGACAAGACTGTGGCTAATATTCCTGAAGAATGTTAAGTAAGATCAAACCCTACTTTTCTACATAAAAAATTGGACTTGTTTGCACCTAGATAATGACAGACATTGATATAATTGGGTTGATCTTGGTCTTATAACAAGTATTTCAGACCTTACACTTTCACTAGATGCCATATTTTGTTAGTGATTGTGTTTACAATATAGTCTTTTGATCCAATATTGGTTATTATAATATGTGTGTATATGTTTCTTACATTTCTTAGTAAATGATCCTGAACCTATATTTTGTGAGTGGTCGTTATCTCTTATTGACTTACATTAAGTTTACGTTTCATTGAATGATCTAAGTGAATCTCTTTTACTGACATTGATCATAACATTATTGACTCCATTAAGCATTGATCTAACCATAAGATTGCATAGAATATAGTTGGTTGGTTGTTTTAGTGTCTTTACAGGGTTCTATAAGGATACTTCTCCTTGGAGGTTTCGACTTCCGAAAAAGTTATAACGGTGACCGAGGTGACATTGTGTCACTCTTCTTATTTATGCTTACTGGGAATTAGCTTTACTAATTTGCTCGATAACATGCCCTAAACCTGATCTAATTTGCTGAGACCTGTTTCTTGGTTTGGTTTTTGTACTAAGACCTTGTTGAGGTCTGATCCTCTGTGATCAAGACTTATTTAAAGTCATATCTGTTGTGTTGTGACTTTGTTGGTTTACATTTTGTGCTGATTTTTTGTTCAGATATCTTGTATTGAGTCTTGGTACTGCTAATGTGTTTTTGACTATCTTTGACCACTTCTGATTGACTGTACCTCAGCCCTGTCATCTCTCTCTCTCTCTGGTTTGTACATACCCTCTTGTAGGGTCAGTTGGTTCCTAGTTTTGACTGGCCTCTGAGAGGCACAATCCCTTTTCTAAAAGTAACATTTCTGAGTATATTACAGGGAAGGTTCCACACCCAGGTAAGTATCTTCACCTATCTCTTTTATTGCTAATTAAACAAGTTTATTATTTTATTATTACATGTTACTCAAGATTACTTTAATACGGTGACCATTTGGTAGTGTTAAAGGTGAAAAGTTGAAAGAGATGAAAATTATGTTTTACTAGAGCTACTGCTGTACTATTTCATTTTTTGGTACTAGCTGTTAAATTAAAAGTGATTTTGCATTAAAGTACATTGATTGTTTATTTTCTGCATTAAACCCTAACTCTATCGAAAAATTAACATTTCTGATGTAGTTTCTTGCTTGTCTGATGTCTTGTAACTCAATACTATAGTAAAATATGAATGCATGTATTGTTCTATGATCGTAGGATCATGCATGCAAGTGCATGGGTTTGCCAAAACCCTAAATAACCCAAGTATTCAGATATGCTATAAAATAGGGATAGAAATGATGCATGTACGCACCAATAGTTTGAGTAGTGGATGTAGATCAATATGAGCTAAGCATGCAAGCCATGCATGAAGAATCAACTTAGATATAAGATGATCCCTCTCCAATAATTTGCCCTTGTAATAAATGCACCCTCTTCAGTCTTTGAATGGAGTGATAAGTATTATAATGATGAGAGTTAGCTCCGGAAATTGTGCACTAGGGTTAGAATTCCCCTCTGATCAATGTAGAAGCTGCATGCAAGCCATGCATCAAATCTAAAGCATAAAGCGTGATCCCTTCTCCAAGAAAGTCGCCCATGCAATAGGAAGGCGCCCTTTTGATAATAGTTTTGATGATAACTTGCTCTAGAAGTCGAAGGAGAAGCCTGTATTCAGTAACTAGGCTAATGATGATGCTCTCGAAAGGATGGAAGTTGCATGCAGACCAAAAGGTGACTGTATACTGAGATATGAAGATACCTTGCTTTGTCCAGTTCGCCCATGCAGAAAGGGCAAGTCCTCCTAATCCAGAATGTGGCTAGAACCCTGAAGAATGCTGAAGAATACTGTATGATGATAGTAGTAATGTTGAATCTGTATGATCCAACCCTGATAGTGACTAGTGCAGATAGATTTCACTGCCGAAATGCACTTGATGGTTGAGTGGTGCGCCCTCAACCCTAAATTGTCTCTCTGAGCTCTCCAAGTCGAATTCTCAAATCAATAATCAATAAGTAGACCTAATCATTCACTTTATCCTTCTTTTATAACTTTCATAGTGCATGCCCTAACTTTTGCATGCCTAGGTCGCTTTTCTCTTCTAATTCTCTGTTGACTTGCATGCATTGTTTTCTGTGTGCATGAAAAGGTGTTTCTGTGCATGCATCATGAAATATGGCCCACGTGTAATGCATGTAGGTGGCCCCTAGTTCCTGTGGTCCTCTTTTATCTATTGATGATCTAATAACCATGATTAAGATCTTCTTTTGCTCTGAATGGTATCAATCCTCAGTGAATTCCCTGAATGTTAGTACCCGCTCTAACCTATGGGAATTAGATAGGTTAGCGAGATGGTCCTCTGTGCTTAAGCAGAAGAGGACATTACATTAAGAATTAGATGCTTCCGCCTATTCTGATTTTACTTCTGTGCTAAGTAGCATCGAGGAAAAGCATATGATCCATGTTTGTATACAACCTACCGGCTTTAATTTCAGTTTTGTAAGTATTTCTTTGTTAATATAAAACATGTGATCTTCGGGATTTTGAGGCCAAGACATGGAAGCACTAGAAATTGTGGGTTTGTTGGAAGGCACTCTTGTCTTTTGGTAAGTCAGTTATTGAGGATATTATGGGGCTGATTCCTTTTGAGTAGTTCTATAAGCTACATATTGATATGTGAGGTCCTGGTTGGGGGGATTGGGGGTGGAAGGTCAGGAAATAGATTCAACACTATGATTCCAAAAAGATGTGCTCCCTGCTCTGCTAGAAACATCTCTCTTATTTTGAATGCAAGATGGACCTATTTTGATACAAAGGATAGGTGGATTTGTAGGTTAAACGGTGTTTGGTCTCTTTGTCTTAGATACGAACTACGAGTCTTTGCATGTCTTGTTATCTGTTAAGGGTTGTCATCTAAACTTCTAAAGCTCTTTTGGACAAGAGTGGGCTGATTGATGGTCTTTGTCTAGTATGTTGCTGGCCAGAGATGGCAATGCACATTCTTTGGGATTGCAAGTTTGCTAGGAGCAGCTCCATTGGCAAGCAGCACTATTTCGAGACTGTATTGTTTCAGGAGCAGTTCCATTGGCAAGCAGCACTATTTCGAGACTCATGGTACATAGTGTTCTCTACTTTCTCGGGCATTTGGGGTTATATTCGAATCGGTGCATTCTTCACTATTTGGAGGCTAAGATGCATGCATGTTTTTAGCTCAGTTTGTTTTAATCCTTTTGTCATGTTTGGTGGTAAGAGGTATATATGTAGTTAGCTAAAGGGAACCTGCTGATTAAAGATGCTGAGGAATTAAATACTTCAGCCTATTCTGATTATATTTCTGTGCTAGTAGCATCGAGGAAGAGCATATGATCCATCTTTGTATATACCCTTCCACCTTTAATTTGAGTTCTGTAAATATTTCTGTTAATATAAGATGTATTTTCCAAAAAAAACATGTGATCTGTACTGTAAAACCAAACACTATACCATTGAACATCAATGCTGCATATTTTATGTCTAGCAAAACTCGAGGGAAAGGTACACAGTAGTGGGAAGTATGAATCTTGAGGGGAGTTAACAGGTCCAATCTCTACTTTGGCACTAGCCAGCTGGGTGGGATCTTTGTAACAGGTCGCCAAGCAATTCAAAACACAAACTGACCTTTGTACGTCTATTGGACATAATATACAGATTAAACCTCTATATCAGCTAGGTGGGCATGGAAAATGCATGTCAACCTCTTTGGTAACTTACTAGACAAGTTCATGTAACAAATCACATGGTATGGAAACGCAAATCAGATGTTAAGTCAAAAGTGTTGGGAATGGAGGATGCAAATCCGACCTTAAAAATGAAAACTGGGCTCCCAATTTGGATGTTTTGAGGATAAATCCGTCGAGTTTTGTCGAGAGTCCTTCTTGCTCTCAGGATGTCGGATGCATCCCAAGGGACGTGTCTCCCAGGGTTGGGGATGGGTCAGCTAGAAACAAATGTTTTTATTGATTGATCTTTACTTGAAAATATTCTTATGTGAATAATTGGACACAACTTGCGAATTCATTCCACATGTTTCATAATATATACATTTATGATTATCTTCGAATATTGACAACAATGACCACCTTGTGGCTATTTTTTTGTAACAATACTTGCATGATCTAATTATTCCTGATTATCATAAATATCATCTTGAATGACTATGGATATGCTAACAATGTTGGCTAGAGTCATAGTGGCCATGTTGTATTCAAGTTTGTCTTTAGGTTGTACAGCTTTGAAAATTTTGATCTAATTTGAGGGAAAATATTTAATAATTGTTTTAAAAATGATTCTTTTCTAGATATTGCTTCCATAATAATTCTGCTAGAATCGTTATCGTTTAGTTTGACATTTTTATTTGCAGGTGAATGAAAAAGGTGGAGGTTATATCAATAGACTTGCAATAACATGTGTGCGGAGTGGGATCACCCGTTTTTTCCGTGTCTTGCAAAAGCCGGAGAAGGCTCCAATGCGAGCTCTTCGGGCATCTCCATCAGGAAGGTCAGCAAAGGTCTTTAGGCTACAAAATTCTCTATTTTGTCAGTTTTTGAATTCATGTGTTATCTTGATTCCCAACTTTTTTAGAGGCTCACAGGATCATTGGTTGTTTTATATTTTCGCCCAATGATCTTATTATCTTATCCCTTAGTATTGAATTTCATGCTGAATTATGATTTTGTACACTTCTTCAATATGAAACAATCATTATTTACATTTACCCATAGATTATAATCATTACCAAAATTAAATATTGCATAAGTAGAACTAAAATCCAATAAATATGTTTTACTTCACTTTGTTGGATTGATATGTGTTGCCATGTAATCTGCTCCTACATGAGAAAAATCTCAACTCACTGAATGCAGCCTTGGGGGCAAGGTCAGGTTGGTGCAACTATCACCACAACACTAAAGCCCTCTGTTTAGGCCAACTCCTAAACAAAGCCAAGGGAGGTAGATTCTAATAAAATAAACTAAGGATGAGCAAACTATAGGAGTTAACAAAGCTACTTCGAAAATAAAACACACAAAGTAAATCTAGTCTAAGATATAACAATAATGCTAGAATTTTGATCTACAACTCATAAGGATGTAAGATTCTCTGCAAGTAAGATATTCAGAGGGATCAGTGCCAAAAATAGAACAGATTTACAGATTTATGCTACAAAGATAATGAAATGAAAATAAGTACCTAGATCTGTAACATTAAGTAAACTGCATGTATAAACTTTGTAACATAAAATCACTTGCATGCGATACTTGAAAATGAATTTAAGATATACCAAATGAAATAAGTGCTTTGTAGTTCCTTTTAGCTAATTAGATTTAGTGAAATTGTAGATGAGTAGAAGCCTAGACTAGATTGTAGGTGTCCACATAAGGGATGGACAAAAAAGTATAAAAATCTAACTCTAAAAAATAAAAGTGATTAGTGACTAATCTAAAAAGCAAAAGCGATTAGTGACTAATCTAAGAAAGTAAAAGTGATTAGCCTAAGCTAGATTGTGAAGGAATAGTAAGAACCTTGAACAGAAGGAGGTATTCCTGCTTCACAATCAAGTCTGAGAACCGTTGATACTCAGCAAGTAGCAAGCCAAGTTTCGGTTAAACTCAGAAACCTCTAGGTCCAAGGTGCGCCTCAGATGTAGTGAGGGTGTAGAGCTTGGATCCTAATATTAGCTAGTCTACGTTACTGAAAGTAAATGCAAAAGAGAAATAAGCAGAAAATGACAAGGCTAATGGTGAGAACCACTTTGCATGCAGGTTACAATGCTCGTTTAGGACCTCTTAGAGAAATGCTTGCTGGTCCGTGACTAGGACAACAAGCAAGCTTACAATTGCTAAAAAACGGAAGAGAAAAGATAGAAGAAAATGCCTTGAAAAGTGTGCCGGTTGACCACAAACTTTCAGAGGACAAGGCTGGTCCTTTAAATCTGCCCCTGGACTGTTAGAAATCTGCTGAAAAGATGCACGAACTGTTAAATTTAGGGTTAAGTTAGGGTTTAAGGTAGAAAATTATAAAATTTATAGTTATACTTTAATGCAAAAAATAACTTTAGCAAACTATTACTGGAAGCAGAATAGTACAGCTGTAACAAGGCAAGATAAATTAAAACATAATTTTCATCTCTTTCAACTTTAACACTCCCAAAGAGGTCCCTGTGTTAAAGTTGAAACTTACAGTACCAATAACAAGTAAAGAACAACAGCTGGTTAGACAGCAGTAATAGATCTAATTCAAAACCAAAATAACAAGTATAACAACTTACTCGATGAGATAGGACCTTCCCCTTTGTACTCAGAAAACTAACTTTCAGAACAGACTGTGCCTCTCAGAGGGAAGTCAATCAATAGGAACAATCTGACCCTCACCTGAGGGTTAGTACATACCTGAGAGAGAGAGATGAAAGAGGCTGTAGGGTAGCCAAGACAGTCAAATAGAGAAGGGCACAAGGGCAGCCTCAAACAAAGTCTAAAGTGGCAGCCCTCAAAGAAAGCAAAGGTGGTCACTTACAGTCAAATCATAGTAGCCGTCTAGGCAGTCACCCAACAATAAATATCAGACCTCAATTCTTAGTAGATCTGACCCAAACAAATTCCCAACAGGCAGGGACTTCAACAGGTGACTAAGTAGCAGCCCCAAACAAGTAGATCTGACCCAAGCAAATAATGAAACAGTAGATCTGACCCAACAAGTCTGCAATAGACAGTGACTTTCATAAGCAGCCCCATCAAACAGTAGATCTGAACTAAATAAAGCAGAGACCTCCACATGCAGTCCCAAAACAGTCCAAGATTGGGGTTGGTAGGCAGCCCTAGGGCTGCGGCCTTAACCTAGCAATCCACGGGTTATCTAAATAAGTCCTCAAGAGTTGTGGCCTATCCACAATGACTCCAAGGAGTAGCAAAACAGTCACTAGGGCGTGCAGCCTTCCCTCAACTAGTCCACAAGCAGCTAGATCAGAGCATAAAGGTCACGGATCAGTCATAAAGATGAGCAGTAAGCTTCAACAAGCCCTAGCAGCAGCACAGAACCTTGACGTCACCCTAGAACAGTCCCAAAGGAAATCAGATCTAAGATATGTCTTGATGATATGTCAAATGAAGAAAAATAGACTTGAATTTATATTTTCTTGGTGGCACAAGGGAAGACTGTGAAGAAGTCATTTCCTAGCAGTGAAAGCAAGGCAAAAGGGATCTTGGAAATAATCCACTCAGATGTGTGTGGCCCCATTTCTTCCAGCTCTTTAAGCGGGTATGTATACTATGTCTCCTTCATAGATGACTTTTCTCGTAAGACATGGATTCATTTTTTGAAAAGCAAAGATGAAGTGTTTAGCAAATTCAAGGAATTCAAAGCCTTGGTAGAAAATCAACTGAAAAGAAGATCGAGAATTCACCTCAGAAGACTTCAAGGACCTTTACAGAGAATCTGGGATTAAGAGGGAGTTGAGCACTCCTTACAATCCTCAACAAAATGGCATTGCAGAACGTAAGAATAGAACAATAATGGAAGTAGCGAAGGCAATGCTCCGTGATCAAGATTTTCCGATGCATATTTGGGTAGAAGCTGCAAGAACAACCGTGTATGTACAAAAGCGTACACCTCACTGTGTATTGAACAAGACTCCAGAAGAAGTTTTCTCAGGAGAGAAACCAGAAGTTAGCCATCTCAGAATATTCGGATGCCCTGTCTACATACACATTCCGAAAAAAAAGAGAGCAAAACTAAACCCTTTAGGAAAGAAGGGCATATTCGTGGGATATAGTGATACATCAAAATTGTTAGCAATTTTTATAGCTCAGAGGTACTCCTGCATCAGGTGCCTAGGTGCAGGAGTTCGAGGTGATGTGAAGTCTCATTTAGTGTCTTAAAGTGACTTTATTAATGAGCATTTATTAAATTACCTTTTTGATGTGACTTTATGATTTAAAAGTGAGTTTCACTTTATTATATTTTTAAAGTGACTTTAAGTCATAAAGTGTACTTTTTAATTATTTAGGGTTATGTGACTTTTTGAAAAGAAAAATTTATTATATAGTTCACTTAGGAGTTTTAAGTGAATGAGAGATTAGATCCTAGCCATAGATCTCTTGGCCAAGATCTAATCTTATCCATTGAATTTGAAGAGTCATGGGAGTTACCCTAATGAGGTAAATAAAAAGGTGTTGAAACTTCATTTTACACATATCTGAAGAAAAGAAAAGAGGAGAGGCATGCATTTCCAAGAGGAGAGGAAGAGACACGAGTTCCAAGGAGAGAGAGGAGTCTCTCAGTGGGCACGAGTTTCTATGCAAGAGATAGGGTATTGCTGAGCAGAAAGGTGGGCACGCAGTTCTAGGAGAAAGAGCAACTGAGTGGTGCACGCATTTCCAGAAGTGATTGCTGCCGTTGATGAAGACAGAACAGAAGAGGAGAGGTGTAGTTCTTAGGAGAAGAAAGTGAGCACGCTTTCTCAGACTGTGACACATCATTTAATGCTGTATGTACTTCATTTCTAGGGGTCCGTACTGCTGAGTTTACACAGAAATCGAGGGGCTGTACAACTGAGAGTTGGCACACAAATCGAGGTACCTTTAATGCTGTTGGTTTAGTATTAATGTGCACAGATTTTGAGGTTGACCTTGTACACAGATTTCGAGGAAGCAATCAGGGTAGGGAGGCCGTACTGCTGATTGTACAGTGTATGTGCTGTTAGCAGAGTGTGGGTTTGGCACAATTTTCAAAGTGCTAGTACAGTTTTGTATACTGAAGTTTCTCCTGTGTTGTATCATTGATTTCTCAGCCTAATATAAATTCTCTTGCATGCTGGTTTTCCCCAGGGGGTGGGGTTTTTTTCCAGGGTCTAAGTTTGACCAAAAATATTGTGTTCATGTGTATTTACAGTCAGCTGATATTTAATTTCTGTGTATGAAATTTTTATGACAGTCTGCTGATTACATGTTTTCCCGCTGCTAAAAGTGCTTTATGAACAGTATGTTAACTTACAGACTCATTAAAAGTTGATACCTATGAATTGTGGTTCTTATATGTATGTAGAAGTTTAATATCAAAGGTTTTTGGAGCTTTTAACATCAGATTACAGTTGGCTGTTAAGTGGGCAGATTTCTGTGTTTTTTATCATTTTTTAATAAAAATCTTACCGAATATACTTCCCAGGATTCAAGAAGATCGAAATCAACAGAGACGTAACTTTTGATGAAGACTCAGCATACAACAAATCAAGACAATTACCCATTGAAGAAACTGAAGAACTTGAAGTTCTCGGAACCAGAGACACAGTTATGGAAGAGACAATCCAAGAAGATCACCAAGACCATGACATGACAGAACCACAAGAACTTGTAGATCCACCTCGTGAGAAGAGCTCCCACAAGAGAAGACCAGCATGGGCATGTGAAGCAATACAAGATGCAAAGAAGTATGGTGCTCCAGATGGGACACACAGAGAAAGCAAAAGACCCAGACCATACTCCAATTATGTGGCTCTACTATGTGACATCATTTATAAAGAACCTTCCAACTATGTGGAAGTTGCAGAAAAGAAGGAATGGAAGGATGCCATGATCGAAGAGTACCAGTCGATTATGAAGAATGATGTCTGGGAGATAGTTCCGAGACCATTAGGGAAGTCTGTTGTGACTTCAAAATGGATCTACAAGATCAAGCATGCTGCACATGGTAGTATTGAAAAACACAAGGCAATATTTGTGGCACGTGGCTTCTCCCAGAAAGAAGGCATAGATTACGAAGAGACATTTGCACTTGTAGAAAGATAAACTTCCATCAAATCCATACTTGCTTTAGCCACAATAATGAAATGGAAGGTACACCAGATGGACGTCAAGACAACATTCTTGAATGGTGTAGTCGAAGAGGAAGTGTATGTGGAGCAGCCACTGGGATTTGAGACACATGACAGACAGATTCATGTGTGCAAGTTAAAGAAAGCCTTGTATGGTTTGAAGCAGGCACCCAGGACATGGTAGGGTAGGATGGACAACTTTCTGATGAGCTTAGGCTTTACCAAGAGTAAGGAAGATTCCAACCTTTACTTCAATGTTGAGGGTGGAAGACCGGTTATACTACTGCTATATGTAGGTGACCTGTTTGTAATAGGAGAGGATGAGCTCATTGCAGAAACGAAGAGAAGGATTGCTGCAGAGTTCGAAATGAAGGACCTGGGAATGATGCAGTACTTCTTAGGCATGGAGGTGTGGCAGAATACAGATGGGATTTTTCTTGGTCAAGGAAAGTATGCAGTGGAGATTCTGAAGAGGTTTGGAATGATGGAATGCAAGGAAATAGCCACACCAATGGCATCGAACTTGAAGCTACTGTGTGATGCTTCATCAGAGACAGTTGATGCCACGATGTATATGCAGATGATTGGTTCGTTGATGTACTTGACGAACATGAGACCAGACATATGCTTTGCTGTGAACACCCTGAGCTAGTTCCTAACGGATCCGAGACATGTTCACCTGATTGCTGTAAAGGATATATTGAGGTACCTGAAGGGTACAATTGAGTATGGGTTCAAATATGAGACACATTAGAAGATTAACCTGCATGGTTATGTTGATTCGGATTGGGCAGGCAGTGCCATAGACAGGAAGAGTACTTCAGGATGCTGCTTCAGTTTGGGATCCAGTATGATCTCTTGGTTTAGCAGGAAGCAGTCATGTGTGGCACTAAGTACAACCGAAGTAGAGTATGTTGCAGCCTGTTCGGCTAGTTGTGAAGCAGTATGGCTTCGGAAGCTATTGTCAGTTTTGTTTGATCTCAAGTTAGAGGTGACTTGTATCTTTTGTGACAACTAGAGTTGTGTGAGTTGTCTGAGAACCCGGTGTTCCATGACAAGTCGAAGCATATTGAGATCAAGCACCACTATATCTGGGATATGGTGCAGAGAGGGGCAGTGAAGCTCCAGTATGGGCTACAGACGAGCAGATAGCCAATGTGTTGACCAAGCCGTTAGCAAGAGTGAAGTTCGAGTACTTCAGAGAAAAGCTTGGTGTTATCCAGATTGATGTTCCTCGAAAGAGGGAGTGATGTGACCGGAAGACGCAGGTGCACCAGGGCTGTATCTTACATGGTGGAAGATGCAGGTAGTCCGCAAGGACGTAATGCATCTGGGATGCTCCTGGGCTGTATCCACATGTTTGAAGACGTTGGTAGGTCCATGGGTCATAAAGCATCTAGGATGGCCTGGGATGTATCTTACATGGTGGAAGACGCAGGTAGTTCGCAAGGACGCAAGGCATCTTGGATGCTCTTGCACTGTATCCACATGTTTGAAGACGCAGGTTGACCGAGAGAGTCGTAATACATCTGGGCTGTATCCACGGGGTGGAAGATGCAGCTGTTCTTGGGTTGTATCCATTGGGTGGAAGACGCAGGTTGACTGAGAGAGAGACGTAATACATCTGGGCTATATCGACTGGGTGGAAGATGCAGATGTTCTTGGGCTGTATCCACTGGGTGGAAGACGCAGGTTGTCTGGTGGACATGATATATGCATCTAGGCTGCTCTCCGCATGAGATGATGAGATGATCCGAATGATCCGGATACGATGAGATGATAGTAGGAGATGTAGGTGATTGCTATGGCAATGTAATATGTGGCCCTGGGATGTACCTACTTGATGGCTTGCTCGTAGAGATGATGAAGACCTAGATGAGAGCTAGGCCTACGTCTAACATGAAAAAGGGCTGGCTCTGTAGAACTTCTCATGACGAATAGATTTGAGAGATGTCACTAGTCAATGATCAACAAGATGAGAATTGCTGCAGCAACAATGATGATGATTTAGTGATGATGATGTTGTCCAGAGATTGTGTCCAGCTGTGATGATGACTGTGTCAAGAGAATACCTTCCTAGTTAAGAGGGAGTGTTGTTGTAAATGTAACTTCGGAAGATATTTTTTTGTATATTATTATTGTACTTTTATTGTACCTCCGTCGGAGATGTTTTTCCTCCGTTCGGGGATGTCATTATTGTATTTGGTCATGCAAGAATATTGAGGTAAAACCTCCATTGTAAGTCGGGGCAATAGTTCCCCAAAAGATAAAAGTGAAATGTATTTTTGAGTCTCCCTAGGACTGGTCGGCCTAGTTAGTTAAGGAAGTTGGCCCCAATGGGGAATTAGGTCAGTCACACATAAAGTATAAATAGAGAGGCTCACTCTCTCATTTGGACATCACACTCACTCAAGCAAGTTCGCATCAAGTGAGAGAGAAGACAAGTTCGCTGGAGAAGAAAGAGGGACGCTGCAAAAGACATCTTATCTTTGGGTTTTCTATCTTGTTTGATATTGTACTTAGTGACGAATCTATTACTGAGGAAGTTGCGGGGTTTTCTCCTTTACGGTTTCCCCAAGGAAATTTCTTGTGTTCTTGTGTATTGCTGTGCTTGTCTATCTTTCAGTTTAAAGATCTAACATAATTGAATTAAAGTGCAAACACTAACACAATCACCATACCATCCAAAGAGTTTGTCTTAGCAGAGTTTGAAAACTATATCTGAGTTTTCACCACTGGTAAAGTTTTAAAGTTTGTTAAGTATCTTTCTCTCCGATTTTCATTCCTGCTGCTCTGGATCAAGGGTCATTATGTTGGGCTTTTGTTACATGTTTGATAATAGAAGCACAGGACTGGTGGCTGGTTTGTTGTGCAGTCACAAATGGTGATCATAGTGCTATCATGCTCCAATCTTCAGTAAAATCTTATCAGAGAGCATATAGTTTAGAAAATCTTCTGGATAGATTGCATTTATATTGATTTTATCAATGTTTCAGACCAGACTAATGTGGTCCATCAGCATTGGTTTTATCAACGTTTTAGACCAGACTAATGTGGTCCATCAGGATCCTGATGGACCACATTAGTCTGGTCTAAAACGTTGATAAAACCAATATAAATGGGATGTATCTGGAAGATTCTATACACAAAGGCACTAATTGCAGAAGTCTTCGAGAAGAAAAAGCATATAGTTGTAAATGTCAGTGGTTTTCAGAATAGCTATAACATTTGATTCAAACCAACTAAGAGAGAATAACACCTCTGATGTTGACAGTAGTAATAATCAGGTGATAAGCTCATGCTCTAGACAAACACATTTTAATTTCTGTTTGGCAACCCATTTGGAAATCTCCAATTCTAGACATAGAAACAAAGCATAATTTCAAAAGGCTGGTGGCAATAGAGATACAGGCTCCTCCCCTCGAGAATGGAGATGGTTTCTCATATAATCCACACATAGCAACATTAACAGAGAAAATATGAGAATTGGGTGATGTGCATTGTGCACGCTGAAGTCAATGAGTAACTTTATCTTACTGCATGTTTATTCTATTACAATAGATGGTATGAATACTGTTGCACTCAAAGTGCTACAGAGTTACTCAAATAGTAACTGTTTTCTCACAGTATTTTAATATTTGTAGACACATAAGTTTAATAATTTATGCTGGATGTCCCAGCTTTATGCTAAGAATTTATTAATATGCCATTATTTTGCTTCATTTTACTTCTTGTTGCAGTTTTAATGGCACATATATACGAATGATGTTTCATCCTTGCATTTTGTAAACTTGTTGGTAAACATTTTTCAATGAAATTTAGAAGAAAGAAACGTTGATGATGCATCTCTGTCAAGTACTCACATGCTTGTTTTCTTGTCCATGCTGATGGAATTTTAAAAGGTAGTATCTATGGATTGGTGCAATGCTATAAATTGAAGGTTCTAATTATTGCATGGCTGGTAAAGAACTGTGCATTCCCATTAACTGCTATATTGAATATCATAAGTTATCATTGATATCAGATAAGGGATCACTTTTTAAAAATCTGTTATGATTGAGGTTGTCACATGCTGCAATTCATTCTCGGTGAGAACATTCTCTTTCATGTGGAGTACTTTCTGACTCATCCAGCATGGTATATTTTTTGTTCCCCTTATGTTCCCCTTGCCTTCCTGTCTTGCTGTAAGCCTCTCTTGAATTCCTTTCCTCTAAGGAATTCTGCAAATTATCTGCATTTTCTCATTGGATATGGCCCAGCCAATTTCATTCATGATGCATTTGAATCTTCTAGGTGATTCATAATATAAACTTAAAGCAGTTGATTGAAATGAAGGAAACCAATTTTGAGAGTCTTAATTGAATGTTTATGTTGAATAACAGGTATCTCCTCATTTTATTCCGGGAAGCTCCTGTGGAGGTGTGGGCGATGACTAGAAATCCACAGATGGTAAGCAGTTGTTTTCCATTCTCATTTCTAATAGAAATGTGTCAGGACAGTTGTTGTGATTGTGTTACATCTTATATGAGTCAGTGGTGGCTTGCTAGGTCAGTGAAAGTGGGGCACTGTTAAAGTCACCACCAAGGTTCAAGTCTCACCTATGACATGCTTGTGGTTGTGCTTATGTTTGTTGTACACCATTACTTGTGACAGCAGGTTGGCCTAGGTTCAAGTCCTGGGTCAATTTGGTGGAATATATAAGTCCCGGTCGTGGCAGCTTAGCCAAAGGCTCACTTTCACAAGTCAACATGCCTGTGCTTGTGTTGCCTGGAAGTATCCACAAAACAACTCTTATATGAAAACATAAAACACTTGTTTACATCCTTCCTATCTCCATTTAAGTTGAAGGAAGAGTTATGTGTGCAGTTACTTGGACTCATTCTGCTCTTTAGAGAAATGTATCTCTGACTGGTGAAAGCTTTGGGGTGATAGATAACAGTTTTTTTTTCTAGCACAGATGAAATTGATCTTAACATAACCATTGGGAAAACTAACAAAGAAGATGCCTAAAAGACACAAAAACAAGTGTTATAGGTTAGCATGGATAAGCCTAGTCATGTTGGAGTATTGATGCTCCGGTCATATTACATGTCAGTGTTAGTATTTTAATACATTTAATAAATGTCACAGTATTTTAATACATTTAATAAATGTCACATTAATATTAAGTCACCATCATTAGAGTTAAGTGTTAATCAAAGTGTTAGAAGAATATCAACCTGAATGTGTCTATGGCGATACCCAATGCTGGAGCCCCTGAGCAAGTGAGGAATGCAGTCAAAGTTTTGGTAAAATGAGAGGATCAACATCTGCATGTGTTAAAATGGCAAGTCTGAATATTTAAATAATATTAGGGTATTAAATTTTGTACATTTTGAAATATAGATGTTTTAAAATTTTAAAAGGGTGGATTCAAAAGAAAATATTATAAAGGCCTAAGGGTTTTATCATGTTTTCAAATGAGACATCCATCGCCACAAGGTACCATTTATTGATGAACAGATGTACAAGATCAGATGCCATAATGAGGGTATTGTGGAGGGCCTGCAGGCATTGTGAAGTTTGATGACTTACGACAGAATTCATGCCTAAATGTCACATCCAAATCATGCCTAGACTGCAGGCAGTGTAATAACCATGACATGAAGACTAAAAGAGGAAACATATCATACTAGAAATCAAATGAGAAGGCAGTGTTTTTTCCAGATGTTTTTCTCCTGTTAGGGCACATTCCAGCAGAAAATTCAGAGCTAACGCAGATGTGAAAGAGATGATGAAACTGACCAGATGGAGGCACATTGAGATTTTAATGAGGCAGAACAGACAAAGGTAGTCGCCTGATATGTCTTAATAGAAAAGCATTCTTTCCAGAAATAGGGTGAACTGAACACAATTGCAAAAGCTCCCATATGTTGCACAGGTGGAACACTAGCCTGCATTCATATGCTAGCCTCTAGGGCATGGATAGAAACTCCCTGACCAATAGATATTTTGAAATGTTTTTTAACGAACAATTTTTGAGAGCCATAGTTGTAGCTTTCAGAAACATCATTTGCAGAGACACCTTCATTAGGGCACATTGTGACACCGGCATGTTAGGGCACGTTGTGACATCTTAATGAGGCAGAACAGACAAAGCTAGTTGCCTGATAGGTCACAATGGAAGAGCATTCTTTCCAGAAATAGGGTGAACTTGTTTGAATTTGTTTTGGCAGTGATGGGCAGACCATAACAGATTTTTCACAGCTCATTGCAGAACTGAAAAACCCCATATGTTGCACAGGTGAAACACTAGCCTGCATTTGTATGTTAGGGCACAGATAGAAACTCCCTGACCAATCGATATTTTGAAATGTTTTTCAACCAACGATTTTTGAGAGCTCGTAGTTGTAGTTTTTAGAAACATCATTTGCAGAGACACCTTCATTAGGGCACGTTGTGACAGCAGCAAGTTAGGGCATGTTACCTCCTGAATTGGCATGTGAAATTAAATCCCAAAAGAACAATGATAACCCAAAGGAAACTAAGAGGGCCTACCAGCTGTCACCTATTTAACACCCTCACCAACTTTAGGTTGGATCTCCTCCAACTCAAGGGGGGTTTCCCTACATAAGATTGCTAAGGCCATGGCTTTGAGGCTGAATTTTTGTATGCATTAAGGAAAAAATGAGAGCAAATCAGCATGTCAATTCTTTCTTAAATTTGGCTGGAAATTATCGTAAGGCATGTGGAAAGAAGAGTGATACTTTCAGCTATTACTCAAGATTACATCTTGTTGCCGCCGGATTACACACCGTCTTTGTCGTAGCAGAAATCTATGCTGCCGCTCGGTGTGCCCTTGGTGGCAAATCTCGAGTCAAGTATGTCACTTGGTTCTTGACTCCTCCGTTTAGGAAAAACTCCCAACGAAAGCCAAGGGGGGTAGTCCCTATGGAAAGTTACTTAGGTGATTAGGGTCTTCCAGTTAGGTGATGGGTTGTTTATTAATGTTTTTGGGAGTTTTTGATTAAGGTTCAAGATGTAATTGCAACAATGGTTAAGAAAGCTTTCACCAGCATAAGTTCAAATAACACTGTAAATTATAAAGATGCAAAAATACTTGATTGATATAAAGCAAATGAAAAGTGCAAGGACCGGTGCCTTATGGAGTCAAAACACAGTGCGAAATTTGTAAATGCTGGAAAAGTAAAATGTTGTGCAATTGTCTCTTGGTTGATTTTAAATTATTAAAATGAATCTTGATTAGGGGAAAAAAGGAAAACTCTCTGTTGCCAACTATATTGTACAATAGTTGAATCTCCATTGAGCCGCCAGTGTTTAAACACGATCAGTGTTCACTTCCAGAGTATCAGGGGTTCAGTTTGCAATAATTAGCCAATTTTATTTTTCTGCTGAAATGACCATGGCCCCATGGGGTTTGTAATAAGTGTACTAGTAGGGTTTTTGAGTGACTCGGTTCCCCATGACTTGACTATCAACTAAGGTATTCCAGGGAGTTTTTTGCCCTTGTCAATTATGCCTTGCCTCTAGCTGAGTAATAATCGACGAGGTTTTCTCCCACTTTCCTCCAAAGCTGGAATGCCCGATTTTGAAAGTTGAGCCTTGGGGGGTTATTAGAGCCCAACTGATGTATATGAACCTACTAGACACCATGTATGTCTTAGATGGTCATTTCCTAGGTCCCTTGTCCATTTAAAACAATGTCCGAAATTTTTTTACTAGACGCGTTGGACAGGTTTTTTAATTTTTATTATTTTATTATTATTTTTCCAAATATTTAATTGGAAAAATTCAATTTGTAATATGCCAGTCGTTTGGGGGTGGATTTCAGAGATTGGAGGCTTAATTCCTAGGCCAATAATCCCAGTTAAACCCTAAACCCACTAATCCTAAGTTTCGGATAGTCATTCAGCCTGATAATTAATAATTTCTCAAAAATTAATAAAAGAGAAATTATTAATTAAAATAATAAAAAAAATAAATTGGAGAATTATCCAAATCTCTCCAAAATAATCCAATTGGATTAAATAAACAGGCTAAATAACATGGCATCAGGCATTTAAGAAGATTCCAATCAGCTTCAGTTGAGTATACAGTCACCACCAGTCTATTCACTCAAGAGAAATTCGCCCTCCTTCACGAGATTCACGAATTGGCTATGTGGCAGTTATTTGGTGGATGGTTGAGTTAACATTGATTAGAAGGTGGGCGCATCCCTTGGATTGAGGCTTCACCAAAGCTTGGCTTCCTTTGAAACTCGTGTTATCCCTACATTAGCTCCAAGCTATCTCATGTTATCTTTCACGCCTTCTCCTTGAAGCTCACGTATATCCATATGGCATTCACGCATTAGCATGAAGGAGTTTCCAAAGTTGGAGTGGGTGCGCCTTGCCAAGGTGGAGGCCACCTCCCCACTGACCATTACTTCATCTACGAGTTATCTCTTGGATTGTGACTCCAAGTTTGATTTTGATTGGATCTAGATTGGAATTCGATTTTGTTAATTTTGCCGTTGGCTCTTTGTTGTGGCCAATTCGAATTAGGGGTTGGGTGCTCTTAGTTTTGTATAAAGAGAGGCCCTTGGAGCTCTCTTAGGATGGAGATTTGTGCAAGGAAACTCTGGAGGATTTTGTATCAATTGTTTAAGATTTAATAAAAAGGAAGACTTTGTATGTCAATGTTGGAGTTCTTTGTGTATCAATTTCATCTTGTGTGAAGTGATAACTTTCTTATCTCAGCTCTCTTAATTTTTAATTGTATGATCATTGATAGGAAGGCTAACAATCTAGCACACTAGCATTTGATCTACTATTTTCGTTTGAGTGTTGTGGTTTTCAGGTGGAGAAAAGATTGGATCTCTCCTCATCCATCAAGCAAAAGCTTTTTTTTTTATTAACACATTCATCTTGCAGGTTCCCCAAATAGGCTTCTACTTCAAAAATCGAGAAACAGAAGGCTTTCCTTCCTCATCCATCAAACAATAAATCCTCAAATTTATTCTTTGGTTACTGGGTCTAAGAGCTAACTTCTTCTAGCTCTCTATTTTTCTCCTTGATTTTTTGTTTGCTTGACTTGCTCTTCGTAATCTTCTTCTTTCGTTGAAAGCCCTAGATCTTCTCCTTTCCTCCTTGTTGCTTTTTATTCCTCCTCCTTCTCGTCTTTTTCACCTTGTTCTCTTTCCAGCCCACTGTTCTTTCCTTTTTTGCTGCTTACTGACCTGCTGCTTACTGACCCTTCTCTTTGTCATTTTCCATTTACCTTCTCTTTGCTGCTCTCTCCCTTACTGTTTTGTTGCCCTTCTTCATTCTGCTATCCTTCTCGTTGCTGCTCTCTCCCTTACTGTTTCGCTGTCCTCTACACGTTGTTTGCAGCCACACTGTTTGCAGCCCCACTTTAGTACCTTTTACAGTCCCCTTCCTCTAGCTTTCTCTTCTTCCCTTCTTATTCGCATTTCCTCTCCTTCCCTCTTTCACTTTGCTTAATAAGTCTAGTTTATCTCCTAAGCTAAAAGTTTAAGTTAGATTTCAAAGTTTCAAGTTAGAGTTTAGTTCATTGCAAAGTTAGCTTTTAGATCTCGTGATTTCAAGCTTGCATTTCATATTACTCTTAGTCTAGATTTCATCTTTGTTTATAATAAAATACAAAGTTTGTATTTCATTTTTATATCTAGTTTAATTTGAAGTTGATATTTTTCATTCCTTAGATCTCCTCTTTAAAAAGTTTCAAAAAACTTGCATTTAAAAAGTGATTGGGCATATAGATTAGTTCATCATAGTTTGCATCTAGTCCTCCCTTTGCATTTGCATTTTAAGGTTTGGCTTTCAAAGCTAGCTAGTTTCCATTTCTAGATTAGATCTTAGATTTGTTTTGCTTTTGACTAATGCTAATGGGTGCATGAGTGGATTATCTTTGTTGTAGGTGTTGAAGAGAATCTAGCTCAAAAGAGAAGTGGAAAACAAGAAGAAATCATCAAAGCTTGAAGAGGAAGTTTGCAAAACCAAGAAGAGTTTGAAACCAAGATCCAAAACAAAGAACCATACCAAGAAGAAGATCCATCTAAACTCAACAAAGGTCAAAGCTTCTCAAACATCAGGGAGATCCCAAAGTCAAAGATCCAAACTTAAATCATTCTCCTTTGTATAAGTCATAATAAGGCTTCTAGTTTCTTGTTTAGTTACATTTTATTTCAAAGGTTGAATCCCCTCATCTTGTAAAGTATTTATAAAATAAGGCTAAGTGGGCTAAGGCCTCCCATTGTTTGTTTTTCTTCCCCCATTTGGGGAAGAGTGTTGTCTTTGTTTAGCTTAGATCTCTTTTATTTTCGTTAAGTAGATTAGATTAACTTTCTCATTTTTCGCAAGTAGACATACTAATTGCTTGTTCATTTTCCATTTTCCATCTCATTTTAATCATCTTGTTGCATTGCACTTACTTTCTAGATTAGATAAGCCTCTTGAACTTGTCATAAGACAAGTCAAGAGCATTCTCTGTCGGAGAGCATTGTTAATTGCATTTGCATATAGTATAAATAAGACTCTTGAATCAAGCCTTAAGGCAAGATCAAGAGCACTCTCTGTCAGAGAGGTTTTTGTGTGCTCTTAAGTTAAAACACTCACAACTCATCTTCCCCATAATAAAATTGGAATTAATCATTTTCCTTGCCACGTATGCTCTGCCCCTCCTTGAGAAAGGTTGGGTTACACAGAAACGGCATTGGACTTTTTAATTATTCACATTAATTCCAACTTCAACCATAATAAAATCTTTACCCCATAACCAACGAACCTATGTTGTTCGTCGTAAAGTACTCAAAAGTGGGGAACTCCTAGTGGGGGCGCCGGGCAACCCAACCTCGGACACAGTGGCTGATTAGTTATTGAATGCCTCGCTGTCATCTAGGCCGGTCCGTCATGTCCTTGAACGTGGCCACCTAGAGTACTTCTTCCGGTTAGATCTCCAGAACATCGTGTTCCGGTTGGAAATACCCTTCACCTAAAACAAGATTACTCAAAATTTATAATAAAATAAACCAAGAACATTTGCACAACAGATCTCACAAACACTACCATTTTCTGAACTCTTGTATCAAGCAACCCAAGCACTTCAGTTTTGACTCCATAAGGCACTGGTCCTTTTCATTGATTATTTGTTATCTGTCTTATCTTTCAGTATCATATGGTTGTCTTGCTTTAAATTATCAAGTGGTTGTATTTTCAATCTCGTAATCTTGCAATTATCTTGTGGTTATTTTATTTCATCATTATAAATTTGCGATCATTCAAAAAACTCCTAAAAAGCACCCATCCGCATCACCCAACACTTAAAGACATTTAAAACTCAGAGCCATAGAAAACTCTTTGTTAGGGACAACCTCCCTTGGCTTCGTTAGGAGTTTGCCTAAACGGAGGAGCGAGGATTCAGGTGACAGTACCTGGCTCATTGCTTGCCCCCAAGGCCACACCTTTCTCACTTGTAGTGAGGGAACAACTTTCAAAAGATTTCTGCTACTGGTGTGCATCTCGGCGGACAACACTCTCGATATATCGTAAAGGGACAGAGAGGAATGTCTGGAAATCTAGAATTTGGTGCTTCTGTACAAGGACATGACGGATTGTCAATACCCTGAGCGCGTGTTCAACGCTACACCAACAAGGATGTAGTCTAACGGTGCCCTGAGGTTAGAGTACAACTACCCGACGCCCCTAGGCAGAACTTCCCTACCAAAAACTAGTCTCGAAGTGCCGGATTTTCACTATGTTGTGGGTAGTTAATTTTATTAGGTGACTTGATTAAATTAAATGTGAGAATTAAAAAGTGCTTCCAGCTGCTTTTGGTATCCCACAGCTCAGACGTACTGCTGGTGGGTAGAGCATATGCAGTGTAGGAAAATAGTTTATTCCAATTAGAAGCAAGTAACCATCTACCCTCCGACAGAGAGCGCTCTTGACTTGCTTTTCAGCTAAGTTCAGGAGTCTTATGAAATTGAAATGAAAAAAATTTGTAAATGAAAAGATATTAATGGCCAATCTTGTGTGTCACTTTTTGATCAACCTTCACTAAACAAAAAAATTGCCTTTGGGTGAAGGTGAGAGCATATTTCGTAGCGACGAAGACGGTTTTATTTCTATTCTACTTTTTGCATAAATGAAAAAATTAAGAAATGATTTAAGTTGCAAATTTAAATGGAGGATACACACTGCACTTCAAAAGTGAGTGTGTGAAAAGGTGGAGTTAGAAAAATTCAATCACATGAAAATTGACAAAAACTCAAATCCCCCTAGGGGGGATGGGATGTGGGTGCAGGGTACCCCACTGCTCTCGTTTAAATCTTTTACAATTTGAATGCCGAAAAAAAATGCTTCTTAGTCCATTAAACTTGGATCTAAGAGCTTATAATGATGTACAAAAATTATACAACAAATTGGGTGTCCACTGGTTCGTTTTAATCCTTCTTTGATGCTCTTGATCACTCCAAAAATGCCACTTTTATGTGCAGACCTGCTAAAAACTAGCAAGTTAAAAGTGATGAAATATGATGGGAAGGACAATGAAAAAATAAAAAAATTGAAAAATTTTACACTTAGAAAATTTTCGAAATTTTTTTCTCAGTATAGAAAATCTCAAATCTAGCCTAGATCTAATGAATGGTAAACTTTTAATTGAAATATCAGATCTAAACAAGTTTGCAATGCTGAAAGAAGAATGGATCTAAATACTAAGCATGAGGATGGATCTACTTCTTAAGCAAAGCAAGAAAAAGTTGGGAGAAGAGATAGTTTTGTTTTAAAAGAGATGGATGAAACTTGTTTTTTCCAATGCCCTTGTCTCTTGCAAATAGCTTTGAAAGATCTCTGAAATACAAAAAGTGTTAGAAGAAAGATGGCTGCCCAAGAACAATAAGAACAACCGAGTTCTTAATCCCCTTGAGCCTTTGGATCTGTAGCTAAAACAATGCCAAAACTTGCAAAAAAAATGTGTAACTTAGTATGTTAGATTAAAATGAGACCAAATGAGTCTAAGTATAACTGAATACAGTTGATACATTCAAATCTCCTAATATCTAAGCATAAACAAACAAATTACAACCGAAATGTTTGCTTCTATATCCAATAGACTAAATCTACACAATGAAAGCAAGAAATAACATAAAATAGCAACAATATCACCTCATATGTATAACATTCCAACACAAGATGCACCCGATGGACCTCCAAAGTCTGAAAATATATTACTCAATAGCACAATGTACAAAATAACAAAGGTTCTATGCATCCATCATGAAGAAATGAGCATGAGATATCTTGCTTATATAGAAAAATGAGAGAGGGTGAGGTGCACTTCCCAAGATAGGTCCTCTTTGACACTTGGATAAATGGATTGATACACTTGGAAAAGGCTTGTTGACACATGTGAGGGGTTTGGGGAGGTTAATGACACATTTCTCCAACCATTTGACACTTTTCAACCTCCACTTGACACCTCTCCAACCACAAATTCAAATTTGTGAAGAAGAGAGCCATTTAGGGCATCAAATGACAAGTGTAGGATCCAAATCATGATTGATATGGTGGTTGGAGTGGTATTCAATGGGATAGCTGCCACCTCTTCCCAATCAAATCAATGCTCACAACACTCCAATATTGATTGGGATCTTCTTTAAATGTCTTTGCCAAGTCAACTGGGCCAACTCACCAGACCACCCACCTTTTCTGTAGGAGTTTGGATTTGCTCCAAATCCATTATTTTTGAATTAAAAATTATTTTTTTAATATTTTGGAGAGAAAAAGATTTAAGTGAATACTATTCACTCAAAACTTAGGAAAAGTGGGTTTAGGGGTTTTATGGGTGCCCTGGGTTAGAAAACGAGCACCCCCATGTTCAATTTCACCTCCTAACCCATCTTTTATCACTTTTCTCTTTTTTTAATTAAATTATTAAAAAATCTCATAAACTCTAAAAAATTAATTTTCTTAGAATGACTAAAAAATCCCAAGGGACCTAGTGCATGTCCATATGACTCAATACTGATGGCTATCATGTTACAAAAATAAATTCCAGTAGGTTTTAATAACCTCTCAAAATTTGTCATCATAAAAACACTCCAGCTTTGGAGGTGTGAGTGAAAAACTCAGGGATTATACAACACTGAAGAGTATTGCATAATCTCTAAGGAAAAAACACTCTAGAGTATTTCCCTGATAGCAAACGTTGAGAAAGGCCAAACCTTTCATAAAAAACTCATGCTAGACCAACTTATTACAAAATCCCCGCAGGGTTTGGACATGCAAATTATTACAATGGGCAAAATTTTTTTCCTCATGGATCTCGGAACACTGATGATGAACAATTAAATTGCTCAAGTCTTCGACGGTTCACTCAGAATCCACTAAGTGCAATTTAGTGGATACCACATCCCATTGGGAAATTCACTAAACAGGAATTTAAACAATTACATGCATAATTTGTTTTCCTCAATGAAATAAGAAGATTAAGGGGTGATACAAATTTACAATCCTAATCTACTTAAAGGGTAGCAATCCAGCTCTTCAACTTATGTTGAATACCATAGCCTTTATCCACAAGAACTTAGAGATTTACGACAACAATTTAGACCCATAAAGCCACACATAAATAGGAAAAAGACCCACACTTCACATATTCTCTAAGAAGATATAATAATATATCCGTTACGCTCCAAGGAGGGGGAAAGTCCAATAATCCAACCATGAAAAGAATGGAGAGAAAACTCCTTTATATAGGAGGATTTAGATCTCTCTTGCAATATAATATATTTATTTTCGAACCAATGGAGAGAAAACCTTTTTATCTAGAGTTAGACATCTCTTACAATAAAATATAATTACCAACTCCTTGACAAGTTCAACAATAATAAGAAATCTATGTTGCATGGGAACCGATCTCGGCCTTCAGGAAACTTGTTCTTGAAGTTTCCGTGTTCCAGGGAGCTTGGGAACTGGTACGAAACGATCCAAAACCAACGGGAATGGTTCCAGGAGCTTGGAAACTTTTTGGGAATGTCGATTAGCAAAATTTGGGAGTTGGGGAACTCAGTTTTTGGAGTTTTGATGGTTGGGAGCTTATACACACTCCCTATTATTATGTGTTTGCTTTGTTCTTTGGTGATTACAAACTTGCTCCAAGACTTGCTCGATTTGAAACATGAAGCCTTGCACATTTCAAATACACTACGCCCTGGCCTTCCATTCATTTGAGCATATGGATGGCTACGATGGACTACAAGTTTAAATGTGAATATGCAACGGATTTGGTGAAACAATGAGTGATATGCACCATGCAAGTCGCCAATCATTGCTAAGAAAAAATTTGACCCTCGCATTGTTGATTGGCGCCTTGTCGATTCCCCCTCCTCGCTTAACTCCGACCATCGATCCTCTGGTGATCAACTTAGAGTAGACAGACCCAAAGATAGACATACATTCTAAACCCAAAGACAACTTAGAGTAGGTCGAACCCTCGAATGATGATCATGCCAACATTCTAGGCTTTAGGAAGTCACAACATTCATGGTGAATTTGGGTTTATGAGCTTTATTGATTGGAGACACAATAGAGGTAAATCTAAATGCAATCTCAAGCGCCCTAGAGCTATCTTTGGCGTGGATCTTTTGCTTGCAATCTGGCGATCCAGAGGAATGATGCCAAGAAATTAATTAGCGTAACATGACACAAGATATACAATTGGCCTTTAGACGCCTTGTAGACATTTTTATGGAGGCCGTCTAGTACATGAAAGCACCCAAATTTGGGAGGTGGTTATGTTCCCCTATTTGATCTATATAAAATCAACATTGAACAAAAGCCAAAGATCCTACAATATGTTGGGTGCCAAATTGAAGAACATGGCGAGCAACAACTTCTAAATTAAACAAAAGGGAAATACTTCACTCCCAATCACTGATATGAGTTCAATGAGATCCCTTTGGCTTCCCAGTTCAACAAGGTCCATCTTTTAAATGCCTCCTCATCCGACATGCGATGTAGGAAATACAAGATGATGCTGCGTGACTCCAGATGCCTACGTCCTTCAAAGTACTCCTTATTATCTGCCAGAAAGAAGTTAAGTCATCCTGGTTTGGTAGGGGTGGCCCCTCTGGCTAGGGAACGGTTGGGTCTGGAGTGGGCACCTCCTCATGCACTACCGGAATCGCATCCTGCACCTGTGTACCCTCTCCCATAACTATGTCCTCCACAGTCAGCGGGGATACAGGATCTGAGGGAGCCTCTCCCTCCTACCGATTTGCCACAATGGGTATTTTGCTGTCCATGTTATTGAAATCCGGCACCAAACTAATCACGGGGCCACCAAATATTAAATCAATGCCCTTGGAACCCGTCTTACTCTTTTTGGTGTCATTAGACTTAGCATTGAGTGACTGTTCTATGGTTTTCACCCCTCCTTCGGACTTGAGGAGGTTATACTCAGGTGGTCGCTCTTTGGAAGGGCTTCGACATCGATACACATTGTCTGTAGCTATGATCTTCTAATACCCTGTACGATCTATATAAAAATCAACATTTTTTTACTCTTCCCTTGCTCTTGCCCAAGGCTCCTTCCCATTCTGCTGGCTTTTAGAGAACCTTGAGGGCTCGGCCTTACCTCTTTCCATTTTCCATAGGTATTTCCCCCTTTGCTGATGCCTTTCCCTTCAACGCTGCCTCCCCCCTGGGTCGCCCTCAAGGCCCCACGCACCTCCCTTAGCTTCTCCTCTCTTTCCTTCGCTCTCCATCCCTCCAGTACCCTCAATCTTCGGTCTCAAATTGTGGCTACTCTGCGTCTGCTCTGTTTGTCGACCAATTAAAACAGATAAAGAAAAACAATGTCTTAGACTCTTCTCCTCTTCTCTTTGTGAGGGTAGTCACCGCTTTCTCCCATGTGCAAACTCTTCTCTTCTTCTCTTTGTGAGGATAATCGCCGTGTGGACTGTTCTCTACTCAATAAAAAACAACAGCGACTAACTCTGTTTGGTGTCTCTTTGAATCAAATCTTTTCTCAAATTTCTAGCGGCTAGGCCAGACTTTTTTGAACTTGTGCTTGCTCATGATGGGCTTTGCTTGGGAGGTGTCTCAAATCTCCAACGTTACCAAGTTGCTTCTTCGACGACTTGGCTCCCCATGGCTCTCTCTATTTCATCAGTCTTCCTAAGATGAGGTGGGACATATTTTGTGGGTACTTTTTGTTTTTGTTTTTTAGTAATATTTCCCCCTTGAGACACATCATAATCATTACTATTTGGTAGTATGCATGAAATAGATGATAGCGATACTTTTTGCGGTGTTTTGTCATTGTCCCAATTTGAGTTGTATGCTACAGTGATTTCATTTTCTTGGTTCGGTACTTCCACTTGCTTCCCATCCACTATTTTATAGTAGCGTAATGACATGTGTTCACATCTATGACTTGAAATCCAATTCTTACCACATCTACAACAATTGCTTTTCTTTCTTTTATCGTTTTCTCTTCCCGATTATTGATTTTGAGTGTTGTTGTAGTGATTTGATGCACTATAACTAGTTGTCTTATTTTTGGACTTCAGGGGCCACCTCATATTGATTATTAAACTATTTTTCAATCTTCTTTTCCAAGCTTCTGGCTTCCACCAAATTCTTAAGTTTTGATAGTCTTAGCTCATTGTGGATGATGGGTTTTAATCCTTAAACATACAACTTTAATAATTGATCATCTGTAAGATATGGAAATTTGGTAGCAAAGATTTCCCATTCATGCGTATACTCATTTACTATTCCTGTTTGTAGTAAATGAGTATACACATGAATGAGAAATCTTGGCTACCAAATTTCCATATCTTACAGATGATCAATTATTAAAGTTGTATGTTTAAGGATTAAAACCCATTTGTAGTAAATGAGTAAACTTGGTAAAGGTGTCGTCTTCTTCATCGTCATGAAATATTATAAGAAAATCATCTATAAACATCTGCTAGTTAATGGATAGACCACTAGTTTTCTTGGACTACCAGGTGAGCCAATCATAAGCGTCACCTTCTAAATAAAAGATGCCATCGATATCTTCTCTAATTCACTAGTAGGTGGGGTCATAGCAAAAATAACTTCGATTTTATTAATCCACATGATAGCAGTTTGGTTCTCCAACACATCGTATGTAGGGATCTCAATTTTGATCTGATTTAAATAGTTTGTGTTATTTGAGCATCTATGATAACTAGTGTTTTGTGATTTTGGGTTTGGTGGTGGTCTTTGGTAAGCTAAAAGTTGTGCATATAATGCGTCTACTCGTTTGGTTAATTGGTAAGTTTTTTCATTATGATCATTGAGTATCTTTGATGTTTCATCATCATCATCATTCCTTAATCTTAATAGGGTTTGGCATCGAGTGTTGGATTCTTTTGTTATCTTGTTAATACTCCCTGTAAATGTTTTTGTTATCTTATTAAGACCGTTTCTAAATGTTTTGGACATCTCTTCTATTGTTCTATCGATTCTTTCTTCTTATTCTCTTTGTCCATCTCCCAGCGCTTTCCGACCTTTCTCAAAATTTCCGAGACGACGCCTCACGCTATTAACTTCATCCCTACAACGATTAACCTCGACATGTAGTTCTTCATTGTTCACCATCTTGGGTTTTTCCTTCTTTTTGGTAGAGAACCCACTTTTTAATGTTACTTTATATATAATGTATATAAAGTTTTCAATTTAAAATTTTAACCTTTTTACTAGGTTTAGTAAAAAGATTTTACCAACTTAGTAATTTTTTTTCGTGTTTGGGGAATTTTTTTTTTACCGAGTCTAGCAAAAATATTTTATTGGGCTGGTAATTTTTTTACCGAGTCTAGTAAAAAGATTTTACTTGTTGGTAAATTTTTACCAAGTTAATAATTTTTTTTTTCAAGCTTTGATACAATTTAACGGAAATGCTATAAACATAGAAGTATTTTTCCATTGAGATAGAATATATATAAAAGTATAATTGATAAATGAATGAATAGATTACAATGCTCTCATGGCGGTATACCTTTATAGGCATTGGCTGGTCATGAGAGTGAGTAGGTGTGACCTATGACTCTTCATTAAATGTTAATTAATTAATTATATTATTTAGTTACTAATATTATTTTATTATTGTGATTGTAGTTATTAATCTTACCTTTTTTATTTATGTTTGTTACACTTTGCTGAATTCTGGATGGGACGTGAAATTCTATTTTCATCATATGATGTTCAATGAGGTTGGAACCCCTCTGAACATCCTGAAACAATTAATGATAATATAAAAAATTTAAGTAAAAGTTTTAATTTCTTTATACTTCCCTTTATATAAAGAAATGAAAATTTTTATTTTAAGAATTTTATATTATCATTCTAGGTTAGCTTATGTCACTATTAGGCAAGTTGTTTCTTATCCCAAATAGTGCTATAATTTGTAGGAATCCTACAAAGCAAGTTGACTCGACAATGAAGCATGTTTAGTGTCTTAGGGTTTAGGTTTTTAGGTCAATTTAAAAAAAAAAATACAAGTGTCATGTGTGGTTGGTCTGGTCCCACATTGACTCAGCCGAGTCAGTATGGACTCGGACGAGTTGATTAGTTTGTTACCGAACTGGTCGAGTCAGACATTGACTCGATTGGTTTGATACCAAACCTGTCACCCGAATCAGGTTAACGGCCAAGTCAATACGGTCACCGATTAACTCAGTCAACTCGGTTGAGTCTGAGTCTGAGTTGACCGATTTTTAAAACACTCCTCTTTATCAACATGATGATACTTTTGCAGATACATTTACAATCAGTCCCAGGCACATAAAGGATGACCAATAATTGTTAGACCCATTTCATCCTAGTCGGTGCTAAAACACCCCAAATCATCTGATGCTGCTCAAAGAGTGGTCAGACAGTGTCACAGTACATGGGTTCTGCTTATTAGTGGATTCAGTCAGAAGTCATGCCAACCCAATGGCAAAGCATGAAGGACCTGAGAGATATACAGGGTAATAGGACTTCAAAATTGAATGGCAGGAGAGCGAGAGAATTATCCAGAGGTAGAAGTATAGGTAAATAAATAAGTTCTTTGAGACATAAGAATGTATGCACCACCATCTCTAGACATAGAAGACAACACTAATGTTCCAGCAGAGCGAATGCATCCCAAGGTTCTGCTTCTTAGTGGATTCAGTCAGAAGTCATGCCAACCCAATGGCAAAGCATGAAGGACCTGAGAGATATACAGGGCAATAGGACTTCAAAATTGAAAGGCAGGAGAGCGAGAGAATTATCCAGAGGTAGAAGTATAGGTAAATAAATAAGTTCTTTGAGACATAAGAATGTATACACCACCATCTCTAGACATAGAAGACAACACTGAGGTTCCAGTAGAGCGAAGGTATCCCAAAATTTTGACTCAATGCAGATAATTCTATTACTATGAACATGCCACCATGGGTCTTGGGTGACTCTAGTATCATAGTTGATGGCCAATTGTTTGCTAGTCCTCACCTCACTTCATCTGCTTTTATTCCAGTTATGGCGAGAGAGTACTAGGCCCTGGATAGCTGGTTTTATGGTGTGCACTTAAAAAATAGGCTGTCTTTTGATGTAATGATATACTTTATTCGGATTCTCCCTCTTCTCTTTTCTTTTATTGTTTTACATTATCTGCCTAGCTTAGATTTAATTTTCTTGGGAGATTCATTAGGTATTCTGGTGAGATTTAGTAGCTGACAAGTGACATTGTATCCTAATAGTATATTGCTACTTGCAACCCTCGAGTTAGGGAGACAAACTGTAGACATAATTCCACTGGTTACTCAAACCACTCCAACAACCTACCTATGAACCTACTTATCGCTTCCCTGATTGATTCCATGAATCACTCCATTAATTGTTTTTGTTTCATGCTTTATGTCCTCTTGCAAATATAATGACATATATTTTAGGATATTTAGACACTTGGGAGTTAGTTAAGTTCAACTTTGTCTAATGTGTCTTTAGGTAAAGTGTGTTTCTTTAGTGTGCTTTTGTAACTAACTAATCCGATGATCACAATTATGTTCTAGACATAAAGTAATCTGATGGTTCATCTTCTCCTCGATATTAATGGCACTTGATCTGTGGCTTAACGCCCAATTGGTCCATGATCTCTATTTAAAGAGCTTGGAGGGTCATTTGTTGACGATTGATGTGAGAGATTCTTATTTAAACTATTTTCTTTCTGCATTAATATATTTACTCAAGTGGCTGCATTGTCTGGGGCCATGGATTATTTCACTACTGTACTGATCATTGATCTGTTTGTATAACCACTTGTCTTAAGTTGTTCAACCTGTGTGGATATACCTTGTTTACCAAGCAATATAGCATACCTCGTGTGTACAGTTCTACATTTCTCTTTTGTATCATGTCTTAATTTTGCAAATATTTTCATTACTGCTTGTGTTCACATTCCCTAATTAGATGCATCTTACATTCTAAGTTTTCTTTCATTCTCATTGATCATGATTTTGATCACTCGAGGAAATTAATACAATTACAATTTCCTATAATTTTTTCGTACTGCTGATTATCTTAAATTTGAGCTGCAATAGGATATTGTGAACTAATATGAAAAGTTGTTTGTCTATTTTTAATATTGAAGAAACTTGACTACTTTTTTCTTTTAATTTTTTCTGGTTATAGCTTAGGTCACTAGCACTTCCTTTCACTGTGATGGAGTGGGCTTTGCCACCTGTACCAAAGCCACCACAAAAAGGATTTTCCCGGCAACCATCCTTTTTTTCTAAAGAACGTCCAACTATTGCTTCGACAGTAGCAGCAGCCAGTGCACAGTCAACTTCTGACTCAAGTATGGAATGAACTTTTGAGCTTTATTATCAGTAGTGAAGCAGTCTGTGGGCATATATATTATATTCTGATAATTTCCACTAATTATGGCTATTATTATTCCATGCTAGTGTTTATTGTAGTGCTATGTATGTGTTGCAAACTAACTATTGCACATGCAGAGTCAACTTCCCTAGAGGGTTCAGCCGAAGAAACAGCTGAGAGTTTTGCATTTGCATTAGTTAATGGATCTCATGGGGTTTTTGAGGTTCGTGGCCGGAGGGTTAGAGATTTCAGGTTGATCCTTTCACCATTGTTATTTGCTATTGTGTTCCTTATTTCTAACCTTTTGTTGTGTTGCAGAATATCATAGTTTTCTTTTTTGAAAATTGAAAATGCGGCATGTATTTCATAAAAACTTGATAGACTTGTACATCAAGATCAACTTATCCAGGAGACAAATAGTGGGCATACTAGCGCTCATGGCATACATAAGCTAAAAACATCAATGCTTTCCCTTTTGACCCCAAGCGGCAGAGAAACTATATCCTTCCTAAACATGTCAACCCTGGCTGAAACCTGGAGGCACAAATCTGATCGGAATGTAGAAACTTCTCTCAAAATGAATGGTGATGGCACGTCATGAAAAGTTGAATAACAAAATGTCTCCGTGAAAAATAAGCTCCCCAATCTGATCACATACTGCATGTTCCTTCCAGCTTACTGGACCATACACTTATATCTAAACAGAACCCCCTGGACCATACACAGGGGGTGAGGCACTGTACCCCATGTTTCCTGCAACATAGATTACATCAAGAAAGATTGAAAATTAAGGTGTTGAATATGTCAAATCTCACTAATTGGAATAGCACATAAAATCCAACTTGAAACTAATGAAAACAATCATTAGATTAGAGTTTCAACACATGAACACATTGAACCACTGCCAAAGAATTTGAGTTCCATTATCCTGAATGAAGATGCTTTTGCACAGTTGAATCAACAATATGAGAGAATCGAATCAGCTTTAAAGAAAGTGAGAAGAGTTACAAACAAGCTCAAAAAATCTAGATCCAGGGAATGGAGAGGAATGAATGATGTGCCAAAGCTTGGAAAGTGGTGGAAACCTTCTTCAATCTTCAAAGTTGTACTAAATACACTCCTCCTTTAGTGATGCACCCTCATTATCCTGGAATAGAGGAGAAGAAAGGGGGGAAATATTATATTTCACTGGAATTGATGCCACTAGACAATAGTTTCATATATCAACTGTATATTCCAAAAAATGTCATCTCCAAGTAATCCTCTGGATGAATAGAACCAGTGCAACCTGAAAAAAACTCTATAGTTTGGCTGAAAGGAAAAGAAGGAATGCAATGAAAGAACAAAAGAAGTGCCAAAGAAGATGGGTTCTGGTGAAATAGAGGGTAGAAACCTGAAAAAACTCTGTGCTGTCCCCCAAAAAGCAGAAACCGTAATTTTCAGACCTGGAACAACTGTAAATACTAAAAACAGGTGGGAAACCATAAAGAGGAGTGCTGCGTACAGTGTCTAAAAAATCCTGAAATCCCCAATTTTCAGACCCAGAACAGCCCTAAAATAGGCTGAAACCCTAGAAAGCAGTGCTCTGTCCCAAATATGCTGAAAGTCATAATTTTCAGACCTGGAACAGTCCAAGAAACAGTCTGAAAACCCTAGTTTCAGACCTAAAATCAGCCCTTTGTCAGTTCTTACCAGGTACAACTTAGGATCGTTTTCAAATGAATGGTGAAAATTGAAATAGGACTGCAGGTGAAAATGTTAAAGTTAGTGCAGCTGCGAGACCCATTCTCAGAGAGGATGGCACTCTAGTCAGTTAACTAGGCTTCCTGGTCAAGTTAACCAGGCAGAGTAAAGGGTAAGACCCTAGAAGGTACCCTAGGGCCCCCAACTGTCTCCCGGGGTTCTTGGTCAGGGACCAAGCAGGTTGATGCCATGGCAAAGTCCCTAGCATGTGGCTAGGGCCCCTATTTGTGTCTAGGGTATTTTGGTCTGGGACCAGACAATTTCTTGGTCACGAGGACCAAGCAAGTCCTGCAGGTTGAGACAAAGACCTCCTGGTCCAGGACCCGGAAGATTCTTGGTCACGAGGACCAAGTAGTTCCTGTAGCGACATACCTGGTCAGTTAACCAGGTGGATCTTGGTCAGTGGACCAAGATGATGATGTGTGATGTCCTCCTCTGCTAGGTCTTCGAGATGGTTGAGCTAGATGGTCTTCTCAAGGGACTGGCCACCCCTTGATGGAGCCACTAGCAATTGACCTAAGGAGCAGTCTGGAGGACCACAGGATCACATCATCCAGTGTGGACCTTCCTTATACAGTGATGATGAACTTTCAGGTGGAACCCTTGTACATTTGAGAGAGAGATGATTGGTTGTACCCCACCTTGGTTGCTCACCCTTGGTCCTTACACCTTGTTGTTCTTGGTCTTGTGGTACCTTGTTTTGTTCACTACTTTGACTTGTGGTTAGTTGAGTCATCTACCCACCTTGAGTTATCTTGAGGTATACCACCTTGATATTTTTGGTCTTATGGGTATTAGGGTTGTTTGCCCACCTCTATGGTACACCCTTTGGTCCTAAGGGTTGTGGGTCATCCTTGTTTTATGTTTTGACTTGTACCATGTGTTGGTACTTGTACCCTCACCTAATTAATTATGTGTGGTGACATGACCCTAGTACCCACCTAAGTCACCCTATTTGTATTTTATGTTATTTTATTGTTTTTAACCCTTGAGTGTTTACCCACTTAAGACATCTTAATTATATGTTATAAGTGGTGTGATGTCTTAACTTATTGGTACTACCCTAATTTAATGGAACCCTAACTTGTTTAAAGATATATTTTATGATTCTTCTAGAAGTCCTTAATGTTCTATATATTGAAGTCTATCCTCCTCATTTGTTATGATCAAGACACTATCTCAGATCTGATTGATCTCTGCTTGACGTCAAGGGTTTAGAGTTTTACTTACTGCTGTTTGTTAACTTGTCTAGGGCGCCCTCATGCTGGAGATTGTCGCTTACCTCAGATCTACTGCTTAGGGTTGGCGTTTAAGTTTGTATGCTGCTGCTGATTTAGTCGTGTCCTTGTAAAAGTCCGATCTGCTAACATATGAGTCTGTTTGATGAGGGCCGTGACCTTGTCTTACCTAGCCATTGATCTGTTGTCCAAGTTTTGTGAATGCTGCATGCCTTGTTAGTGACCAATCTGCCTGCTAAAGTCTTAAGTGAGCTCTGATCTGCTGTTTTGTGGTTGACTGAAATTCGATCTGCTCTTTGTAAGACTCGATCTGCTGTTTTGTGATTGACTGAGATCCGATCTGAAACAAGAAAAACCCGTCTCTACATAAACTTCCAACGCAAGTAAAATAAATACTCCATAAGCAAAGATGAAAATATATATATTTGATAAGACGAGATGGTTTTTACAAGTTACATTGCTTGGGATTTATAAGCCATTTTGTTCCTTTTCAGCCATAAGTCATGTCGTTTGACTTTTCCTAATTATTTAATTAATTATTTCTATTAATTAATTATTAATTATTAATATTAATAATATTAATAATTAATATTGATATTTAATATTTATATATATTCATATATTTTATTGTGTAATATATATTTTTTATATAACATTGCCTTCCTCTTAGAGTTGCTTTGTCCTCAATGCATAATTACTGAAGACTCTTATTCTTTATTCTTGCTCGTAAGGCTGTTTCGTGACTCTTATTCTTTATTCTTGCTCGTAAGGCTGTCTCGTGATCTTCTGCATTGATAGCTATGTCACTTGACAAAACGAGACTATGTGTTCTTTTAAACATGAAGTAAAATTGTTGCATCATTTGTGACGTGGTCCAACCGAGATCTAGCTTCATTGGAACTGCTTGCTGATCGTTTGTTCATAGTTGTCGATTTTGTCTTTGCTCTTTGTAGGAATAATATTGTTTATTTTCATGTTGTCCTTTGCTCTGATACCAATGAAACAAGAAAAAAGTGTCTCTACATAAACTTCCAACGCAAGTAAAATAAATACTCCACTCCATATGTAAAGATGAAAATGTATATATTTGACAAGACGAGATGATTTTTACAATTTACATTGCTTGGGCCTTATAAGCCATTTTGTGCCTTTTCAACCATAAGTCATGTCTTTTGACTTTTCCTAATTATTTAATTAATTATTTCTATTAATTAATTATTAATTATATATATATATATATATATATATGATTATTAATATTAATATTGGTATCTAATATTTATATATATTCATATATCTTATTATGTTATATATTTTTTTATATAACACGATCTGCTCTTTATGAGACTCGATCTGCTGTTTTGAGATCCGATCTGCTTATTGTAACATGCCTAGGGTCCGATCTACCTGTTGTGTTGCCTGATCTGCCTACTGTGGGTCTACTTCAGTCTGCTGAGAGCATCTGTATGAAGGCCGTGACCATTATAGACTTGATCCCACCTACTAAGCTGTTTATTGGTGTGGCCGCACTCTATTGTTGACTGTTATATATCAGATCTGCTGTTCTGAGGTTTAATATTTATGATAAGACCTTATTAAGGTCTGATCCACAGTGCTGAGATCCTTTAAGGGCCAAATCTACTACTGAAACTTACACTCTGTGCTCAGGCCTAGTTTGTGGTCAAAACTATTTGTTTAGACTTAACTGTCTATAGATCTATATCAGATTTGTTTTTGTGTGATACTTCTATAGTGTTTTGACTGTCATTGACCATCACTACTTGACTGTATCTCAACCTATCATCTCTCTCTCTCTCTGTTTTGTACTTACCCTCTAAGTTTGGGTCAGTTGGTTCCTTGTGTTTGACTGGCCTCTGAGAGGGTCAGTTCATTCTGAAAGTTAATTATTCTGAGTATAAAATAGGAGGGGTCCCACACTGTAGGTAAGTACCTTTAGCTTGCTCTTATTATGAATTAAATTTGTTATTAATACTGCTGATTACCTAAGTCACCTGACACGAGGACACTGGACACAGGAATACGAGTGTCCGACACGGACATGGCAATCCCCAGAATTAGGACACAAGTGACACGTTATATATATATATATATTTAAAATTATATATGTAAAAAATATAGACATGTAGATCCAAATTTTTGTAGAAACTAGAACATTTAGAAATATTCAATAGAAATTAGTAATTACAATCATTACACATTACACATTCACAAATCACAATGCATATGTCTCACTCCACTATTGAAACAAGGGAAAAAGGCTGGTGATTGTCTTCCCCTGCCCCCACTATTGGATGCCCGCGAGAGGCATAAGAAAGCCAACTAAAATAGGGCTATTTCTATTTGATTAGATTACATGGATGGGGGCCACACCCTATTAATATATTTTCCCGTTACTAAACACTCTTTATATTTTAGATTATGCCACTTACAATGATGATGCCACTTAGATTGAATGTCATGGGTAGTAATAGAAATAAGGGGTAACCTCCCCTATGTGAAATGAATCCTCTTGTGATGTTTGTGAAATATGCCCCCACATAATACTTATAGTGTGCTCCCTGACTTGATTTGAGAGGATAAGAGCCAAACAATGTAATATGTAAATGTAAATGGAAGAATAAGAAAAATACATCACAACTAAGAGCCAAACAATGTAATATGTAAATGTATATGGAAGAATAATAAAAATACATCACAAACGACAGACATAGAAGGATGAAAAACATCTGGGGCTATAATTCCATTGGTGCAGTGGGTTCTCAGAAACTCATAAAATTTCTCATTAAGTCATCAAAATCAAAATGTTCTATTACATATATGTTGGAATCATATTTCTCATTAAGTCATCAAATTAAAATGTATTACATAGATGTCAGAATGCCACTGTAAAATACAAAAAAGGTTAAATCAAGATGGAAAACCTTCTAACGCTCTTCACCTGCAAAAAAAAACCCTCTTAGAGCTCAAGTCTCACCGAAAAATGTGAATGAATGAGGGTAAACTTGTTTTTTTACAGTTTTTTTGGGTTAAAAGTGTCCTGTTTTAGGGACACGTTGTCTTGTTTTTGGGACACGGTGTCCTCTTTTTGGGACACGTCCCGACACAGTGTAATAGGGTAGAATATCAAAAAAGAAAAAAAAGATGGCGTGAGAGTATTGAAATTGGAGTGTTGTGGAAGCTACCAATGGTAAAGTACAATAACACGGTGACCTTAGTATTTTCATTCCTTGATTCATACCCCACTTTTGTAATAAGGCATTCTCAGACTGTTTGTAAAATCAGTGGCATAGTAAAAAAAGGGTTAAGAGAATAGATTAAAATTCCAAGGAAATGAGGAATATGTTGATATTTGTAGCTTAGTGAGGTATCCTCACTAGCTAAGACGACTCAAGAAGAAAGCAAATAAGTAATTGCATAAAGAAAAGTCAGCCCAACAAGAAACATTAAATAAATTGTAATTTATTATTGAAGATGACAAGTCGGCCCAGATAAAACAGACAAGTTGGCCCCAATGAAAAAGTCAGCTAGAAAACCAGTATAAATAAGGGTGATGTCCTCCTCATTTGCACCCACCAAGCAAGTTCGCTCAAGCAAGGAGAAATTCGCTCAAGAGTTGTAGAAGACTGCTATTTTTGGGGTTCTTTATTTGGCATCATCTTTTCTGTGATCTCTCTTGTTCTAGCTCACTTCTATATCTGATGTACTTGTACTTTGTATTGAATCTCTGAATAAGAAAGGTTGGCTGGGTTTTCTTCCCCTTTAGGGTTTCCTAGGGTATATTGTTGTCTCTTGTGTTTGTATTTGTGTATCTATATATTGCTTATATATTCAGTATATGTGATAAGGCCATAATAAGCAAGAAAACATAACTAAAGTCAACAGGTTATGGGCCCACACACGCTATCCTGCTGCATGTAAAGCACAAAGATTTACTCCGAAAATCAGGGGCCGAAAATCTAGGGTCCAAAAATCAGGGGCCGAAAATTTGGGGTCCGAAAATCAGGGGCTGAAATTCTAGGGTTTGAAAATTAGGGGCCAAAAATTTAGGGTCTGAAAATCAGGGGCCGAAAATCAGGGGCGAAAAATTTTGGGTCCGAAAATTTAGGGCCGGGAAATCGCAATCTAAAATTTTAGTTTTGACGAAGTTTGAATTTTCTGCATATTTTGGCGACGTAGGGTTTTTGGCCTAGGTGAACACTGGACATTTCCAGCTGAACGTTGGGCAGCGTTGAGGCATCCTTCTGCTCACCTTGGCAAGGCGAAATCACTGGGTCAAGATGGTTGTTGGACTCAGAGTAGAAGACAGATTGGAGGGAGTTTCAAACTTCCGACCTTGGAAGAGTAGGATGCTCATGCTCCTAAATGAACATGACCTCAAGGATCATATACCCAAAGATATTCCAGAGCCATAGGGAGCTCGAGAGAAAGCAAGATACAAGAAGAATGATGCCATATTCATGGGGATTTTGATGGACTCAGTGAAAGATCATCTTGTACCTCTTATTGCAAGCCAGGACACTGCTAAGAAGATGTTTGATGCCTTGAAGAAACTTTATGAGAATGAGAACCCTAGCAGAATCTTGGCCCTAAAAGACCAACTTCATCAAGTGAAGTTGACAAGTGATGATTCAATTTCTTTTTATTTCTTGAAGATTTCCCAGTTTAGAGATTAGATGGTAGCTGTTGATGAAAGTGTCCCTGACAAAGATCTTGTGTTGACATCTATGGGTGGACTTCCTCCAGAATGGAAGCCATTTGTGAAAGGAATATGTGCTCATGGTCAGTTACGTAGTTTTGATCAGTTTTGGTCAGAATGTATCCAAGAGGAAACGAGGGAGCTTACCTCTACCTCAAAGGAAGAGGAAGAAGAACTAGCCCTTATAGCTCATGCTAAGAAAGGAAATAAGAGATTTGGTAGAAAAGACAAAGGTGAAAGATCAAGACCAGCTCTAGAGCAAAAGAAGAAGAAGGATCTTTCACACATTCAATGTTTCAATTGTAGAAAGTATGGTCACTATGCAAAACAATGTACCTCAAAGAAGAGAAAGCACCATGCCTCGTCTGCTGATGTTGATGAAGATTCTCCACAAAAGAGGTCAAGAAATGCAGAAGATGATCTTGAGGAATGTGTAGAAGATCATCGAAAGGAGTACTTTCTCTAGTACACTCTATGAGTGCACCAATGGTTGCAGTATCAAGATGATGTGATTGTCATTGGTGATGTATGAAGATCTAGGCTGCAGAAAGAAGATGAAGATCTGAGGACTCATGTGATTTCTGCCAGGAGGTAGAGATCAAGAGGGGGCCAACAAAACAATAAAAGATAAGTATTTGTACTGTCATTTGAGTTACTCTTTAAATCTTTGAATGTTTGATTTAAAGGATAATGTTCACAACAATTATATGTAAATATGTGATATAATTTTCTTTTATGCATTTATATATCACTGAGATTGACGAGCAGTAGGCTCATGTAGTGCATATATATGTTGGGTAAGTAACCTATAATGCTGCACAACAACCCATGAGCCCTTGTTGGAACTAGTCTAGGATGAAACCTCTTTGCTGACATACTCAGAGCAGTGCACGCTCTTGCTAGTATGTTCTGGTGGAGATGGAAGGCATCCAGGTAGTCACCACATGTGTTTGGGATATGGATGGGTGTTGTGCTGAAGTATTGGCTAAGATGCTTACATAACTATGTGAACTATTGCATTGAAATGTCAATATGATCTGATTGAATTTCATGATTATGCAATATTGGTAACTAATTGATTGAACTTGACTTGTAGGAAAGATCATGTGCTATGACCTACAAGAGACTTGTGATAGCCGTTCAGCAAGAGGACAAGCGAATGATGTGTCCCTCCTTGAGAGGGAGATGGAGCTGAAACTCCTGAGTTCTGTGTGGACTGTGGTTTTGTGTGGACCAATATGAGTTCTGTATGGATTCCTGAGTTCTGTGTGGACTCCTTGTCCTGTGTGGATTGTGGTTCTGTGTGGACCAATATGAGTTCTATGTGGACTCTTGAGTTCTGTGTGGACTCCTTGTCCTGTGTGGATTGTGGTTTTGTGTGGACCAATATGAGTTTTGTGTGGACTCCTGAGTTTTGTGTGGACTCCTTGTCCCGTGTGGACTTGTAATGTCCCCTTTTTGACAAGATGGGGAATTAACTAATGACCGATGCCACTGAGATAAAAGAAGACCTTGAGTAGTGATATTAAGTCATTAGTAGATAAAAGGGGATCACCTAAGCGAGAATCAAGTGACATGCATGACATGCAATCCATAAATCAAAATGCATGCGACATGCATCATTTAAGTTGTGGCATGCACAAAGTGAGTTGCGTGCAGTAAAAAGAGAATAAAAGAAGGCAAATCGACTTTTCTAGCATGCATATGTTATTTTTGATCATTGAAAATTCGTATTGAGAGCTCTGAGAGCCAAGCTAGGGTTGAGGGCACATTCCTTAACAACTGGTGCATTTCAACAACGAAATCTATCTGCCCTAATCAATTCTAGGGGATCATCCAGATCCACCATTATTCTTCATCATTACATCAGATTCAACATTCTTCACAAAGATTCGAGCTAAAGGATTTGAGAGGGAGCTTCATATATTCTTGGATCACTGAGGGTGCATTCATCTGAGCCATTCAGACTCTTCTTATTACTCACTGGATACATTGCTATTGATTCTTCCTGCTGCTTATTGGATCCATTCAACCAATTCAGGGGTTATTTCCAGAGATCTAACCAAGTAGAAGGCGCCTTTCCTTGCATGGGTGAATTACACACATTGGAGTGAGTTCATAGCTTGATCTAATACTAATGCATGGCCTGCATGTCTCTTCTATATTGTTGAGAGGGATACTATAAGCCTTACTGCTGATTATTGAAGTCATATCATCTTTCTGGAGCATTATACATTGATCTGAAGATTAAGGAGGACACATCTTCTTTGCATGGGCGAATTGTCATTAGAGATACACATTCACAACTTGACCTAATGTTGATGCATGGACTGCATGCTTCTTCCATCTTGTTGAGAAGGCTACTATAAGCCTTATTGTTGATTCCTGGAGCCCACATCATCTTTCTGGAGCCCACATCATCTTTCTGGAGCCCTTCTTATTGATCTGAAGATCGAAGAGTGCATAGCCTTTGCATGGGCGAATTATATCAAGGATCAGCTTCTCGAAACTGGATCTAAACTCAATGCATGTCTTGCATGTCAGCTCTATCATATTCTCTACCACAAGCACAATCTATTGGTATGTACATGCATCACTTTCGAACTTGTTTTTAGTATAGATATGATTACTTGGGTTTTAGGGTTCATGCAAATTGAAACCCCATGCAATACTCATTTAATATCATGCAATCATAGTTTTTTCATGCAATTATATTATCTTTGTGTTTTGGGTATCAAGACATCAAACAAACAACAACTCCATAAAAGCATAAAATATCAGTTTGGGATATTACAGGACAATGGTTCTGTGTAGACCGATATGAGTTTTGTGTGAACTCGTGAATTCTGTGTGGACTCCTTGTCCTATGTGGACTGTGGTTCTGAATGGATCTGACCATGTACCGCCAGTTGATTGGTTCCTTGTTGTACCGGGCCATATATCTGTTATGTAGTAAACACATTGAGTCAACACATGGTTGAGCCGAGACAAGTACATTGGACAACAACTAAGCATGTGCTAAGATATCTTCGCGTTACAGTTGGTAATGGATTGAGATATATCTCAGGTGATAGAGTGAAGCTGGTAGGCTTCACTGATTCAGATTGGGATGGTAGTGGAGTTGACAGAAAGAGCACCTCTGGGTGCTGTTTTAGCTTGGGATCAGCTATGGTTTCTTGGTTCAGCAAGAAACAGTCTTCTGTGGCACTCAGTACAAAAGAGGTAGAGTACATCGCAACCAGTGCAACTAGTAAGGAAGTAGTATGGCTTCAGAAAACTACTTGCGATTTGTATGGTCATGAACTTGATGTGACAATGATATTCTGTGATAACCAGAGCTGTGTAAAGCTCTCAAAGAACCCTATGTTCCATGACAGGTCCAAACATATTGATATTAGATATCGCCGCATCAGAGACATAGTCCAGAAGGGAGCAGTGAAGCTCCAGTATATCTTCATAGATGAGCAGATTTCAGATATCCTTACCAAGCCTTTGTTCGTGAAAGGCTTGGGGTGGTGGAGATTCCCTTCCTTAGGAAGGGAGATTGATGACCAGTATGGCTGTTGATGAGGCACATGCCGAGACTTGTGCCTAACTCCTTTGTGGAGCGTATCCCTGTGTGGGATGGTTCATGTGTGGAATGTTCTCCTGCGTGGAACGTTCTCTTGTGTGGAGAGGACTTCGTTGTGGAGTGTATCCCTATGTGGGATGGTTCCTGTGTGGAACGTTCTCTTGTGTGGAGTGGACTCCTTTGTGGAGTGGATCCCTGTGGGATGATCCCCGTGTGGGATGTTCTCCTATGTGGAGTATGGGCCCAGAGAGGTGGACTAATTGTAGTCATCACCGCCTTCTAGTTGTAATGATTGGTAAATTGGAAGAAGTGTCTTCCTGGGGAATATAGCCTCCCTTCGATTTGAGATCGATAAAGTGCTTGTAAGAAGTGTGTTCCTGGGGTGTGTGGCCTCCCTTCAGTTTTAGACTGATCAAGTGCATGAGGAAGTAATCCTATTTGGTCGAGGATGACCAAGCTGATCAGGCAGATCATATATCATCTTTGGAAAGATGATGTGATTCCAGTGGGGAACAAGGTTATAGTGGGAATAGTTGTTCTAGTCAGAAGGACTTGATCAGAAGAGAGCTTTCTTATGATGACGAGATGTATGAGACAAGCTGTGATGATCAGACAATATCCATATGTGTTCTAGTGTGATGATGCCTCCCTAGCTAAGAGGGAGTGTTGATGTTTGTAGCTTAGTGAGGTATCCTCACTAGCTAAGACGACTCATGAAGAAAGCAAATAAGTAATTGCATAAAGACAAGTCGGCCCAACAAGAAACATTAAATAAATTGTAATTTATTATTGAAGATGACAAGTCGGCCCAGATAAAACAGACAAGTCAACCCCAGTGAAAAAGTCAGCCAGAAAACCAATATAAATAAGGGTGACGCCCTCTTCATTTGCACCCACCAAGCAAGTTCACTCAAGCAAGGAGAAATTCGCTCAAGAGTTGTAGAAGACTGCTATTTCTGTGGTTCTTTATATGGCATCATCTTTTATGTGATCTCTCTTGTTCTAGATCACTTCTATATCTAATGTACTTGTACTTTGTACTGAATCTCTGAATAAGAAATATTGGCTGGGTTTTCTTCCCCTTTAGGGTTTCCTAGGGTATATTGTTGTCTCTTGTGTTTGTCTTTGTTCATGTACATCTTGCTTATATATTCAGTATTTGCAATAAGGCCATAATAAGCAAGAAAACATAACTAAAGTCAACAGAATATGAAATTTAAGATAAGTTTCTTTTATTATATAAGTAAAAAGTACCTATGTAAGTGCAATACAATCTTGTCGCCTAGTGAAGGTGAGGAAATGTGCAATTGGAAGATTTATTTGATAAAAATAAAATATAAATGGCTTAAAGTTAAAAATGGATTTTAATAAAATCAAGGAGGGATCTTTCTAAGGGTCTTCCAACTCTTGGCTTGGCATTATTAAAACATTCAAGGAAAAGGTATTTGCAGTGCTATTTGTCTGAACGACAAGGGGAATCATATCAATGTTGATGTGGCCAATTGGTTATTAATACCTATGCCGAGTATAATAAAAAAGATAAATGTCATGAACGGCAAGCAATATGAAATAAATTCTGTATTATTGAGTATTAACGATTTTATTTTCATATCCCAATTCAATGGTACATCTATATTTGAAAAAGACATTGACAGAATTTTAGGTTCCACCTACATGGAAATATTGGGTATCTTCATCTTAAATGTCAAGAAATTTTTGACATTCTCCTAAAAGAAGAAGATGATAACATTGCAAAACTTTATAATGAAGTCATGCTCAGAAGCTCCCTCATTGAAGACCTGACAGATGCATTAGATGTGATGTCTTAGGATAATCAGAAGTCATTACAAAAGATGCAGAAAAAATTGACAAGGTTGTAGCTAATAAAGATGAAGAAAATTCTTGTCTCAGTGGTCATAATCAAAGCTTAATCATACAAATCAAGATGTTAAAAAAAAGAAGATGCAATAGGAAAAAGTAGAACAACCTATCAAGAAAGTTCCATTAGTTGATAAGGAAACAATGACTGATCCAGTGAAATTCAGATATCTTCAAATGTTGAAGTACAAACGATGGATGCAAAAATCTTAGCAAATCAAAGTGTATGATCAAGAAAGTGACACAATGTATGAAGAAATAAGACCAAAGGTGAATCAAGAAAATTCTAAAATTATGATAAGGAGAGATCATGTTAGAAGGACACCTTAACTAAATCCTAATTGCAAGAGCTGACACTTTAACCAACCAACTTATTAGCATTGCTTTGAACAAAGGCGATATTTGACCTATGTTTTGAAGAAGATCAAATCTAGTAGAATTTGGTCTCCAAATAGCATTTATTCTTGGAATCACAATACATAAAGTTATATCCTAGAACCCTATAACAACACAGTTCCATAGAGATCAAACTAGGGTTGACTGACCCTTCAACAATATGACAATTATGTTCAGTACTTTGAAGATCGCACTGCCTTGTTTCTTTGACTATAACAACATCAAGGACATAGTATCATCCGAAAGCAATACAAGCAATGACTAATGCATAAACTTTTTTATGCTTTGAGGAGAAAGCATTCTTGAAGGGGGAGGCAAGGTAACAAATATATAGTAATTAATAATAATAAGAAAACACTAAGGGTCATAACCCTTCATCACAACCTTTCACCCTGTGATCTGTCAATGTGCATATATAGCATCATTAAGGTCATAGTAAATCAACTTACTTATTCATTATCAATTATATTTGGTTATCTCCTACATGGATTATTTTTATGTTATCCTTCTTATGCTGGATATTTTCCTGTAAGTGAACTATTGTTCATTACACCTGTTCCCTGGAGATATGCCTTGAACTGATGAACCAAAAAACCCTCCAAGTAATCCTCACTGCTGCAACAAATCGTTGCAAGTGTCAATGTTGAAGTTGGCACCAGGATTCCAAGGGGTGTAGTCCTGGGTGTTAGCAGGGTGAAATGCTGTAGCTTAGTGGTTGGGATGGGGTGTTGCCATGCAAACAGCCCAGTTTCAAAGTTTAAACACTTGTGGGTGTAGTGTGTGTGTGTGTGTGCTTGTAAGGGAAGGTGTTTGAACTCTTGGAGTTGGTTACTCTCCATTGTCAAAGGGGCTTTACATGTCTGACAGGCCAACCTGGTCTAAGTGGACGTTAATAGGATACTTTATTAACAAATGACAAAAGAAATAATTTACAGTTCAGATATAGGAAACACCTCCCAGTTTTGTCCCAAATTTCTATAAAGTTTCATCATGGTAATTGTTTCCTGTATAGAAATGAGTCCCAAATCAAGTTTCTGTTTCATAATGAAAAATCTAGGAGCCACTGATCAGAAGGAAATAGACCTGCATAAAATGGTGTACTGAGGCCCTTCTACCCAAATCCAGAGAGAGTCGGCCAAAGGATGAGGAACAGCATATTAAAGTATTTAGCCACATGTCTAGGTTAAACTCATCCAGGTACCTTGATCAGTGTTTCACAGAAGGTCGATCTAGCTTGGAATTGCTAGAGATCAACAATATAATAAGAGGAGAAAGCATAAAGGGACACCAGACACATCAGCTAGCCTGATAAGATTTTCATGTTTTAATAGAATGATTTGGAGCTACCTGGAAGCAAATTTCTGAAATTCTCTTATCTAAAGCCAACAAGAAACCAGAAAAACAGTAAGACTAAGCACATAAAAAAGCTTGGACTATGATTTTCTGCCTTGAATTAACATCCTCAATACGAGTCTCTACAAATAGCAATGCTGATGTGGTTTCTGTTTGATGGAATAAAATGGTTTGGTTATCAACTTTTAATTCTGACAGGAAATTTATCCTTTCTCATTGTTATATGTGCAGACCCAAGTGGCCCTCATCATCTTTTGCTTCTTCAGATGTACTAGTCACAGCAATGGCCTATCGGATGCCACATGTGGTATGCTTTGTTCTCAACATCTGATCAAGTCGGTCTAGATATGTTTATCATTGATTTTGCATCTGTCATATTCCTTTGTGTTAAAGTGGTTTTTGTAAGTTGTCATGGATATCTTTTTTTACTTTATACTTGTAACAATGTTAATAAAACTAAATTCTTCTAAATGGATTCTTCTCAGTTTTTGATGCAACATTCTATGGCAAGGTATTTACAGGTAATGGGAGACCGGCAGGGAAACATACGTTGGTGGGATGTAACAAGTGGACTTTCTTCATCATTTAACTCTCACAAGGGAGGGATACGCCGGATCAAATTTGCTCCTGTTGTGCTTGGGGATGATAGTCGAGGTCGAGTAGCTGTTCTTTTTAATGACAATACTTTTTCAATATTTGATTTGGTAAGGTCAGCTTGAATTAGTTGTATTTCTGGACAAATTTATATATCAAAAGTTCTGATTTATCTCTTTGAATGGCCAGAAGAAGAAAGGAAATATGACCTTGTAGAATTAGACAAATATATTGTGCTATTGTTTTACCTTTTAAACATCTGCTTAATGTTGATTTGGTCTCTTACTACTAATGTATCCCAGTTCTTTACTGAAAATAATTGATGGATGCATCCTCATTGATTTTTTCAGCAGATTGTGCGATTACAAACCTGAATTTTCTTTTTATTTATAATTTGTGTCCTGTCTGAGGAACAGATTATTTCACTTCATGTTATATATGTAGAGAGCATTATGGTTGTAATATGGTATCTATAATGCTCGTTCCTTATGGGTTGCTGTGTAATTTTCTGTTCTTATGTGCGAAGCACATCAGTATATGACTGAGTGAAATCCAAGTGTTCATTCTTTTGTTGCAGGATACACAAGACCCATTGGCGAATGCTATTCTGCAACCCCAATTTGCTGGAATCCTAGTCCTTGAGCTTGATTGGTTTCCATTGCGAGTTGATAAGAAGGAACCATTACTCCTTTGCATTGCAGGCGCAGACAGTAGCTTTCGTCTCCTGGAGGTTAATACGTATGTATATACTATATAGCTGTTGATGCAATGAGATATGTAATTTTTCTTGCCCTCAAAATTTGTGCTGTTTACTTCTTGTGCTTTTCCTGAGGACTATCCTCATGGGATTTGGATAAAGGAATTGTCTAAACATTACATGTTTTGGACTGATTTTGGTTGTATATTGACCTTTTTGGTTGTACATTGACCAATTTTGGTTGTATGTGGGTCCATATCATAGAATATTTAGATTGCTACTTAAATGCTTTGTGGTTAACATATTTAATGAGAATATATATTGTTGATTCTGGTCTGCTGCCACTATAATCTCCAGGCATGCCCATGCTGCCCTATGTGCGGCACATAAGGTTAGTCGAGGTTTGAACCATCGATGCCGTAAGGAATGCCTTAGCAGTGCAGCCTATCGCCAACTAATCTTCACCCCGGGGGCATGAGAATAAATATTTTATTATGAAAAATGTAAACAATTCTTTCAGCTTGTACCTTGCAATGCGAAGCAGATTTTCCCACTCCAAGGTTAAGAAAGAAAGAAAGAAAGAAAAAACAGTAATATTGTCCTCTAATAACCAAAATAGGTCAATGTAACTCAGGATTACAGCATATAATAATAGCAAATGAGAAATTCTTAGAGCATCTCCTCCCTAAAGTAGACAAAGTAATTATTAGAAAGAAAGCACTGCAGAATAGGGTAGATCCACAAATGGAAATCCTTTATAAAAAGAGTGCAACCAAAACTGGATAGATCACTAGCACAAAACTGAAGTACTAGAAATGCTCTTATTCTTTGTCGTGTCCATGGAAGAGCCTACTTGTCCATTTGTCATTGTGAAGGTGCTAATATTGAGCTTAATAATTTCATCAAAGTGGTCTTGACTAAAAGAATCGAAGTGGTTTGGGCTAAGAGAACATAGTTTGCAAATCATGTCCACTCGAGGGATGTGGTGATTTGTCTTCTCTCATAGTTCGTGTTATCACACTCCCAATTGGGGGATGTCCCAAGGCGATGCATCAAGTGCACTCGAAAGTAATTTGAATGAAAGGTAAGATTGCTGACAATCTATAAGAAATGTTTTGCATAAAAGACTATCTCGGCGCCAAAAATGTTACCTCCCAAACTAGTATGTGTGATTAATGTTAGTTTTTCACAATTTAATTCAATATTATCTAGGATCTTATCTAAGAGAATAACATGCACATCAATAAACACAAGAGACAAGAGACACAAAGATTTTCCTCGGGGAAACCATAAAGGAGAAAACCCCGCAACTTCCTCAGAGATGGAATGACTACCAATACAATAGCAGAAAAGTAAAACCCAAAATAGAGATGGTATTCAACAGCTTCTCTCTTCTCCACTTGTGCGAACTCCTCCTCTCTCTCACTAATGCGAATTGAGTGAGTGAGTGAATGATCCAAATGAGAGAGGCACCCTCTCTAATTATACTTTAAATTTCACTTGACCTTAACCTAACTAGGTCGGCCCCTAGTTGTACTTGATTGGGCCGATTTCTCTAGGAGAGTCTAATAACCCATGGACAACTTATCTATGGGGTCTAATGCCCCGACATACAAAGGAGGGTTAACCTCAATGACTTTACTTGACCGAAATACAATAATAACTTCTCCGACCAGAGGAATAAACATCTTCGTCGGAGGAACAATAATAAAATACAAATACAATATAAAATATACAAGTGAATATCTTCCGAAGTTACAATTACATAACACTCCCTCTTAACTAGGAAGGTATTCTCTAGACACAGACATCGATACATATAGACACAAGTCTTCAGTGCTGGATCATCATCGTCACTGCTGCTGCTATCCTCATCATCTCGATCATCAATCTCCAATCTACTCGTCATAGGATGTTCTACAAAGCCAACCCTTTTTCATGTTGGATGTAGGCCTAGCCTCAATGTAGGTCTTCATCATCTCTGCGAGCAAGCCATCAAGTAGGTACAGCTCAGGACTTATTACATTGCCTCTACAAAACCTGTGCACATCTCAGGATTGATTACATTGCCTTTGCAAAACCTGTGTACATCGCAGGACTGATTAAATTGCCTTGCAAAACCTGTGTACATCGCAGGACTAATTACATTGCCTTGCAAAACCTATGTACATCGTAGGGCTGATTACATTGCCTTGCAAAACCTGTGTACATCGCAGGACTGATTACATTGCCTTGCAAAACTTGTATACATCGCAGGACTGATTACATTGCCTTGCAAAACTTGTGTACCCTACTGTCACCTCATCATGTCCAGATCATCTCATCGTCAACGGAGCACAGCCCAGATGCATGTCCCACGTCTACCGGCATGGGAAGACATATCTACAACCATGCAAGACTGATTCATATGCATCTGCGTCTTTCAGACTCATCACTTCCCCCTGGAAGGAACCTCGATCTGGAATACACCAAGCTTCTCTCTGAAGTACTCGAACTTCACTCTGGCTCGTGGCTTGGGCAACACATTGGCTATCTGCTCGTCTGTCAATACATACTGGAGCTTCACTGCTCCTCTCTGCACCATATCCCTGATATAGTGATACTTGATCTCGATGTGCTTCAACTTGTCATGGAACACCGGGTTCTCAGACAACTTCACACAACTCTGGTTGTCGCAATATATACAAGTCGCATCCAACTGGAGATCAAACAAATCAGAGAGTACCTTCCTCAACCATACTGCCTCACAACTAGCCGAACAAGCTGCGACATACTCTGCTTCGGCTGTACTCAATGCCACACAGGACTGCTTCCTACTAAACCAAGAGATCACACCTGATCCCAAACTGAAGCAACACCCCGAAGTGCTCTTCCTATCAATGGCACTGCCTGCCCAATCCGAATCAACATAACCCTCCAGGTTAATCTTCTGATTCGCATCATACTTGAGCCCATAATCAACCGTACCCTTCAGGTACCTCAGAATATGCTTTGCAACAATCAAGTGAACATGTCTCGGATCCGTCAGGAACTGGCTCAATGTGTTCACAGCAAAGCAAATATCTGGTCTCGTATTCGTCAGGTACATCCAAGATCCAATCATCTAACGATACATCGTGGCATCAACCGACTCTGATGAAGCATCACTCAATAGCTTCAGGTTCTATGCCATAGGTGTGGCCATGGTCTTGTAGTCCATCATCTCGAACCTCTTCAGGATCTCCACTGCATACTTCCCTTGTCCAAGGAAGACTCCATCCACACTCTGCGACACCTCCATACCTATAAAATAGTGCATCATACCCAAGTCCTTCATCTCGAACTCGGCAGCAAGCTTCCTCTTCGTGTCACAAACAGGTCATCTACATAAAGTAGAAGTATCACTGGGTTCCCTTCCTCAACTTTGTAGTAAAGGTTGGAATCCATTTTACTCTCAAGGTAAAGCCCAAACTAGTCAGGAAGCTGTCTATCCTGCCGTACCACGTCTTGGGTGCCTATTTCAATCCATACAAGGCTTTCTTTAATTTGCACACATGAGTCTCCCTGTCATGTGTCTCAAATCTGAGTGGCTGCTCCACATACACTTCCTCCTCTACTACACCATTCAAGAACGCTGTCTTGACATCCATCTGGTGTATCTTTCACTTCATCACTGTAGCTAGAGCAAGTACTGATCTGATGGAGGTGTATCTGGCTACAGGTGCAAATGTCTCCTCATAGTCTATCCCTTCCTTCTGGGAGAAGGCACGTGCCACAAATCTCTCCTTGTGTTTCTCTATGCTGCCATCTGCAGCATGCTTGATTTTGTAGATCCATTTGGAAGTCACAACAGACTTCCCTACTGGTCTCGGGACCACATCCTAGACATCATTGTTCATGATCGAATGGTACTCCTCGATCATGGCATCCTTCCATTCCTTTCCTTCTGCCGCTTCTTCATAGTTGGCAGGTTCCTTGTCAATGGTGTCGCACAGCATTGCTACATAACTGGAGTATGGCTTCGGTCTCTTGCTTTCTCTATGCATTCCTTTTGGAGCACTATATCTCTCTGCATCTTGAATTGCTTCTCGTACCCATGCTGGTTTCCTTTTGTGAGAATTCTTCTCACGAGGTGGATCTACAGGTTCTTGTGGATATTCTATCTCACGGTCTTCATGATCTTCTAGTTGATTAGTATATTCCATGTGCCTTGTTCTTTAAGTATATTGCTTTCATTATTACTTCTTTGGCTTAGAGAAGTGGGTTTATTATGCATGAGGTTTGCTGTGAATTGAGGCCGAGTTGGGATTGATATTTCCAGAGCGAGTAGTGACCTCTGGGAAAATTATCATGGTATCAGAGCCTTGTTAAAGGTCCAGGCAATTACATATTGGATCTGTGAGTATTCATATCTGGAAGGGCACATATCAGATCTGGAGAGCAGGTGCCATATCTGCACAGAGATATATCAGATCTGAAGAATAGTGTTTAGATCCGTGAGAGCAGAGGCCGATCTATGGCAGATATATCAGATCTAAAGAGTAGTGTTCAGATCTGTGAGAACAGAGTCTAGATCTGTGGCAGATATATCAGATCTGAAGAGTAGTGTTCAGATCCGTGAGAACAAAGTCCAGATCTAAAGAGTAGATATCAGACTTGTGAGTGTAGACATCAGATTTGTGAGGATAGATACTAGATCTATCAGATCTGAGTGCAGACATCAGATCTGTGAGGATAGATACCATATCTATCAGATTTGTGAGGGCAGAAACCAGATCTATGAAAACAAAGATCAAATCTGGGATAGCAAACCCTAGATCTGAGAAAGAGAGGGTTGGCTTGTTCATGAAGGTACATATCTACAGGTTGGTTCTGATTCATAGATTTTGAATCAGTAGTGTTATCAGATTTACAGAGTCATGGCTTTGGGACTTTGTATAGTTATGCATTTAGCCATATAATGGAAATATGAGAAGTGTTCCTTAGTGTTTCAGAGACAGACTCAGACTGCAATGAGAGGTTTAGTAGCGAGGAGAGTTGGTTCGATGATGTTCCAGTTGGAATCAGAAAGTCTACTGAAGATGGTAGGAGGGATGCATGTACCAGAGAGATTTACCCTCAATATTAGCTATGGAGGATGAGGGATATAGTATTGTGTTTCGAGATGGATAGAGGATTCTATATTCAGAGGGAATGACCTTGGATGCAACTGTGAGGCATGGCATCAGACAAGGCAAGTTGTACAGGTTGATGGGCAAGCCTATGTGTGGGTCCAGGGAGATCTTGGATGCAGTTTCAGTGTCAGTGACAGAGGGAGAGCGTGAGGCTTCTCTCAAGGTGAAACTGATAGATGAGGAGCATAGATATTCATATCAGAGTGCATCAGATGCAGCGGGGAAGTCTTCCAGTTCAGAGGGAGCAGCTGTAGAAGCAAATGATGTGCTTGATCTTGGTGGATGCTTCTCCAGAAGTACCCTTCCTCGCTAAGAGGGAGTTTGGAGAACTCCTGGAGGTATCAAGAGTACTCTTCATTCTTGGACCGAGAGTCAACAAACTTTCAATGTCTACCTTGGAGGATGCAGGATATGCTATCTTGTTACAAAGGGAGCACATATTTGTTTACCCAGTGGGAGCAGATTCTTGTGAACCTGTGTTGATGGGTCAGTAGAGTGGTATGCAGTATGTGGTCTGGGGCTAGCCCACCTTAGTTACATCGGGGTGGATCTCAGAGTCTTCTTCAGAGTCTGAGATGGACAAAGAGCGAGATGCTCAAAGGATGGATGAGGCACTAAGGAGTCAGTCCTCATATCAGAGGGATGAGCGAGAGGCTCATATAGGTACTAGTCAGAGATTGAGTTGGATCAGGCTCAGGAGCGAGATGAGATATCTCAGGACAGGGGGATCAGGTATAGGTTAGTGGATTCATTGATAATCAGCTTCAGAGGGAGCTTTGAGCAGGGTTTCAGAGGGAGTTTGGGACAAGGGTTAGTGTCAGAGGTAGAGAGACAACGAGAGGTTTCTCTCAAGGCGACATTGATGGAGGTAGATCATGGATCATTAGATCAGAGTGCAGCAGTGGCAACTAGTTCAGAGTTAGCAATTGCAGCGGCATGGGATGTGGATGATCTAGGAATTTACAGGACTTTCCTCGATAAGAGGGAGTGTTAGAGATAAATGTGTATCTTTGGATGTGTTTCATGTTCAAATGCCTAGCATGGAGTGTTAGATTTTCAAATTTTAATCAATATTATCTAGGATCTTATTTGAAAGAATGACAAGCACAACATAACACAATAGACACAAAGAATTTCCTCGGGGAAACCATAAAGGAGAAAACCCCGCAACTTCCTCAGAGATAGAATAGTCACCAATAAAATGTCAAAAGTAAAACCCCAAAATAAAGATGGTCTTCTGTAGCTCCTCTTCTTCTCCTCCTATGCGAACTTGTCTTCTCTCTCACTAATGCGAATTTCAATTGAGTGAGTGAGTGTTGTGTATAAATGAGAGAGCTCCATTCTCTATTTATACTTTAAATTTCACTTGACCTTTTCACTTACTAGGTCGGCCCCAGCTAAACATGACTGGCCGACTTCTCTAAGGGACTCAATAACCCTAATACAAATGACTCTAGGGGGATCTATTGTCCTGACTTACAATGGAGGATTTACCTTAATGACTTTACATGACCAAATGTAATAATGACATCTCCAACCAGAGCAATAAACATCTCCATCGGAGGTACAAATAAAATACAATATAAAAATACAAGTGAATATCTTCCGAAGTTACAATTACATTAACACTCCCTCTTATCTAGGAAGGTATTCTCTTGACACAGTCATCAACACATCTGGACACAAGTCTTCGTCGCTGGATCATCAATGCTGGAACATTATCATCAACACTGGATCATTGTCATCGCTATTGTTGCAATCCTCATCATGTCGATCATTGATTGGTGACATCTCTCGAATATACTCGTCATAGGAAGTTCTACAGAGCCAACCCTTTTTGATGCTGGATCTAGGCCTAGCCCTCATGTAGGTCTTCATCGTCTCTACGAGCAACCATCAAGTAGGTACAACTTTGGACCAATCATTACATTGCCTTGCAAACACCTGCGTCTCCTACTGTCGCCTCATCGTCTTCAGATCATCTCATCGTCACAGGGAGCACAACCCATATGCACATCACAATGTCTCCAGTATGGGAAGACTTTCCTACCACCATACGAGATCCAGTCTACCAACATGCGAGGACTTTCCTACCAGCATGTGAGACACAACACTTACATCAACCGACATGGGAGGACTTTCCTGCCACCATTTAGGAAAGGCTTAGCACTTACATCAACCGACATGGGAGGACTTTCCTACCACCATTTAGAAAAGGCTCCGACACTTACATCAACCGACATGGGAGGACTTTCCTACCACCATTCGGGAAAGGCCCCGACACTTACATCAACCGACATGGGAGGACTTTCCTACCACCATTCGGGAAAGGCTCGGCCCTTACATCTACCAACATAGGAGGACTTTCCGACCACTATGCGAGAATGGTCCATGTGCATCTATGCCTTCCGGACTCATCACTTCTGTTATCTCCCAAAATAAATTTGTCGTGTTGAGCCTTTTTAGATGATAGGATGTCATTTGAAAATTCATTTCTAAATTTCTTCAGGCTCATTGTTGATATCTTTATGCATGTAATAAAGTTTGAAAAGCATTAGATTGGGTTTTCATTTCAAAAATTTCAAAAGACATGTTTCGGTAGCTAAGCGCTTATTTAAAACGGTCCCTAAGCTACCGAAAGCCCTGCTTTCGGCAGCTTAAACGAAATTTTCGAGGATCTCCTAGCTATCGAAAGTGAAAGGACATACAGCATGAGTCAGGGGGCAGTTTTCGGTGGCTTGGGCGAATACGTCGGTGTTCATTAGCCACCGAAAGGTAAGTTTTTGGCAGCTTACAAGTCAAAACCAAAATTGTCCAAAGCTACCAAAAGCGGAGGCATTCTCAACACTTGCCGGCAGCTTACGTGGTCAAAGGTGAAATCATCAACTACCAAAATTAAGTCGATTTCAAATGGCGGAGATGTCTAATCAAGGGCTCAGATGTGAAAGCTAAAGGGGATTCATCATTCCTTAACTGCCGAAAAGAACAAAGAGCAGCGGATCGTGAGCTGATTAAGCATTCGGTGCAATCATGAATTGATCCCAGATCCACTAAAAACATCAAGTTAACTAGACAAATTGAGATGCTAAGAGATAGGAGGACCTTTCCTAAAACTCAGAAACAATCCAAGCTTGAAACCCTGGCAGCGACAGCAATTAGCATAGCTAATAGTTTGGATTCATCCCAGGATGAGGGAAAGTAGCAGAAGGAGGATTAAACAGAAGCCAACAAACACAGTTTTGTTAAATTTTGCAGGTTGATATCAAACAGAGTTTTCGGTAGCTTGGGTGAACATATTGATTGTTCATTAGCTACCAAAAGCCTAGTTTTTGGCAGCTTATCTCATAAGAAAAATCCTTCAAGCTAGGGGAAGGTCAGTTTTTGCAGTTTTGGTGGCTTAGGTGAACATGTCATATTGATTCATTAGCCACCAAAACAGAGCTTTCGGTAGCTAACAGAAATCAAGCTCAGACCTACTAGCTACCGAAAGCCGAAAAATCACAGGAAATTGCCATTTTTGCACAGATCCAAGTTTAATTATTCTAAAGGGCATGAGGATGGTTTCTAAGTGAAGGTTTTAAGTAATAGGATCTGTTTCAATGTGATGTTCCAGTTTTGAAGGTGCCAACAAGATGGAAATAATGAAGAAATGTGGCGTTTTTTACTGTCTCGAGTCATCATTTTCAAATGACGATTTTGAGCGTCTGGAGAATCTTTTTGCAAAACGCTCGGACGTTTTTGTTCCTAACATGTCAGAGAACAATAACCTCTCCCTGTTTTCCTACAGGTGTTGCAGATCGAGAGAATCGAATCCGTCACTGAGCCCCAATTTTTGGATCCCAGAATCTGCCTATTTAACACATGTTTTTGAAATGAAGGTCTTGGGTAAATGAAAGTGAATTTCAATAATCTGAGGGAGGTTTTTGCTCACAACGAGTCAATGGACAATAACCTATTTTGGTTTATACACAGGTGTCACAGAGTTGGAGAGTTGAACCCATCTCTGAGCCCCAGTTTTCAGTAGTTTCAGCAATTAATGGCGTTTTACGGTGCAGAGTCATCATTTTCAAATGATGATTCCGAGCGACTGGAGGATCATTCTGCAAAACGCTCGGAGGTTTTTCTTCCTAACACGTCAGAGAACAATAACCTCTCTCAGTTTTCCTACAGGTGTCACAGATTGGGAGAATCCAATCCATCTCTGAGTCCCATTTTTCAGCAGTTTGGCCAAGTTAAAAATGATTTTTCCTGGTTTGTTAAAAAATGATTTGAATCTTCTATCTTTAGGATTTTCATTCCAGCTTCTTAGGATCTGGGGGAAGATGTTGTAAAGGCTATAAGGCCTAGAATTCATGTAGAACAATGGCTGGATTTTGAAGACACTATTCTGCTGTAAATCGTGAAGACACTTTCTTTTAATATATTCAGTCTCCAAGCTTCTTTCATTGTTGTTATCAGATCTTCTTTTTATCTCTGTTCTATGTTTATGAGTTGAAGCTGTTTCTTTATCTCTGTTTAATGTCCTATGGTAACTGTCTTCTTACTTTTGACTATTAAGCAAGGATCTCATAAGCATTCACTGTTGATCAGTTGGCCCATCATATATATGTTTTTATGTATGTTTTGGTTATCTGATTACCTTCTTATCCTTTTGATTTACAACCTATTTGATAATAGCTCTCGAAGGCCTTGTATCATTTGAATGTATTTAAGACTGTCTTGAGTATGCTTCCAGCAAGTTTAGTTATTCATCTTGATCCACCTACGTATCCGGTATTGATAAAAAGGTTAAGTTACCAGGCTCCTTTGACTTACAGCCTAGAAGGACTCCTTGAGAGCTAACAAATTGGCGCCGTTGCCGGGGAGAGGAAGTTGAAACTAGTTTCCTTGAGAGAACGACATAAGGTCCTACTTTGATGATAGACAAAGTGTGGACGGTATTCTGGTTGTAATCATCTATTTGGTGACTCCATTGGAACGAAGTGGCTTCGAGAAGACCAAGTACCAGAGCAAATCCTCAAAGGCCACCAGCGACACCTGTTTCAGATCCTGAGCAGATTCTAAGGGGAGGAAGAGCTTCACAAAGACACATTTCTAGATCTAAAAGGGGAACCACATCAGGCACTTCTAGAGGTACTGCTTTTGTTCTATCAAAGGAATCTCCCTTTAAAGTTTTGCCTACTGAAACAGCTAGTTCACAGAATTTTTTTAGTAAATCAGAAGATTTGGAAGTTGAAGGATTCTCAACTAGTTTTGCTGTTGAAGATCCTATTCCTGAATCTGTCACCCAAGCTGATTTAAGAAAGGAAACCCTAGAATCCATCAAAGAAGAGGGCTCTTCTTCCTACCTGAATCCCTTATCAACTGAGTTTGAAGAGAGCTATCCTTTTGTTCATACTGATGTACTTGCCATTGAAAACATCTTGCAGAATCTTTTAGATCAGTGTGAAGAAAGATTGGCCTTGTTACTTGCACAGCCTCATAAGGATTCCTCTTTTCCCAATCAGCCCACAAAATCTTTTCACCTCAACTCTTGGTGACTCCTTTGTGTCAAACCCACCACTTCCATCACCACCTATACCTCCTCAGCTATCCCACACACCAACGATATCTTCTACTACCCTTTCCACACCTACAACCACCATGGCGACTCCACTGTCTAAAGATTGAAGGGTGACTCCACTGGGGATCCAAGTATGGAAGCCATTTTGGTTCGAAGGTTTGCCTTTTGTGACTTTTTAGATATAGCTGGTTCTCCAAACCAAATGCTTAGCAGAAGTGAATGGGAAGGCATTCTTCCTACGTTCAAAGGAAAAGATTGGGAGGTCCCAGCTTAGCATCTGCTGGATTTTCACAAGTTTGTTCATGAACATCAAATTGTGCATGAAGATGTCAAGATCAAGCTTTTTAGATATTCATTGAAGGGAGCAACCCTTGATTGGTGCAGATCTCTTCCAGCTTCAAGCATTGACTCATTTGCAAGTTTTCATTATGCTTTCCATTTGCTTTGTAAAGATGAATTTCCAGCTGAAAGCCTCTTTGAAGATTGCTGTGATGAATTTGAAAAGCATGTTCAACATAAAGTACTCTTTTCTTCTGATTGTGAAGATGAAAATTATGTTGTTAAGGAAGATCTTCATGATACAAATGATTATAATAGAAATTACATAGTTCTAGATGCAACAGACCTTATCTTTGTTGCATCTGCTGCCTTTGATTTACATGAAGAAACAGTTAGAGAAGAGAATTTTTCTGAACTTTTTCAAGAGGTTGCCTACGATATGTTTTCACTTGTGATTGGAGAGAAGGATCTTAAGATTGCTTGTCTTTCTTCGCAAGATACAGAGGTTTTCTGTTCACCTATTTTTGATAAGTATGCAGATGGAGAAGAGGAGATTTCTACATCAAATAATGTAGACTTGATTAGCAGTCCAATCAACTCACAGCTATTTTCAGATTTGCAGGAACCAGTTTGTGGCAGCCATATATCAGAGATTGAAGAAGATGCTTTTCATAAATATTCAAAGGTTTTAAATGACATTTATTTTGACAGTAAGTTTGTAGATACGTTTGACATCTTATCAAATGCATCTATTTTTCATAAAGACCAATTCATTTCTTTTGAGATCTCAGATGATAAAGAGCAGTCTACATTCAGTATTGAGATCAGTGAAGACAACCATCAGCAGCTGCACTACAGTCAGTTGGAACAACATTTTAAAGAGGTATTCCTTTATGATTTTAATGACCCTATTGCAAGCTACTTGGAATTTGTTAATAGCATTTGTGTGAAAGTATTTTTGTCAGATGAAAGTTGGCTTTATCATCTGTCCAAACCACTTTTTTGTTGGCTATGCATTTCATTATTTTTCTGGTCAAAATCAAGAGCAGGTTCAACAAATCAGTTTCTGACATGGCTTCATTGGAAACACGATGTCACTTGATAAGAAGCGGTGCAGTTAGCTAGAGTAGAATAGCATAGAAGAATAAGTTATTCATACGAGCATGTAGATTGCTTTCAGTTTTTTCGAATAAGCAGGTTACAAGCAGATTACAGGTTTGCAGAGGCCAGATGACTCCATAGGCCAATGGATGCAAGGCGTTGCTAGCAGGTTTACAGTTGAACATTGGTGGACAGATTGTAGAGATTCGGCGGCAGTTTAAATGACTCCGTGCCTAATGGAACACTAGACTAGGTTCTGTATTTTGTTTATCTAGGAAAGGCATTAGATCTGTGGTTCTTGAAACCTCACAGGTAGGCTTTCATCCCCGAGTTGGAGCCAGATGTTATCTCCCCAAATAAATTTGTCGAGTTGAGCCTTTTTAGATGATAGGATGTCATTTGAAAATTCGTTTCTAAATTTCTTTAAGCTCATTATTGATATCTTTGTGCATGTAATAAAGTTCGAAAAGCATTAGATTGGGTTTTCATTTCAAAAATTTCAAAAGACAGGTTTCTGTAGCTAAGCGCTTATTTAAAACGGTTCCTAAGCTATCGAAAGCCTTGCTTTCGACAGCTTAAACGAAAATTTCGAGGCTCTCCTAGCTACCAAAAGTGAAAGGACATACAGCGTGAGTCAGGGGGCAGTTTTCGGTGGCTTGGGCGAATACGTCGGTGTTCATTAGCCACCGAAAGGTAAGTTTTTGGAAGCTTACAAGTCAAAAGCAAAATTGTCCAAAGCTACCAAAAGTGGAGGCATTCTCAACACTTGTCGGCAGCTTATGTGGTCAAAGGTGAAATCATCGGCTACCAAAATTAAGTCGGTTTCAAATGGTGGAGATGTCTAATCAAGGGCTTAGATGTGAAAGCTAAAGGGGATTCATCATTCCTTAACTGCCGAAAAGAACAAAGAGCAGCGGATTGCGAGCTGATTAAGCATTCGGTGCAATCATGAATTGATCCCAGATCCACTAAAAACATCAAGTTAACTAGACAAATTGAGATGCTCAGAGATAGGAGGACCTTTCCTAAAACTCATAAACAGTCCAAGCTTGAAACCCTGGCAGCGGCAACAATTAGCATAGCTAACAGTCTGGATTCATCCCAGGATGAGGGAAAGTAGCAGAAGGGGGATTAAACAGAAGCCAGAAAACACAGTTTTGTTAAATTTTGCAGGTTGATATTGTTAGACAGAGTGCTCACTGAGAGTGGGTGGTGGTGAATCAGTGAGCCTAGACTTATTTGTCAATTTCAACTTTTTCAACAAATCTTATATCATTTCATATTCACTTCAATATCATATCATTTGCATTTCATATATGCATTTCATATAAATCAATAAACACCTACTCATTTTCATTAACACATTGCAAGAAGGACACAAGATATAGTTTTGTAATCTTTTGTATTTCATTCAACGGCTACAACTGTGAGGTAATTCAGCACCAACTGAAATAAAAGAGCACCAACTCTTTATCTAGGACCCAACCTAGTTCTTCTTAGATCTTACTAAGAAGTAGATACAAGACCCAACTTGCAAATCATATGTACATACATTATATTTCATTACAGTCATGTCTTTATCCACTTCATCTCATTCATCATTCCGTCCACCATGTCTTCATGAAATCAGTCCATCACTTTTATGTCCATGCATATCATCAGTATTCTACTTAGCATCTCTCCACATCTTCATCATTCTGGTCATAAGTCAACTTGAACACATCATCATCATATTTTGTCACTGTCTTTACTGTCTCAGCATGTCTTCATAATTCTGAGCTTACAAATTCTTGTATAACTGCTTTCAAACTTCAACCAGCATCTTGTTCAACACATTTGGATCATCAACAATCAGTCCATCTTTTTCATGCAGCCCTAGATCATCATTGCCCTAGTATAAGTATAAACTGTCCATAGCCACATATACTGTCCATAAATATATGGCTGCTCAGCATCATATCTCCATTAATGTTCAGCAAATTGGTCAAACCCCAAATATAACTTAAGTATGTTTTCACCAGTGTCTAAGCAATCATCAAATTCGATAAAATAAAAGGTGTCATGCTGCTGCTCACACCACCGAACTGCTCTTTCCCTGAACCATGTGAATTCCTCTACACCATCGAAATCTCCACTCTATTACTCTGCCTCAAAAGTTCAAAACAACGAATTTCTCATGCCCAGAAATATCACAAAGAAAAATAATTTCACTCCATGGGCTGCCCCTAAATCTGAGATATATAGAAATCTACTGCTGCAACCATCAAGCAAGCATCATGTGGTCATCAACCATCCAGCCCAGAAGTAAAAAGATATAAACCAAAAAGTTCTACTGCTGCTCCAGCTCTGAGACTGTCCTCATTTCTTCAAACCCACGAAATCAGAGCCACTCTCTATCCTCCACCAGCTCCACAAATTTTCCCAATCTCTTTGGTGTAAAAACTTGTGTATATATATGTAAAATTGTGGAGGAAAAAATAATTGTTTTAGCTGGCCGACCTGTCCAATTTAAGACAATTAAATTTTATCATCAATTACTATTTTATTTCCATATTAACTTGAAGCCGAATTGTCATTAGTTTTTACTTCCACTTCCATGATTTTCTCATTCAACATAAATATGTATTTGATTTAGTTTTCCACGTTGTCATCATTTTCTTTTATTTAATTTTGATGCCAATACATGGCCTTCTTTCCTGCCAGGGCCATCAAGCATGCACCCATGCTACCTTAAAACCTGCCCGCAAGGTCCTTCTATAAGAGCCCGCAGCAAGCCTCAAGTGGTGCCTGCATGCCTCATCAAGGATGCCCGCACCTGCCATAGGAGATGCCCTCAATGTCTGACCTGGAGGTGCCCGCAAGGGTTGTTTAAAACTTTAACCCTTCAAAAGAGAACACACAGCTTTGGTTAAGTGTGCCCACAAGGTTTAGATGGTGTGCCCTAATGGGGGTTTTGCCCTTCAAAAACTGACCACGCAGCTGTCAATTCAAATGCCCAAGAGTGACTTCGAGGAGTGCCCGCAATGGTTTTCATTATGCATATCTTCTTGCCATTTTCATGCTCGCAAGCTTATGCTTGCTTGGCATATGCATTGTCCACATCATCCTTGCCATCTCCAAGCCATCTTGCCATGTGTCCTTTGTCCACCTCATTATCTAGGGTTTTAGGGCCAATTCCAAATGACCACAGTATGGGTCATTTGGCTCAGGTGTGCCAATGCCCATCACCTTCATGCCAAGTCATCAATCATGCTTTCTTCTTTGTCCATGTCACCCAATGTCATGTCCTCAAGCTTCTTTGTCATTAATGTTGTCATCAATGACAACTATATTCATCAGATATCAAACAGAGTTTTCGGTAGCTTGGGCAAACATATTGATTGTTCATTAGCTACCAAAAACCTAGTTTTCAGCAGCTTATCTCATAAGAAAAATCCTTCAAGCTAAGGGAAGGTCAGTTTTTGCAGAATCGGTGGCTTAGGCGAACATGTCAGATTGATTCATTAGCCATTGAAACAAAGCTTTCGGTAGCTAACAAAAATCAAGCTCAAACCTACTAGCTACCGAAAGCCTAAAAATCACAGGAAATTGCCATTTTTGCACAGATCCAAGTTTTATCATTCTAAAGGGCATGAGGATGGTTTCTAAGTGAAGGTTTTAATTAATAGGATCTGTTTCAATGTGGTGTTCCAGTTTTGAAGGTGCCAGCAAGATGGAAATAATGAAGAAATGTGGCGCTTTTTACTGTCCCGAGTCATCATTTTCAAATGACGATTCTGAGCGTCTGGAGAATCTTTTTTGCAAAACGCTCGGAGGTTTTTGTTCCTAACATGTCAGAGAACAATAACCTCTCCCCGTTTTCCTACAGGTGTGGCAGATCGAGAGAATCGAATCCGTCACTGAGCCCCAATTTTCGGATCCCAGAATCTGCCTGTTTAACACATGTTTTTGAAATGAAGGTCTCGGGTAAATGAAAGTGAATTTCAATAATCCGAGGGAGGTTTTTGCTCACAATGAGTCAATGGACAATAACCTATTTTGGTTTATACACAGGTGTCACAGAGTTGGAGAGCTGAAGCCATTTCTGAGCCCCATTTTTCAGTAGTTTCAGCAATTAATGGCGTTTTACTGTGTAGATCATCATTTTCAAATGATGATTTTGAGCAACTGGAGGATCATTCTGCAAAACGCTCGGTGGTTTTTCTTCCTAACACGTTAGAGAACAATAACCTCTCTTAGTTTTCCTACATGTGTCACAGATTGGGATAATCAAATCCATCTTTGAGCCCCATTTTTCAGCAGTTTGGCCAAGTTAAAAATAATTTTTCCTGGTTTGTTAAAAAACGGTTTGAATCTTCTATCTTTAGGATTTTGAATCCAGCTTCTTAGGATCTGGGGGAAGATGTTGTAAAGGCTATAAGGCCTAGAACTCATGTAGAACAATGGTTGGATTTTGAAGACACTATTCTGCTATAAATCGTGAAGACACTTTCTTTTAATATATTCAGTCTCCAAGCTTCTTTCATTGTTGTTATCAGATCTTTTTATCTCTGTTCTATGTTTATGAGTTGAAGCTGTTTCTTTATCTCTGTTTAATGTCCTATGGTAACTGTCTTCTTACTTTTGACTACTAAGCAAGGATCTCATAAGCATTCACTGTTGATCAGTTGGCCCATCATATATATGTTTTTATGTATGTTCTGGTTATCTGATTACCTGCTTATCCTTTTGATTTACAACCTATTTGATAATAGCTCTCGAAGGCCTTGTATCATTTGAATGTATTTAAGACTGTCTTGAGTATGCTTCCAGCAAGTTTAGTTATTCATCTTGATCCACCTACGTATCCGGTATTGATAAAAAGGTTAAGTTACTAGGCTCCTTTGACTTACAGCCTAGAAGGACTCCTTGAGAGCTAACAAATTGGCGCCGTTGCCGAGGAGATGAAGTTAAAACTTGTTTCCCTGGGAGAACGACATAAGGTCCTACTTTGATGATAGACAAAGTGTGGACGGTATTCTGGTTGTAATCATCTATCTGGCAACTCCATTGGAACGAAGTGGCTTTGAGAAGACCAAGTACCACAACAAATCCTCAAAGGCCACCAGCGACACCTATTTCAGATCACGAGCAGATTGTAAGGGGAGGAAGAGCTTCACAAAGACAGATTTCCAGATCTAAAAGGGGAACCACATCAGGCACTTCTAGAGGTACTGCTTCTGTTCTATCAAAGGAATCTCCCTTTAAATTTTCGCCTACTGAAGCAGCTAGTTCACAGAAAATTATAAGTAAATCAGAAGATTTGGAAGTTGAAGGATTCTTGACTAGTTCTGCTGTTGAAGATCCTATTCCTGAATCTGTCACCCAAGCTGATTTAAGAAAGGAAACCCTAGAATCCATCAAAGAAGAGGGCTCTTCTTCCTACCTGAATCCCTTATCAATTGAGTTTGAAGAGAGCTATCATTTTGTTCCTACCAATGTACTTGCCATTGAAAACATCTTGCAGAATCTTTTAGATCAGCGTGAAGAAAGATTGGCCTTGTTACTTGCACAACCTCATATGGATTCCTCTTTTCCCAATCAGCCCACAAAATCTTTTCACCTCAACTCTTGGCAACTCCTTTGGGTCAAACCCACCACTTCCATCACCACCTATACCTCCTCAGCTATCCCACACACCAATGATATCTTCTGCTACCCTTTCCACACCTAGAACCACCATGGCGACTCCACTGTCTAAAGATTGAAGGTTGACTCCACTGGGGATGCAAATATGGAAGCCATTTTGGCTCGAAGGTTTGCCTTTTGTGACTTTTCAGATATAGCCGGTTCTCCAAACCAAATGCTTAGCAGAAGTGAATGGGAGGGCATTCTTACTACATTCAAAGGAAAAGATTGGGAGGTCTCAGCTTAGCATCTGCTGGATTTTCACAAGTTTGTTCATGAACATCAAATTGTGCATGAAGATGTCAAGATCAAGCTTTTCAGATATTCATTGAAGGGAGCAGCCCTTGATTGGTGCAGATCTCGTCCAGCTTCAAGCATTGACTCATTTGCAAGTTTTCATTATGCTTTCCATTTGTTTTGTAAAGATGAATTTCCAGCTGAAAGCCTCTCTGAAGATTGCTGTGATGAATTTGAGAAGCATGTTCAGCAGAAAGTACTCTTTCTTCTGATTGTGAAGATGAAAATTATGTTGTTAAGGAAGATCTTCATGATACAAATGATTATAATAGAAATTACATAGTTCTAGATGCGACAGACCTTATCTCTGTTGCACCTGCTGCCTTTGATTTACATGAAGAAATAGTTAAAGAAGAGAATTTTTCTGAACTTTTTCAAGAGGTTGCCTACGATATGTTTTCACTTGTGATTGGAGAGAAGGATCTTAAGATTGCTTGTCTTTCTTCGCAAGATACAGAGGTTTTTTGTTCACCTATTTTTGATAAGTATGCAGATGGAGAAGAGCAGATTTCTACATCAAATAATGTAGATTTGATTAGCAGTTCAATCAACTCACAGCTATTTTCAGATTTGCAGGAACCAGTTTTTGGCAGCCATATATCAGAGGTTGAAGAAGATGCTTTTCATAAATATTCAAAGGTGTTAAATGACATTTATTTTGATAGTAAGTTTGTAGATACATTTGACATCTTATCAAATGCATTTATTTTTCATAAAGACAAAGTCATTTCTTTTGAGATCTCAGATGATAAAGAGCAATCTACATTCAGTATTGAGATCAGTGAAGACAACCATCAGCAGCTGCACTACAGTCAGTTGGAACAACATTTTAAAGAGGTATTCCTTTATGATTTTAATGACCCTATTGCAAGCTACTTGGAATCTATGAATAGCATTTGTGTGAAAGTATTTTTGTCAGATGAAAGTTGGCTTTATCATCTGTCCAAAGCACTTTTCTGTTGGCTATGCATTTCATTATTTTCCGGGTCAAAATCAAGAGCAGGTTCAACAAATCAGTTTTTGACATGGCTTCATTGGAAGCACGATGTCACTTGATAAGAAGCGGTGCAGTTAGCTAGAGTAGAGTAGCATAGAAGAATAAGCTATTCATACGAGGACGTAGATTGTTTTCAGTTTTTTCGAATAAGCAGGTTACAAGCAGATTACAGGTTTGCAGAGGCCAGATGACTCCATAGGCCAATGGATGCAAGGCGTTGCTAGCAGGTTTACAGTTGAACATTGGTTGACAGATTGCAGAGATTCGGTGGCAGTTTAAATGAATCCATGCCCAATGGAACACTAGACTAGGTTCTGTATTTTGTTTATCCAGGAAAGGCATCAGATCTGTGGTTCTTGAAACCTCACAGGGAGGCTTTCATCTCTGAGTTGGAGCCAGATGTTATCTCCCTAAATAAATTTGTCAAGTTGAACCTTTTTAGATGATAGGATGTCATTTGAGAATTCATTTATAAATTTCTTAAGGCTCATTGTTGATATCTTTATGCATGTAATAAAGTTTGAAAAACATTAGATTGGGTTTTCATTTCAAAAATTTGAAAAGACAGGTTTCTGTAGCTAAGTGCTTATTTAAAACGGTCCCTAAGCTACCTGCTTTCGGTAGCTTAAACGAAATTTTCGAGGCTCTCCTAGCTACCGAAAGTGAAAGGACATATAGCGTGAGTCAGGGGGCAGTTTTCGGTGGCTTGGGCGAATACGTCGGTGTTCATTAGCCACCGAAAGAGAAGTTTTTGGCAGCTTACAAGTCAAAAGCAAAATTGTCGAAAGCTACCAAAAGCGGAGGCATTCTCAACACTTGCCGGAAGCTTATGTGGTCAAAGGTGAAATCATCGGCTACCAAAATTAAGTTGGTTTCAAATGGTGGAGATGTCTAATCAAGGGCTCAGATGTGAAAGCGAAAGGGGATTCATCATTCCTTAACTGCCGAAAAGAACAAAGAGCAGCGGATCGCGAGCTGATTAAGCATTCGGTGCAATCATGAATTGATCCCAGATGCACTAAAATCATCAAGTTAACTAGACAAATTGAGATGCTAGAGATAGGAGAACCTTTCCTAAAACTTAGAAACAGTCCAAGCTTGAAACCCTGGCAGCGGCAGCAATTAGCATAGCTAACAGTCTGGATTCATCCTAGGACGAGGGAAAGTAGCAGAAGGAGGATTAAATAGAAGCCAGAAAACACAGTTTTGTTAAATTTTGCAGGCTGATATCAAACAGAGTTTTCGGTAGGTTGGGCGAACATATTGATTTTTCATTAGCTACCAAATACCCAGTGCCATAAGAAAAATCCTTCAAGCTAAGGGAAGGTCAATTTTTGCAGTTTCGGTGGCTTAGGCGAACATGTCAGATTGATTCATTAGCCACCAAAACATTGCTTTCGGTAGCTAACATAAATCAAGCTCAAACCTACTATCTACCGAAAGCCTAAAAATCATAGGAAGTTGCCATTTTTGCACAGATCCAAGTTTTATCATTCTAAAGGGCATGAGGATGGTTTCTAAGTGAAGGTTTTAATTAATAGGATCTGTTTCAATGTGATCTTCCAGTTTTGAAGGTGCCAACAAGATGGAAATAATGAAGAAATGTGGCGTTTTTTACTGTCCCGAGTCATCATTTTCAAATGACGATTCTGAGCGTCTGGAGAATCTTTTTGCAAAACGCTCGGAGGTTTTTGTTCCTAACATGTCAGAGAACAATAACCTCTCCCCGTTTCCTACAGGTGTTGCAGATCGAGAGAATCGAATCTGTCACTGAGCCCCAATTTTCGGATCCCAGAATCTACCTGTTTAACACATGTTTTTGAAATGAAGGTCTCGGGTAAATGAAAGTGAATTTCAATAATCTGAGGGAGGTTTTTGCTCACAACGAGTCAATGGACAATAACCTATTTTGGTTTATACACAGGTGTCACAGAACAATAACCTCTCTCAGTTTTCCTACATGTGTCACAGATTGGGAGAATCGAATCCATCTCTGAGCTCCATTTTTCAGCAGTTTGGCTAAGTTAAAAATGATTTTTCCTGGTTTGTTAAAAAACGGTTTGAATCTTCTATCTTTAGGATTTCGAATCCAGCTTCTTAGGATCTTGGGGAAGATGTTGTTAAGGCTATAAATCCTAGAACTCATGTAGAACAATGGTTGGATTTTGAAGACACTATTCTGCTGTAAATCGTGAAGACACTTTCTTTTAATATATTCAGTCTACAAGCTTCTTTCATTGTTGTTATCAGATCTTCTTTTTATCTCTGTTCTATGTTTATGAGTTGAAACTGTTTCTTTATCTTTGTTTAATGTCCTATGGTAACTGTCCTCTTACTTTTGACTATTAAGCAAGGATCTCATAAGCATTCACTGTTGATCAGTTTTCCCGTCATATATATGTTTTTATGTATGTTCTGGTTATTTGATTACCTTCTTATCCTTTTGATGTACAACCTATTTGATAGCTCTTGAAGGCCTTGTATCATTTGAATGTATTTAAGACTGTCTTGAGTATGCTTCCAGCAAGTTTAGTTATTCATCTCGATCCACCTACGTATCCGGTATTGATAAAAAGGTTAAGTTACAAGGCTCCTTTGACTTACAGCCTAGAAGGACTCCTGGAGAGCTAACAACTTCCTCTTGGAAGGAACCTCAATCTGAAGAACACCAAGCTTCTCTCTGAAGTACTCGAACTTCACTCTAGCTAGCGGCTTGGTCAACACATCAGCTATCTGTTCGATTGTCCCCACATACCGGAGCTTCACTGCTCCTCTCTGCACCATATCCCTGATATAGTGATACTTGATCTCAATGTGCTTCGACTTGTCATGGAACACGGGGTTCTCAGACAACTTCACACAACTCTGGTTGTCACTGAATATACAAGTCGCCTGTAATTGGAGATCAAACAAATCAGATAGTAGCTTGCTAAGCCACACTGCCTCACAGCTAGCCGAACAAGCTGCAACATACTCTGCTTCTGCTGTACTCAGTGCCACGCAGGACTGCTTCCTACTAAACCAAGAGATCATACCGGATCCCATACTGAAGCAACATCCCGAAGTGCTCTTCCTATATGCGGCATTGCCTGCCCAATCCGAATCAACATAACCCTGCAGGTTAATCTTCTAATTTGTGTCATACTTGAGCCCATAATCAACTGTACCCTTCAGGTACGTCAATATATGCTTTGCAGCAACCAGGTGAACTTGTCTCAGATCCGTCAGGAACTAGCTCAATGTGTTCACAACAAAGCATATGTCATGTCTCGTATTCATTAGGTACATCAATGACCCAATCATCTGATGATACATCGTGGCATCAACTGACTCTGATGAAGCATCGCATAGTAGCTTCAAGTTCGATGCCATAGGTGTGGGCATAGCCTTGTAGTCCATCATTCCGCACGCCTTCAGAATCTCCATTGTATAATTCCCTTGTCCAAGGAAGATCCCGTCTGTATTCTGCCACACCTCCATGCCTAGGAAATAATGCATCATACCCAGGTCCTTCATCTTGATCTCTGCGGCAAGTTTCCTCTTTGTATTTGCAATGAGCCCATCCTCTCCTGTTACAAATAGGTCATCTACATAAAGTAGAAGTATCACTGGATTTCCCACTTCAACCTTGTAGTAAAGGTTCGAATCTGCTTTACTCTTGGTAAAGCCCAAGCTTATCAGGAAACTATCCATCTTGCCGTACCACGTTCTGGATGCTTGTTTCAATCGGTACAAGGCCTTCTTCAATTTGCACACATGAGTCTTCTTGTCATGTGTCTCAAATTCGAGTGGTTGCTCCACGTACACTTCCTCTTCTACTACACCATTCAAGAATGTTGTGTTGACATCCATCTGGTGTACCTTCCATTTGTCACTACAGCCAATGCAAGTATTGATCTGATGGAAGTGTATTTGGCTACAGGTGCAAATGTCTCCTCATAATCTATGCCTTCCTTCTGGGAGAAGCCACGTGCCACAAACCTTGCCTTGTGTTTTTCTATGCTGCCATCTGCAGCATGCTTGATCTTGTAGATCCACTTGGAAGTCACAACAGACTTCCCTTCTGGCTTAGGAACTACATCCCAGACATCATTCTTCATTATCGACTGGCTCCTCGATCATGGCATCCTTCCATTCTTTCTTCTCTGCTGCTTCCTCATAGTTGGAAGGTTCTTTGTCAATGATGTCGCACAACAGGGCTACATAATTGGAGTATGGCCTAGGTCTCTTGCTTTCTCTGTGCATCCCCTCTGGAGCGCCATACCTCTCAGCATCTTGTATTGCCTCTCGTACCCATGCTGACTTCCTCTTGTGAGAGTTCTTCTCACGGGGTGGATTTATAGGTTCTTCCATCTTGCGGTCTTCGTTATCTCCCGGAATCGCTTCGTCCATTATTGCATCTCTGGTCCTTGAAACTTCATGTTCTTTAGTGTCTTCAATAGGTAACTTTCTGGATTTGTTGTAGGCCGAGTCTTTGTCAAATGTCACGTCTCTGCTGATGTCGATCTTCTTCAATCCTGGGAAGTATATTCGGTAGGCCTTCTAACTTTCACTGTATCCCATGAATATACCCTTCTTTCCCGAATGATCTAGCTTCGTCCTCTTCTCCTTCGTAATGTGTATGTAAAGTGGGTAGCCAAATATCCTGAGATGGCCGACTTCTGGTTTCTCACCGGAGAATACTTCTTCTAGAGTCTTGTTTTCTAGTACTCTATGAGGAGTACGATTCTGTACATACACAACTGTCCTCGCGGCTTCTCCCCATAGGCGCATCGGAAGATCTTGGTCATGAAGCATTGCTCTTGTTGCTTCCATTATTGTTCTATTCTTCCTTTCTGCAACGCCATTCTGTTGTGGATTGTATGGAGTGGTCAACTCCCTCTTAATCCCAGATTCTCTGCATAGGTTCTTGAAATCTTCTGCTGTGAACTCTTTGGCATTATCTGATAAAAAAGTATTTATTCTTTTCTCCGTGTGGTTTTCTATCAAGGCTTTAAATTCCTTGAACTTGCTGAGTACTTCATCTTTGCTCTTCAAGAAGTATATCCAAGTTTTACGGGAAAAGTCATCAATAAATGAAACATAATATGCATACCCACTCAATGAACAGGATGACATAGGACCGCATACATCGGAGTGGATGATTTCCAATATTCCTTTTGCTTTGCTTTCGCTACTTGGAAATGCCTTCTTCACGTTCTTTCCCTTTGCACATCCTTTGCAAACGCCTTCATGCTTCGACTGGATTTCTGGAAGTCATTCAACCGCTTTGCTTGCAATGGGTAGTGCCCTATAGTGCACATGTGCAAGCCCTCAATGCCATAGTTCACTTGGCTCCATGGAGTCATGGACCAAGGCTTGTTTAGGTTGGCCCTTCAATTTGTACAAACCTCACTCTTGCTCTCCAATCACAACTGCATCATCTATAGTTTTTCCCTTTGGCCACATTAGGACTTGGCCATCAACAAATGCAACCTTCATACCTTTTGCATCTAGTGCTGATATGGAGAAAAGGTTCTTCTCGAGTCCTGGAACCTATTGGACATCCTTCATCTTCAGAGACTTGCCAGAGTCTAGCCTGTATGAAGCTTCTCCACTTCCTTTTATGGGGTATTGGTAGTCATCCCCAAGTTTCACCTTGTGGGGTGACTCATGTTCAGACAGTTTCATGAAGGATTCTTTATATCCTATCATATGCTTGGAAGATCCACTGTCTACAAGCCAATCATTACTTCCATGTGTGACAGTGCTCGTGAGTGCTGATATCAGAACATACTCTTTGTCACTAGAAGATTCATCACTTTCTTCTCTGGCTCTCTTCCTTGGAGGTTCATCATGTTCTGTAGTGTGAGCATGGTGCCTTTTCTTGTTGTGGGAGCCACTTTTGTTTCTGGGACAATCTCTGGAGTAGTGTGCCTTCTCATCGCATATATAACATCTAACAGTAGATAGATCTCTCTTAAATGTTCTAAAGTTATCCCTTTGAATTTGGTGGTGGTGCTTCTCCCTCTTACTGTGATGGTTCTCCCTCTTGTTATTATTCCTCCTGGAGTGCGCTGTGAGAGCTTGATCATCGTTTGCTCCCATCTTCTCTTCTCGAGCTACAAGTTGAGCTTCTTCTTGTGAGCATTCCTCCCACAGCCTACTCAATGTGATTAACTTCTTTCTAGCACAAATCCCTTGAATGAAAGAGTCCCATGATCTAGGGAGACCATTCAAGGTGGTCGGCACAATTTCTCCATCTTCTACATTTTCTCCTACAACTTCAAGTTGCTCGTTGATTTGAGAGACCCTTGTAAAGTAAGACTGCATTGTCTTTGCATTTTGTATCTTCACATTGTTGGATTTTGTACAACTTCGGAAGATATTATTTATTATATTTTATTGTACCATCATTGTACTTTGTTATACCTCCTAAGGGAGAAGAACATTATGTGAACACATGAAAGAATCAATGTAAGTCTTGGGGTGCAAAAGTAATTAATAAAATATTTATTGCCCCCAAAGACAAGTCGGCCCCATAAGGGAGTTTTCCAGTTTCGCACATGTATAAATATGAGGCTTGTGCACCTCATTATCTCATTCTCACACTTGTGAAGTGCGCATCACTTGGAGGAGCAGATTTTCGCATCACTAGAAGGAGGTTTATTTGGGTTGGTTACTTGTGAAAGATACTTTCACTTTCTCTCTCTTTCTTCATTTGTACTCTGATCTCAGAATTATCATCTCTCTGCGAAGGTTGCTGGGTTTTCTCCCTATTGGGTTTCCCAGGGTAAAACTTTGTGTTGTTGTTTTGTGCTTTGTCTGACTTCTAGTGATCTTGGTAATGCATTTATGTTTTATGCTATGAATGTATGAAATTTAACACACATTCTTCAACTGGTTCCTCAAGGTCATGTTTCGATTTATATTCTTCCCTTCAAATAACTTGGTCAAGGCATCAAACATCTCTTTAGGTGTCTTCAAGGATGACACATGTGGGATGAGATGATCCTTCATAGAATCTGCAATGATCCTCTTGGCCTTAACCAAGTTCTTCTTGTGTAAGGCTTTAGCCTCATCTCCCTTTCGTACTGGAACCTCTTCATTCACATATGTGTCCAATTCATTCTCTTCAAGGACAAGTGTAATCCTATACTTCCATGCTCGGAAGTTATCACCCCCTTCAAGCTTATCATCAAGCTTGGTGTGGTGAGACATCTTTAATGAGAAATTCAAATGGAAATAGAAAAGCTTTTAGGTCTTACCATTTTAATTTGCTGAAACTGGTTCTGGAGCTGGCTGGCCCTAGGGTTTGTCAGAGAAACCTTAATTTTCCAAACTTGGAATTTGGAACTTCTAATTGAACATATAGATGCGCCTCCTCAAGGCGAGTTGCCCAATGTAGTCACTTCCCCAAATCAGTGAACATAAACCCAAAATATTTGATGCCCTAGTTTTCCTCCGGTAGTAGTGACGGGCCAAAAAATGAAAATTCTCGGAATCAACTTCTACTTCTATAGAAAGATGTGCCCTCCTTGGGCGAGTTAGCCTAGCCTCTTTTTGTTGATGATCTGTGGAGAGAAGTCCAAAAATTAAGAAGCCCTAGCTTCCGCAGCTGCACAGTGTCTTCTTTTCAGGTTAGCTCTGATACCATGTTAGATTTCAACTTTTAATCGATATTATCTAGGATCTTATCTGAAAGAATGACAAGCACAACATAACACAATAGACACAAAGAATTTCCTCGGGGAAACCATAAAGGAGAAAATCCTGCAACTTTCTCAGAGATAGAATAGTCACCAATACAATGTCAAAAGTAAAACCCCAAAATAAAGATGGCCTTCTGCAACTTCTCTTCTTCTCCTTCCATGCGAGAGCTCCACTCTCTATTTATACTTTAACTTTCACTTGACCTTTTCACTTACTAGGTCGGCCCCAACTAAACCTGACGGGATGACTTCTCTAGGGGACTCAATAACCCTAAAACAAATGACTCTAGGGGGATCTATTGCCCCGACTTACAATGTTGGATTTACCTCAATGACTTTACATGACCAAATGTAATAATGACATCTCCAACCGGAGGAATAAACATCTCCGTCGGAAGTACAAATAAAATACAATAATAAATACAATAAAAATATACAAGTGAATATCTTCCGAAGTTAGAATTACATTAACATGGAGGTGCATTTTCAGTATAGGCATTAGGATGGGGTAGAGGGTGAGATGCACTCTACCAGGTGTCATGAATCTAGCGATGGATAGTTCCAGAGCTTTCAGTGTGATTTGCCTTACCCATGCAATATTTTGCATGCAACCTTTTTAATTAAAAAGCATGCAAAAGCGAGGATTTTGCATGCACTCATATTAGGGTTTTGGAAACCCTAATTAGCTAGTGAGTTAATATAAGGAGGCAACGGGTCACCAGAAAGGGTTATTCCGTATTTTCTTCAGAGAGTGAGGAGATTCAGAGTGAGGGCACACTTGTGCATGCAGAGGGTGCATTCTTGAGAGGAGCGACCTGTCTGCAGAGGGAGAGAGTGAGTGGATCCGAGAGGGATCAATACTTGCTTGATCTAAGGCACTGAGGAACCATTTGACTGTGCAGTGAGTCTACTTGCATAGAGGGAGCTTAGAGATTGAGCTAGGGCGACTTCACAAAGGAGAGGGGCGCACTTCCAGAGGAGAGGGGGCGCACTTGTTAGTGGGGACGTTCTTCTTGAGGCCAGGAGGGACGAGAGAAGCAGAGAGGTTCTTCTTCAGTGATTGAGGAGGACTAGATCAGATCTTGTCAGAGATTGACAAATATCTAGAGAGGGATGACTTCAGAGTAGTGGAGGGGGGCGCACTTCTCATGGAGAGGGGGCACACTTCATACTGAGAGGTTGCAACATTTCTTCGGTGATTGAGCAGATCAGAGCAAAGACAGTTAGAGACCTTCCAGAGATTGGGTGAAGCTGAGATCAGAGATCAGTCAATACAGAGTAGTTGGTTCATATCGTCAGAGCAACAACTGCAGCTGCATGTAGATTCAGGGCTTGCCCCTTTAGGTTTCTTTACCCTTATATTTTTTATTGTTCTACTCCTATTTATATGCTCTGGCTCAAGATTGAAGAAAGCCCTCAGCAACTGTTTTTTCCCCATTGGGGTTTCCAGGATATATTGTTGTCCATTGTGTGATTGCTGTAGTTGATAAGTATATTCCGTATGCCTTGCTCTTTAAGTATATTGCTTTCATTATTACTTCTCTAGCTTAGAGAAGTGGGATTGTTATGCATGAGGCTTGCTGTGAATTGAGGCCGAGTTGGGATTGAGATTTCCAGAGCCAGTACTGACTTCTAGAAAATTATCACCCTTCAGCCTCGTTTCCCTTCGCACTCCATCAGGAATTCGAGGGGACCTCTTCCTTGATCTTGACGTATATATCTCGCATTACTCCACCCTTGGAGAGGTCATTCTTCTGGGTGACTTCAACTCCCGCACCAGATGCTTACAGGTACCCCTTCATGACAGAATCGAGGATGTCCTTTTCCTCCTGGAATTAGAGTTGAAGTCCGTGGGTCTTCATAAAAGTTCGCAGGACAGGTTTGGCCCCCTCACAGGTTATGGGGGGCATTTTTACAACTATGTGAGTCTCATGGTTTATTGATCTTGAACGTGGTCCCTTGTTTCTCGGGTTCATGAGACTTTACATGCTTCCCCCATAGTAAGGGGGGGGGAAGTGTGGTAGATTATGTCATGACCAACTAGGATCTCCTCCCACGTTTTCAACGCTTCTCAGTATCCAGTCTCCTTTTGGCAGACCATGCTCTCCTCACCTTCTCCCTCTCTACATCCTCCCCTTCTCCCCCCACTCCCATTCCACCCCGCCACCTTCCTTTTTGATAGAGTTTACATCGACTCCTCGACCACCTGCCTTAAGGAGTTGCTCCCCCCCATTTGCCACTTCAAGTCATTGGACACAACCACAAACAAATAAGAGATTCTCTCCACAGTCCTTAAGGAGGTATCCTTGGACTCTTACCCCCATTCTACTCGTCAACGCACCCATAAGCCCACCTCGAGCTCCTGCCCCATGAATTGCTAGTTTAATGATGAATGCAAATACTTGCACAAACAACTTCGTTTCACCCTTACACATGACACTCCATCCTCCCCTAGCCTCTGCAAAGCCTGCCGTAGACTCCATCGTAAAAAGCGAACATTTTTCTCTCGAAGGAGACGTGAACTTTGTGGAGCCCTTCGCCACTCCCCAAATGCCATCTGGCGGGCCCTTTTTTGTAAACACCAAGTCATTCCACCTGACCTTGACCCCCAAACCATGTTTTCCCACACAACCTCCCTTTACAACATCCCTGAACAACCCCCAACCTGCATCCCCACCCCCAACCTGCATCCCCTCTCCTCCCTCCTTCTACCACTTTTTCTCCGAGTGGGACATTAGGAGAGTAGTCAGAGCTGAGTACCAACATATCAACAGACGAGGAAGGTCTTTAGGCCGAATTCCTGAAGCATGGCATCCAATCTCTTTATTCCTATATTGTTGATTTATTTAACCATGTGGTTTGTTCTGGATTCCCCCCTACCTAGGCAAGACACATCATCCATCCATCCACAAGTTAGGGAGTAGTTTGATCCAAACAATCACTGGACTATCATGATGGGCCATACATTCTTTTAAGCTCTACACCACAGTCTTACATTAGTGGCTTTCTGAGGTGCTGGAGAGTCGGCATCTTAGAGCTAGAGGACAAGCTAGTTTTTGCCCGGACTGCCAGACGACTGATCACATCTTCATGCGTTGAGCTGTTATTGAGGAGGCTCGTCATTGCTCTTTGAAAGTTTACAGTGGCTTTGTAGACTTCCGGAAAGCATTTGACACAGTGTTGAGGGAGGCATTATTCTAGAGACTCCACAACATTGACATATCTAAAACCCTCCTGGTTGCCATCATGAGATTGTATGAGGTAGTGGTGGGACGCCTTAGGATATGACACAACCTTTCCTACATCCAGAGTACCATTGGGGTAAAGCAGGGTTGTCCCCTCTCATCGACCCTCTTGGGATATATATTGATGAGCTGGAGTCTTTCCTCCATGAGCACATCTAGGAGGGGGTTGGTTGCCTTATACATCAGGTGTTGATCTCCCTTCTCCTTTTTGCAGATGACTTGGTGCTGTTGGCCTCTACTCCTGAGGGCCTACAATGACAACTTGATACCTTGGCCAACTTTTGTCACCTTCGACAGTTGACAGTCAATCTAGGTAAAACCAAGGTTATGGTCTTCAATGCATCGACAGGTTCTCTTACAAACTTACATTTTTACTTCTAGGGGGAAGAGATCGAGATCACCACATCTTACATTTACTTGGGAGTATAGTTCATGGGGCCTCATTTTGGCATGCGACAAGCCCTCCAGCTTCGACTCAATAAAGGATACGGTTCCCTAGACCTCATCGAGAGACAATGCTTCCAGAACCATTTCTAGGACTTATCGTCCAAACTCTATCTCATGGAGGCGATCATTAGACGCACAGTTCTCTATGCCTCCGAGATTTGGGGATCAAGCTTGGTGCAGACAGATTGGGCCCAAATGGAGAGAGTTCAGACCTTCCTTCTCAAGTGCATCATCCAATGCAAGCGCACTGTTCCTTAACCCATTATCTAGGCAGAGTTCGGTGTCCACCCCTTCCGCCTTGAGGTCATCTTTCGCTTGATCTCTTTCCTTCATAGGGCCAGATCTTTCAGAGACTCTGCCACTGGGATAGAGAGGTACCACTACCTTGCACTCTGCTCCTCGAAGGCCCTTGCTTCCCCCATAGGCCATGCATGTGCACGTGGTTGGTTTTTAGAAGTTTCCAAAGGTATCTTGGCTTCTCCAGTTGGTGACCATCTCCCTAGAGCACCTTCCCCCATTCAGATTCTCCCTAGATGCACCGAGCCATCTTTGGCCACCTAAACAGGTTCTTAACAAATCCATCAGACAGGATATCTACATAATATACATTCAGGTCACTTGGACTTCACCCCCAATGAGCTTGAGCCTGAAGATATCCTTCTAACTTGAGCACTTTTTGGAATTGCAGGATGGCATTATCGTTTGCCCCCAAGATGCACAGGCATTGGATGCATTCACTCAGGATCCCCTTGGGACAATTTCGGGTCGGTTCTCATCGACTCTGATTGGAGATTGACCACCATCTACCATGATTGGATAGGATCTGCCAGATGTGCCATCTATAGGTGCCAGAGACAGAGATGTATCTCATGTTTTGATGCCCCTTATACTATGAGATCGGAGGATGATATCATTGCCTCTCCACCTTCCGATATTAGGACCAGAGATGCCTCGCCCTCTTTATCGGGGAGATATTCAGCCACAAGTCACAAATCTTTCACATCCCATCTCGCATTGAGAGGACCAAGGCGATTGACTCTTATTTTAGCATTGACCCATTAGATTGGAACAAGAAGCGACATACATAGCCCCAAAGTACCTCTGACAGTAGAGTGGTGAGACCTCGGATCCCCCCAGCCTCCCCCTTTGGGAGATCGATTGATCTTATTGAGACTAGTTCAGAGTTGCCAAACCACACATTAGTCCTTTCATTCTCAAAGCGTTAGAGGGATCAGGCCTAGTCGGTTCCATAGCAAGGTGCCTTTCGCCCATCAGGTCCCTTCACAGCCTTATTGGTGTCACCAACGATCTATCCTGAGTTTCTTTCTTTCGGCCTTGAATGCTAAGAGTATTCCTTGCTTCTACATCCCCCCTAGGGTCATATAGACAGACACCTCGACGACTCTAGAGAGCCCCGATAGCAAGCAGGCACCTTATAAAGAGTGGGATGTTGATGCAAAATGCCTAGACTTGGAATTCTTTGTTGCTTCTTTTTATATTGGTGGTGATGTAAGTGGATGTGGAGTTGCTTGTTCTTCTAATCTAGGCATCGACTCTGCTGAACAAGCATCTTGTTCTATTTTTGTTCATAGTGATGAGGATGGGGATGTCATTTTATTTGTCTTTAGGTCATGTTTTATTCCATTTTTAGCAGGCTCATGTATAAAGAATGATTTTGGACGTATAGCCTCATCTATAAAGGCTAATTTTGGATTTTGCATCATGTAATCATCTATGGGAGTTAATATAGACATGTTTTACCTTCTAAAATATCATTTATGTGTATCATTCATATTTTCTTGCAAGATAATGTGTTATTTTCAGAAGACTAGATATATATCATCTTTATATGGGTACCGCTCTTGAGGTTTGGGGAGCACGTACTCAATATTACAAAACACTCCTAAATGAGTAGATACAACATTGGGTACTTAGGAGCATTTAGGGAACTTTTCCGTAAAATTCAAGTCATTTTGAATCAACGTTTTAGGGTTTAAGGAGCTAATACCAGTATACGGGTCTCCTAAAATGTGCCCTCCATTTGTTTAAACTTTATGCCTTCCATCAAATGGATATGGATTTTGCAACCATTCCACCTGCTCATCACTGTGTATTGGAGGATCCCCTCGTTCTTACTTTGAAGAGGCTTTTGGGAATGGTCCTCACCACTTTAGAAACTTGTCAATAACGAGTATAAATATTCCCCTTGATGTGTCAACTTTCCTTCCACTAGATCAAGGATCCTTGCTTTTGTTTGGATGGGCACATAATTGATTGATGTAATGGGCTTGCTTTGATTCTTTTTTCTTATTTGAAGAATCCATTTTTGGAAAGCTCAAAATACCTAGGCATGGAAAATGTGATGGGAATGTTAATATAATTGTAACTTCGGAAGATATTCACTTGTATATTTTATATTGTATTTGTCATTGTACCTCCTATGGAGATGTTTATTCCTCCGGTCGGGAGAGTCATTATTGTATTTGGGTCATGTAAAGTCATTGAGGTTAACCCTCCATTGTATGTCGGGGCATCAGACCCCAGAGTTAAGTTGTTAATGGGTTATTAGACTCTCCTAGAGAAGTCAACCCAGTCTAGTTGGCATAAAGGTCAAGTGAAAGATAAAGTATAAATAGAGAGGGTGCTACTCTCTATTTATTCATTCACACACTCATCAAGTTCGCATAAGTGAGTAGGAGGACAAGTTCGCACAAGTGAATAAGAGAGAAGCTGCTGGAGACCATTTCTACTTTTGGGGTTTATTGTATTGTTGCTCATTCTATCTCTGAGGAAGTTGCGGGGTTTTCTCCTTTATGGTTTCCCCGATGAAATTCTTTGTGTCTCTTCTCTCTTGTGTTTGAATTGCTGTGCATGTTATTCTCTCAGATAAGATCCTAGATAATCTTGAATTAAATTGTGAAAAAGAGGCTTGCCATCCATCCTGCAGCAAGCTTGTGCCTTACAATTTGAAACAATCTTCAAAATTCTTGGAGTGTCCCTGCTAAATAATTGAAGGTAGAATGACTATGCACACAATTCATGGATTCCGTCATTTGAATGTTCACCAAATGCTTCCACTTTTTTAGGAATATCATTATTTGGGAATAGCACGAACTTGTTAATCTTTTTAATTATTAACTTATAAAGTTCCTTTATGGATGTTTTTTAATATATATATATATATTTTATATTTTTTTATATTTTTATTATTATTATTTTTTAATTATTTTATTTTATTTTAAAACTCTAGTCAATAGCCCAACTCTTTCTTATATTATTTAAATTTTTAATTTTATAAACTTTAATCCATAGTGTAAGTATTTGTGATACTATTTTTAATTTTGTAAACTTTATTAACTTGTCAGTTACATAAGTTTTAATTTTAATACCGTATGGTGTATATAAATGACTTTTATATTATTAAAATATAAATTATATAATATGATGGCTTATATTTTAGATTTTTCATTTTTACATTATATTAATTTCAGTTTTCAATTTTTTTTAATATTATAATTTCTGCTCCCAACTTACTGTTTCTTGTAAATTTGAACAAAATTTCTTGCCATTTTGGATACTCATATCCATGCTTCCGATGCTTCCATGCTTCGGAAACTTAGGTCCAAACCTTTAGTTTATTTGTATTGGAATTGGCAAATCTTATGTAATATGACCTATGTTGCACTGGTCTAGGGGACGGGGGGGGGGTACGCGGGGACAAGTTTCCGGGACGACTAGAGCACACCCCCAATTTTTCAGGGGACGGCAGGTTAGGGACGACAATTATATATATATATATATATATAATTAAATAATAAAAAGTAAACACATTGACATAAAAATCAAAACACCCTTTGATTGAGAGATCATAAAAATCAGAACATGTTTCCAACAAAATATTAAAATAGCTTCCTTGTAAACTTGATCAGAAAACATCAAAACATGTTTGCAGCCTTTAATTGAGATAAAGCATAGAAATCAAAACACGTTTAGAGTGAGCCACCGAAGTATGGTAGAGTGGATAGATAGCGAAGGGGGCCGTGGGTTAGGGAAATAGGGGCAGCTTTAGGTTAGAATTTACTTTTAGGTTTTTAATTTTTTAATTTTAATTCATTTTTTTTCATGTGCAGATTAAGGGACGGTTAGGAGTCCTTTATTGGTTGAGGAACTTAGGGGACGTCCCTAAAAAGTCCCTGATTTGGCCGGGTACGTTTAGGGGACGTCCAAAAAGTCCCCAAGTCCCCGATGGAGTCCCTGACAATTTGGGGATGTTTCCGAGGAGTTCCAAAGTCCCCGGAACGCGGAAATGCAGGGAACGGGTGAAATTTTTTGGGGGACGGGTTCTCGTGCAACATAGAATATGACCATTGTGGAGGGTGTTAGATATAATGGTCATAATTAGAACTTAGACGTACTAATTAGAACTTTGGCATATAGTAAATTCTTAATAATAGGTATTTAGGAGTGACGCAACTCTTCCCCTTTTCTCTTGCTATGTAAAGAGAATTTGCATCACACAATTAGTGAATCAATCCGTTCTCTCTTATTCTCAATGTATTCTTGTCTACACTGTGTATGTAAATATTGACACTATCCTCTAATATCAGTATTACCATTATGCTACTTGGTCATATTTTCAGTATATAATATGACACAACATTAATGACTCATTTAGTGATTCCTAACATTATTGTGTCTCACCTAAGTTGCACGAAATGGGGAAACGGGGGTGCGTTGGAAACGTGACCCCACAAAATTTTGGAAACGGGGAAACGCGATATATATAATAATAATAATAAATGATCAAGGACATTTTAAAAATGGCTGTGAAACATAAATCACAAATCATACAAGTTGGCGAATCATTGCCTATATTGGGATCATATTCATCAATAGCACCCTATGCCTCCCTCCTCTAGGCTCTAGCCCTTGCCTCTAACTCGAATCTCAAAGTTGATCCTCCAAGGACATTAGTCAGTGACTCAACACCCTGCAATTTTGATGAAACTTCCTAATTTAATCTTTAAAATAAGGTAGAAAAAGCTTCCCATGCGTAATAAGTGATTTTGCTTAAGTGAAGAGTACATTTTTATTAAGGTTATGACAGAGGAGTTCAACAATCAACACCACCAACATCAAGGTACATATACGGGTTGATGTGTTTGATTAAATGCATCTTCCATACCGTCATACATGATAGAAACTGATGGAAACTTTTCAATCCTGAAATCCTGAAAACTCTGAAGTCTGCTGAATTTTGAATGGGATCTAAAATTCTACTTTTTGCATATGAAGTCCGATGAGGTTGGAACCACTCTCAAACATCCTGAAACAGTTAATGGTAATATTAACAATCTAAGTAATTTTACTTTAAGAATTTAATATTTCCATTTAATACTATTAATTACTACTGAATAGGGCAATATTTTTTAATCAGCTGGGTGAAGTTTTTTTGGAAACGTGGCCTTGCGGACCACATCCGTACTGGAAACACGTTTCCGTATGGAGGAAACGCATTTCCATATTGGGAAACATGCCCATCCGTATGGAAACACATTCCCACGCTGTACGGCACGCGTTTCCACGTTTCAAGCAGGAAACGGCCTGGGGACGTCGGGGGGGGATGGCGTTTCCTGCAACATAGGTTATCACTCTAACAATCCCCCCCACTCCACCCTTAACACGGAAAAAATCTCTCCCCTTAATACAAAAGTTCAAAAATTTAAAGGCCAGGAATTTTGCTAAAATTGTTGATGTGAACACTGCATATGGGTCAGTTCCCATGCACCAGGTCACATGGGTAACCTGCCACAGTGCCTACTGGTTTTCAAGAAGATTCACATGGGTGCGTGATGTATTTTCAATATGACAACTACATCTCCTCCAAAACCCATTTTTGGTGCTCCATTAGGTTGCCATCTCCCTATTTTGATGTTGAAGGTAGAAATCATCTAGACAACTGTCCATAGTTAGCATTGCTTATCAGGAGATTTGTCTCATAGGAAACAAATCAACAATACACCCCTATTTTGTTTGTTTCATAGGAGTAAACATTTTGTTTACTGTGGTAAGTTGTCTTTAGTGATAATCTCTATAAAATTACTTCACAAAATTTGTCTTTTTTGAACAGATTTTTAACAAGTATTATAGTACTCTGCTTGGTGCTTGTTATTAATCTACATTATCGTTAGGGTGTTTTCCATTCTGAAGATGCAAGGATACTTGACAACACAGTTTGACCCCAGCTAAATTTTTTACTGTGCTGCAGTCAAGGAAACAAGCCAGTTCAATTACTGGAGGGGAAGGCTGTAATGAATAGATTTCGGCCAATGCCTTTGTGCTCACCAGTCTTGCTTCCTCCTCCACATGCATTGGTAGGTATCATCTTTCTTTAATATTGCTAGAGGCATGTCTCATAAAAGATTTTCATGAGATGCTTTGCTGTGTGCACTCTGGAATCTGGATATATCTGTAAATATGATGGGTTTTTCTTGTACAGTTGAAAGAAGGTTGCTTTCTGCTAGAGGTAGTAGTTCTGTACCATAGATGTGTCAATCTGGCTCTATAATAGAACTAAGTTAGGTATGATATGAGACTTACTTAAAGGTTTGTTTCTTTATCCAAAACGTTGCCAGCTTGTATGAATATGGAATTACATGTGATGTCCTCTAAATAAATGTTGACCACTGTATAAGTATAGAACTCTATAGATATGTGTTTTCCTCAAAATAATTGGCTTGTATTAATATGGATTGCCATATTCATTACTTGAAGTTGAAATCCATAAAAATGGCATGCTGTCTAGATTGAGTTTAGTAAACATCAAATCTCTTTTAGAGATTTTCTTGAGAAAAATTAGGTTATGTATCAGAGCTTTATGCAGAGACAAACGAATGATTCTGAGATAGATATATTGACCTGTCAGCAACAAAAGAAACTATATATTGACCTGTCAGCAACAAAAGAAACTGTTGTATCTATGCATAGAAAACATTTGGGACACAGAAACAGTTCACAGTTTATATAGACTGGAAAATCTCTGTAAAGTGAGAGCATTTATTGCATATAAAAGTCTCTATAATTGCCTATGCTTAGCTGTTGCGGCATCTGCATTGTCTCATCCTATATCATTCTATAATTACAAGTATCAAGGTCCAACTCCTATCTCGCAGTCATCAAGGAAACAAAAATTACTCCAGAGAATAAGGATGTGTAGACCCCTTTCGATGATGCTAAGAAACTTGTATATACAATATTGACATGGCCATTTGCTTTTGATACAGTTCCCAACGGGAATTTAAACTAGAAGAGTTTTATGTCCATCAATACTTATTTCCTAATTATTGCCCCTCTTCCTTGGATTTTCTTGATAGTTATAACATTAATTGCTATGTTTACAAAATAAAATATTACAATGCCATGTGATGTCCATGGTCGATAAGGAACACTATTTATGTGCTAAAATAACTTTGGCAGGCTTGATGTTCTTGTTTCTCTGGCAGGCTCTGCGTATGCTATTGCAATGGGGTGTCCAACCTTCCTGGTCTGATCACAAATTATCCAGAGACACTGAGCATCTTATACATGCACCTGGAATGCCTTCAACCATAGAGAAAAGAGATTTTCGACACTACATGCTAAGAAACTTGTATATACAATATTGACATGGCCATTTGCTTTTGATACAGTTCCCAACGGGAATTTAAACTAGAAGAGTTTTATGTCCATCAATACTTATTTCCTAATTATTGCCCCTCTTCCTTGGATTTTCTTGATAGTTATAACATTAATTGCTATGTCTACAAAATAAAATATTACAATGCCATGTGATGTCCATGGTCGATAAGGAACACTATTTATGTGCTAAAATAACTTTGGCAGGCTTGATGTTCTTGTTTCTCTGGCAGGCTCTGCGTATGCTATTGCAATGGGGTGTCCAACCTTCCTGGTTTGATGTTCACAAATTATCCAGAGACACTGAGCATCTTATACATGCACCTGGAATGCCTTCAACCATAGATAAAAGAGATTTTCGACACTACATGCTGGATACATCCTTTCCCTTGATTGGTGATACAGTTGTTCCAGAATTGTTACTGAAAATATTAGAACCTTATCGAAAGGCAGGTAAGATTCTTTTAATTATAATTCCATAGACAACTTCATTTTCCTTCATGTCTCTAAAATGTTGATACTATAATACTTGATGTTAGAAATACTGCATTTTTATTATATAACTGCCTTGCATTAACTATGTTGTAATATTATATATGGTTTTTACTAGGTCGACTATTGGATAATGACAGGGCAAAGACATATGCAGCTTTGCTGCATAAAGGCTGTACAGCAAGATTTGCTTTTGCTGCTGCACAGTTTGGGGACTTCTCAGAAGCCCTTTTCTGGTTACAGCTTCCCTATGTCCTTTCTTGTCTGACTGAGCAGTTACATGACAAGTGCCTTCAACATAAAAACCCTATTAAATCCTCTCCTGAGCAAAGCACATCAGATGCATTGCACATAAGGAAGTCAGTGGAGAATGTGGCAACTCTGAAGGGAACTAAACATGAGAAGTCAAAGTTTTCAACCTTAGGCTTGCAAGCTTGTAGCTATTCGACATTGCAACCGGTATTATAATCTCTGGCACATCAAGGAATCCCATTGTCTTTATGCATGACCATCATTATGTGTGGGTTCTGATCCTTGAAAACATGGTTGTGATTTGAATGAATAATTGTTAGCAGTTAAGAAGCATGCATTCAATGTGCATCTTAGTTTTTATATTGCTTTAAATTTGAGCTTGAAGTTGGTCTTGAGTATGCCTTCTTTTAAAATATTACTCAATGAGAATGACTGCCTTGTTAGCTTTCCTTCAATGATATTGATGTTGGATGTTATGGCATCAGACCAAATGTTAATTTTGACTTTCCTTTTCAGTCGTATGGAGGATCTGATGTAATGCCATCAGACCAAGTATCTTTGCGTGCAAATGCCCTAGAGAGGATATCATGGCATGAAAAGTTACGTGGAGAAGAGGCATTGCAAAAACGAGTTCATGAGTAAGATCCAGTTCAACTAATTTGCCTTTCTTTCAGTTTAAAATGTAGTATAAGGGCTTAATTGTTGTGTTTAATGAATCAGTAGGTAGCAGTTTGATATTAAGGGTACATCTCTCCGAGGAAAACTATTTTGACAAGCTAAAATTCCTTCTCTTGGCGTTGCATCTAACAAAAAGAGGGCATTGCTGGCTGTAGATTTGTGTTACTATAATTCGTTTTTTTCATACTTTTTGATAAGGCAATTAGAAGGGTCAATGTGGTTCATGATTCATCCATGAAATTCAAGTCAGTCACTGTGGACTTCTAAACATTCATTATGTCACAGCATGAACTAGCAGGTATAGTTAAAACCCCAATGAACATGGCTAGACCAACTGCAACCTAGAGGTGTTACCCACTAACACCTCGATAACCACCTCTCTGCACTTCTGGTTGGCTCTTCTCCAATTCGAGGAAGGCTTCCCTAGATAGGATTGCTAAGCTATGGGAATGAGGGCACAAGGTGATTTGAAGAGCTAGCCTTAGCAAAACTTGAGGCCTTTCTTTGTAGTATAGGTGATGGGAGGACCATGAGGACCAGTGCCAAACCCCAGGGCAAAAATGGAGTCTCAAGATAATCCCCCATGGGCCTTGTTTGCACATGTTTGACTGGAACCTCCGCAAAAGCAAGAAAGATCCCTATCCCAAACTATTCAAGCTTCATGCGAAATTTCACCAAGGGAGGGTGTGTCATGGTGCTAAAGATCCGACTCAGAACCGAAGCTCTGTTCCCTTCTCTATGCTATGCAACATGGCCAGGAACCACTCCCGGTGATGAGACTAGCCCGGGGTAGAGCTTGGCAGACTATGCCTTCACACTTCACACTTCACACTTATTAATTTGTTCTTAGCACTTATTCATATTCTTAGTTCAACCATATCAAAGATAATTTGATACTGTTAAATTTCCATAAACCAGATCTGATTGCAATTTATTCATTGATTTTAATACCCAGTTTTAAATTAACACATAAAACTGAATAAAAAATAGCAATACACTGATTTACTTAAGAAATGGTGCACAACGAAAAGATCAAATAACCATACTTAGTTTGCACAAGATATTTTACCCTGGAAACCCCAATCCCTGAAGAAAACCAACAAACAGTTTGTCTTTTTATTGCAGATTTGTAACAGCACTTATAGTTTCAGGTTCCCTGATATAACACATTGGATTCAAGTCAATACAACCCCGAACAACCTCAAACCACCTCTCATAGCTTCCTAAGGCCAGGGCGTCCCTGAATCCACCCTACGCTTGAACTCTTGACTCTTTCACTGTAAACTGTGCTCAAACCCTCAATAGTAAAGACAAACCCAGCTTGAGAGAATCACACTCTTCAAAGCCTCTAAGAGAATCTCTCTCTTAGATTTGATCACTCACTGATCACTTAGACAATCTCAGGTTGAGAGAATCCCTTTCTCCAAGACTCTAGGAGAATGCTTCTCTTAGATTTGATCACTGACTATCAATGATCTCACACACACTGACAATGACATTAAATCTACAACTCTCCATAGACTCTTTTATAATATTCACTTTATGCAAATACCATGGGCTCAATACCATGGGTCCTCAATTGCCAAGGGCCCTCCAATACCATGGGCTAATTGAATTTTTACATAAAGCATTATAAAGGTCACTTTTATAAAGTTGGTCTAGAGAGTTCGTTGTCTCAGACAGTTCTACATGCTAGACACTAAGCCAATGTAGAAGTACCTATCCAAGCTATAAATTCTAACATAGACATCAACCACAACAAAGAACACAAGTGTGCCAGCGACACCTCAATGGGGTATGCCCAAATATATAATACTATGAGACTTGTTTACAACATGCATAGGATGCTACAACTCGACAAATCCTTGAGACTGTGCCCTCAACGAGAGCAGCTCAAGTCACAATCCAAATTCCGAAGTCCCGATCAAACTCTGTCGCATCCGCAAGTCTACCTCAATGCAACACTCGTGCCAAGCCTCTCCGTGAGGAGTGCTCCACCAGTGCTCTGTCGAAGCTTCCTATGCCAAACTCTCTTAGCAAACTGCGCCCAAGAGACTGTGTTCAACAAGCCACTGTCCAACACAGACTCTGCCTGGTCGTAGCCCAAACAATCCGTCTGCCTGGTCTCACTGTGCTTGCCACACTAGTCTTCCCGCCAGAACTTCTTGTCGCACTAGACTTCCTGACAAAGTATCTTCCCAGAGTCTCTTACCAAGACTGTAGAAGTGCGCCTCACTAAGTCTGCCCAAAGCCGTGCCTAGCCAAGGCTCCCAGAATGCATCTCTCCTGAATTCCTTAGAAGTCCATCACTCCTGCCTCAGACTTGCGCCCACCTTGCCCAGACATCATGTGCCCTCCTTCCTATGCACCTCCTTGAAGAGGTGTGCTCCTCTCTGTGAAGACCAGTGGACTCTGCTGCTTCTTTACTATGCCAAGACAAGTGCGCCTATCCTTCTGGGTGCCTCCTAGAGGGAGTGTGTTCTCGTTAGGAGTCAGACCACTCTTGCTTCCGAATTGGATCCTCTCAAATGCCAAGTGACTCCCATATATATATGTGTTCACTCAAGCCAAGAGGTGTGCCCACTTCCAAGGCGAGCCGACCTACACGTCATGCGGCCTTCTCTTGCCGAAGCCCCCAAAGTGCCCAACTATGGCTTTGTGCCCCAACATCCGAGCTCCCAACCTGTGTTGGCTACAAACCGGTTCGATGTGTCGACTTTTTTCCCGATCCGCACAACACACTTGTGCTTGAAGTGCACAGGGTCATGGGCATACTTTGCCATTACCATACAAGGTGCCCACTCAACCACGTTGCCCAACCTCACGATGGTTCCAAGTGCTTCTGTCTACATCACCCAAATATTCACCTGGTAGGTTGGTCGATCTTGAGTCCAAGGTCCAGTTTGCTCGCCATCCTTCCCTAGCTGCATTGCATGGTGTGGGCACCCTTCTTGTGCATGTCCCATGACAAAGACCATCTTGGACTGCAGTAACAATACCCGAATTCCTTCCATGGCTAGTTCCGGTTGCAAAGATGTATTTCTCTCGACATCATTGGCTTCTCAAAACTAGCCTTTCGGTAGCTCCGAAGATTCTTCTTTGTTGGAATCTTTCATGTCTATTTCGCTAAATTTTGGGTGCATTTCTGTCGAAGCATGTAGTGTGGGCTCATCTCTACTGTGTCCTGGGCGCACTGTGTTCCGGGCACACTTCGTGTGTCACTCTCGAGGCATCCCATGTGCCTCCCGAAAAGCTTCACGTCATGAATTCACCAAGTATGGTAGAGTGCATTTGCTGCCTTCCGCACCAAGTCCCAGGACTTTCCGACTCTCCGATGCACTTCCTATACCCAACTATTGTGAAGTCTTCCACTTCATTAGTTTGTGACAAGAAGCGTCAAAGTCCGCCGAACCGACACCCTATCTGTGATCTGCGATCTTGTAAGGTGTGCATCCAATTCTGCTCAACCGGAGCATCGTTCCAACATCTCTTAGTAGTCTATTGATTCTGCTAAGCGTCGGGCTCACTTTTGCCAAGCGTGCATGTTCAGGCTCTCTTCCTGCCAAAGTGTGTTGTGTGCCGAACTCACTTTTGTTGGTGCAAATCACTCGATGCTTCATTCTGAGTGCCCTGCTTCCTGAGCGCACCTCTTTCGACAATCTACTCAATGTGCTGTTGATGCTGCTCCTAGTTTGTCCGAGACCTCTCGATGTGCTACTGCTTTTTCTTCTAGTAGTCCTGCTTTGTGTTGGGAACCCTTTTGCGTTGTGTGTTGGGTGCACTTCCACCGACGAACTGTGTTCCTGTGGCACCTTCCAGCTGCAATGTTTTGGGTGCACTACTACCAAATGCTTTCTCTTGATGTGTTGTGTCTTGGTGCTCTTCCCCCAAAACTGTCTTCCGACACTTAACCGTGGTGACGAACCTGGCCAAGCCTGTGTTGGCATGCTCCTGGTGAAACTCTTGTTTATGCTTTCGACATTGCTGTGTGCTAGGCGTAGTCCCTGCCGAAGCACCCTATCGCTGTCGCTTTCAGCAGTCTACCCAACTTCCCTAGCAATCTCCTGAGATTCCGCCTGTTGCGTTGTCGCAGTTGCTCCCGACAGTCTACTTCACAACTCTGTCATATTCTAGGCACACTTCTGCTGCTTGTGTTTTTCTTCTGACGCTTTACCCGACACGCTATCGATGCTCCCTGCAGTCTTCCCAAGTATCTGCCATTAGTTCACTTGGTCGCACCAAGCTACGGGTGAACTGTCAATTGCCTACTACACTTATCGGTTTGCCCGCTCACCAGTTCTTTGTGAATGCACTTCTAACCATCTTTGATACCACCTGTTACGTTGCTAAAGATCCGACCTAGAACTGAATCTCCATTCCCTTCTCTAGGTCGTGTAGCATTGCCCATGAACCACTCGCGGTGGTGAGACTAGCCCAAAACGAAGCCTGGCAGACTACGCCTTCACACTTCACACTTATTTGTTTGTTCTTAACACTTAGTCATATTCTTAGTTCAACCATATCAAAGATAACCTATAGACAACAACCACAGCGAAGAACGCAAGTGTGTCAGTGATAACTCAACGGGGTGCCCCCAAATATATAATACTACGAGACTTGTTTACAACATGCGAAGGATGCCATAGCTTGACAACTCTTCAAGAGCATGCCCTCAACGACAACAGTTCAACTCACAATCCAAACCGAAATCCCTATCAAACTTTGTCACATCCGCATGTTTGCCTCAACACAACACTCGTACCAAGTCTCTTGGCAAGGAGCGCTCCACTGCTACTCTACCAAATCTGCATGTGCCCAAATCTCTTAGCAAACTGTGCCCAAGAGAGTGTGCCCAACAAGCCACTGTCCAACACATACTCTGCTTGCTCGCAGCCCACACAATCTATCTGCCTAGTCTGACTGTGCTTGCCGCACTAGTCTTCTTGACAGAACTTCCTATCACACCAGACTTCTCGACGAAGTGTCTTCACCCAAGTCTCCTGCCAAGACACCTTAAGAAGTGTGCCTCACTAAGTTTTCCCAAAGGCATGCTTCACCAAGGCTCTCAGAAAGCATCTCTCATGACTTCCTCAGAAGTCTGTCACTCCTTCCGCAGACTTGCTTCCACCTTGCCCAGACTTCGTGTGTCCTCCTTCCTTGGCACCTCGTTGAAGAGGTGCACTCCTCTCTGTGAAGACCAATGAACTCTGCTGCTTCTTACCTATGCCAAGACAAGTGCGCCCATCCTTCTAGATGCCTTCTAGAGGGAGTGCGCTCCCCTTAGGAGTCAGACTACTCTTGCTTTCGAATTGGATCCTCTCAAATGCCAAATGACTCTCATTTATATATGCGTTCACTCAAGCTAAGAGTTGCGCCCACTTCCAATGTGAGCCGACCTACACGTCATGTGGGCTTCTCTTGCCGAAGCCCCCAAAGTGCCCAAGTGTGGCTTCGCGCCCCAACATCGGGCTCCCAACTCGCATGGCTACCAACCGGTCCGATGTGTGGGATTTTTGCCCGATCCGCACAACACACTTGTGCCGGAAGTGCACAAGGTTGTGGGCACACTTTGGCACTGCCATGCAAGGTGCCCACCCAATTGCGTTTCCCAACCTCACGATGGTTCTACCAACGGGTAAAGCGCCCACTCCCGCATCTCTCTCCGATTGCGTCTCCAACCAACGGGCTTCCTAAGTGGTCAGGAAGGAACCCCAAGATTTCGCTAACCCAGGGGCGTGACAGGGTGGCTCTTTGGCTTATAGCCTTACACCATCCAACCTCTAACCCTAGTTTATGCAACTTGATTTGCACCCCCTATTAATGTAGCCAAACCACATACAAGCAACAAGACTAAACCACAAAATGACAGAATTATTACATTGGAGCAAATTTACCCTTTCAATGAACTAGTCCAAAGATCTTACAATGATAAAAAGACACATGTTACTTCAATGTTCAGCCATCAAGATAACCCAAGAGAAGAAAAATCATTGTGTCAATTAGGCTCCAAAAGAGAGAGAGCTCTCAAAATCCAACCATGAGTTCAAATGAGGAGGTAGCTTTCTTTATATAGGAGGAGCTAAAACTTCCTTTACAATAAAATATCTTTATTTTCCTTGGAGTGTAGTGCCCCATAACCAACTTCACCAAACATGAGCCAATAAAAAGGTAGAACAGATCTCAACAAATTCTAGCTCCACGTGTGAGGATCCTTCAAACATGGTAACAAGTTCCTAGGAAGGTGGATCTAGCTGGCTGTTGTCTTTATTAGTGCTGGGCGTTTCTTCAATGCATTAACCGTCTCCATAAAGGTCAATCTCAACCGAATCAAGTGAGCACTCCCCCTTGAGTCTTTGAAAATCCCTTTAGTGTGCATTTGATGCTTCTATTTCCTCTTTTCTGGCTAGTATATACTTTGAACAGATCCTCCAAAGCCCAAAGAATGAAGGGGGTTCCTTTTAAAACTGAGCCTTATGGATTGCTATGTCCCTTCCTTCTTATTCTTGTAGATTTCCCCCTGAACGTGCCACTAAGCCTCCTGAAAACACACATAGATGATAGATCAGATCTGGACCTAGCTGATGCATGCTGGGAAGTACACTTATAGAGATCAGATTGGCATTGTTTCAAGGGGTTTCTCTGCTTTAGATGATGGACAATTCAATGGAATCTGCCAGCAAAATGTTCCCTTTTCATCATGTTTCCTGTAGCCTTCAGCAGCCAATTTGTCATTGTAAACCCTGTCAAAAGTTCTGCTCATGAAGGGAATCAGATCTGAAGCTAATTCACCCATATTCCTTCCTATCTGAGTTTTCAGAGCTGCAATAGGCATGCTTACCTGCTGGTTAGGTCACTGAAAGCATAAAGTTCTGCCAGTTGATATCTGTACAAATGCTAGTAGGCTACAGGGAGCAAAACGGATCAGAAAATGAACTCTTGCTCCAAAGAAAAGGTGCCCAGATCAAGGAATAAGTACTAGCTTGCTATCGAAATGGCACAGGTCGGCCCTCACCTTCCACATAAGACAAGTCGGCTCTAGGAAAAATAGCCAGCAGAGATTGGCCCCAGTTTTGTATTTGGCATAGGTCGGCTCCCATCAAACATTGTTTTTTTAACCAGGTCGGTCCCATCATGAAAGGCAAACCTATATTCTGTGCATTTTCAAATACTGCCTCCTTTGATGTTGGCAATACTTTGGAATAGTGCTTATTTAACATATGGATCAAGGGCTATAAAGGCTTCCCTAAGAGCTCATCTTAAGTCTGAAACAACCCCCTCCGGCCGCTGCTATAAGTATTTTGTGTCATACTACAGGTCTGAATAATACTGTTAATGAAGCTGTACTTGCCATCCTTTCATTTTACTGTTGAAAGCATCTGAGCATGAAGAGTTAGGGCCAGTGTTTCTAAGCTTTAAGCATCAATATCCAACCGATTGTAGTCCTACAGACTGCACATCACAAGGCACTTCCATGAATAAAACACCCCATTCATCAAACCATGAATAACATGAACCAGGCTAGGCATCCCATCACTGCTGCTTTGGACAGGCTGCTACAGGAGCCCTTTGCTAGCTGCTTCAGGTAGAATGCTATTTTCAGGCCCAGAGTTTTACCATACATTAAATTCTCTTCAAAGATCTCTTTACTACTGTCTGGAAATGTTCAGAACAGTCCAATCTTAATAACGATTATGCTACTCAGAAGTGAAATGAAGTCATGTACTGCTGCTCTGTGCGCCCAGATCTGTCTTTTTCTGCTGTACATCCGTCTTGACTGCCCAAAATTACTTCTTAGGTCTGTTTGAAGGCTGAGATATGCCCAGATGTGCCCAAACTATGCCCAGACTTGCTGATTCAGTCGTCAGAATGGCCTTAACATGCTCCAAATATCTGATTAGAGCGTCCGGAACTCCTCTGAAAGCTTAGGTGAACACCCTATGCAAATAGGGGGTAACACATTGCATTGTGAGTGTTTGCAGAATGCTGGTAAATTGTAACAATGTTTTTTCACAGAATCTGGAATATTCATTATAGCACTTGTGTACAGATGCATAAAAATGATGGAGTCTGACAAAAGATAATGTTGGGAAGTAGTTTGTACTAGAACAGTAGGAAACAACTGATCTTGCTCTCTCTGTGTTGTAGTAAATAAAAAATGCAAGAGGACATATTCCCTAATAATCCCTTTTATTTCCAGGTATAATTTCAGGGACTATAGATGGAAGTGTTCATGCAAAGACAAATGTGTTTTGTAAGCTAGCTGTAAATATGAGAATGGCTTACAAAGCTACAATCATGAGTTGTAAAGCCAGACTTAAGAGAACCACCAGAGTTTGAGTCACACACTCATGATACCAAAATCTTATGGCACGCAAACTTACTTTAAAATGCAATATAACTGCATGCATTAACCAAGAATAGGCTGGTTGACATTTCTTCAGCAAATCTAAAGATGAGGCTGTTGTAAATGAAATCAAATCCATTTTTCCCTTGGTTGATTTCCTCCCTATGACCTGAAGAAATTAATTGGGATACATTATTTGGTCTAAAGTTTAGACTGATCCTATAGCAGACCATAACGTTGCTGCTCAACTAGTATACTCTAGAGCATTGATAATATAAGCCTTATAAAAGTGTTGTGCTCTGGCTTTGGGGTTGGACACTACTATCATTTGGACGCCACTGCAGGTTGATGTAAACGTTTCACAGTACAATCTCCTAGTTATGGACAGTTGATCATCCTTGGCTATTTCCCTATCTAAGCTTCTTGCTTCTGTTACCAGACTAGATTGGTGCTAATTAATGGAATAGAGGTCCTTTAAGTTAAAAACAGAATTTAAGATATCTTTTGGGGGTATATTTTGAACTTTCAGTGTGACATATGAAGTATGAAATATTGATCTTAAATGTTTCTTCTGTATTGTTTGCGCGGGGTTAACTATTCCCTTTCAAATGAGTGGTTGCATGCCTTGGTCTGGTAACACGAGAGAAAGTTATGGCTGGTGCCAGTTTTGACTCTGGTCATTATGAGCTCGACAATGGGTCGGGTTAGAAACCATGTAGTTCCTTGGTTGGCAGTGGACACTATATGAAGCCTTGATTAGAGCTATAAACTATAAAGGCAATCTGTTAGTCCATATTACATACTTTTACATTTGAATTTTCATAAAGTAGTTCTCTTTCTTCTTGTTCTCTTCTTTTTATGTCCACAAGGGGTATCAGAGACAATTTTGTTGCACTAAGAAGAAGAAAATTGCAGATTGCACCTTACAGAATACTCACATATTTTGATGGAAAATGAAGCAGAACTCAGATGCAAATTCTATCAATGTTGAGGTGTAGATAAGATCGAAGCAGTCATGATCATTTTATTTGATGATAAAATTTTGGTGTAGATTGACGCAACAGTCTTTCAAGGTTTGACAACACCACATTTTTACATATAGATGCATGTGCAGGAATTCCCACATCTAGGTGATTTGTTGGTCATCTTTACTGGCCTGTTGTTGGTTTGTTTCCTGGTATAATTATCCTAAAGAATGGTTGGGTGTTGATATGGATTTTCTGTAGGAAGTACTAGAATACTAGCGTTGAATATACATTTTATGTTTCATCATGAGAAAATCCCTACATGGTTATAGGGTAGTATATGGAATAACCAAGAACTATTGGCTGAACCTAGCTTATTATATGCCCATTGTATGATAGAAAATTCTTGGGGAATGTCACATTTGGAAGCACAATTGCTGTAGTAACTTCCTATGTTGTTGTTGAGTGATTGTTACTTTATTTTGTTATGGTTGCAATGGCAGCTTTTTAATAATTACTTAGTTATTGAACACAATGCCAATTATTTTGAAGACTGTAGGTTTTCCTATGGGTGAGGTTTTTTTATACAACTGTTTTCATTAGCAGTAGTATGTATTATGATAAACTACTGATCTTGTTGAGACTCGAGAGTAATTGCTGTATGTAGAAGGGAGTCCTTCCTTGCATGGGAACTCCATAGTGTTGAAGGGTGAAAGTTAAGTCCATGTCATTTGATAAGATGCGGGTGATAATGTAGAAAAATAAAAGACACATACGGAAAGCTACCTTCATGCAGATTCCCATCACCACCCATCGCAAAAGATTGAAATGTGACCATATAAAAGCCCCTCAAATACACAATAAAATGCCCAAATGATGAATACTGGGACGTGTGGACCCCACTGATGCCGGAACAAGTGTTGGAACGTGTGGAAATCATCATCAAACTATCGCGAACCAATCTCATGCCATTTCCTTGCCCCACTTAGCCAAATCGATTTCCTCAATGAGCCATTCTATTGCCGGAAAACCACCTCTGAAAATACAAAAATGCCTGTAGCTTTCTGCCAAGTGTCCCAGACACAAATCTGACTGCACCAAAATGTCTGGGGATGGGGTAATATGGTAATTACGATTGGCTAGATCCCCATCTCCCTCTGTAGCGCCCTAGGAGAACATGTATGCTCAATAAAAAGTCCTGGACAGACCATTTCTGGGTGGCAAACTGGAGAAAAGTGGAAATCGGATCATGTCACCATCTGTAAGTGCTTGGAACTGATAAATGAGTGCACCATTGAGCTGAGAATGCTCAAATCCACTAGGAATGAGTACTCATACACCATGTGGCCATCAAAAGATACCTCTGTAAGCTCATCCATGCCCAAAATAATAAAAATAATGGTCCGTAAATAATAATAATCATAGAAATCCATCAAACCGTCATCTTAAAAACGCTGTCTGAAGTATGGAACCATCTAATGGACACATATGGGCCTTGAATAAACCGTCTTGATCAGTGTCTGCCCAAACTCATCCTGGACCCTGCGGTTGACCAGGTAAAAAATGATCAAAATGATGATCCAGATCACAAATAACTGCTGCTGCAAGTACAAAAGGTTAAAATATGCTCCTTCAATTATATCAGTAGCTAGACTAAAGCATAGAATGATGTTTAACTGGTGTGAGCATGTAAATAATATAAATAAGATAAGTCTAGATAAAAGTAACTAGCTACTAAAAATAAGGATTTCAAGTGTATACTTGTTTACTGACTTGAACAATTTGCTAACCATGGGTGAGGGTGGAAAAACAAAGGTTAGGCTAGGGGAAGGACTCAACAACCTCAACACTGCAATCTCTCGGATGAAGGAACCAGGGAGACCACCTACATATATACTGGATAGAAAATAACATGAAGAATGGCAGTGTCTCACAAATGGGTAGAGTGATGAGAATGTTTCCAATAGACTCTAGACAAGTAACCTTTTAGCAATTTATTTATTTATTTGTCGGTTTTCACATTCAAGATTTAACATTCATTTCACTTTATAGATTTTCACTAGCCAACCTCCAAGAACAGGTGCCCTGAATAGCCTGGCGGGCCTTAGATAATGACTCGGTATGACCTCCATTGCCAACCACCGTCCATAGGTGCGATGGAGTGACCACTCTGTTTCCCTGTAGGGGCAAACGACTTTACATCATACAAAGGATGAGCGTGTGTCCTTTGGCCACTGACTAGCTAATATAGATATGCATGGCTAGTTTTTAGCAACATTGTTTTTGCTAACTAAGCATCCCTTAGATATAGCATTTAAGATCCGATGCTCTAGTGTTTAGCAACATGGTTTGTAGGAATACTTGGTTTCAAGGACTAGAGGAGAACAACCACTGTGACTAGAATCACACACTCCAGAGCCGAGGCACAATGCAAACTGGGAATCTATCCAGAACAGAGGTCTAGCTGGGGGAAATCCTCGCGATACTAGCTAAGGTGTAAGTTGGGATAAAACCAAAACTGGAAGATAACAGATGGACGAAGAAAATGACTGATGGTGCCATGGATAGCAAAGGCCCTAAAATAAAGGGAATGGACAAGTCAGTTCTTCATAGAGTAAGGGTATGACCAACAAGTATATACAAGAACCTCCTACCAATAGTAACCAACCACTTCTATTCTAAACAACAAGTAAGCATCAAATAAGGTAGAGCCAGTAACTATCATAATATACCCAGTCATAAACTACCTAGATAAGAGGAAGAGCACATCAATAACCCATATGTACCAAAATATACCTGTTGGATCATAAACCCGAGTCCCTGATTTGAACTACCTGAATCACACTGAAGCACTGCATCGTAATATAATATGAGCATTGTCAACAATCTGCTCTGGATGATAGAGGAATGGCTATCTCAGTCACCGACCTGATGTCATGGTTCTCAGTCCTGGCATGAGACTGTAGATGTACAAGCTCTGGATCCACTGAATGCATATGAGTGATCATCAAAATGCTGCTCATCATCAACTGATCTCATCATAATAAGTAAAGGACTGGCTCAAAAATATACCGGAAACTGATTTGCAATCATGGTAGCCCGACTACTATGGATGTGATAACAACAGTCAGTAACCAATCAAGGTCTGAGTCCATGACAGGCGCCTTGCTCTCCACCCTCCATGCAGCAGTGGTGTCAAGCCCATCCATTGAAATGGCATCCACATCTGGTGTTTTATGAAGCTGCCTCACCCACAATCGAAGGTTTTAGTAGACGTAAGGCGGGAGGTTTCCAACCTATATGAGGGTCATAAATTATAAATTATAATTCAAATTTTATAATATATAATTTAAAGGTTGGCATGGCAATGGGCATAGAAATATAAATTTATAATTTAAAATAACTTCAAAATTTAATTTGAAAATTTTTAATCTGTTGCACTTCATGGTGTGTATTTTCTCAAACACACTCCAGTTGCGCTTGCATCCCGACGAGCTACATGTTTGGCTTAGCACCCGAATGGAAAGCTTTTGTAAATGGGGTACTCTTTGGCCATAACTTGTCCACCAAGCATCTAGAACAAATAAGATAAAGTAGAAAGTTAGAAACATAAGAAATAACTTTGAAATTTTAAAGTTTGAAACAACGGGAGAAGAAACATTACAACTTGAAACAAAATGAACTTGAAGCTTACCTGGCATTTTGGTCTTCCTATTATTAACAACCATGTCAAATCCAAATGTCCCATTGGCCATCCTATATATTTCCATTTCTTTAGAAATCTTCGCACGTTCTTATGGATCTGGCACCATCCTCTGAACACATGTGAGGAATCCATCCATAATCTCAACATTAAATCTAAAACCACAACAGTAAGAGAATGCAGGGTTGAGGTAGATCCCTGCACCATGAATGGGGCGATGGAGTGTCTTGTTCCATCTCTCGTCAATGACCCTCCATATCAATAATATTTTCTCATACCCTTCATCCCCCTCGTCCTCATAATAGGCACAGATGGATTCTTTGGCCATATCCATGGCCTCATACAAGTATCCCATTGCGGGCTTGTCTCCATCAACCAACCGAAGAACCTTTATCAAAGGTTCACTAATGGCACACACCTCTTCCACACTTGCCCAAAAGTTCTTTTGGATTGACACTAGCGTATATATGGCTTGCCCCTTCGGTTTTGTGCTAATGACAATGCATGCTACTCATATGAAAGGAACATTCTCTTAATCTCCCACATACAAGCGAAGAGAGATCAAAGTGAAATGAAGCTAGTGGCAAAACGTGTGATTGCCGGATGGGCAAACTCCTTGTTATTTGTGAATTATCTCATCAAGCTGAGCACAAATGTATGATTATATATAAATTTTGTGATGCTTCTAATTGATTCAACAATACCTCTGATATAAGGAATTATGCCCATATTCTCTAGCATCAAGTCGATGCAATGCGCAGCACAAGGAGTCCAAAACAAGGTCGGATGCCTCATCATAAGCAACCTGCTAGCATCCACATAATTAGCAACGTTATCCGTTATGACTTGACAACGTTCTGCAGATCTATCTCTTGGATGAACCTGTTATCACCGAAGTTGTACTTAGTTGGTTTCCAAGGGAGCCGACGAAGATTGGAGCAATATACTTGTTCATTGCTAGCATTCAGAAGTCCAGCCAGCCAATTTTGGCCTTTTTTTCAAAAAATTGCATGTCCATGCTCCTTGGGGTTATTGTAATAAGTTGGTATAGCATGATTCTTTTTGTAATAGGCTTGGCTTACCTGTAGGTTTATCTATCGATGTGGTACTGTAGAGTGTTTTTTCCTTAGGAATTATGCATTGCTCTTCAGTGACATAATTCTTGAGTTTTTCACTCATACCTCTAAAGCTGGAGTATCAGCCTTGGTGGTTAAGACTTGGGAGGTTATTAAAGTCGAAGTGTCTATGTATTTTTACATGCTAGCCATCAATAATGAGTCATATGGACATGCACTAGGTCCCCCTAGGTTTTATTTTATTTTTTGGATATAATTTTTTTTTCCACAAACGGGCAATTTTTAATGTTTTAATTAAAAAAAGTCAAAAATCTCATGGAAAATGGGTCAAGAGGTGAAATTCACCATGGGGGTGCTCGTTTTCTAACCCGGAGCACCCATATTACCCCTAAACCCACTTTTCCTAAGTTCTAAGTGATTATTTTTCACTTAAATAAAGATTTTCTCAAAAATATTAAAAAAGAATTATTTAATTAAAAAAAATAAAGATATGAGAAAAATCCAATTCCTAAATCAGGGGAATTTGGTCCCATTGAAGGCCTAGTTGAGTTGGCAATCATATCCGAGGAATATCTCAATCAAATTTGGGTTGTTTCAATCAAGGATTTGGAGGAGGCAAGTGTCCTCTCTTGCATGAATACACCCTGTCCTCCTCTTGGGCGTCTTTCTTAAGTGGCAGACTTGTAGAGGTTGGAGGAGTTTACAAGGTTGGAGTGGGGGCGCCTTTCTTATGTGGCATCCCACTCACCATCCATCGCACCTTTCAAGCCATCAATCAAGGAGTTAATTTCTCCTTCTCTCAAGGGATGAACCCACTCCTCTCTTCCTCATTTCTATATAAGACAGGGTCTTGCTCCATTATTCACATGGAGCATTGAACCTTTGCTCATGTACTATTTGGCATTTTGATGCTATTTGTTGAATAAGATTTTGTGAAGGCTTTGGAGGCTCATGGTTGCATTTCCCTCTATGGCTGTGATTGTTGATGAGTATTGAGGTGATATTTAGTTAGCTTTACATTATCTTTTGCAAGCTTGTAGATTGATTCTAGCTTCTTTGAATAAGTATTTGCAGCTCTCAATTTACCTATTTATGTTCTATCTTTCAAGATTTTAGGAGTAATATGTTGTATTCGGCTATACTAATATTTTCCTTGTCTTTATTGATGAATGTACTATATTGATCTTGTTTGCCTTGAGAAGTGTGTAGCTTTGAAGGTTTCCTAAGGTGAAGGGATTTTGGAGCTCGGTTGCATCCATCTTATCTCCACTACGTTTGAATATTTGGATCTAATAAGTCTTGTTCATAGATGCTTCTTCTCCTTCATAGTATTCAAGCTTGAGCTCGAGGGCCTCTTTTCTACCATCTTTAAAACCTCAAAATTTATTTCAGTTACTTGGTTTCAGTTCATATCTTCTTTTATTTAGCATACATATCAGATCCAGATTCCTCTCAAAAGTCTTGTGTCAAGGTAGATCTAGATTGTCATTTTGAGTGCTTGTTTTCATTAAAATTTCCAAAATTTTTCAAGTACTTAAGGTAGTGTAAATTTTTTGTATTTTATTTGACTAATCCACTAATTTGCATACTTTTAGCTTACTGGTTTTTAGCAGGTTGAAGGAAAAAAGAGGGGGAAACTCTGTCGAATTTTCGTCAGATTTGGCCATTTTAAGCCTCCGGAGACCCTCTTTCATCATTATTTCCATTTCTAGCTTTGTAAGCCCCTGGATCCAAGTCTAAAAGGACCAAGTGGCACTTCTTTAATTCTTTGTAAATATTTTAATAAAGAGAACTGGTGGGCTACATAGTGCCCACACCCCATCTTCCCTGGGGGGATTCATAGTGTTTTTGGTGGGAGTAAATTTTTCTAACATTTTTTCTTATTTCATAACACAAGCACACAATAACATTTCATGTAGGTTGTATACTCTAATTAAGTAGTTTAAATTTTGTTTTCTTTCATTTTCGCAATTAGCAAATAAAGCCAAATTCGTTGCGCCATGAAGTATGCTCTCGCCATCACCTAAAGGCATTGCCGATTAGTGGTGGATGATCAGAAAGTGACACATAATTTCGTTGATTAGTATCTTTTCATTTTGCAAGTTTTTGTTTAGCATTTCATTTTACAACACTTTAATTTCAGTCACTTACAATCAGAACAAATATTTTGTTGTTAGCTTGAAGTATGCTCTTTCCCTCTGCAGGTATTTGGCTGGTTGTTGGGAATTCGAAAACGAGTTGCAACAGCTTATTAATTTTTCACATTTAATTAAGAGACCCACATTAATAAAATTAACGACTCTTAACATAGCGTTAATCCAGCGCTTGATATTAAACATTGTGTGGGAGAATTTCTCACAAGAAGCGGGAACCTTTGGAACGTGACCTTGGGGCCTTGTTAGGCTACACCCTTGTTGGTGTAGTGTTGAACATCCCCTCGAGACTCCATCCGGCCCACATGTCTTCGTGAGGAGCCACCCTTGTTTGATTTACAGACATTATTCGTTGTACCTCACGGTATATCTGGAGCTCCCCCTTTTCCCTAAATTAAATTCATCATTAATAATTCTAAAACCGATGAAGAACACATTGCAAAATATTTCACACTCCACAACAACACTTTATTTAGCATTTGACTCCAAGGCACTGGTCCATTATACTGTTATATCTTTCAAGCTTTCATTATGTCATGATTTAATTCTAGGCTGCTGTTCATTAATTATTTTTGCATAACTTTGACAGTATTTCACATTCAACTCCTAAAAACAACCCCCATTCTAATAACTTTCTAAAACTTAACAGCCTTAGAAACATTCCATAGGGACTACCCCCCTTGACTTCGTTAGGAGTTAGCCTAAACAGAGGAGTCAAGATCAAGTGACAGTACTTGACTTGAGACTTGTCTCCAAGGGCACACTGAGTAGTAGTGAGATTTATGCTGCTTTAACCATGTGCGCAATCCGACGGCAACAAAACCCATCCAACAACTCACTTAATAGCACTGTATCTTTAATATGTGTAGATGCATCAACAAATCTAATAGACATTACCCCCCTTGGGGCAACTGACCAAGAAATTAAGAAGCCTCCCACCCTTCTGATCTGTCCCACCATTTGACATAACCGTGCATCCTGTGAGTCCCCATGACTCCTTAAACTCCTCCAATCTCTAAGTGCAGTCAAACTTTTCAGCTTGAAGGATATGCCCTCTCAAGTTATCAAAGGTGGGGGCCTTATACCCTGGGCCAACAACAACAACAGCATCAAACATAGGCTTGTAGAAGGGGTTGGTTTTGGCAATGCTGAAAGGAATGTCACTCCATAAAAAACATCTACAATAATGTCTCGTTTATGACAAATAGGGAAATCAATGACTGATGCCACATGGGGATAAAAAAACATACTTCATATCTATCATTCTAGGCTTCATTGTGAGACGGTTTATTGAGTTTATGAGCAGGGTTCGAGTCACCCTGAAGCTGGATGAATTATCATCATAATGATTTGTTATTGGCAGCGATTTCTTGCTAAGGGCATCTCCCTCTCTTGGAAGCCTGAGTACAAGAGGGCGTGATCATTTGTTGGCATCCTTGTGATTAGGAAGGGCGCATTTATGATAAGACCTGGCATCCAAAGCATGGTTCAGAACTGATATTGTTGGATAGCTTCATTCTCTAAAATAAGGCAACATCTTTTGATCATCATTAGTATCCTACATGTATTTGCAGCCATTCATCATATTATCAGTGGGGTAGCGAATTAGAGCCCTTATCTGTCTTGAGGAATTCGCGGGGACCATTGGCAGCTAGATCCAACCATCAATAGCAGCGATCCATTATTTTGATATTATCCTTATCTTATGGGCAGCGAATCTAAAGTCTAAATAGTAATCTATTGAACGATGGTTATGATCCATTCTTAAGTAGAGGGCATTAATACTTGGAGACTGTATCTGATTCAGAAAGCCACAGTCAATTCCATGGAGACGTCATTATCATTCTAGGGCTGGATTCTTACAAGGCTGAGCATGAACTATCAAGTTGAGCAATATTACAGATCTGAAATAAGATTGGGTATAAGGCAGTGCATGCATCTCCAGGGCGAATTATTATTGTATCTGTTACCATCCTCAGAACCAAATCTCGTGCATGCAGTCCATGCTTCCTTTGTAACGTCAAGTAACTCCAATACATTCATTCAGTATGTCCATGCATTGCTTTTGAGCTTGATTATCTTGTAGATCTGATTATTTGTTATATCTGGGTCATGCAACATTATTATCTTCCATGCACAATTGTTATGTATAAACCTTGCATGTCAAACTCTTAAACAAATCTCAAATGCAACCACACACCCAATACAACAACAGAATACACTGGTTTGGTATATTACACCTACCCACAAGCTTGTTTACTTCTTCCTTCTCCTTTATTTTAACCATTGACCTGATAGAAGGTTGTGCACCAGCAATGGTTCTTGGAACAAAGAAAGTTGAGGCCGTTGAGGGCATTGTTGAACTGGAAGGTGCAACTGAGGTAAAGGTCTCACTTCCAGTTCTACTTCTTCCCATCTCAGTTCTCACTGATGCCCTCACATCTCTCTTCATATTCATACCATGAAGTGATTTATTGACAATTTGAACAATTTTTGGGGTTGCTTGTTCACAAATTCCCGCTTCATACCCTGGAATTTATGCAAGGTAGTATTTCAACCGACTAATACCCCCTCTCGTTTCCTTTCCATACAACTTGCAAGTCAATTTTTGCTGATTAAACCCCTCCAAGGGCTCACCATATACCGACATAGAGTCCAAAGCTTTAGGCATTTTGATTTTTCACGCAACAATGATTCAACCTGGGGCAAAGAAAAATGGAAGATGGAATTTAGATTCAAGCTTGAACAATGAAGATAGTAGATAGTAAGATGCATTGAAATTTGCACCCACGCAAAAAAATAACGCTGCAAATAACAAAACAGTCCTAGATTTTGCATAAATGGTAGTAGATCTCTCTCTTTAAAATTTGGCAAGGAGAGGGTAAGAACCCTAAACCTATAGAAAATTTACCAAAAAAAACAAAAAAAGATGAGCAAATGGTTACACAATGATATACATACCTGCAAATTGGGAAACTACTGATGGGAATCAATCCCCAATCCACAATAACTCGGTCATGGTTGATGGAAACACCAATGTTCCCCCAAGTTCTTGGGACGGGGGGACGCAGGAGCGGGGAAACGCACATTTGGGACGTGTGGAGACCACCCCCAAATTTTAGGGAAATTTGGGGGGGACGTCCCTAAAATTATAAAAATAAAATAAAATGCCAAAAGTAATATTTAATTTTACGTATATTCATGATTGTGCTATGTAAATACTAAATATATTGATTTATTTTCTAAGTAGTACTAAGTAGGCATTGTAAAAAGTGAAAATAATGGAAAAACATAAAAAAAAATTCTCAGGGGCATGGGTGGGGGGATACGTTTCGTCAAGAGATGTCGGGACATAGGAAATGCGTCCCCGTGGAACACTAGGAAACACATTGAATCTACTCCTTGGCTCCAAGAAAAATGATAGCAAGCTCCTTTGCTCTCCAAACCCCTCAACTAGCAAGCAAAATGGCAAGAAAAAACTCAAAAAATGGGTTATATGTCGGACTGTTCCCGGCCTTGGCGATTTTTTCCATCGACTCGCTATGTTTTCCCTAAAAATTGGCAAAAATCGCGATTTTTTCAAAAAACCATGATTCTTTAAAAATTTGTGATTTTTTTCAAAAATCATGATTTTTTGTAAATATCGCTATTTTTTATAAGGAATATATTGTTTAGGCTTGGACATTGCGATATATCACAGACATTGCAATAAATTGGCAATGTCTTCCACACTGATGTTTAGTGCTAAATCTAGCCAGTAGTAGGGGGCATTCTTGGAGAGTTATTTTGGAGACCTTTTGTGCTATCTTGAACCAAGATGGGCATTCCACACTTGGAGATCTTTCAACCTTTAGAAGGAGAGTCTTCCTTGATAAAAGGAACTCCAAGCAAGGCAAGAGTTCCATCAATTCTTGTCAAGTCTTCTTGCTCTCTCCGCCGTTATCTTCTCCTTCTTTCTTCCTTTCATGATTTCTCCAACCAACATCCTTGGGTACTCATAAATCAAACCCTTAGTGTAGCTCGACTGCACATTTCCTTCTAGTCCATAGGAGTGATATGGGATAAATTCTACGTAGTAAGGCACTGATCAAGATAAAAATCATAATTTAATATCTTTGTATTTTTGAGTTTTTGGAGCAGGTATTGCTAATCTTATTTGTAGATTTGATGAATCTGGTAGGAACACCCCCCTTGAGTTAGAAATGCCCTAACTTAGGAGTGATAGTGTTTGTGTTGATGATGGAGCTTCCTTCCCTAGATGTTCTCAAATCCGTTGTCAGTGTTTTCCGCAAGGGACAATTCTGTGTAAGATTCCAAGTAGAGGAATTTTGATTTCTTGACTGAGTTAGTTTCACTTAGTTCAGCAGCTGCCAATTTGGTAGCTTATTGGTTGTTGGCATGGGTTTGCATGATGGATAATTTCCCATAGGTTAATTACATGGCATATTTAAACTAGTAAACACCATAGACCATATGATTTTAACTTGAATACCCCAAGGAAATAACCCAAGCCTGTTTATTCAATTGATAGGTGGAGTTTATGCAATCAACATATAATAACCAGATATCAACATTATAATGCTTCTGACCTTAAATCAGTTCCAACAATGAATAATAGATGGCTGTAGTAGTTGTAGATAATGCTCATAATGGTGTAGAAGTAGACTGTAAGTGCACTGTCTGATGTAAATGCCCCAGTATGTAGAAGTAAACTCCAAACTTAAATCAGCTTCAACAATGAATAATAGATGGCTGTAGCAGTTGTAGATAATGCTCAGACTGGTGTAAAAGTGGACTGTAAGTGCACTGTCTGGAACATTAGATTGCAGATCTGAGATATGTGGTGATTCCAAGGCATAAGATGAGTTTCTTCTGGCTGTAAGTGTTCATCCACAGAGGTAGATCGATCTGATATATATTGTATATTGCTGCTCTCAGCTTTAGAATGGTGAATTTAAACCCAACAGTGAGGTCATGTCCAATCCAAACCAACTCGTCCAAACAATAAGAGGATTTCCCAACGATATCATGCCCATCATTTCAATAGATCTCTGCTCCAATCAGTGGATCGTGACCCTTATGTCCAGCATTCAACAAGGATTAATAACTTGCAGCTTAAGATGAAGATGAAGATGCCCTTCAATGCAACACAATAAATGACTGTCAATACAGACCAATGCACCCTCTCTCAGATTGATGTGGAACTAAGCCACAATGCATACATGTGTACTGTAGCGTTTGTATGGAGCACTGTAGCGTTCATACGGATTACTGTAGCAGCAGTACGGGTCACTGTAGCAGTAGTACGGATTACTGTAGCAGCATCCAAAATTCATAAAACCTCGGATTCTTCAAACCGTCTCTGCAGCAAGCTATTCTTTGAAGCTTGAATCCTCCATAAACTAATCAAATAAATTCAATATGAATTCTCAAACCACAGCAATGAAGCCTAATAGTAGATCTGTGTGATCCATTCAATAAATTGACTAGGACAGATAGATTTTGCTGTCGAAACCAATGTTGGCCAGGGAAATCCACCCTCAACCCTAAATCAGCACTTAGAGCTATCAAACCGAATCTCAATGATCAATAATAATAATTAGATAATGAGTAACTCACTTTATCTCTTTTATAACCTTGAAATTGCATGCCCTATACCTAAGTCACTTTTCTCTTCTATTTCTCCGTTGAGTTGCATGCCTCTCACTGGTTGCATGCATGCATGATTGCATGCATATTACTTTTGCATGCATGCTCTTGAGCTAGGGCTCGCATGCTCTGCATGTCCCTTGTTCCAGTTTTACCCAAAACGGAACATTACAGTCCTCCCTCGCCAAGATTGCTTGTCCTCAAGCAATACCAATGCAACTCCCACATCCATCGAGTTGAACCAACTGAATTCAGGGATGATCCCATGGTCCCAGATCATCCTAGGAGATTTGTAGCACCCTCTCCTCAAGGTACTATCGTGCGAGGTACCATAACAAAAGATATCTTGAAAGCATCATGTAAGTAGAGTAATCAACCCCGGTGGGAACTCGGCCAACTCCTCAAAAAATACTTCTACTAAAGTCTCCATTCCCTGTACCTACAAATAAGTGAGGGTCCTCTTTGTAAATTTTCTTGAGTTTTCTGCTTGCTGGTTTATGTCAACATTTCAGTGGTTTTCATTTACAACCGGTTTTGCATAGGCTGCAAACTACTTATGAAATTTTCTGAGACAATTAAACACGTTGAAAATTCATTATAATAGATATAAAATAAATTTAAACATGCACACCATAAAAGATAGAGACTCAGAATTTTCGACAACTGTGCCCTGAAAAAACCCCAACGGGGAAAACCAGTAAGAGAGAGAGAGAGATATTATTTCTTCAGCAATATTTCAGTATAATATTTTTCAGTCAAAAGAACTACTTATCTCAACCAGAAAAATACACCCTGTTACCAACTGAGTTGCACTACAGTTGGACTTCAATGAGCTGCCAGTATTGCACATTTACTTGTGCCTTTTTTCAGTGTTAAGAAGTTCCAAGTTTGGCCTTTTCAGGGTCCCCTTTTTCAGTTTTTGTAGTACATAACTGTGCCCCATGGGGTTTGTAAGAAAGCGTTCTAGCATGGTGGTCTTTGAGTGACTCGGTTCCCTAGGACTTGACAACCAAAGAAGGTATTCTAAGGAGTTTTTTCCCTTGTCGATTATGCCTTGCCTTTAGCCGAGTATAATCGGTGAGGTTTTCTCCTGCTCCTCCAAAGCTGGAATGCCCAAAGTGGGGGTTAGGCCTTAGGGGATTATTAGAGCCCATTTTATAACATGTATAAACGTGCTAGGCGCTAGAATTTTATCGTTTTGTCATGTACTAGGTTCCCCTGAAGTTTCAGTCAATTCCGACAAAAAATATTTTTTGCATTTTTTAAGCCATTTTTTAATGGTTTAATTAACAAAATTCAAAAGGTGATAAAAGTGGTATCCAGAATCGGAATTTGGCGCAGGGATGCTCGTTTTCAAGCTCAGAGCACCCTCTTTACCCCGGTACTTGGTTTTCCTACATTTTGGGCGACCGAAAACCCCCGTGGAGCAGTTTTTCCTATCAGAGCTATGAAGTGGCACTTTAATGCAAAAGATGCATCAAAATGCACATGGCCAAATATTTAAAATATTAAAAAAATAGAATTTTGGCCCATGCTATTTGACATGGCATTAGTCAAATAAGGTGAGCGACTTAATTAAAGGTTCAAAGCATATAATTTGTGGACATTTTGAAGAGTGAGGCTTTTATTTCCAAAACCGTACGACCTCATTGCTCACGTGGGCCATCCATCCAAGAGTGAGCAGTTTGACATGGCATTGTTTCAATTTAAAGTGGGCGACTATAGTGAGGAGTTTAATAAGTTATGTGCTGAGCTATTAAAGTAAAACGTGAAGTTATTATTCCAAGGAATCGCCTCAACCTTCACGTGGCCATTAAGTGACTCGACATAAGATTTGTGGTGGGCGTTTTGAATTAAGGTTAAAACATTATATGGCATGGTATGTCACGAGAAGATATTTATTTATCCAAAAGTTTCAATGTAATGCGTCGCCATCTCCTCACGGCCGTGTTCAAATTTGGTTTTGGATATATGCAAATTGGTGGGCAGCTACATCATGAGGTGGCACATCGTATTGGACAACTTTCCAATTGAATCAATCAATCAGAATTCATTCTAAAAACTCATTCCAAGTATGGAAACATCCAACATACTCTTTCTTTGCCGCACGCATGAGCTCTTTCCAAGTGGGCAGCTTTCAGCAGTTTCCTTCTTGAGGTGTTTTTGTCCATTTGAAATGGTGTTTCTCCATTGGTTGAGAGCTTTGCTTGCTCTACAAACTAGGAGCTTTGTCTCCTTAGGGTTTTGCGCCCTAGCTCACTTTCCATTTGCTATAAATTGAGGAGCTTGGCTCCATTGTAAGGATCTGAAGGTGGAACCTCTGCACTTATATTGTTGTATTATTTCTGTGTTTTTGAGATACAGTTAAGGCTTTGGAGGCTACCCTAGTGTACTTGTTGTGTTGGATCTCAGTTATGTTGCATCTTATGAGGTAAATTTGTATCGTACATTATGCTAGTATATGTTGGATTAATTTGTCTTCAAAGAGAAATTATTTTCATTAAGAATGGTAAGTAGTGCTTTATAGTCAATCTTATCCATTGTAAACTTCATTAGGATACTAGAGGTAGAGAAACTTCTTGTTTGAATCCATCATCTCTATTTTTCTTTTGGTTATTTACATAGGTTATTTTTATCCCTTTGCTAGTCTCTTTGTGATTTTACAGGTGGCTTCAAGTTGGATGAACGGATGAACATGTTAGATCTACTGTTCTTTCAACAAACTTAGGCAGATTGGTAGATCCCACCGGTACACCAAGAAGTTAACTCTAAGGCCCATTCTTCACTTGCTCAAACCCCCCAGGGTTCAGTCTTCAAGATCCAAAATTCTCCATCTAAATCGGTTACTCTTTCCTTATATCTTTTTAGATCTTGAATTATAAAGTTTCATTGATAGATAGATCTAAAGTCGAATTTGCAACCTAATAATTTTAATACATTTGATAATCTAGATTTAGGTTGTTTAAGTTCTCTATTTTGCAATTTCGAAGTAGATCCAAACAATAGTAGAGTATTTCATTTTACAATGTCCTTTACCAAGCTTTTTAAGTGCCTAAATCATTTACTCGTTATCTCTTGAAGAGACAAGTAAAGACCCTAAGAAGACAAGCTTTATAGCTTGCCTTATTTAGTTGTTTATTTCATTTTAGTTTAACTAGTTTGCATCAGCCTTTTAGGCATATTTTACATAAGTGGTCAAATCACTTTCTAAGTGTTTTTGGCCATTTTATGATAAAAAAGAGCTCGCTCGTTTTTTGGCTATGCACATAAAAAGTTAATTGAAAGTTAGTTTAAAAACTCAAAAAATTGCTCAAAACATGTTGTTTGCATATTAGTTGTATTGTTTTTGATTTTGACAGTTTGTAGCATTTTTAGAACACTCTTAAAGTGTTCTGATCATCATTTTCTAACCAACAAAGTTCACTGATCTGTTTTTGATTTTATAACAGGTTGGAGTAAGAAAATTAAATAAAACTTGCATTTGGAGCTTCCTGAACCACCCAGAGAGAACCGGTTTCAAGTACCATCGTTATTTCTCTCAAATATTGTAAACTGACTTGTTCCCTAATGATAAAGGGCAAGCAGTATTTCCCTTAAGTTCCCAAGTTGTAATCAAGAAATAAAAAGAGCACAGCAGGCAATTCCAGCGCCTGAACCCAATCCCCCTAGGGGGGATTTGCACCCTTTTTTATTTTTTTTTATTTTTTCGTTTTAGATTAGTTTTCATTCAAGCAGTAGTAATTAAATAACTCACTCAAGCACACAATGTCCTCCGAGGACCCGTTTATCATTTTATATGTTTTTGTGTTTATTTCAAATTATTATTCTGTTCTTAAATTTTAATCCTAAAATTAACCCCCTTGCTTTATGCTTGGGGTTTAGTGTAGAATAATCATCCATGCACACGTCTTAATAAAATGAACAACGCCCCAAACCCGGAGTATGCTCTTGACTACTGCAGCTTAGTCGGAACAGTTGGCTCAATCAGAAACGGGTGCAAGGTAATTAGTGTTAGTAGGACAATCCATCAGAATCCAATCTTAAGAACTCGGGAGGTTTCATGGATTGAATCCGCAGAGTCAGCAGGTTCTTAAGCGGGTTCATCCTCGCCTGGTTGGACACTTGGTAAGGTTGCTAGAGCACTCAGTTTGAAGTTTAGTTTTCTTTTGGGCCAAACCAAGAATTAACCCACTCCTTAACCACTCATTTAATAATCATAAAAGTTACCAACTGAGCCACTGCAATACTTTCACTAAGACTACACAACCAACCCTACAGAACAACAATTGCAAGCATTTTTACATTTTCGGCACTGGTCTTTAATTTTCTATGTTTAAGTTTCAATCACAAATGTCGTGAATGCTTATCTATCTTGTGTTGGGTTAATCAATTGATTTAATTTGCAAGCAGTGGTTAGTTGTTAAGTTTTCATTTCATCATCTTTTTAACTCCTAGAATAGACTTTTATCTTTTGTTGTAGATTAAAAGCCTTAGTTTAATTTTCATAGGGACCACCCCCCTTGGCTTCGCTAAGAGTAAGCCTAGACGGAGGAGTCGAGTAATCAGGTGACAACACTTGACTCTCACTTGCCCCCAAGGACACACGGAGCGGCTTGAAGGTTTCCTGCCGCGTCCCCCCAAGTGTGTATTAGGCGGCAACATTTTGGCACCGTTGCCGAGGATAAACCTTTCTATTCCCGGGTCACGACCTTTGTTTCTTTTTGCTTTTTTTTACTTTGTTTGATGTATCCTATGAATATTTAAATTTTACTCGGTCCATCTGGTGACTCCATTTTTAAACAATTCAGCGAAGTATTCAACAAGAAGAAATTCGGAAGGATTATTCAATTTTATTCCTAAACCTGAAAAGGTATATAGAAGAAGATTGAATAAACAAAACTCTTGGAGAATACTCAAAAATCTTAGACTTGAGTCAATCTTAGATATTCACAATCTGTTTGAAGAGTCTAATCCACTAGAAAACATGGGAGATTTTTTTAGCCCCCTAGACTTTACTGCAATCATAGGGTACTGTTATCACCTAAACTGTAGTTACCCCTATGGATGTATCCACTCATGGATGGCAATAGGGAAGGGCAACTCAAAAGGTGCAACCACGATGACCTCGACCTCCAATAGATGGTTGTCACGTCAGTCGAGGCCACCTTCACTTTATGTTATCTAGCCCAGACAACAAAGGGGGAGACCCGATCTACTCCCGATAGGAGAGATCAAAACCAAGACACCAAATCAAGTTATTTCTAAGTGAAGTAAGGTGTATGGTTTATCCTAGACCTTAGGATGAAGTCACAAGACAAGTGATGGGTTCAATGAGTATAGTTGTGGTTCGTTATTGATGTGAGTGTGACTTATGATTTGTGAGATAGGATCCAGGATTAAAGTACTAGTTCAATGTGAGAAAATCCACTGCCTTGGGAACCGTGTCCAATGTAGGGTAGTTTAGGGGTTGAATTGGGGCTAACTAGTACAATTGACAAGCTTGATCATGCAGTATGATGGCATCAAAGGGTTTAGTTTACCACACAAGGGTCAAACCACAAGTTAATCCAACAATCTAAGAAAGTCGAATTGACTTGGAGAGAGGCCAGTGCCTTGGGAATTGGGATAATGGAGTCAAAGTAAAGTTAACTTGTGGTTGAGAACTCCTATTGCATGAGAGAAGTGGGCAATTAAAGTCTTGATGGATGAATAGGTCTAGATCTAGGTTTGACCTAAGTGGACCACAATCCCTTAAAACAAGGAATGCTATCCCCAAGGCAAGATTTGACAAAGTGACCTACTAGACCTAGGTTTTGAATTATTCCCGTTCCAAATCCACTGAAATCTCAAGTACCCACGTCCTAGAAGTGGGACAACTCCCTTCTCCAAGGTAGTGCGACTTTACGCAAGGAGGCTAAAATGTGGGTTAAGTGGGTCAAGACAAGTCCGATGGCATCCAAACTTTAGATCCGAGTAGGTTAGTCAAGTAGGAGTATGGATCTACAATTTCAAGGCAATCTGATGACTAGATCTTACTAGATCTGAGTTTGAAGATACCAAGTGGTCCAAAATGGAGATTAAATCCCTTGAAATGTGGAATGGGGCCCACAAGGTAGAAATCAGAAAAGTGACAATCTGGGGGTAGGTTATTGGATGTGTAGATCATGAATCAAGCAGGATCTCACCTACCCACATACTAGATCTAGGTCAACTCACCAAACTAGAAAGTGCGCCCTTGCTTGGAGAGGCTAAATGCCTTTGGAAGAGGGTCAAATGGAAGCCAATCCTCACCAAACTATAGATCCGGGATGTCGTGGATACTATAGAGGTGGGTTTTTAATATCTTACCCAAGAAGCCACTAGATCTTAGTAGATCTGAAAAAAGTAAAAATGGGGGTTTTGATTAATTAGGGTTTTAAATGTTTTAGACAAGTGGATAGATCATGGAAAGAAATTACCTTGAGATCATACCTGAGTGATGTGAATGAGATGCCTTGATGTTGAGGAAGATTCCCGCAGAGATCAAATGAGAGATTGTTGATTTTGTTTGCCAAATTGATGCCCTAGCCCACAAGTGCGCCCTCCTCTACCTGTCAACTCAAGGAAAATCGATTTCAATCAGAGAGGTCAAGTATGGAGGAAATACAAGTAGAATGCAATGATAACATAGAATAGAAGGTCCTGGGACAGTAATACTCCCTGTTACCAACGAAGAGATCCAAAGAAGTAGGGAGAGTCTTCCCCTACCAATACTCCCTCCTCAAAGCAAATCGGCCTCCACCTGCAGATGCAAAAAATGTGGTACAAAAGATATGGCAAAACAAGATCTCCAATAACTCAGTGCAAAGGAAGAACCAACGAACGAACACCAAAAACATTCACCACAACACTGGAGATAGATGCAATAATAATTTTCTATTCCAATAATCTAGAGCCACAAGTCCCCTTTATAATGAGAAGCTCTCTCCTTTAAATAGGAAGGAGAGGCATCAAAATCCTAACCACTTTTTGAATGAGTGGCTAAGATTAAAAGATACAAATGTCTAATCAATGGTTGAGATGAGCTCAACAATAAAATACATGGATCACTAATAAAATATAATATGAGTGGACAAAATCGCCCTAGAAGAGGGGAATCCCACCAAATCATGATGACAAAATATAATAAGAGGCTTATGGTGGGTCCAAGGGGTAATTTTAGCCTCCCTTGGTCAATCCCCATAGCACAATAATAATAAAATAGTCATCAATATACCAAATCGTGCCTCTATGGACAAATAGTAGGCCTCAAAAGACCTCATAAATCATCAAAAAGTGCCATAAGTGATGGATGCGGGTCCCGATTAAGCTGAAACTGCTGGAGGAGGTATGGAAGACATCAATCCATCATCACTGATCATCCCATGCCAAGACATTGCCTCAGTGGCCCAAATCGAATTCCTCAATAGCCATTTCTACCAATCCTGAAATGCCTCGGGAAGCGTGAAACTGCCCCAAACTGTCTCCTGGAGTGCCTGCGCTGTCAAGGTGAGGGCACCAATGTGTCCGGGAGGGGGGTAATATGGTAAAAACAAGTGGCTGGACCACCCCCTCCAAGCACAGCGCCCTAGGTCAACCGGATAAAAATCACATCCGCTCTGACATGGTCTCCGACAGACCAAAACTGCACTGGGACAGCCTACTGAGGCTCAATCATCACTGTAAGTGCCCGAAACTGAAAACAAACTGTCTCATTGGACTCAGAAGGTCCAAATCCATCCAAGATGTGTACTCATACACCATATGAGTCTCTGCCTGATCAATATATATATCTAATATACCGAAACAGGGCAAATAATAATAATTTGTAAATGATAAAATACTGCTGTAAACCATGAATCATCATCATAACCCTGTAGCTGCTGCATAGAATCATCATGTATGTGTACATAGACCATATATCATCTATCCATATCATCATAAGGTCCAACCATCTCATGTCCTATGGTTGACTTTGGTCAAACTAGGTCTAACTAGGTCAACATGACCAAATATAACTCAGACCATCATCAGAAGCTTCTGCAAAGTGTCAAAGGTTAATGCATGCTCTACAACTTATTCAAATAACAATTATAACACAAAGTAATCATTACTGGCGATCTAAATCCAAATATATAATGTCATTAATTATTATTATTACTCAGACTAGACTTTCAAGATCATACTTACTTCATGGCTGTGATCAATTTGCTAGTGAAGGGTGAAGGCTAAAATAACTGGCTAGGCTAAGGGATGACTTGACTGACTTAACTTTGTGACACTTTGGCAAAGGGAAAGGGAATACACACCATAGTATATATTGAATGAGCAACAACACAGGGAATGCCGGTGTCTCACAAATGGATGAGTTGTTCAAAGAGGGTTTATTCACCTTTAACAGATGCGCACAATCCATAATACAAATAAGGCCAGCAATTGTTTTGATATAGCATTTAGGTTCCATTGCTTTTTGGGCCTGAAGTTTCCATAGCCTTGGTCTATGTGTGTTTATAAACACATTGCATAGATTTTCATTTATTTTAGGCTTTCTGCTGCAGGTGTGTTTTTAAGGCACTTGTTTACTTGAGCACTTCTAGGTGTGTCACAGACAACTTGTTTACCTAGGTATTTACATTTCCAAAAGATATAACATTTTATTTTCATGGCCATTTTCATTTGGCATGCCTTTCATTCATGTGTGTTTAGAAACACATTGCATGAATGGGCTTTTCATACAAGATATAGCATTTCATTTTTTCCAGACTTTGTATTCATAGAAGCACTAAAAGTTTCAGGTTTAGCCAACACAACTTTAGTTACTAGGGGGAATTCACAAGGAACTCCAACTCACCATAGGCAAGTTTTGTCACCAACTCAGAGCCGAGACACAATAAACAGGGAAGCTCATCCAATACAGAGGCTACAGTGGGGAAAAGATCCTCCATGTCACTAGTCAAGTAGTAAGTCAGGGTGATAAACTAAAAGGTAGGCAATGGATGGATGAAGACAATGAATAATGGAGCCGACACTAGCAAGCCAAGGTATGGTGGAATGATCACCTCTATTCTCCCTAAGGAGGGTAAAACCAATGAGTATGAATAGTGAACTTCTAAGTCTGAGGAGGGACAATATAATATATATAATAAGATCAACCAGGTCCACATATCTATATGATCGCCAGATCACGACACTAAGTGCTAAGACATGCTATAAGAATAAATATAAAAGCAATATAACCATAACACAATGATATACCTGCTGAGTCATATACCTGAATGCTCATCAACCTGTACTATCATTTGTCCTCTGAAACTGCTGCTGTAAATCTGGGCACTACTGACTGCTCTGTACCAATGGTATAATGGCTACATCGGTCATCTCTCTGAGTGTCCTGAGACTCAGTCATGGCATGGGGAATACACACTGCTGTCCACAATCTGATAGTGATCCAATGTAGATGCTCATCTCAGCATCTCAAATGTAAGGGAACTGGCTGAATAGTGTACTGGCATCAAAAAAATAATGTATGGTAGCCCGGCTACTATATATGTGATAACAGGTACCCTCATGTCGTAACTGAGAAGGCAATTGAAAAGTTGCCTTCATTTCAGGGTAACAATGCCATAAGTGCTAAGGCACATTTAAAGTCTTTTTCACAATGTTATAATAAATGGTGTCTTAACGCTAAACATGAAGATGTGCAAATGAAGCTGTTTGCGCTATCCTTAGAAGAAGATGCCTTTGATTGGTTCTCACACCTAGAGACCTAGATGCTGGCAGTTTCAAAACATTCAAAGTGTTTGAGAAGGGTTTCCTAGCCAAGTGGGGAGACAAGAAAGAAGATAGGTACCTGTTAGCATCCCTAAACAACATGAAGAAGAATGAGAATGAGACTATGGAAGAGTTCAACAATCTCATCTCAAGCTTGCATGCCGAGATTAAGCTTCCTGATGGCTCAATCCTCATACATTATATTGAATCTTTCAATGGAGAGATGAGATATCAACTTAGGGATAAATAACCTGTTGATCTTAAGAAAGCCCAAGTTATAGCTGAAAAGATTGATAAGAACATGTAGTCATTCGGAAAGTCCAATCTTCCAGGTTTCACCAGAGGTACTACATCAAAACAGTCAGACAACAAAGACAAGTCAGCATCAACAGATAGGAAGGACCTAGCAAAAGATCCTTTGAGAGAATTGACAGATGTAATCAAAGCTATGGAAGCCAATCATGCTGCACAAATGAATTCCATGCAAAACAGACTCATTGCTATGGAAAGAGAAAAATCTCACATGCCTTGCAATAGGTTTCCTCCCAGACAGAACAATGAATGGAAGCAAAAGTATCCATCCAACAATCAGAGGATCCCTAATCAACTTGATTCAACCAACATGGTTATGGAAGAGGCTCCCCCTTTCTGTAGGGCTTGTAATGAATTTCAGGATGAGTCAACTTGTTCTAAGTTTAACTACATAAATGAACAAGGTCCTCCTGAAGTCAACAACTTTGTAGGGTATTCAAATCAACTTGAGTATATCAATCATATAGGTAAAACTCACACTTTGCCAAAGGATGTTTGGAAACAAGCTAAGTTGCTAGGGTACCCGTACCAGGGGGTTGGGCAACCGTACCAGTACCGGGTACCCGTACCGCCATACCGGGTACCGGGACTGGTACCTCTGGGAGTACCGTGAAAGTACCGGGTACTTCACCCGAGTACCGGGTACTTGGTCAAATAAATTTGGGTACTTGTACTTCAAAAGGGCCGCGTACTTAATTCTTTTTTGTTTCATTTTCACAGTTCAGTTTTCTATTCCATATTTATTCTTAATAATTATAATTTACAGTTATTACAGATCTGAAAGGTATTGCTTAAAAGCTGATTTTGTGTCTTGAATACTGTAAAAGATTCATTTGATTCTGAAGTATGCTATGATTATTAAACACTGATGGGTATTCCTTTATATGATCACATTCATGGGATGAACACTATGATATATGCAATCTGAAATAAACTATTAAACCAAACATACACATCAACCAAAAAAAAATAGTTACAACAGATTTGGTCTAGCACAGGGATATTGCAGCAGTTGTATCCAAAGTGTTTGACGAAAGTCTCAAACCAGAATATACCAACAGTTGGCACAAAAATCTGACCAGATTTAGTTTGGTCATTACACTATCATCCAAATGCTGATTTGGGTTGTTTGCATCAGAATCTAGAAGCATAGAAATTACTGGCTTGGAAGACTCCTCATACTCATAATCCTCCCTCTTTTAGGTGGAGTTTCTTGAAGCTTGACTAGTGCCAACCAGTTCTGTGACACACTGCTACCATAACAGTGATGAACAGGTCTGAAAGTAGCGATGCATATGGTCCCTTACTGCTGAAAACAAGCTACTTGAAAAATCTTTTAACTTTTCAGTTTTTAACTTTTAAGTATAGAAATATACTACAGGAATTATGGATGTATAATCTGCTAAGAAGTTCTCCAAGATCCTAGTCAGTCCACTTCTCATGGCAAGGATCAGAAACCTATTTGATAAATTGTGACTGATCTTATTCTTTGAGATTCCAAACCACAGAGTCTCCTCTATCTGATGCATGATGGTACTCATTTTCAGCATTTCACTTCATGAAAACACACGACAGGTCCTTGAAATCGAATTGCAATCCTGATCAGCTATGATGTTTACTTCTAGTTGTTTTATGTTTAGTATTTGATTATTTTCATTTTACTATTTTGTATTTTTGATTTAGTGTTCGGAAATATGGCAATAGCCATTTGTCAAATTTTGGATGTAGTATGACAATGGAGTCATGGAGTGATGGACATATATCATGCTGATGATTCATATCAATATCAATATTATATATGTAATTTGAATTAATGTGCAATGCCAATGTCAAATGTGTGTTACTTGTTGAAAACTTAATGTATATAAACTTGAAAATTCTATATTATATATAGAAAATTTAATATATTAATATAATATAAACTTGAAATATATATATATATATATATATATATATATATATATATATATATATATATATATATATATGTCTACAGTACCCTGACGTACCCAAGTACCGTATTTCAAAAAGTGGCGTACCCGTACCGGTACCCGTCCCAGTACCCAAGTACCCTGGCTACTTAGGAAACAAGCTAAGGAAATGGCACAGGAAAATGACAATGTTACAAAAATTTATGGAGAGAAACCTACACCTGAAGAGATCAAAGAGTTAGCAAATTTCAAAGGCTTCACCTATCAGAGAAGGAAGACTGCCATCCCCATCAAATCAGATATGCATATTCCTAAGGTAACTCATCTTCCTTCCCCAGAACTGAATGTTGATGTGGTTAGCTGGCTAGCTAGTGCTAAAATGCTTGTTCCTGTAACTGAAGTAATTAAAATGCCAGGTCAAAATGATAGATTGATAAAGTCTTTAGAAGATAGTGGAAATATTGATGAAGCACCTACGGAAGTTATCTATGAAAAACCCAAGGAAAAGGTCCTAGAAAAGACTAAGGATAAAGTTCAAGAAAAACCAAAAGACGTCATTCTTGAGAAACCTAAACAAGTCATTCCTGAGAAACCTAAACAAGTCATTCCTGATGTTCCTAAGAAAATCAATGAAGATCCTCCTATTATACTACATAGTATAGATCATCGCAAGGAAGAGCATCCTTCTTTCTATGTATCCTTAGTTGTCAACAACATGTTGCTCCATAACTGCATGCTTGATTCAGGTGCCACATCCAACGTCATAACTAAAAAAGTCATGGAACAATTCAACCTGAAAGTCACAAGACCTTATCAGAATGTGTGTGCAATGGATTCTAGAGAAATTGATACCATAGGCATTATCATGAACTTACCTGTTAAGTTAGCTGCATATCCTGATGTGAATTTGACTATGGATGTAGTGGTGATCGATGTCCCTAACATTTGGGGCATGTTGCTATCTAGAAAATGGGTTGCTTCCCTTCGTGGTTGCATACAGATGGATTGGACCTATGCCATTATCCCAGCTAATGAAGATGCTCATGTTAGGTTATATAGGGAAAAGGAAAGAAAATTTAATGTTGAAGACCCTAATGTGCTAGATAATGAGTATGTTCATGAGTTAGATGATTCTAGGAACTATTCCATTTTTGCAAACACATTAGCTCCTATTAAAGAAAAGATTAAAGATGATAAAGTAAATGGGTTGTGGAGGATGAGTTTTGATGGTGCATTTTCTAGATCAGGAAAGGGTGCTGGAATTGTGATTACTTCTCCATCTCAGCAGACTTTCAAGTTTGCTTTTAGACTTGAGTTTGATGCTTCAAACAATGTTGTAGAGTATGAAGCACTCTTGCAAGGCCTTGAAATAGCTAAAGATATGGGTATAAAAATTCTAAGTATAAAAGGAGATTCAAACTTAGTTATATGTCAAATCAAGAACACCTTTGCATGCAAGAGTCAAAGGTTAAGGAAGTATAGGAATGCTTGTTGGGATACAATGGAATTATTTGATGCCCTAAACATCACATCAATACCTAGGGAAGAAAAACAGGAAGCAAACCAACTAGCAGTAGCAGCCTCAACCCTCCAGCCGACTGAAGAGATAATCAATGGTGAAGGAAAATTTGAGATCAATTTCAGACCCTCCATCCCGGATAATGTAGATCATTGGCAGGTATTCAAAGATGACAAGCAAATCTTTAGATTTATGCATAATGTCCAAGAATTCACTGATTGTAAGATAGGCTATAAGGAAGAGAAGTATGACTACAAGGAAGAAGAGGATCAACCTAGGAATGCCATACCTAAAAGTACAGTTGAGTGGGAGCACATCTTTGACAGATAAGATAGACATAAGCCAGAAAATGAAATATTAAAGGCTAGAAATTACATAGAGATCAACATTGGGATTGAAACTGAACCTAAGCTAATCAAAATTGGTAAGGGTACAAATGAAAAGGAAAGAAATGACGTTATAAGACTAATTCAGGAATATCGGGATATTTTTGCCTTTTCATATGACGAGCTCAAGTCGTATCGGGAAGATGTTTTCCAGCATACTATCCCTTTAAAAGGGGATGCCAAACCTTTTCGCCAGAATTTGAGACAAATGAATCCCAAAGTGGCCCCCATAGTTTTGAAGGAGCTTCAGAAGATGCTAGCAACAGGAATCATAGCCCCAACTAGACATTCCTCATGGTGTTCAAATCTGGTTGTTGTAAGAAAGAAAAATGGAAACCTAAGACTGTTTAGAAACCTGAATTGGGCATGTTTAAAAGATAACTACCCTCTCCCCAATATGGAAACACTGCTTCAAAGAGTAACTGGTTCTGGAATGATGTCAATGTTGGATGGTTTTTCGGGGTATAACCAGGTAGTGGTCAGTGAAGAAGATAGGCATAAGACAACTTTTACTACCCCATGGGGTACTTTTGAGTATCTCAGAATGCCTTTTGGATTGCTCAATGCTGGGGCAACTTTCCAGAGATACATGGATTATGCTTTCAATGAGCTAATCGGTAAAATCATAGAAATATATCAGGATGATCTCACAGTTTTTTCCAAGGAAAGAACTGATCATGTTGGCCACCTAAAGACAAATCTTTGAACGATGTCGAAAATTCGGCATATCTCTAAACCCAGCTAAGTCGGTCTTAGGTGTTGATGAGGGGAAGCTACTTGGCCACATCTCCAAGGATGGGGTCAAGATTGATCCAGAGAGGGTAGAAGCCATAAAGAAAGTTCCTTTGCCTTGTAATAAAACAGCTTTACAGTCATTCAACGGGCAAATCAACTTTATCAGACGCTTTATTCCCAACTTAGCAGAGTTAATGAAACCCATGCAGAGATTGCTTAAAAAGGATGCTAAGTTTGAATGGAATAAAGAGGGTAAGGAAGCTTTTGGTGGAATAAAGGATGCTATTTGTAGATCACCTGTCTTGATCAGTCCTGATTATTCCAAAGATTTTCAAATCTTTTCATTTGCATCACCAGACACCATAGCCAGAGTTTTGTTGCAAAAGAATAAGGATGGCCAGGAGCAACCCATAGCCTTTATAAGTAGAGCCTTACAGAATTCTGAGCTTAAGTACACTATCATGGAAAAACAAGCATATGCCTTAGTTAAATCACTTAAGCATTTCAGAATGTATATCGGATACTCTAAAGTTATAGGGTATGTTCCTCATGCGGTGGTTAAGGACATTTTATCACAACAAGACTGTCTTGGTATAAGGGGTAAATGGGTCTCTAAGATCCAAGAATATGACTTAGAAATCAAACCCACCAAGTTAGTTAAAGGTCAGGGTTTAGCCCGCATGATGGCTGAAGGAAATGAGCAAGCCTTAGGGATGGTATGTTAGAACAATGAGTCAGTATGGGTTAGATCAGAAGAGCTTCAACGTCTTGAACAGGTTCCTTGGTATTCAGACATCATATATTTTCTAACCAACCTCACATGCCCAGATCATCTTATTGGCCATAAAAGAAGGGCCTTGAGGTTAAAAGCCACAAAATTTTGTATCACCCAGGATGAGCTGGGATGGAAAAATCCAGATGGTCTAATTCTTAGATGCATCGATGAGCTAGAGTCCAAAAAACTCATGGCTGAGTTCCACTCTGGATTTTGTGGAGGACATTATGCGGCCAAGACAACAGCCCATAAAGTCCTTAGAGCAGGGTATTATTGGCCCACTTTGTTCTCAGATGTTCACAAGCATGTCAGAAGTTGCCAGCAATGTCAACTCTTCACAGGAAAACAGAAGTTAGCAGCCTTGCCTCTTAAACCTATAGTTGTCCAAGCCCCTTTTCAGCAATGGGGTCTTGATTTCATTGGTCAGTTTAAGGATAATTCTAGCAACGGTTATTCTTGGATCCTAACTGCCACTGATTATTTTACTAAGTGGGTGGAAGCAATCCCCACGAAAGCGGCAACCGAGAAAGTGATCATGGATTTCTTAGAAGATAAGATTATCACTAGATTCGGTGTGCCCGCTAGGATCACCACGGATAATGCTAAGGCATTCAGCTCAGCAGAGATGTCATCCTTTTGTTTCAATTATGGTATCATTCTATCACATTCATCAAATTACTATCCCCAAGGTAATGGTCTGGCAGAATCAAGTAATAAAAACTTAATGACCATAGTCAAGAAAATTGTTGGAGATAATAAAAGAGCTTGGGATAGTAAGATTAGATTTGCACTATGGGCAGATATGATTACTAAGAAAAGTTCAACTGGAAAGTCTCCCTTTGAACTGGTTTATGGATTAGATGTTACTCTACTGGTTCACTTAAAGTTGCCAGTGTATCAGTTACTAGAAGAGTGTAGCATAGATCTGGATGCATCTCAGTATAGAATGGATCAATTAGTTGAGTTGGATGAAATAAGACGAAAGGCGGTTGATCAAAGCATAAAGAATCAGGAGAAGGTTAAAAAGAATTTTGATAAGTCATCAAAGCCAAGGGTATTTCAGATTGGTGACACAGTACTACTTTGGGACAAAAGAAGGGAAAAGCCTAGAAAACATGGAAAATTTGACAGTTTATGGGCAGGCCCTTATCTCATTCATGAAGTAGCAAGCACAAACGCTTTCTACCTAAGCAGTATGGACGGTGAGAAGTGGACCCTCCCAGTCAACGGAGGCCTTCTCAAACTATTCTACACAGAAAATATCTAATGCCCATGGGGGCATCTTTGTATCAAAATTTCTAAACCCTACTCCTGCATTTCATTTCTTAGTTAGATTTATTTTATGTATATTATTGTTTTGTACATTAGTTTGAATTTTGCTTATGTACAATAGTTTCCTTTTATGAATAAATGTTGTAACTTAGATGTTTCATTTGGTTATTTTTCATATATATATGGGACTGATGCACTTATGTTTCCATGCAGGAAACTGAGTATCTGGAGTTCTCGAATGATCTCCTTGCCTAGGAAAGATCAATCACACGTCCCGCAATTGGAGCCAGATGTTACCAACTGAGTTGCACTACAGTTGGACTTCAGTGAGACGCCAGTATTGCACATTTACTTGTGCCTTTTTTCAGTGTTCAGAAGTTCCAAGTTTGGCCTTTTCAGGGCCCCCTTTTTTCAGTTTTTGTAGTACATGACTGTGCCCCACGGGGTTTGTAAGAAAGCGTTCTAGCATGGTGGTCTTTGAGTGACTCGGTTCCCTAGGACTTGACAACCAAAGAAGGTATTCCAAGGAGTTTTTTCCCTTGTCGATTATGCCTTGCCTTTAGCTGAGTATAATCGGTGAGGTTTTCTCCTGCTTCTCCAAAGCTGGAATGCCCAAAGTGGGGGTTAGGCCTTATGGGATTATTAGAGCCCATTTTATAACATGTATAAACGTGCTAGGCGCTAGAATTTTATCGTTTTGTCATGTACTAGGTTCCCTTGAAGTTTCAGTCAATTCCGACAAAAAATATTTTTTGCATTTTTTAAGCCATTTTTTAATGGTTTAATTAAAAAAATTCAAAAGGTGATAAAAGTGGTATCCAGAGTCGGAATTTGGCGCAGGGATGCTCGTTTTCAAGCTCAGAGCACCCTCTTTACCCCAGTACCCGGTTTTCCTACATTTCGGGTGACTGAAAACCCCCGTGGAGCAGTTTTTCCTATCAGAGCTATGAAGTAGCACTTTAATGCAAAAAATGCATCAAAATGCACATGACCAAATATTTGAAATATTAAAAAAATGGAATTTTGGCACATGCTATTTGACGTGGCATTAGTCAAATAAGGTGAGCGACTTAATTAAAGGTTCAAAGCATATAATTTGTGGACATTTTGAAGAGTGAGGCTTTTATTTCCAAAACCGTACGACCTCATTGCTCACGTGGGCCATCCATCCAAGAGTGAGCAGTTTGACATGGCATTGTTTCAATTTAAAGTGGGCGACTATAGTGAGGAGTTTAATAAGTTATGTGCTGAGCTATTAAAGTAAAACGTGAAGTTATTATTCCAAGGAATCGCCTCAACCTTCACGTGGCCATTAAGTGACTCGCCATAAGATTTGTGGTGGGCGTTTTGAATTAAGGTTAAAACATTATATGGCATGGTATGTCACAAGAAGATATTTATTTATCCAAAAGTTTCAATGTAATGAGTCGCCATCTCTCTTCACGTGGGGCCATCTCCTCACGGTCGTGTTCAAATTTGGTTTTGGATATATGCAAATTGGTGGGCAGCTACATCATGAGGTGGCACATCGTATTGGACAGCTTTCCAATTGAATCAACCAATCAGAATTCATTCTAAAAACTCATTCCAAGTATGGAAACATCCAACATACTCTTTCTTTGCCTCACGCGTGAGCTCTTTCCAAGTGGGCAGCTTTCAGCAGTTTCCTTCTTGAGGTGTTTTTGTCCATTTGAAATGGTGTTTCTCCATTGGTTGAGAGCTTTGCTTGCTCTACAAACTAGGAGCTTTGTCTCCTTAGGGTTTTGCGCCCTAGCTCACTTGCCATTTGCTATAAATTGAGGAGCTTGTCTCCATTGTAAGGATCTGAAGGTGGAACCTCTGCACTTATATTGTTGTATTATTCCTGTGTTCTTGAGAATACAGTTAAGGCTTTGGAGGCTACCCTAGTGTACTTGTTGTGTTGGATCTCAGTTATGTTGCATCTTATGAGGTAAATTTGTATCGTACATTATGCTAGTATATGTTGGATTAATTTATCTTCAAAGAGAAATTATTTTCATTAAGAATGGTAAGTAGTGCTTTATAGTCTATCTTATCCATTGTAAACTTCATTAGGATACTAGATGTAGAGAAAATTCTTGTTTGAATCCATCATCTCTATTTTTCTTTTGGTTATTTACATAGGTTATTTTTATCCCTTTGCTAGTCTCTTTGTGATTTTACAGGTGGCTTCAAGTTGGATGAACGGATGAACATGTTAGATCTATTGTTCTTTCAACAAACTTAGGCAGATTGGTAGATCCCACCGGTACACCAAGAAGTTGACTCCAAGGCCCATTCTTCACTTGCTCAAACCCCCCACGGTTCAGTCTTCAAGATCCAAAATTCTCCATCTAAATCGGTTACTCTTTCCTTATATCTTTTTAGATCTTGAATTATAAAGTTTCATTGATAGATAGATCTAAAGTCGAATTTGCAACCTAATAATTTAATACATTTGATAATCTAGATCTAGGTTGTTTAAGTTCTCTATTTTGCAATTTCGAAGTAGATCCAAACAATAGTAGAGTATTTCATTTTACAGCGTCCTTTACCAAGCAGTTTAAGTGCCTAAATCATTTACTCGTTATCTCTTAAAGAGACAAGTAAAGACCCTAAGAAGACAAGCTTTATAGCTTGCCTTAGTTGTTTATTTCTTTTTAGTTTAGCTAGTTTGCATCAGTCTTTTAGGCATATTTTACATAAGTGGTCAAATCACTTTCTAAGTGTTTTTGGCCATTTTATGATAAAAAAGAGCTCGCTGGTTTTTTGGCTATGCACATAAAAAGTTAATTGAAAGTTAGTTTAAAAACTCAAAAAATTGCCCAAAACATGTTGTTTGCATATTAGTTGTATTTTTTTTGATTTTGACAGTTTGTAGCATTTTCAGAACACTCTTAAAGTGTTCTGATTTTCATTTTCTAACCAACATAGTTCACTTATCTGTTTTGATTTCATAACAGGTTGGAGTAAGAAAATTAAATAAAACTTGCATTTGGAGCTTCCTGAACCACCAGAGAGAATCGGTTTCAAGTACCATCGTTATTTCTCTCAAATATTGTAAATTGACTTGTTCCCTAATGATAAAGAGCAAGCAGTATTTCTCTTAAGTTCCCAAGTTGTAATCAAGAAATAAAAAGAGCACAACAGGCAATTCCAGCGCCTGAACCCAATCTCCCCAGGGGGAATTCACACCCTTTTTTATTTTTTCGTTTTAGATTAGTTTTCATTCGAGTAGTAGTAATTAAATAACTCACTCAAGCACACAACGTCCTCCGAGGACCCGTTTATCATTTTATATGCTTTTGTGTTTATTTCAAATTATTATTCTGTTCTTAAATTTTAATCCTAAAATTAACCCCCCTTGCTTTATGCTTGGGGTTTAGTGTAGAATAATCATCCACGCACACATTTTAATAAAACGAACAATGCCCCAAACTCGGAGTATGCTCTTGACTACTGCAACTTAGTCGGAACAGTTGGCTCAATCAGAAACGGGTGCAAGGTAATTAGTGTTAATAGGACAATCCATCAGAATCCAATCCTAAGAATTCGGGAGGTTGCATGGACTGAATCCACAGAGTCAACAGGTTCTTAAGCGGGTTCATCCTCGCCTGGTTGGACACTTGGTAAAGTTGCTAGAGCACTCAGTACGAAGTTTAGTTTTCTTTTGGGCCAAACCAAGAATTAACCCACTCCTTAACCACTCATTTAATAATCATAAAAATTACCAACCGAGCCACTGCAATACTTTAAGTGAGACTACATAAGCAACCCTATATAACAACAATTGCAAGCATTTTTACATTCTCGGCACTGGTCTTTAATTTTCTATGTTTAAGTTTCAATCACGAATGTCGTGAATGCTTATCTATCTTGTGTTGGGTTAATCAATTGATTTAATTTGCAAGCAATGGTTAGTTGTTAAGTTTTCATCTCATCATCTTTTTAACTCCTAGAATAGACTTTTATCTTTTGTTGTAGATTAAAAGCCTTAGTTTAATTTTCATAGGGACCACCCCCCTTGGCTTCACTAGGAGTAAGCCTAGACGGAGGAGTCGAGTAATCAGGTGAAAACACTTGACTCTCACTTGCCCCCAAGGACACACCGAGCGGTTTGAAGGTTTCCTGCCGCGTCCCCCCCAGGTGTGTATTAGGCAGCAACACACCCACAAGGTTGCCTTGATTTCTGTGCCTTGCTACCTTGATTTCAGTGCATCAAATCACCTCGATTTTTGTGCCCAAACACCACCTCGATTTCTATGCAAAAAAACAACCTCGATTTTTGTGCTAGGTGCCTTGAAAACCATGCAGAAACTTGCCTCGAAATTTGTGCCAAAAAGTACAGTTCATACCTGCTGTACGGACCTCGAATCTGTGCCTATAATTTACTGAAAATCGTGCCCAAATTTTTTCCTTGAATCCCATGCCCTTGCCTCGGGATTCGTGCCCAGATTTCTCCTCGAAAACAGTGTTGTACGGACAACAATAAATTATGTGTACGGATTCTTAGGTTCTGTGCCTAAGGTACTGCTCTCTGTCTTGGGAACCGTGCTATACTGAAACTTGCCTCTCTAAATGCGTGCTGCTCAGAAATCTCTCCTGAAGTTGCCTCGAAAATAGTGCCAATAATCTCTAGCTCTTCTCTGGTCTTCTCCTCACTTCAATCTCAAAAGTGAGTTCAAAATTCCTCTCATGCTTTTTGATCAAACCCTAGGGTTTCCCTAAATCCAATGGATGAGATAGATTTAGATCTACGGTTGAAATTAAATGCTCCATTTATTTCTCATAAATTATTAATTTCACTCACCCACTTAAATTTATCAAAAAGTGACTTTAATGTTATAAAGTCTCATTAAGTGCATTTAATGTGAGGGTCACCTTTTTCCCCTTTCTAAGTGACTTGAGGCAAAAGTCACTTGCGGAACACTTCCCTAGGTACAAAAACTAACACTCCCTGTTACCGAGGAAGGTGTTTTGCACCACTCCCAACTTGTCTCTGAAGAAGACAAACTTGCCCCTCGCCAAAGATTTCGTCAGGATATCTGCTACCTGCTCATCAGTGGAAATATACTGCAACTCAACTGCTCCTCTCTGGATGTAGTCTCAGATGAAATGGTACTTGATCTCAATGTGCTTTGACCTTTCATGGAACATCGGATTCTCAAAGAGCTGAATGAAACTCTGATTGTCATAATAGATCACCATAGGTCTAAGCTCCTGATCAAATAAATCTACCAATAACTTGCAAAGCCACAGTGCCTCGCAAGTAGCCTGACTGGCTGCCATGTACTCAGCCTCGACCGAACTCAATGCAACGAACTTTTGTTTCCGACTGAACCACGACACTGCTGCCGAGCCCAACTTGAAACAACAATCGGAAGTGTTCTTCCGATCCCTCACACAACCTGCCCAGTCTGAATTTGTGAAACCAACCAAGCTGACTCCACCCGAACCCCTGTAGTCCAAACCATAATCCATTGTACCTGCTAGTTATCTCAGTACATGTTTTGCGGCAGTCCAATGTACACTCCTAGGCTCCACCATGAACTGGCTAAGAGTCTTCACCGCAAAACACAAGTCTGGCCTGGTGTTGACCAGATACATCAATGATCCGACGAGTTGACGGTAAAGTGTAGGATCCACCAACTTACCCTCAGAAGCATGAAGTTGCTTCAAGTTGGTGATCATAGGTGTAGACGTAGGCTTGCAGTCCTCCATCCAAAATCTCTTCAGAATATCAACTGCATACTTCCCCTGTCCCAGGAAAATATGTCCAAGCTCCTACCAAACCTCCATCCCCAAATAGTAATGCATCAGCCCAATATCAGTCATCTCATACTCAGCTGCCAGGTCTCTCTTGCAATGTGCAATGAGATGCTCATCTCCAGTGATAAACAAGTCATCAACATATAACAGAAGAATGAGAAGATCTCCACCAACCACAATGTATTAAAGGTTGGGATCAGCCTCACTCTTTTGAAAGCCCATCAAAGTCAAGTATGCATCGATCCTGGAGTACCAAGCTCTAGGAGCTTGCTTCAGTCCGTACAAGGCCTTCCTCAGCCTGCACACATGAGAATCTCTCCAATGAATCTCGAATCCCTGTGGCTGCTCTAAGTACACCTCCTCCTGCAGAAGACCATTGAGAAATGTGGTCTTCACATCCATCTGGTGGATCTTCCAACCCATCTCTGCTGCTATAGATATCACTGCTCTGATGGAAGAATACCGAGCAATTGGCGCAAAAGTCTCATCATAGTCAACTCCCTCAACCTGTGAAAACCCCCGAGCCACAAACCGAGCCTTGTACTTCTCCACACTACCATCTGCAGCATGCTTTATCTTGTAAAGCCACTTGGAAGTCACCACTGACTTCCCCTTAGGTCTCAACACTATCTCCCAAGCATCATTCTTCATGATGGAATGGTACTCTTCCATCATGGCATCTCTCCATACCTGATGTTGAGAAGCCTCCTCAAATGTGGAAGGCTGAGAGTCACGAAGACTCGCAACAAGAGCGATCCCCAATCTGTCTGGCATCACTACTGTCCTGATCTCCTCCTGGGGTCTAGCAAATGCCTCTGCTTCCTTCAAGGTGTCTTGAAGCCACTTAGGCTTCCTCTTCCTTGAAGGCTCCTCCCATACTGGTCTATCCTCATCTGAGGAACTCCTAGAAGTAGAAGGTCCAACACCCCGAGGACTAGTGACTGATGAACCAATCCCTGAAGAACCTGTAACCTGTGAACCTGAACCTGTACTTGTCCCTGAACCTGTCCCTGAAGTACCTGTCACCTAAACCACTGAAACTGTAGAAGCTGTGCCTGTACTCTGTGATCCAGTCACTCCAGAAACCTGTGGACCTGAAACCTGTATCGAAGAAGCCTATGTCAACTGAGGTGTGGGAGTTGGTGGCTCCCGTTGCTCCATCTCTCTCGACTTCCTGAAGGCTCTCTCCTCATCAAACTTCACCTCCTGCCTAACAACAACTCTCTTCTGGCCAGGTAGGTAAAGCCGATAGGCCTTCGAAGTCTCATCATATCCCACAAATATGCCTCTCTCAACAGTGGGCTCAAACTTTGTCCTCTTCTCAGAAGGGAAGTGAGAGTAAGTCAAAGAACCAAATATATGAAAGTGGCTCACCTCAGGCTTCTTGCCTGTGTACATCTCCTCTGGAGTCTTCCTCCCCAAAGCACGGTGAGGACTCCTATTCTGTAGATACACTGCAGTGCTGCATGACTCTGCCCATAGAAAGAATGGTAACCCGTGATCATGAAGCATCGCTCTCGCTGCTCCCACAATCGACTTGTTCTTCCTCTCTGCTACTCCATTCTGCTCAGGAGTGTAGGGAACTGTCAGCTGTCTCTGTATACCCTCCTGTCTGCAAAAAGCATCGAACTCCTTGGAGGTATACTCACCCCCATTGTCCGATCTCAACATCCGAATCTTCCTCCCTCCCTGCTTCTCCACAAGGGCTTTGAACCCTTGGAAGACACTGAAAACTAGGTGTGAATTCTTGCTCCTCAAGAAGTAGATCCAAGTCTTCCTGGAGTAGTCATCAATGAAGATGATGTAGTACTCAAAACCAGTCAAAGAGATCGATGACATAGGACCGCAAATATCTGAATGGATCAAGTCAAGCACTCCTGCTGCTCTCGTGTCACTGCTTGGAAAAGCAGTCTTGGTGTACTTTCCCAAAGCACACCCCCTGCACACATCACTCTGCTCAGTGCTGAACTCGGGTAAACCTGTAACCATGCTCCTCAACAATCTCAGAGTTGGGTGATGTAGGTGGGCCATCCTCCGATGCCATAGCTCACATAGCTCGCTGCTGCTGCTGTGTGCTAGAGCATGCTGTGGCTGAAACAATAGCTTGTACAACTTTCCACATCTAACCCCAATGTCCATGGGGGTAGATACACTTGTAGTCCTGGGGAAAACCTGCACTCTCCCATTTGAGAAACACATCCCAAGACCCCTATCCTCAATAGTGGAAACTGCAACAAGGTTCTTCTTCAACCCAGGGACATACAACACATCCCTCAGAATCATGGGACTCATAGACTCCCTCTGAAATGTAATGGTCCCCTGACGAACTGCTCTAACAATCGTATTGTCTCCAAGTACAATCTCCACATCTCTACCTGTCTGTGATAGCTCGGAGAACAACTCTCAAGCACCTGTCATGTGGCTCGAGGCTTCGCTGTCAATGTACCAAGTACTAGTGGTGGATGGACTCGTCTAATGGCCAACCAATAATGAATGCTCAATCTCCATATCCATATCTGTGCTGGTGGCTAAAGAGACTCTCTCTCTCTCTCAATCTGTCTAGCATATAGGGAAAACTCCCTCTGAAACCTGTCTCCAAAGTCATCAACCTCTGCTGAGGCTGTTGTCTGCTATCCCTTCTTCTTCTTCTTGTTTGGACACTGTGAAGCATAGTGCCCAAACGTTTGACAACCATAGCACTTGATTTTACTCAAGTCCTTCTTTTTCCCACCCTGCTGCTACTGTTGTTGTTGATTGGCCCCACCCTTCTTCTTCTTCCCCTTTGCTGTCAATGCCACGTTCTTCTCATCTACCCCACTCTGTGATGAACTGCCCTGTACGAGACCTCTCCTGGTCTCCTCCTACACAAAGTCATCCCACAGTCTCTCCCAAGAAGGTAGGTTCTCTCTACCCACTATGGCCTGCACAAATGCACCCCAGGGCTTTGAAGCCCCATTCACTGCTGTACGTACAAGCTCAGTAGCAGATACCACCTCCCCAACCGCTGCCAGTTCATCCCGAACTGCAGATATCCTAGTGAGGTATGCTGTGACTCCCTCTCCTCCATTCATCTTTATACTTTTGAGTTTCTCCTTCAGAACCATCTTCTGGTTCTCATTGGTACTCTCATACAAACTGGTCAAAGTTGTCCACATCAAGTGTGCCCTAGTCTTGCCTGAAATGTGAGGGATTATGTGGTCTTTAATTGCATCAAGGATTATCCTCCTAGCCTTACAGTCCTTCTTGTTGAAGGCTCATAGTGCTGTTGCATCTGTAGCAATGAGAATCTGAACCGGGTTTGCTGTAGTATTCCTAACCACCTCCTCCCATAGTTTATTCTCCTCTAATATCACTAAAATTCTGGCCTTCCATGGCACAAAGCTCACTCTCCCATTCAGCCTATCCTCCAACCTAAGTCCTGTAGCCATCTCAACTTCAACCCAACAAGGTGCTGTTTAATAACAGAAGAAAATCACTGAAATTACTGAGTTCTGGAAATTTCTATGTGTCTGCAAAATATCACTGTTTTCTGCCCCCAAGCTCTGATACCATGTAAATTTTCTTGAGTTTTCTGCTTGCTGGTTTATGTTAACATTTCAGTGGTTTTCATTTACAGCCGGTTTTGCATAGGTTGCAAACTACTTATGAAATTTTCTGAGACAATTATACACGCTGAAAATTCATTCTAACAGACAGAAAATAAATTTAAACATGCACACCATAAAAGATAAAGACTCAGAATTTTCGGCAACTGTGCCCTAGAAAAACCCCACGGGGAAAACTAGTAAGAGAGAGAGAGAGAGAGAGAGAGAGAGAGAGAGAGATATTATTTCTTCAATAATATTTCAGTACAATATTTTTCAGTCAAAATAACTACTTATCTCAACCATAAAAATACACCCATAAGGTTGCCTCGATTTCTGTGCCTTGCTGCCTTGATTTCAGTGCATCAAATCACCTTAATTTTTGTGCCCAAACACCACCTTGATTTCTGTGCATAACAGCACCTCGATTTCTGTGCAAAAACACAACCTCGATTTTTGTGCTAGGTGCCTTGAAAATCGTGCAGAAACATGCCTCGAAATTTGTGCCAGAAAGTATAGTCCATACCTGCTGTACGGACCTCGAAATCTGTGCCTATAATTTACTGAAAACCGTGCCCAGATTTCTGCCTTGAATCCCGTGCCCTTGCCTCGGGATTTGTGCCCAAATTTCTCCTCGAAAATAGTGCTGTATGGACAACAATAAATGCTGTGTATGGATTCTCGGGTTCTGTATCTAAGGTGCTGCTCTCTGTCTTGGGGGAACCGTGCTGTACTGAAACTTGCCTCCCTCGAAATGCGTGCTGCTCAGAAATCTCTCCTGAAGCTGCCTCGAAAATAGTGCCAATACTCTCTTGCTCTTCTCTGGTTTTCTCTTCACTTCAATCTCAAAAGTGAGTTCAAAATGCCTCCCTCATGCTTTTTGATCAAACCCTAGGGTTTCCCTAAATCCAATGGATGAGATAGATTTAGAGCTACAGTTGAAATTAAATGCTCCATTTATTTCTCATAAATTATTAATTTCACTCACCCACTTAAATTTATCAAAAAGTGACTTTAATGTTATAAATCTCATTAAGTGCATTTAATGTGAGGGTCACCTTTTTCCCCCTTCTAAGTGACTTTAGGCAAAAGTCACTTGGGGAACACTTCCCTAGGTACAAAAACTAACACTCTCATCTCTAGTAACCACTGAATTGCCTGTCACTATAATCCCAGGGTCCCAAATCAGTATAGGAATGGTAGAGTACATACTGCATCCCCCACTACCCTGTGTAGCATCCCTACAAGGAGCATCCTGTAGACTCCAATTCGCTACTGTACTGTCCACTACTGCAATTCCCGGATCCCAGGCTAACCCCAAGAAGAATCCACCGTGCTGATGTTGTGCCCCTCTGCTCATAACCATCCAACTATCATCCTCATGTGCGATGGCTATCAATTCCTGATTATGCAAAGGTAACAGACCGCTATTGCAAAACATAAAATCAGACCTTACGTCATGTCTTTGTATAGTGTCTTCAAGGTCATGCTTCTCGAAGTCACCTTCCTCAATAACATCCTCTTTGCATAATTCATGCATTGAGGTTAGGACAACACCTTGGTCAAAAGGAAATTCATCAACTGTTGTAACTAAATTTTCTATACCTGCAATAAACTCAGGTTCATTGGATAAATCCCCTTCCAACAACCTATTGATTATTCTCATTCTTGATTTTAACAAAGAAGCATCCTCATCTAATTTAGAATTTTCCAAGTTCACTATTTCTACTTCCAGAACTTCATTATGAATGTCATAATCACGCATTAGTAAACTGCTGCTAGAAAGAATACATGAATCACCATACCTTTCGAAGTTGTTGTCCATGTCACCATAGGTTTCATAACCCTTACTGGATTGATCTAGATTTGCACCCAAAGTTGTTGTTTTATCATCTTCATTAAATACATTCTCAATAGAGCCATCTCGGAGCTTTGTCATACATATGGATAAGGCATTTTCTTCAAACTCTATTGTCTCGATTTCCTCTTTGTTCACATCATCACTTGGCTGCGATGAATATGTGGTAGGAGTCATTAACTCATTTTCTTTGTTACTCCCACAAATGTGACTAGGCATCCAAGTACCTTGGCCTGTGAAACAACACTGCTCTCTACTCATTTTAGGAGGTCATGTAACCTGTAAACCCAAAGAAATCAATTCCACTTTAGTCAACTGGTATTTGATCTTTTCAATTTTCTGCTCAACCAACCCTTTTGATAACTCATGAGCTATGGGAGAAACAACCTGCTCCTTCCTCCAAATGGCCTACAAGTTAGATAGCAACTGCTGGGATATATCATCCTCCTCATCTAAAATTAGAGACAAAATAGTTTGCATTGCTATTGTAACATTCCCTGCATGATATTTTCTGATTTTGGCAAATAAGCATTGAAACATTTTGAGTATCAAATCATCACATTTGAGATCAATCATCACCACATAGGATCTAACCTTAGCAATGGTTTCTAAAATTCTTACCCTCCTATCAAAATAAGGTTGTCTAGTATCATCCAACCTATGGAAACTCTCCTCAATCAGCTGAAATATCTCCTTCATCCTATTGTCATTGTATGGAGCTTTAGGTGCCGAAATTATGATGATTTCACTCAAACAAGAAGTAACCATCAACTTAATTTCATCATCTGAATGTCTCAACAACTCTGACTTAACCAAGGCATTCATCGATGGATTCACTGCTAGTTTCATTATGTGAGAGGGTGATTGATCAACCATTTTTAAACAAGTTTCAACTTCCTCCAAAGTACTAAGAAGAACTTCTTTTGACTGAGATGGGTCTTCAAGTTTCATACCTGCAATGTAAAGCTTCCCACAGAAATTTCCCTTTTTACTTTGCAATCTCTGATCATACTTTATCTTAAGGTCCATGAAATCAACAAATGAAATCTGAGCATGAATTCTGCTTCTAGTGCCTTATAACTTATATAAACCTCCCAAAAAACTTCTTCTTCGCTGAGAGGCTTCATGGTCTTCTTTCTGTGTATACCTTAGTTGCCAATATTCTGTTGATACCACTGTTGGACAGTGCACTCAGATTTGTACTTCAACAAATATATATATATATATTTTGCAACTCTGTACCTCCTTTATTTCTCTGGAAATAGTATAGGATATCTGTAATGTAGTCTTGCTATCACAATGAAGAAGCACTTTCTTGAATGTTGTGGTAGACTTCAAGCGACCTGGAATTGATATTTGATATGTATTGAAGAAGACAATGTACACAGTGTGCACAACTCTGATTGCAGATAATATATCCTGGCTTTAATATTTAAATAAGTTTGGCATGTATGGTGGTTCAACTTCACACACCTTGCATTATACCTTCCTTATCGCAGATACTTTAACATCCAACGGCATGAGAATTAGAGATTGCTAGCACATTTCCTCACTACTTTGGCAGTCAATCCTTATGGTAAATGATGTAGGAACAAGGGCAGACCTCCTGTAGAAGCTCAACCCACAAAGCCACTGTAATAATTGTTTTATCCTGCTAGAATCTTACTGCTCAGTGCTGTAGCAACTCGTCCTTTCTTTCTGGCAGTGAGATACACTTCCCCAACAATGAAAATAACCTCTTCCAAACCTGATGTATGGAACTGCTAATAATATCATGTTCATGCCATTTTACCCACAGCTGGCGAAGAACATGCTCTGATACCACTGTAAGATTCCAAGTAGAGGAATTTTGATTTCTTGACTGAGTTAGTTTCACTTAGTTCAGCAGCTGCCAATTTGGTAGCTTATTGGTTGTTGGCATGGGTTTGCATGATGGATAATTTCCCATAGGTTAATTACATGCCATATTTAAACTAGTAAACACCATAGATCATATGATTTTAACTTGAATACCCCAAGGAAATAACCCAAGCCTGTTTATTCAATTGATAGGTGGAATTTATGCAATCAACATATAATAATCAGATATCAACATTATAATGATTCTGACCTTAAATCAGTTCCAACAATGAATAATAGATGGCTGTAGTAGTTGTAGATAATGCTCATAATGGTGTAGAAGTAGACTGTAAGTGCACTGTCTGATGTAAACGCCCCAGTATGTAGAAGTAAACTTCAAACTTAAATCAGCTTCAACAATGAATAATAGATGGCTGTAGCAGTTGTAGATAATGCTCAGAATGGTGTAAAAGTGGACTGTAAGTGCACTGTCTGGAACATTAGATTGCAGATCTGAGATATGTGGTGATTCCAAGGCATAAGATGAGTTTCTTCTGGCTGTAAGTGTTCATCCACAGAGGTAGATCGATGCCTGGAACAAATCGCAGATCTGATATATATTGTATATTGCTGCTCCCAGATGTTAAGATATATTGTATATTGCTGCTCTCAGCTTTAGAATGGTGAATTTAAACCCAACAGGGAGGTCATTGTCCAATCCAAACCAACTCGTCCAAACAAGAAGAGGATTTCCCAACGATATGATGCCCTAGCACAAGGTTATTGGTCATGCCTTCATTTCAATAGATCTCTTCTCCAATCAGTGGATCGTGACCCTTATGTCCAGCATTCAACAAGGATTAATAACTTGCATCTTAAGATGAAGATGAAGATGCCCTTCAATGCAACACAATAAATGACTGTCAATACAGACCAATGCACCCTCTCTCAGATCGATGTGGAACTAAGCCACAATGCATCCATGTGTACTGTAGCGAAGCACTGTAGCGTTCGTACGGAGCACTGTAGCGTTCATACCGATTACTGTAGCAGCAGTACGGATCACTGTAGCAGCATCCAAAATTCATAAAACCTCGGATTCTTCAAACCGTCTCTGCAGCAAGTTATTCTTTGAAGCTTGAATCCTCCATAAACTAATCAAATAAATTCAATATGAATTCTCAAACCACAGCAATGAAGCCCAATAGTAGATCTGTGTGATCCAGTCAATAAATTGACTAGGACGGATAGATTTCGCCGTCAAAACCAATGTTGGCCAGGGCAATCCACCCTCAACCCTAAATCAGCTCTCAGAGCTCTCAAACCGAATCTCAATGATCAATAATAATAATTGGATAATGAGTAACTCACTTTATCTCTTTTATAACCTTGACATTGCATGCCCTATACCTAAGTCACTTTTCTCTTCTATTTCTCCGTTGAGTTGCATGCCTCTCACTGGTTGCATGCATGCATCTCACTTTTGCATGCGCGCATGATTGCATGCATTTCACTTTTGCATGCATGCTCTGCATGTTCCTTGTTCCGGTTTTACCCAAAACGGAACATTACATTCTGACTCCTGAGTGATAATGATTAGGAAGGAGGTCACAGTCTTCCTCATACAGGTCTTGAGAAGCTAGCATGCAATTGGTACAAAGTCTCCAACAGGTCTTGGAAGGAGGACCTTGCATCGAACCATTGCATTCCTGCATCCATATGGAAAGTTGTGTGCAACTATTGTGGGAGGATAATAAATGAGGGGCTACATAGGCCGAAATGCCACTTAGGAGCATACTTTTGTGAATGCTAGAGGCTTTCCCAAAGGTGCCAACTGATTTAAAACATCAAATGGAAGAAATGCTAGAAGCCATTCATTTGGCATATTTGAAAAAAATGAATAAACTCATTTGAATGACATAATGCTACAAATTGGCTGCAACTAGTTATATTCATTTGACTGGAGCGTTTACTGAGTTAATGGTCGAGTCCAAGCTGAACCATAGTTTTGGGCCCAATTGATTCGGATACTACTCCGAATTGGATGGCTTTGTTAGTATATATGATATTTATAATTCTTTCTACCATATCTTGTGTTTATGTTTATGTGCATATGCAGTTGTAAAATCTTATAATGGTGATGAGCACCCAAAGTAATTTATCGACTTTTAGCAGCTTTTTTTGTACTAGACTATTTTATTGGTCCTTACATGAGAAAGCAACTTTTTTTTTAATAATTATAAAAAAGTAAATGCTTCTGTCTTAGCATCTTGTAAATGAGAATTATTTACAGTTGCTATGCTTCATAAAAATGCTTGGAGGACAATAATGGGTTTGTGACCAATGCAGTAAATTCTCTTAAATGTTTTGTGAAATCTGGTGTTTATTTGAAGTGATGCATTTTCAAGAAAAATTAAAGGACTGAATATTTTTAACCGTTAGTCTTTTTATCCTCAGGCTTAGTTCTTTGATATCATCTATTTATAGGTGATTCCAACAATATGTCTATATATTTCTCTTTGTCCAATGTACAACATACTACAATTTATTCACAAATGGATGAAGTAAATTTGGCTAGATTGTTATTTTTGTTCTGAATATGCAAGCATCAGGATCAGATGAAAAATACATTTTCAAGTCGGAATATGATATTAATAGTGTTGCATCTAGAAGAAGAACCAGCTCAAGCCATTATTATTATTTTGTTTGCGTGAAGTCTTTTCCCTGCTTTTATACGTTTCTTTTATTTTGGCATAGTATTTGCCTTATTGATGCTATACATCAATTATATGTTGTACTTTTTCTTTCAATGGTTTGACATACAAATGAAAAGAGGATAAAGTTTGATTTTAGATATCTCCATAAATTTTGAGGGATATTCCATTAGTCAAAGTTTGGTATTCTTTTGATTTACGAGACTATTGAATAACATTTATGATTGAAATGTTGCAAATCCTGTCTGCCATGTTTCAGGCTTGTAGCTGTGGGGGAACTTGAAGATGCTGTGACATTGTTACTTTCTACCCCACCTGATAGCCCTTATTTTTATGTTGATGCTCTCCGTGCTGTCGCCCTTTCATCTGCGGTTTCCTCAGCCTTGCATGAACTTGCTGTTAAGGTATATGGTGAAAAGCATTGCAGCTAATACTGCTCTTGCATTATGATTGGAATGTTAATGTTGATGGTCAGTTGACAGATCTATTCTAATTTTCTTTTTGTACATAGGTTGTTGCAGCCAATTTGGTGGGCACTGACAAATCCTTGTCCGGAACACACTTACTTTGTGCTGTTGGCCGTTATCAAGAAGCCTGTTCACAGGTTATCCTCTACCTACTCTCTTTTGCATGCATGTCTTTCTAGGTGACATTTATTGAATTGACTATTTTCAAAGTAAAAGAATTCTGTAGTGGTGACAATTAACTTATGTGTTTTGAGAGAAGCATAGTATCTATGATTGTTTGTTTGACTTTATGTGCTAATGCTTTTATGATAGAAGAATCTTGAATGCTGACTTATTAGTAGAGGTTGCATATGTGATGGTTGAACCAAAATCTCAGTGCACTTTAAGTTTGAGGTGTGTGTTTTGGCAAGAGATGGAATGACAATGCTGTTTTTAGAAGTTGAACAGCTTGCTAGCTGAAACATGTTAGCTAGAGTGTTTATACCTATCTCATTACTTTTTTGCAGATAAAGTAGATAACTAAGACAAGGGGAAAATTGCAGGAAACTTGTCTTTAGGGATTTCTAGATTTTAGATTGTTTCCATTTAAAGAAATGCAGATAAAAGTTATTTCATAAATTTATCTCTACAACATATGCTTACTTCGGGTCTAATTAATGGGCTTGTTGATGCACAACTTAGCAGCCCAAGAAGATGGACAAACGGATCAACTGCTAATCTGACACAACTATGAACTCCTTGCCCAACGTGTCACTATTGGCAAGGGAGTTTATCACTTCAGTCTTCTTGGACCCAAGAGTGAACGAGTCCAAACTATCCAAGGGAGATACCCTGGCCAAGCTTTTGCATGAGGCTATCCTAATACAACTTCAAGTATACACCTAGCACTGATTTTGGAAGAGCTGTCTAAGAGGTAAGCAAAGGTGGAAGCTAGACACACTCTAGGCTAAAGGTGACTTAAGATTATTATTTATTGATGTTCAAGAATAAGCAATTGTACTTGTTGTCACAAAATGTATTGGTCTCTAAATACGATAGAGAGAACGATGACCACTACACCAGTGATACCTCAGGGCCTTGCCCCAATGTGTCACGCCAGGCAAGGACCTCTCTCTTTATGCTTACTGGATCCGCTAGGGGCAGATCCAGACTAGCCACAGGAGGTGTCCCCGGTCTTGTTTTCCCAAGTACTCACCGAGAGATCTCAGCTTTCCAAACGTAGTCACATAATTGATTTTGGATAGAACCACAATGTACCCTAGAGGTTTAAGCAAAGGGGATAAATAGTACCCTGGGGTGATCTCACTCTAAGGGTAAAATAGGTATTAAAAGTGAAAGAAACAACCCCTAAAGTGACTAAGGCAAGCATCATATAAATTAGAGATAAATTCAGACTGCTTGAAGTAATAGAGACTCCCTTAGCACATAAATGATGGTTGTACTTGAATTTAGAGTGGTCATCCTAAAAATATACTTGTATTAGATGACAAACCAACAACTTAAAACAAGCCAAATAGGATACAAAATAGTGCTAAAGAGTTGGAATGCTAAGCAGAAATTACCAGCTCTACTCCTAGTTAATTAAGTTATGATTTAGGCTTGGAAAACTCATGAAACATGAAATAAAACAAGGATATGAGAGCTGGGCAAAGTTTAAGTAAAATAAGGATATGCGAGCTGGCCAAAGTTTAAGTATCTCTTAGCATGAAAATGACCTCACTGTAGCCAAAAATAAGATCTGCAAATCTTAGAATAGCGAGATAAAATCACATGCAAGTGGCCCAAAACAATGGTTAGATGGCCGAAAATGATTCCTAAGATCAGTGCCTATTCTAGAGGGCCAATGGAGTCATGAAATATATCATTTAAACAAGAAATAAACCCCCTAGATGTGCATGAAAGCTACAACCATATAACATTGTCTAAAACCCCCTCACATGCCAAACAAAACCAAAGGGAAGCAATGAAAATGTAAATGACAAATGGTTTTCAGATATTTTTAGCAAAATATTTGTGTTACTTACCTCTGTTCCACACGATAAATGAAGTGGTCTTTCCTCTCCAACAACTTCTGAGTAGATGCCAAACTTCTCTTGCTTGGGGCACACTTGACAACTCTTGAACTCTTCTCTTCCTGCCACACAAATCGAATTGGTTAGTTAAACTTAAATCACAAATGCCAAATCAATTCTGAATGAAACAAGTGAAGAAAGCATGCAAATCCAAGTGAGAAACTAGCGAGAATAAGAGGGTTAGAAGGCAATTCGATTTCTCTTAGCAGAGCACCCCCTTTGCTAGACAACCAAGGTGCACTTGGTACCTATGGCCCACTTCAACCTGCACAAATACTCAATAAAATCGTCCCAAACCAAGATAGATTCAACAAATAACGTACTACATCAAGACAAGAGACAATATTCATTTTCTCAATCTGGAAACAAGAGAACAAGAGTCACAAAATTTTTGGTTATTGTATTTCTGAAAATGGCCAAGAGTCCTTACAATAGAGAGTTCACTCTCTTTTATAGATGGATACTAAGCAAAATCCCTAATCTAAAATGATAGTCGGCTGAAATTAAGAGATGAGAGGAAAAGATCAATGGCTGGGATTTTTTCTCTCATTTACAATTTACAAAATAGGTGAAAATGACATTTTGTTGGAGGGGGGCATATTGCTTCCATGGGCCCAAGTACAATGAAATAAATCACAAGTGATAAGTGTGTTGCATCATTAGGGGCCACGAGGGGATCCCCTTGGTGGTCCCTTCCACCTTTTACATCATGAAATTTACTAAAGTGTAGCTCATATTGCTTCCATGGGCTCAAGTACAATGAAATAAATCACAAGTGATAAGTGTGTTTCATCAGTAGGGGCCACGAGGGGATCCCCTTGGCGGTCCCTTCCACCTTTTATATCATGAAATTTACTAAAGTGTAGGTCATATTTTGCTAAGTGCGCCCCCTTGGAGGAGAGTGTGCCCCACCATGAAGTGTCATGTCAAATGTTGAGCAGGTGATGCCAAAATGATGATGTGATGATCAAAATATGTTTAGGAGTCCAAAATAAGACTACCCAAGTCATTCCTTTCCTTTTCCGGAATTTCGTTGCCATACATCTTGAACCTTAGAATTTTTTTAAAATTAGACCTTAGGATAAAAATAATTAAATTGCTATTAATTGGATCTCTGACTTCCCATGCTTTAAATGCAAATCTAATGCCACAGATGAGTTCTTTGACCTAAAATACCATCGGATGCACCATACTAATGCCCAAATCCAATCTGAAATGCCTTGTTTATAGTCAGCTTCAAATAATTAAATTATACTTAGGCTAAAATCCTAGACTTGAGAAAATATTTCCAATTTTAGCCAATTAATTTAGATATGCCACAAATGGTATTTGGAGGGGTCCAATTGGCCTCAAAAGGCTGAGATATGATGACTGATGTATATGTTAGTGTCCCATACTGCTGGTTGACCCCTTTGACCAAGTCAAACTCGGATTTGACCGAGTCAAAAAAGTCAAGCTTGGTCAAACTTTGACCGAGATGAAGAATGATGGGATAATCATGTGTCAAGCCTGTAGAGTAGAATATACACTCAATTATATGCAACATTGACCAACAATTAATAATAAGATCATATCCTATAACAGGTGATTTGTGACTCCTCATATGACATGTCGCTAGAGCACAAAAACAGAACAATACATAGAGTACAAGTAAATGAGTTATATGCATATGCAGAACTTGTTATGATGACCCTTATGGATTTCCTTCCAGATGGGAATCATTTATTCAGAGTGTTTGTGGAGAGAAGAGTTACCCAAGTTTGATCGACTTTGAGTTAATTGTGTTCAAGAAGAGGCTAGAGTATTATTAAAGAATAGCTCATAGAAACCTCAAGAAGAAGAAAATCAAGCTCTTGCAAGAAAAGAAAGAGGAAGAAGAAAGTTCGAAAAGAAGAAAAATACAAGTGAAGGATCAACCCCAGCTCAAGGGAAGAAGGATCTTTCAAAGATAAAGTGTTACACTTGTTAGAAATTTGGTCATTGTGCCAATCACTGTACTCAAAGGAAAAGGAAGGGAAAGCAGCATGCATGAACAACCAGTGTTGATGAACCTCCATCAAAGAAGAAAAAAGAAGTTTGTTAGTTTTGTACCTAGGGAAGTGTTCCCCAAGTGACAATAGCCTAATGTCACTTAGAAGGGGGAAAAAGGTGACCCTCACATTAATTGTCATTAATGAGACTTTATAACATTAAAGCCACTTTTTGCTAAAGTTAAGTGGGTGAGTGATTTTTTATTCAAGTGATTTAAATAAAAGTGACTTTTCACTCTCATTGAATCTTAGCCATTGGATTGGATCTATCTCCACCATCGGATTAGATACCCACTTAGGGTTAGACAAAAAGCATGAGGGAGGCACTTTTCATTCTCACTTTTGCATTTGAAAAGTGAAGAGAAAGAGCAGAGAGAGAGCTAGGTTTTTGGCATGAATTCCAAGGAGTGAGCTTGAACAGAAATCGAGGGGATCTTCAGCATTTATTGTTGGTGGCACATTTCCCAAGGAATCCGTACTGTACGGATTTCTAGGCACAAATTTCTAGAGCAGCACGGTTTTCGAGAAAGCACAGAAATCGAGGCACTGTTACAGCACAGAATTCGAGGTGACTGTTTAGGCCGTACAACAGCAAATCTGGCCACTGTTTTCAAGGAAATTTCTGGCACGAATTTCAAGAAATATTGGCATAGATTTCAAGGTCATCTCAGGCACGAATTTTGGTGAGATTTCTGCATAGTTTTCGAGGGGTTTTTCAGCACGAAATTCGAAATCCGTATAGGCTGCACAGACTGTTTTTTCTGGCACATAATTCGAGGTTTGCACAACACGCTTTCCAAAGATGCAGGCACAAATTTCGAGGCATCATTTGTGGCACATAACTCGAGAAGAAAGCTTCGCACAAATTTCAAGGAAGATTTTGGGTGGTGGAGATAAGTTGAATTTACACAATATTTCTGTTCTGTAATTTTTGCTGAAGAAATAATAAAACTCTCTCTCTCTCTTACTGGTTTTCCCCGTGGGGGTTTTTCCAGGGCATAGTTGCCGAAAAATCTGAGTGTCTACTGTTTATGGTGTGCATGTGTTAATATTTACTTTCAGCCTGTTAGTGGTAGTTTACTGTGTGTTTAATTGTTTCAGCATTTTTTCATAAGTAACCTTCAGCCAATGCAAAACCGGCTGTTGGTGAAAAACACTTGAAAAGATAACATAAACCAGCAAGCACTAAAACCCAGAAAATCTACAAAGTTAAGCTTGAGGAGATTGTAGATGATCTCCGGAAGGAGTATTTCTTCTAGTACACTCAATACATGCACACTAATGACAATATCATTCTTGATGATGTCTTGTACTATGTGACGGTCATTGGTGATCTACTTGATGAAGACCAATAATGAAGACTTCAACAAAGAAGAAGATCAAGGTTGTTAGATCAGACGATGAAGCAGAGTACCCCCCCAGAAACTCCAATGATTTCTGCAAGGAGGCAGAAATCAAGAGGGAGCCAACAAAACAAACAAAGATAAGTATTTTATACTTTGTATGATAAGTTTTCTTTGCTCAAATTGAATTGTCATTTTTATTATTATTGATGAATAGCATAACTGTTTAAATCAATACTAGTTAACCCTTGTGCACATTTCTGTCATGAATAAGTCCATGAAGATGCGTTTAGTACGACAATTATGCTCAAATCAAGTGTCCTCAGTAGATTTTAGATGACAAGACTCCCTAGGAAGCATTCGCAGGAGTGGATCCTTGGTTATCCCACATACTCCCATGTGCCAAGGAAGAAGAGGACGAAGACGATAGCCTTCAGGAGATTTAGAAGGTTTCATATGGAGTTTGATAGTGAGGAGCAGAAGAATGAGTGTCCCTCCAATACAGTGATCATCCTTTTATTAGGATGAGTCAGTAGAGCCAACATAACAAGTGGATATGCCAAGAGATGATGTAGTGATCAGGTAGCAGGAAAGTAGTTAGCCATGATGGAAGAATATTAGATAATCATGAAGAATAATGTGTGATAGTGCCGAGACCTGAAGGGAAGTCAACGGTGACTTCCAAGTAGATCTATAAGATCCATCATGCAGTCTAGATTAGCATTCGAGAAGGCACATTATATAGGCTATGGAGTTAGCCATTTTTGTAGAACCTGAGAAAGTCTTGGATGGTATCTAGTAGACCCACTTGATGGGAGGTGACACAAATACACAGGGGAAAACAATCTTCCATGATCCTGAACTATATGGTGTGGGGAGATTGCCCCAAAAGCAGAGTATCCAAATGCAGTGTAGGATACTCAGATACATAGAGAGTAGAGTGTCCTTCTGCATAGAGAGGAGGATACTCAGGTACAAAGGGATCAATTGTTACTGGTTTTTGCAAACCATGATGTGCCAAAATGCACCTACTAAAGCTTATGGAAAAGTTAGTAGCAGTTCGAAAAGGAAAAATTAACAACTAACAAACATAAATTAAAAACTATGCTAAGCATGCTGATAAACAAGATCAAGAACAATAAAGTGAAACTAAGCTAACATCAAGTACATTCTTTAACACATGCATGAGATGAATCAAAGAATGGTTTTTCTTTTCATTAAAGAATGAGTTTTACATAAACCAAAGTTTACCTTAGAGTAGCAGTGACGGGGGCCCCTGCAGCTTTTTGAAGGACGCTCCTGGTCTCCTAGCAACTCAATTTTCTCCAGCCAGTCATCACAAGGTGCATATCTCTGACAATGTGAGAAATGAACACAAAAGGGAGTTCGGATCTCAGGGAGATTTTTGCAGAGTAACGACTTGAGCAATGTATGGAAAATTGGTTTTGGAACTAATGGATGAAGGACCTTGATGGTTTATTTATAGGCATGACGGATAGCTCTAGGATAAGGATATGGCTTTGCTTTTTGATTTTAGTCTTTTGCCTTTGAGTTTTTGCCTTTCACTTGTTTCGATCATTTTTCCAAACTGGGCTATCATAGGTGTCATGCCAGGGTTCTTCTTTTTATTGTGTGATAAAAAGGAGAAACAACCAAAAAACAAGTCAGGGCATAAGTTGCTCATTTTTGAGATAATTGAGCAAATTAATTTTGTGAAATGGTTCTTTTTATGTGCGACTTTGATTTTTTGGTTTTACCAAGGTCAAAATAGTGGAAATGGAATGTGGTAATGATGTATAGGTGTGATGGGGCTAACGACAAGGTAGGCGGGAAAAAGTTAGGTGTTAATAGATTGCCCCCTGATGTGTGAGTTTGGGAGCTCATTGTATGACCGACATACATCATAGGATCTTTTCTAGTGTGACGGTGGCATGGAGAATCAAGACTGCATCGGAGGTAGCTCTCCCTTCAACGGGGCTATAGGGGCCTTTACCTGCAGATACAATACTCAATATGAATGAGGTGCATATAATCTCAAATATATGGATGAGGCGGGAATTCCCATGCTCGTATCAATGTCTCAAACTAAAAATTGGATGGAGGCTTAAAGGGGGCCTGATCAATACATGGATAACTGCTGTGTACATCACAAGTGTCCCAGTCGGACTCAAATCTGGAATGTAATCATGGTCCAACTAAGGCTGATCTGAAGAACTAGGATGGGAATAATGGCATACTCATGGAATGCTAAATCACAATAACTAATGCACTGTTGGATCTGAAGGGGTCCAAGATCTATAATGACTCAAACAACTAAGAGTCTGAATCTAGCTGGTACAATGAACTGCATCTGAACTGGATACATAAGGAAGAATGTAATCGAAGGCCTTCCAAACACTGTCGTTAACGCAACCATGATATCTTAGGAAACAAAATATCATCGGGTTTACATAAAGACTCACCAATGGACTAAAGTCAAGGGACATCTGGGGTCTTTGACCAAATGATGAAAGAACCATCAACCTGTACGAATCTCATCGGTGTGATAATGTAGCTGATGTCGAGCATGTGAGAAACAACTGTTCCAAAGGGCATTGAGGTCTCCCTTCAGGTGGTCCAATGGGCTCATCAATGATGGTTATGAGGCCAAGTTACAGGGTACCTCTAGGTCTATCCTCTTGAATGAATGTGTTGATGTCGACAGAGGGAGACTTGCAACTGGAAAGGAAATGATGTTTCCTTGACAAAAGCGTGAGAGATACAACCAAAGAGTGATAGAACTGGACATGGGACTGAGACACTGCTAGGGGATACGAGGGAAACTGAGTAATAGGGACTCAAACTTCCTTTGTTCAATGTATGATGACATGCTTGACCTAGCAGCATATGTGAAATTAATATCGGGGGGAGGGACACAATTGGGATACTAGGAACTATGGCTACACTGCGGGACACTCAAAGGGGGGGTATTGATGACACTAGGGTGACTCTTCGCATAATACTTTGAACAAAGTTGACCAGGGATGCTGTTTTAAACAGGGGACTATATGCAATTTGTAGGGGTGCTAAGAACCACGATTTGTAAATTTTTTCTCCAATGCATGGGGCATCGAAGATGCTGTGGAGTTGAACTTCGCAATCATAGCTTCCTAGACGCAAGGGCATGTGGAAAAAGGGGGTGCTTAAAAGCATTATTGAATTATGCTTGGTGAGGCGGAAGGACACCTTAGTAATATAAAATCATAGGCAAGGAGGTAAGTGTCCAATGAACTGATCAGATGGTTCAATTCGCTAAATGATTGTAGCTGGGTTTTTGATGGAGGGTGGGACACTGGTGGTAACCTCCTTGCGGGACGGTGAATGACGGCACAATAATGTCATTTTTGCAGTGTGGATGGAGCGGAGGGCTCATGAATGTGCAATGTAGACCATCATAATGCCTTTAGTGAACATAAATGCGGGAGTCCGTAGGGTTGGCCAATGAGTGTTTATGATAGAGTAATATGCGGTTTGGTGTGACTCAGAGACTACAAGGACTCCCAAACCTATGGAAATTGCAACGACATGGGTGCCAAATGACAAAGGGCGCTAAACAGTCACCCATGTAAGGTAGATTCTAACTGTCGGGTAAGGGTGAATGCAAGGGTGGTTGGGCTTAGCCACTTGAACAAAATGGGGGTCGTATAGGCATAAAATGGGGTAAATAAGGTTGATGCATAAGATATCCTGTGGGGAAGATTACCTATATGCCAGTTTGGAATATTATACATGTAGGGGCTGGTCACGTGCTAAAAGTAATGATCCTCATCGCGACTTGGACCTGTACACATGGAAATGATACCCAAGCGTAAAAGGAGCATCTGGAATTCAAACCAAATATACAAGTGACACGTGACCTCAAGAAATGGTTAAGATCATGCATGTGAAAAAGTGAGCAGGGTTAAGGTCCTGCTCCCATGCTATGGGCATGAGGTTTGTGATTATGGATCACATATGCGCTGGATTGAGCTATGGGCTCATTGAAATATGAAGATAGATGTGACGGGGCAGGGTCAAAATGATTGAGCATGCCCCCTATCCCAGGGTTAAGGTAATCTATTATGCTCCCTAGCCTAGAGGTGTTAATGCCATGCGGATGTTCTCTTGGAGAAGTATGGATAGTGCATTGATCAACTGCTAGAAGGGTGGTGTACCATCAGGCTATTGGCCATGGTGGCACACTGAATTGGTGATATGATGATGATGGGGGATTTCCCCTCCGGGATGGATGTCCCCAGTATTGCCGACGAGGATGAAGAGGATGAGTAGGAAGGTTTGGAGGCCCGCCCCCATGCTATGGACACGAGATTTCCTCATTGGTTCAGAAGGGTCGAACGGATAGGTTAGAGGGACTTGTGTCTGTTGATGCAATCATAGTGGTATGAGTTGATGATGAAGGGTCATCCGAGCAAGAGATGAAACAAATGGTCTTCGTCCCACTAGACGAAGTCACTGGAGGGTGAACCTCTTCAATGACTATGACTTGCGGCTTTGCAGAGATTAGACGCAATTCAGCCAGTAATGATCGATACTCGGGCAGATCAAGGCATTGTTGTGAGTAATGGCCATGGAGACCACATATTGCACAAGGATGGTTGGTGCACAACAACTTGTTACGTGTCTTGGTAGTATGAAGATGAACATCCGGGATGTTTTTGTTAGTTTCATCATCCAACGTCTGGATATGAGTGCGCAAAGTAGGCAACTCCAACCAGTAACTAGCAAAATGGCCAAGTCTGTAAATGAGTATACACTTGAGGTTCTTGTTTGAAGTGATTAATTACTTTGATCTGGACTTATTATTGATACTTTATATGTGTAATCACCAGTTAAAAGCCACCTTATGCTTTAGTCTTGCTGCCAATATAGATAAGGGAGCATATCTCATCCATTTGTACTTACAACATCAGTTATTTTCAGTCTGGGTCATTATTTTGATCATTCTTGACCTGGTCAACCCAGTTTGACCAAGTCAACAACAGGTTCCGGGATGAGTCTGGCCGATGATGTTTGATATTGATTATTCATGGTCCTTTGGTGCCCATTAAATGGTTCAATACTTCAGACAGTCGTTTCATATGATGGCTTAATATATTTTTGTTATTATCATCAATTACAAGCCATTATTTTTATTATCCGGGCATGGATGAGCTTACAGATGATTATTTTGATGGACACATGGTGTATGAGTACTCATTCCTATTTGATTTGGACTTTCTGAGTCCACTGGCACACTCAGTTTTCAGCTCCGGGCACATACAGTTGATGTTATGGTCAGTTCATCACTTAGTAGTAGATTGCCATATAAAAATGGCCTGTACAGGACTTACAGGGATCATTATCTTTCTCCTAGGCCGCTACGGAGGAGATATGGGGTGCAACCACTTGTTATTATGATATTCCCATATCCTCGGACTCATTGGTGCAGTTAGATAGGTTCCCAGAGCATGTGGCAGTAAGTTACAGGCATTTTTATCTTTTTGAGGTGATGTTCCGCAGCAAAAAATGGAAGAAGGGCTTGCAAGGAAATCAATTTGGCTTAGTGAGGCAAGGAAATGGCATGAGATTGGTCTGAGACTTCATATTGATGCTTCCTACACCCTCCGACACAGTCTTCATCATCAGTCGCGTCCACATGTCCTCCTAGTCATCACGTGGGGGCGTTTTTTTATGTTATTGGGGGTCTACGTCCTAATGATTTTAGTCACTTTATGTTATATTTCATGATTATAATGTATATGGGTTGGCTAGTGAAGATGTTTCATACCTCCTATCCCCCCACCATGATGTTAGATTGTCCTAGTGTCATGACATGTTATTGTTAGATTTTCACAATTTAATTCAAGATTATCTAGGATCTTATCTCAGAGAATAACATGCACAACAATTTAAACACAAGAGACAAGAGACACAAAGTATTTCACTGGGGAAACCATAAAGGATAAAACCTCGCAACTTCCTCAGAGATAGAATGAGCAACAATACAACAAACCCCAAAAGTAGAAATGGTCTCCAACACCTTTTCTCTTCTTCACTTGTGCGAACTTGTCCTCCTACTCGCTTATCCGAACTTGATGAGTGAGTGAATGAGCAAATAGAGAGGAGCACCCTCTCTATTTATACTTTATCTTTCACTTGACCTTTACCCCAACTAGACTGGGCCGACTTCTCTAAGAGAGTCTAATAATCCATTAACAACTTAACTCTGGGGTCTAATGCCCCGACATACAAAGGAGGGTTAACCTCAATGACTTTACATGACCCAAATACAATAATGACTCTCTCGACCGGAGGAATAAACATCTCCGTCGGAGGTACAAAGATAAAATACAAATACAATATAAAATATACAAGTGAATATCTTCCGAAGTTACAATTACATTAACACTCCCTCTTAACTAGGAAGGTATTCTCTTGACACAGTCATCAACACAAGTCTTCGTCACTAGATCATCATCAAAGCTGGATCATCATTGTCACTGCTGCTGCTATCTCGACCATTAGTCTCCAATCTACTCGTCATAGGAAGTTCTATAGGGACAACCCTTTTTCATGCTGGATGTAGGCCTAGCCTCCATGTAGGCCTTCATCATCTTTGCGAGCAAGCCATCAAGTAGGTACATCTCAGGACTTATTATATGCCATTGCAAAACCTGCAAGATCTCCCAGGACTGATTATATGCCACTGCAAAACCTGAAGGAGCATCCCAGGACTAATTATATGCCTCTGCAAAACCTGTGTTCCCTACTGTCACCTCATCATCTTCAGACCATCTCATTGTCACACGGAGCACAACCCAGATGCACATCACAATGTCTCCAGTATGGGAGGACTTTCCTACCACCATACGAGATCTAGTCTACCAACATGCAAGGACTTTTCTACTAGCATGTGAGACACAACACTTACATCAATGAACATGGGAGGACTTTCCTACCACCATTCGGGAAAGGCTCAACACTTATATCAACGGCCATGGGAGGACTTTCCTGCCACCATGCTGGAATGGCCCAGCCCTTACATCTACATCATGGGAGGACTCTGCTACCACCATTTGAGACTGGATCAGCCCTTACATTTACACCACAGGAGGACTTTCCTACCACTATGTGAGAATGGCTTGCGTGCATCTGCGTCTTCCGGACTCATCACTTCCTCTTGGAAGGAACCTCGATCTGAAGGACACCAAGCTTCTCTCTGAAGTATTCAAACTTCACTCTGGCTAGCGGCTTGGTCAACTCATCGGCTATCTGCTCGTCTGTCGCAACATACTGGAGCTTCACTACTCCTCTCTACACCATATCCCTGATATAGTGATACTTGATCTTGATGTGCTTCGACTTGTCATGGAACAACGGGTTCTCAGACAACTTCACACAACTTTGGTTGTCGCAATATATACAAGTCGCATCCAACGGGAGATCAAACAAATCAAACAGTAGCTTCCTCAGCCATATTTGTCACAACTAGCTGAACAAGCTGCGACATACTCTGCTTTGGCTGTACTGAGTGCTATGCAGGACTGCTTACACTTGATCCCATACTGAAGCAGTACCCCGAAGTGCTCTTCCTATCAATGGCATTGCCTGCCCAATCCGAATCAACACAACCCTCCAGGTTAATCTTCTGATTCGCATCATACTTGAGCCCATAATCAATTGTACCCTTCAGGTACCTCAGAATATGCTTTGCAACAATCAAGTGAACATGTCTCAGATCCGTCAGGAACTGGCTCAATGTGTTCACAGCAAAGCAGATATCTAGTCTCATATTCGTCAGGTACATCAAAGATCCAATCATCTGACGATACATCGTGGCATCAACCGACTTTGATGAAGCATCACTCAATAGCTTCAGGTTCGATGCCATAGGTGTGGCCATGGCCTTGCAGTTCATCATCCCAAACCTCTTTAGGATATCTACTGCATACTTCCCTTGCCCAAGGAAGATTCCATCCGCACTCTGCCACACCTCCATACCTAGAAAGTAATGCATCATGCCCAAGTCCTTCATCTCGAACTCGGCAACAAGCTTCCTCTTTGTATCTGTAATCAACCCATCCTCTCCTGTTACAAACATGTCATCTACATACAATAGGAGTATCACTGGATTCCCTTCCTCATCCTTGTAGTAAAGGTTGGAATCCGCTTTACTCTTGGTAAAGCCCAAGCTTGTCAGGAAGCTATCTATTCTGCCGTACCATGTCTTGGGTGCCTGCTTCAAACCGTACAAGGCTTTCTTCAATTTGCACACATGAGTATGCCCGTCATGTGTCTCAAATCCGATTGGATGCTCCACATGCACTTCCTTTTCCACTACACCATTCAAGAACGCTGTCTTGACATCCATCTGGTGTATCTTCCATTTCATTACTGCAGCCAGAGCAAGTACTGTTCTGATGGAAGTGTATCTGACTATAGGTGCAAATGTCTCCTCACAGTCTATCCCTTCTTTCTGGGAGAAGCCACGTGCCACAAATCTTGCCTTGTATTTTTCTATGCTGCCATCTGTAACATGCTTGATCTTATAGATCCACTTGGAATTCACTACAGACTTCCCTTCTGGTCTCGGGACCACATCCCAGACATCATTCTTCATGATCGACTAGTACTCCTCGATCATGGCATCCTTCCATTCTTTCTTTCCTGTCGCTTCTTCATAGTTGGAAGGTTCTTTCTCAATGTCTTCAACATGTATCTTTCTTGATCTTCGTCGCTTGTTCTTCGAAGAAATTCTCTCTTCTAGGTGATGGTACACGATCTTTCCTACAAGACAAGTTCAATTACATGATTAGAAACATCTCATATTTTTTAGAAGAAATTCTTATGCATAAGGACATCGATCATATATTCATTCAATTATCTTAGCCAATGCTTCAATACAACATTCATCCATATCCCGCATTCATACGATAACTCTCTAGATGCCTTCCATCTCTACCACAACATTGTGAAGAGTGTGCACTACTCTCAACATGTCAGCAAAGAGGTTTCATTCTAGATAAGTAGCAATGGAATGTTGTACAGTACCATAGGCCACTTACCCATTACTTGCATATTAGTAGTATCTTGTTCATTAATGCAACTTTTCTAACATGCATAACACATGACTCAACAATATCATTTAAGTAATCACACATGCAAGAAATAACAATTCAAATACTTATCTTTGTTTGGTTGTTGGGTGGAATCCCTCTTGATATTTGCTTCCTTGTCGGAGCTACTGGAGTGTGCTCCCTCTTGATCTTTGCTTCCGTTCCGGAGCTACTGGAGTCTTTGATAGTGTACTCCTTTCTTTTGCACCTTAACCAATGCTGAGAGGTTCTTCCATAGAGCATTGATCTTTATTTGTTTTCCGGAGTCCAACTCTGTAGGAGCTTCTCCTACTCCTTTCATGGAATACTGAAAGTCATCTCTAGCTTCACCTTATGTGGTGGAACCTTCTGAATGAAACCATGTAACTGGTTACTTTCATTACAATACATATTCTTCATCACTTGAAGAATCTTCACTTTCTTCTCTGGTTCTCTTTCTTGCAGGTTAATCATCTTCTACAGTGTGAGCATGGTGTCTTTTCTTGTTGGAGCCACTTCTGTTTTTGGGACAATCTCTGGAGTAGTGTCCCTTCTCATCACATGTATAGCATCGAATGGTAGATATATCTCTTTGGGATCTTCTAAAGTTCTCCCTCTGATTCTGGTGGTGGTGTTTTTCCTTCTTACTGTGATGAGGATGCTCCCTCTTGGTGTTATTCTTCCTGGTGTGTGCTATGAGAGTCTGATCTTCATTATCCATCTTTTCTTCTCGAGCTACAAGTCGAGCTTCTTCTTTTGAGTATTCCTCCCACAGCCTACTGAATGTTATTAAGTTCTTTCTAGCACAAATTCCTTGAATGAAGGAAACCCATGACCTAGGGAGGCCGTTCAAAGTGGTCATCACAATTTCTCCATTCTCTATGTTTTCTCCCATAGCTTCAAGTTGCTCCTTGATTTGAGAGACCCTTGTAAAGTAAGAATGGATGGTCTCATCATTTTGTATCTTCACATTCTTCAACTAGTTTCTCAATGTCATCTTCCGATTTATATTCTTTCCTTCAAAGAGCTTGGTCAAGGAATTGAACTTCTCTTTAGGTGTCTTTAAGGAAGACACATGTGGTATAAGGCGATCCTTGATAGAATCAACAATAATTCTCTTGGCTCTGACCAAGTTCTTCTTGAGTAAGGCTTTAGCCCCATCTCCCTCTGGAATTGGAACTTCTTCATTTATGTAGGTGTCCAAGTCATTCTCTTCAAGGACTAGTGAAATCCTATACTTCTATGCTCGAAAATTATCAGCCCCTTCAAGCTTATCCTCAAGCTTGGTGTGGTGTGACATCTTTAAAGAGTACTTCAAATGGAAATAGAAAGGCTTTTAGGTCTTACCACTTGACTTGTTGAAGTTGGTTAGGGTTTGTCAAAGAAACCTAAAATTTCAAACTTGGAATTTAAAATTTCTAATTCTACAGATAGATGCCCCTCCTCAAGGAGAGTTGTCCAATGTACTCACTTCCCTAAATTAGTGAACAAAAACCAAAAATATCTGATGCCCTAGTTTTCCTTCGGCAGTAGTGACGTGCCAAAAAATGAAAATCCTCGGAATTGAATTCTGTTTTCATAGGAAAATTTGAATGGATGAGGCAATTTTGTTGGTACACTTGGTTTCTGAAGATTCCAAAAATTGACCCCTGAAAATTGACTTGCGAATTTCGGATCTGCAGTTTTTGGCTTTTTCTGGTTTTCTAGTTATTTTGGTCCAGAGTCAAACTAGGGTTTGACTTATCCCGGGGTTCTACCCAACCAAAACCTTCGATCTTGGTTTCAAAATTTCGATTTCGAGGAGGAGAACAATCCTGTGCTGGTTGCACTCCAAAATTCTTCTTCTGTGAAAAGCCCTAATTTCCCACAGCAGTGACAGGTCAGAAATTGAAAATGCTCGAAATCAAATTTTGTTTTGACAGAAAGATGCGCCCTCCTATGGTGATTTAGGCTAGCCTCCTTTTGCTGATGATCTGTGGAGAGAAACCCAAAAATTAAGAAGCCCTAGCTTCCATAGCTGCACACTGTCTTCTTCTTAGGTTACTCTGATACCATGTTAGATTTTCACAATTTAATTCAAGATTATCTAGGATCTTATCTGAGAGAATAACATGCACAACAATTCAAACACAAGTGACAAAAGACACAAAGCATTTCATTGGGGAAACCATAAAGGATAAAACCCCGCAACTTCCTTAGAGATAGAATGAGCAACAATACAATAAACCCCAAAAGTAGAAATGGTCTCCAACAACTTTTCTCTTCTTCACTTGTGCGAACTTGTCCTCCTACTCACTTATGCGAACTTGATGAGTGAGTGAATGAGCAAATAGAGAGGAGCACCCTCTTTATTTATACTTTATCTTTCACTTGACCTTTACCCCAACTAGACTGGGCCGACTTCTCTAGGAGAGTCTAATAACCCATTAACAACTTAACTCTGGGGTCTAATGCCTCGACATACAAAGGAGGGTCAACCTCAATGACTTTACATGACCCAAATACAATAATGACTCTCTCGACCGGAGGAATAAACATCTCCGTCGGAGGTACAAAGATAAAATACAAATACAATATAAAATATACAAGTGAATATCTTCCGAAGTTACAATTACATTAACAGTTATATGTCCGCCCTAGGGCGTCATTGAGGGAATGCGCTCCCTTCCTTTTGAGTGATCCATGTATATTATTGTTGAATTATTGTAATGAATTAGGTCCCTTCATGTTTTTCTGTTTATCATGGAGGGAACAAGTTGTCCGCCGCCATAATAGGGTGGTCCGTTGTCGGAAGGTGGGGGTCCTCCACCGCCGGAATAAGGTGGGCCTCCACCAAAAGGTGAGAGTCCAATGCCGCAGGAATAAGGGGGTTCGGCGCCTCCGCCGCCGGAATAGGGTGGGCCACCGCCTCTGCCATTGGAATAGGGTGGTCCATCGCCTCCGCCACCAGAATAGGGTGGGCCACCGCCTCTGGAATGAGTTGGACCTCCTCTAAAAGGTGGTGGTCTGCCGCTGCCAGCAGGTGGTTGTCCTCTGCCTCTGTTGCCGGAGTAAGGTGGGCCTCCACCGTCGGAATGGAGTGGGCCGCCACCTCCATAATGAGGTGGGCCTCCACCTCCGCCAGAAGGTGGAGGTCTGCCCCCTCCGGGAGGAGGTGGACTGAACGGGGGTTGGGGTGGCGAGACATGGGGAAAAGTTGGTGGGGTCCAATTGGTGCAACGTTATAATGTCACCATGGAGTGTATGGGTTTCCGGGATAAGGTATCCCGTGGAGTACGTTTCCGGGATTGAGTTGTCCCGACTCAGGGTCAAAATGATCTAGATACGTGTGACTACATGGTGGTTGAGTTGGGTTGGATGGTCCCTCACCATGATGTAATCCCATGGTGCAGCCTAGAATGGGTAAGGAACTTCCAAGGGAATGACCAATTGGAAGTCCTCCACTCGTATTATGGCTAGAGAACAGGGGTTGCCCCTGAGTAACAATGTTTTGACCACTAGTTGACGGTTGACTCACGATAGGTTGGTGCTGACTTACTAGTGAAGGGACATTACTTATGATAAAATTAGGCGATAAAGAGTATCCTCCCCTTGAGGTTTGGGGTGGGGGAGGAATGGGTAATGTTCCAGTAGTAGTAGGAGGGGTGTTGGATTGTTGTCCTTCAACGTTTTGAGTCACTTGAGGTATGGAACTGGTCTCATGATTAAGAGGTGTACTTGCCGGAAATGAAAGTTGACCGGGTTCATAAGTGGTTGTATTGGGTGGGGGTGTTTCCGGTGAAGCAATGGATAATGAACGAATCAGAGTATGGTGAAAAATGGGCATTTCCGAAGTGTCTCTTCTCTGTGTGAGACTTTGGCGCCGAAGTTCGTCACCACGTTGGCGTAATTGCTCCATGAGTTCATAGATTGGAGCCAAGCGCTGGGCATGAGGAGCCCAATGAAGAGGTGAAGGTTCAACCTCCGGATGTAATGCCAAGTCGGCCCATTGTTGCCCGAGAAAGGTGTCCCAAAAGGATGCAGATGGACCAAATGCTGTGGATACAGGGTCATCCGGGGATGGATTTAACCAAACTATAGATCCAGGTTCTGCTTCTATCACATAGTGGAAGGATGTGTCTTGTGAAGTAAAAGGCTCCATGGTCACAGACCTTGGAGGATCAGTGGCTAGTGGACTCAAAGGAAGCGAAAAGTTCACTCCCGACTCCATGCTGGAGCTTTCTGCTTTAGGTGATATGACAGTAGTTGGTGGATTCATGCTTACCCTTGAAAGTACCTCCGGATTAAGGGGATATTCGGGTGGTAAGTTTAAAATTCTGCGGGACCTCCTCAGAGGTTGTTTAGCCAGAATGACCGAACTCAAATTTCTCCTAAGTGTGTTCTAAACAAAAGAAAAGCAATCCAAAAAAATCTACACAAACTAAGGTCGCAAGCAAACTTATGTGATAGGTGTGGATTCAAAAGTCTGGAACCTCACAGGATTGTCAAGGCTTCGCAAATCGCGATATACTCCAGGGTCCAATAGTTATACTTAGCCCAATATTTCAGAGCACTAACCAGCGAGGATTAGGACCGTACCCCTGACCATATAACCCGACTACTTGATAGTACGTGCGTAGTAACTCCCTGAGTGTCGTTCTTAGTGTATTGCTCTCCCCAGATGGCCAAATGGTTAGCTCGGTTGGTTTCAGGAATCCTAGGAGTGTCTCCCGATATACACAAGGTACGTGGGAGCTCAAATTCATAGTGGTGTTGTCTAATGCACAACCGTACGACAACAGCCTTCCTATATACTACCGAGTACGTGAAGTGCCTTTCGATATACCCTAAGGTACATGAAAGAGCCTTCGATATACCGGTTAGTATGTGGAAGAACTACAGTGCCCCTGGGATGCAATGCAAGCAAGTAGCGACAGCTGCGACGTTTTACAACTCCGGAACACATCTCTAACTTAACACACAAGTTACTAGTAAATTTTAACCTAGTTCTACCGGTAAATTTTATTTGGACGGTTAGGTGAATGCATGAGGTGACTACATAAATGTAAACATAATGCAACCCTAACTACATGAAAATGCACTTTTCTTTTGATGAAATCTATGTAAGGGAAGGAGAAACTCTTTTTCCAATGGTCTTACTAAACAGTAAATTTCAACAAGTTCCAAATCTACCAAAAATGATGAAAGCACTCTTTTCCATTTCTTAAGCAAAACATAAAAAATGATAACACATCAAACCAAATCAAAGTATTTTCTTTTTGTCTTTTTCAATTAGAATAGAACTAAGTGATGAAAAAGGAGAAACTCTATTTAGAGCACACTAACTCTTCAATTTTCACAATGGTAGCCTAAAAGCACATGAAAACCAAAAATGCATATAACTCTTCAAGCTTGGAACTACTTTGCAAAAAATTGACTTCACTTGGATTTTTCAAGAAGATGAGTGACTCATAATTCAAGAAAAATACAAACAATTAATTTTTCTTTTCAAACTCCCCAAAGATCAATGGATGATGAATTCCAATGCACGAAACAATTTTTACAACAATTCTCAAATGAACTTGAAAATGGTAAAAACGAAGCACTTTTAATTTTTCAATGTACGTATCAAGACAAAACCTGATAATAATGATGCTTTTCAAATGTAAATGGCAGAAAAGAAGAGATTACTTGCAGCACCCTAATCACTCAGAAATTCTCCAAGAAACATGACAAGCGGTCCAATGACCTAAAGACACAAAAAATCACTCAAAAATGATCAAATGCAAGCCAACACTGGATGACTAAGCTAAAAAATGGTTTGGAAGCGGATCTAGGATGCTGGATAGATCCGGGAGGTGGTCAGGGAAAACAAGATGGAGCGGATAATCGTGGGGGATTGAAATTGCCTACCACTACTGAACTCTTACTTGACCAAAAGGACCCAAAAACCAACATAAGCAAACCAAACACGAACAATGTTGAATAAAGAGGCCTCTGCCTGGAAGGTATAGCATAGAGAAGTCTGTGGATCACACCAAAATCAAAATCTAGAGGGTGGATAGTCTTGGACTGGTTTTCCCCGGGGGGGGGTTTTCCAGGGTTTGTTTTGACCAAATCTCACTTTGCATTACAATTTCAGATTGCTGTTCTATTTGTTTTTCCGCTGCTTATCTATCTCAGCATAAGTGTTTCAGCTTGCTGTTCATTTTTTAAGTGACTGTAAATTTCATTTAACTAGTGACTATATAAGTCTGAAATCTGGGTTTTGTTGGGTGGTTCACTGGCTTTTAAAAGCCTGATTTTTAACATCCATGTCATATTTTCTATTGGCTCATCTTAGCCATTGATTATATTGTTATATCTTTTGATCTCACCCACTAGTTTTCAAAAGTAGTTTAGGGTTTTGGTCTCCGTCATCCTATTTAAGGAAGAGGCCCCCCCTATTATAAAGGCACCTTTGGAGCTCTTCAAACTTGGAATAAAATACTATTTTGTGGATCTACTTCTCTTCTCTTGATGGATTCTTTTGAAAGTTGAATATACAATGTTCTCTTTGTGTATCATTTGTGTATCTTGGGGTTTCAAACGTTTTCTTACAGGGAGGCCGAATTGGTGAAGAGGAGGACGATTTTGAGGGAGGCTATTGTGGGGAAACCCCATATCTTGCCTTGGATTGGCCTTTTGTCTCAGGGAGTATCATTATTGTATCTTAGTGACATAGTTGATGCTTTCTCTTTCATCTTTTCATCATTATCACCATTCTTTTGCTAGATTTGTTTCTCATCTTGATCTTGTCTTGCAGGAGGAGGGCGAATTGGTCAACTTGGAAGGAGGACGATATCACTTGGAGCTTTGGATCTCACTCTTGAATATACACATAGGGGGGAAAATTATCAATTTGCAAAGTGGCCACAAGCTTTTGAGGTATGTTCTACAAGGTATGTATCTAGATCCATCCATCTTTTCTCCCTTGGTCATTTAAACCCTAAAATCAAAACCCTCATTTTTCTATTTTTCAGATCTACTTGGATCTAGCAATTATTGGGGCTTAATAATTAAAACCCACCTCTAAAATCAACATAACATCTCCGATCTATAATTTGTTGGCCATCCGACTCCATTTGCCCCTTGATCTAAGGCACTAGTCCTCTCTTGAGGAAGTCACAGTAGTTGGGTGAGTCGCCTTTTGCTAGATCTGGTTCATGGGTATTGCTTATTTCTTCTCACATGCATAGATCCATGCTATAGCATACCCTGTAATGCCATTTCATTTCGATTTTGACCTTGTGGGCCCAATTTGGACCGTTTTCCACTTTTTAAGGGTGGGCCCCACTTGGGTATCTTTTCTTGGCATTAGATCTATCTAGATCTACTACTCCTAATCCATAAGTGACCTTATCTTACACTTGGTTGAACATTTGTCCTTCCCTTAAGCCTCTTCAACCAAGCCCCAACCATCTTGGGTCCACTTATCATCCTAGATCTAGATCCATCCCTCTTGATCTCTTCATACTTAACCTTTCACATTTCCCTAGGAGGGCTTGAGTGGGTTCGCTAGCCTTAATAGGCTAAGCTACGGTCCCCCCCTTGGTCTTGCTGAGGCTTGATCTAAAGTGAAGAGTGCCTCGATTAGTGTGACACCCAACTTGGATTGGGAACCGTGGCATCTCTTGGGTCACCTCTTTAGTTGTCTACACCTCTATCGTTCTGGATAGGATACCTTTAGAGACAACTATAAGTTGTGTGATAACAGGTAGCATTGAAAAACACAAGGCAAGGTTTGTGGCACGTGGCTTTTCCCAGAAGGAAGGCATAGACTATGAGGAGACATTTGCACCTGTAGCAAGATACACTTCCATCATATCGATACTGGCATTGGCTGTAGTAATGAAATGGAAGGTACACCAAATGGACGTCAAGACAACATTCTTGAATGGTGTAGTTGAAGAGGAAGTGTACATGGAGCAACCACTGGGATTTGAGACATAGGACAAAAAGACTCATGTGTGCAAGTTGAAGAAAGCCTTGTGCTGATTGAAACAGGCACCCAGGACATGGTACGGCAGGATGGACAACTTCTTGATGAGTTTAGGCTTTACCAAGAGTAATGCAGATTCCAACCTTTACTTCAAGGTTGAAGGCGAAAGACTAGTGATACTTCTGCTATATGTAGATGACTTGTTTGTGACAGGTGAGGATGAGCTCATTGCAGATGTAAAGAGAAGGCTTGCCACAGAGTTCGAGATGAAGGACCTGAGTATGATGCATTATTTCTTAGGCATGGAGGTGTGGCAGAGCGCAGATGGAATCTTCCTTGGTCAAGGAAAGTATGCAGTGGAGATTTTGAAGAGGTTCGGAATGATGGACGGCAAGGCAATGGCCACACCAATGGCATCAAACTTGAAGCTATTGTGTGATGCTTCATCAGAGACATTTGATGCCACGATGTACCCTCAGATGATTGGTTCCTTGATGTATTTGACGAACATGAGACTAGACATGCTTTGCTATGAACACCCTGAGCTAGTTCCTTACAGATCCGAGACATGTTCACTTGATTCCTACAAAGCATATATTGAGGTACCTGAAGGGTACAATTGACTATGGGCTCAAGTATGAGGCGAATCAGAAGATTAACTTGTATGGTTATGTTGATTCGAATTGGGTAGGCAGTGCCACAGATAGGAAGAGCACTTCAGGATGCTGCTTCAGTATGGGATCCGGTATGATCTCCCTGTTTAGCAGGAAGCAGTCATGCGTGGCATTGTGTACAACCGAAGCAGAGTATGTTGCAACTTGTTCTGCTAGTTGTGAGGCAGTATGGCTTCGGAAGCTACTGTCAGATTTGTTTGATCTCGAGTTAGAGGCGACTTGTATCTTCTGTGACAACCAAAGGTGTGTGAAGTTGTCTGAGAACCCGGTGTTCCATGACAAGTTGAAGCATATTGAGATCAAGTACCACTATATCCGGGATATGGTGCAGAGAGGGGCAATGAAGCTGCAGTATGTGGCGACAAACGAGCAGATAGTTGATGTGTTGACCAGGCTGTTAGCCAGAGAGAAGTTTGAGTAGAGTTGTGTGAAGTTGTTCAAGAACTCAGTGTTCCATGACAAGTTGAAGCATATTGAAATCAAGTACCACTATATCCGGGATATGGTTTAGAGTGGAGCAGTGAAGCTTCAGTATGTGGCAATAGACGAGCAGATAGCCGATGTATTGACCAAGCCGTTAGCCAGAGTAAAGTTCGAGTAGTTCAGAGAGAGGCTTGGTGTGATCGAGATCGTGGTTCCTCGAAAGAGGGAATGATGAGACCAAAAGACGTAGATGCACTAGAGCTAGTTCTCGCATGGTGGAAGACGCAGGTGGTCCTTGGGACGTCATGCACTTGGTGTGCTCTTGGCTTTACTCCCATGCTGGAGAAGATGTAGAGCTAGGTATCACATGGTGGAAAATGTAGGTGGTCCTTGGGACGTAATGCACATGGGGTGCTCCTGACTTTACTCCTATGTTAGAGACGTTGAGAGGGCCACCGGTCACAAAGACACTTTGTGTGCACCTAGGCAGGATCTCGCATGGTGGAAGACGTAGGTTTCTTTGGGACGTAATGCACCTGGGGTGCTCTTGACTGTGCTCCCATGATGGTAGACGCGGGATGACCGTTGAGAGACGTAATGCACCTGGGGTGCTCCTGTGATGTACCCACTGGGTGGGAGACGCAGGTGATCTGTTGGACATGAGGTGTGCATCTGGTCTGTGCTCCGTGTATGATGATGAGATGATCTGGATACGATGAGATGATAGTAGGAGACGTAGGTGGTCCTTGGGATGTAATGCACTTGGAGTGCTCTGACTGTGCTCCCATGCTGGTAGATGCAGGCTGACCATTGAGAGATGTAATGCACCTAGGGTGCTCCTGGGCTGTACCCACTGGGTGGGAGACGTAGGTGGTTTGTTGGACATGAGGTGTGCATCTGGTCTGTGCTCTGTGTATGATGATGAGATGATCTGGATACGATGAGATGATAGTAGGAGACACAGGTGATTACTGTGGCAATGTAATATGTGGTCTTGGGTTGTACCTACTTGATGGCTTGCTCGCAGAGATGATGGAGACCTACATGAGAGCTAGGCCTACATCCAACATGAAAAAGGGCTGGCTCTGTAGAACTTCTTATTATGGATAGATTCGAGAGATTTCACTAATCAATGATCGACAAAATGAGGATTACGGCAGCAACGACGATGATGATCTAGTGTTGATGATGATGTTCTACCATTGATGACGATCCAGCGATGATGACGTTGTCCAGAATATGTGTCCAGAATGATAATGTCTGTGGCGAGAGAATACCTTCCTAGTTAAGAGGGAGTGTTGTTGTAATTGTAATTTTAGAAGATATTCTTCTATTTATTATTATTATTATATTATGATTGTATTTTTATTGTACCTTCGTTGGAGATGTTCTTCCTCCGTTCGGGGATGTCATTATTATGTTTAGTCATGCAAGGTCATTGAGGTAAAACCTCCATTGTAAGTCGGGGCATTAGATCCCCTAAAGTCAAATGTAAAATGTGTTGTTAAGTCCCCTTAGGACAAGTCGGCCCAGTCAGTTTTAGTGAGGCCGACCTAATTGGGAATGAGGTTGCCCAAACATAAAGTATAAATAGACAGCTTGCTCTCACATTTGGACACACCACTCACTTACTCAACTTTGCATTAGCAAGAGAGAGAAGACAAGTTCGCTGAGGAGAAAGAGAGAAGCTATAGAATCCATATATTTGGGTTTTCCATTTTGCTTGATATTGTATTAGTGACGAATCTATGTTTGAGGAAGTTGCAGGGTTTGCTCCTTTATGGTTTCCCCGAGGAAAACTATTGTGTCTTTTTTGTTTTGCTGTGCTTGTTATTCTTTTAGTTAAAGATCCTAGTTAACATTAAATTAAAGTGCAAACTCTAACACTCTATGGAAGAATCTGATCTACATGTGATGAGACATCAACAAGGAGAACTCTTCTATGATGAAGAAATAACCAAGGAGTCAAGACAATCCATTGAAGAAGTCCCAAAGAAAGTGAATATTACACTAGCAAGTCGGCCCCTATAAGATAAAGTTAAATAAAAGATGAATATTAAACTAGCAAGTCAACCCTAGTGGAGAAAAGACAAGTCAGCCCAATTGAGGAATCTTCTAATCAACTAAAGAATATAAATAGAAGTGTTCTCACACTTCATTTGACACATTCAACAAGCTCGTCTCCACTCAATTGGTGTGCACTTCTCAAGGAGGACAAGTGAAGATCACTAGAAGTAATTTTTGGGGTTATCTTATTATCTCTACAAGTTTGCTATCTCTCCCAAAAGGTTCACTAGGGTTTTTTGTGGAATAAGGGCACACTCTTGTGCTAGAGCTTAATCTTCATGCTTGGTATTGTTCTTGTATTGGATTAATTTCTTTTGAGAAAAGTTTGCTAGTTTTTCTCTCGTTTTGGGTTTCCTAGGATAAATATTTGTGTCTCTTGTGCATGGTTATCTTTCAGTAATGCTTGTTTTATTTTCTACTACAAATGAATGATGCTATAATTGTGGGATAAAATGAAATATGAAATTACAAGTTGAAAGTGATGAAAATTATATTGCTAAGTTAAAATTCAACATGGTATTAGAGTAGTTATGAATAGAAGCCATTGCCAGAGATTGGTTGTGCACTTGTTCGATAATAAAGTGGTCAACAAATGAATAACAATTGAAGTGATCGAACAGGTGAGTTGGCCCCAACAAGAAGAGAAGTCGGCTTCACTAGTGAAGATCAAGTGAATTGATGTGTATAAATAAGGGGTGTGATTCCTCATTTCAATCATCCAATTCGTGGAAGACATCTTATCCTATTTGGTGTGCAAGTCCAGAAGAGCAAAGTGAAGATTGAAGAAGAAGCATCTTGAAGATCTCTTATCTCTTTCTTGGGTTCGCTACACTCTCCAACAAGTGCGCATATTCTTTGTCACTGGGTAACAAGTGATGCTTGTAAAACCCTTGTGAACTAGGGTTCTTCTATTGTTGTTGTTGTACTCTTATTATTTGGAAATATTCTTCTTAAGAAAGGTTGTTGGGTTTTCTCCCGAGTTTGGGTTTCCTAGGGTAAAACTTTGTGTCAACTATGCATGGTTCTCTTTTAGTGATCCTTTGTTTTTGAAATGCAATAATATCTGTGGGATGAAATAAGATTTGGAAATAATACTGCCATGTTAAAAATTCAACACTGCATCTATATTAGCAACTTGTCGGCAACCACATAATTTAATGCTTTATCTATTACTAATTGCACAAGATGCTACACACCTATCTCTAGGATAAAATCATCCAATAATTCCCACAACAATCCTGCATCTTTAACATGCACCAATGCATGAACAAATTTAAAAAACTTTGTACCCTTGGGACAATATACCAGAAAATTAAGGAGGGTCTTACTCTTCCCATCCAGCCAATCATTCAACATCATCGTGCATCCAATGGCCTCCCATGATTTCCTTAAGTCCTCCAATCTATTATTGATGTCATCCTTTTTCTCTTGAAAGATTAGCCCTCGCACCTCTTTGTAGGTAGGGGCTTTATATCTTGGGCCAACAACGACAACATCAAACATTGATTGGAAGAATGGATTGGTCTTTGCAATGCTCAAAGGTATGTTGCTCCAAAAAAGACACCTCCCCATAACCTTGCCCATTTCTTGCTTCTCCTTTCTTTTAACCATTGATCAGATGGAATGCTGTGCATCTCTGGCTCTTGGAACAAAGAAAGATGAGGTCATCATGGAATGTCAACCCATGGAGTCCTTCTCACTGCCCATAGTCCAAGGTATCCTTGTGGTTCTTGAGGATTGAGCTACTCCTCCAGCTGCAGTTTCACGTTTTTGATCCATTATCTCTTGCTTCTTTTTATCCTTTTCATTAATATCTTCATGGGCAACTCACATAACTTTTGGGGATGACTGAGTACAAATCGCAACCTCCTTCCCTCACATTCTAGCAAGGTAGTATTTCAACTAGATAACCCCTCCTTTCATGGACTGCCCACCCAACTTACCAGTTAATCTCTGCTGGTTTGTCCCATCTTTGGGTTAACCATATTGGCAAAATGGGTCAAAACCTTTGGCATTTTGGTAAGGAATATTCAATTTTGAACTTCAAAACTAGGGCCCGAAAAATTAAAAAATGAACATCAAAAGATGCTGGTTAAAAAACAGAAAGCTGGAAAAAAATAGACATAAATCATTCTATGCCACATGAAAAAACAATAATAAGAGGCAAACAACATGCAGTTTGAGAACCCTTTCATAAATGCAGAAAACTAGTCAGAGGCTAGAATTTTAAGAAATATTTGAGTATGAAAAATGTAGGTAGATCGAAATTGATCCCCACTCCAAGAAAAAATCTTTGATAGTGATGAGAACGATTGTTTGGCCTTCCTAAGATCGATTGTTGATGACGATAAGCGCCTTCCTTCTCAATCCCTCACCATTGCAAAGACGAAGAACCCAAAAAGTTTCTGTAGTCACCACTTTATGAGGGATTTTATGCTGCTTGGCTATTTTCATAGCACAATTTTTAGGGTGGATTTATTGTTACTTGTTTGGAAATGCAGATTTTCATGATTTTGCTGATTTTTTGGCGATTGTTTCATCTACGGTCCATATTGCTATGAGCTTCAATGATCTTTTCCTATTGTTTCCTCTTATGCTTCATGGATGAGGCCTTCCTAGAGTGGAGGGTATGTAATACCCCTAATTACTATATAATTTGAATTAATAAATGTTACAAGAGTTGTGTCGATTAGGTAGTCATGTGCCTTCTGTTACACATATGACATTCTACGATTGCATATAACGATACCTTTGTAACTATTACATTTAATATATTTATTTCTGTCCTTTGGACTATATGGCACTGTTCCTCAAGTTATGAATGCCTATCGTGCACTGTGAATAATGCAAGCTATACTACAGCCAAATGGTTCAACAAATGATACTGTTTTAACTTTTAACTTTTCTTCACCAAAAGACATCAAATATTTATTGTGCTTAGTATGGAGGTGATAAAGTTTTGTTCTAAATATCAAAAAGATGACGGAGTTATGTTAAGATAAATGTCCCTTGCCCAATAGAAAATAAAGGAGAGAACATTTTTAGCATCAAGTACACATAATCATATAAAGCATTCTTCTCTAGTAAAGCGCTATAAATAAGGACAATTTTTTATCTGTACAGTTAATATTTGGTCAGGTCAAAATATGTTTCACAACTTTAATCATTTTCAATTTATTTGTCAGCTTCAAGATGCAGGCTGTTGGACAGATGCAGCAACATTAGCTGCTACTCACCTCCAAGGATCTGATTATGCCAGGTTTTGTTTACTGAATGCACAGTTACTTTTTATTGCAGATGTTCTTTTCACAAATTATTTTCATTTTCCTTTATTTATACTTTGTAGAGAGCAGTTAATGTATAAGATGTTTGATGTCTAGTTCTACTTTACCCTTGACAAACACTGTATGGAAGATGCCGCTCTGAGTTGCTTTTATAAAATATGCTTCATGCCCTTATTCTCCATGGATTTGACTTATGGAAGTGTTTTTTGAATCAATGTTGTATTTGTAGATGAAAGAACATTGTCACATGTTTCAAGCAGTCGCTGATATTCATTACAAAATAGTGTTTCCTTTCTTTGTGGAGATGTGAGCTTTGTGAATTCCTCCACCATTTCCTAGAAACCCTTTTCTGCACGCTTTTCCTTAAGCATACTGCTCTTCTCTATGTTTAGATCCCTAGTCCATGTTCTCTCATTCAGTCTCCATTTATGATGTTCCTACATAGGAACCTATCCATATCACCTCCCCCCCAATCCCCTTCTTGCCATCTCTTCTCCTTTGGCAACATTAGGAGAGCAGTTAGGATTATGAGCACTAACAGGGAAGTTAATGAGGAAGGCTTCGAAGCTGAATTATTCAATCATGGTACACACTTTTTCGATTCTCAGTGACCTCACATTGCTGATTTGTTTATTCATGCAGTTTTGCTCTATGCTACAGTTTTTCACTTATGGCTTTCAGATGAGCTTGAGAGGAGGCATCTTTGGCCTAGAGGGAAGGTAGGGTTCCACTTGGAGTACTAAATAACTAGCCATATTTTCACTCAGGTCCATTACTAAGGTGTTAGTTTTTGAGGTTACTTTGAAAGTGTTGATGCCATGCTTGGGGGTGCTTCGTGTGATGTGGGGTGCATGGTGTATGGATGACCCTTGGTTGTTCCATGATGGATAGACACATTAGAGTTGACCTGCTCAATGATTGGTGGGCCTTGACGTGGTACTTGTGTGGCATTCTTCTTTGGAGTAATGGAGACCTATGGAGCATATGAGGGTTGGTTGGTTGCTTGTTGGATGTCTTCACCTTGGAGCTTGACATGTGTCAATTGGACTGGGAGCACTCCACATGTGAGCCTACTTGTGTAGAGTTAGGCTCCTTGTAGCAGCCTAGGTCCACTTTATATTGTTGGTTCCACTTACCTCTCATATAAATAGAGGAAGGAGAGAGTCTTTTCACATATTCATTCACCACACACTTGTATTATAAATGCGAGGAGTGGAGTGCACTAGTTTTTCTCTTGTGTACTTTTCATTGTATTATATCTCATTGTTTTTGGAGCACTAAGGTTCTTGGAGAAGTTTATGGGAAATTCTAGGATTAGGGTTCTATCGTAAGGAGGCAAACAAGCTAAGATTTGTGATAAATTCTAGAGGAACAAATATAGCAGTGTATCTTGTAGCTCTTGTAGGAGAAGATAAGGGTTTTGTGGCATTTTGGAACCCTAATGCTACTTGTTATGCTTGTTGAAGAGAAGGGAACGAGACATCGCCAAGGAGGACTTGCTAGTGACGATCCTAGCTTGCTCGTGATGATCTGAGCTTGAGGATCCTTAGTGGAGTGACCAGCTTTGGTTAGGAGTGATTCCTAGCTAGGAGGAGTTGGTGGCTAGGGTTTTCATGTTTCTCTTAGCTAGGGTTTGGAAGCTTAACTTGTACCAACTTTGTGATAAAGTTGTGGTATGTACTTGTACTTCATGTGTGTGTGTGATGTTTTTAGCTGTTCAAATATGGTACTTGCAGATTTGATTTTCAACCTTTCATATCTTCTTGGTTAGGTAGATTCTATCTCATTTTGTTCATGCTGATTTGACATATTATATAGCTGAAATTGTCGAGTGATTTAAATCACACCTTGAAGATAAAAGAGCAGATTTTCTTCTGTAAAAATCTGTTGTAATGAAGTTATTTCAGATGTATTATATGTTTGGAAAAGTATGCCCTTAGGGCTGTACCTTGTTGGCATTGAAGTACATTAGTATGGTATTTATCATCTTGGGTTGTCAAGTGATTTTTGTTGGAAGTAAAGTGAAGTATTTTCTGTTGTAATTGATTATGTTAGATCAGCCCTAAGGCTGAAAGTTCACAAGGATTAGATTTAAGAAACCTCAAGTAAATTAAGTGAAATTTCAGATTTGCATTCATTGTCTTAGATCAGAAATTTTTACATGGGGAGGCTTGTCATCGCTCTTTGAAAGTCTTCTTCTACTTTGTGGAATTTTAGAATGCATTTGACATAGTTTTGAGAGAGGCTTCATTTAAGAGGCTTTGAGCTATTGGCATTTTGAAGACCCTCTTGGCTACCATTATGAGACTCTATGAGTTGGTTCTTAGTCATCTCCGTACATCCCATGACCTTTTTGACTTCATTTGGAGGACCATTGGGGTAAACAAGGGCCTTATGTCCCATTGACTGTCTTCGGGATCTACATTGATGAGCTAGATTCTTTTCTCTGGGACATATTTAGGATGACAATGTTTGTCTTCTACATCCCGTGTTGATATCTATTCTTCTTTTTGCAGACGATTTGACCCTCTTGGCCTCCTCCCCTAAGGGTCTTTAGAGACATATTGATGCTTTATTTAGTTTCTATGATCTCCAACAATTATTGGTTAATTTGGGGAAAATCATGGTCATGATCTTCAACTCATTGAAATGTGCTATATTTGATTACCATTTTTACTTTTGAGGGGAAGAGATTGAGTTCACCACAACTTACAAATACTGGGGGGGGAAATTCATTGGACCACGTTTCATCTTATGACATGGCCCCCATTGTTGAGTGAACAATAGATACAACTCCCTTGCCCTTCTTGAAGGATATATTTTCCATTACCACTGAGGATATCTTGTCCATGATGCACCTCTTGCACATGACCATCAAGCTTGTAATGTTCTCTTCTGCTTAGGCATTGAGGACCATCCCACTAACCTATTTGATTCCCATAGGTTCGAGCGGGCATTGACAGTCAGGGGATCAGTTGAGGACTTATGCCATATTAGATTATCTAGGGCATAGATTTTATATCATCATTAGATGGACAGGGGCCATCTGAGCCCAAAGTCACCTGCATGCATGACATCCGAGCATTATTTAATGATGCATGCACCTTATTGAGTCTCCAGGCACCTGCATGCAAGTCAACTGCAAATTAGAAGATAAAGTGACCTAATTAGGGTGAAATTAGGGTTTTGAGCAGTTGAATGTTATAAAAGAAGGTAAAGTGAATGGAGAAGGGACCATTATTGATTATTGATTTGTGATCTCGATTTGGAGAAGCTTAGCGAGCTAAGTTGGGGTTGAGGCTTGTACTCAACTAACTGGTGTATTTCGGCAGTGAAAGCTATCTACCCTAGTTCATCATCAGGTTGGATCATCCAGGTTCAACATTATTATCATCAGGTATTATCATCTTTCAGCATCAGTGGAGTCCTATTTTATATCATATTCAGGGCTAGCTATTCCTTGCATGGGCGCATTTCCCAGATAGCTTCCTATTCCAATTGAGTTTACAGAGGGCAGAACTTGTGCATGCAGCTCTCATTCTTCTCAGAGACCCCATATTACCTTTCCCTTGGAAGAAGGGCTTCTTTGTCAGACTCTTGAAGGAGTTATCATCATTCTTGGCCATTGGAGGACGTGAGCATCAGTGAGGGCACATTCTTTAGGAAGGATCTTCACGTTTAAGGCTTGGAAGCCTTCAAAATCTATGCATGCAGCCTCCATCATCTCCAGAAGGGCATTATAACCCTAGCACACCTCATCAGGGTCTTCTTCAGCTGAGTATTTATTATTCTGGAGCATTCAGAGCTTGGAGGAGGGCGCACTTCTATCTTGGAGGACGATTTGGCTTATCTCAATATTCATCCATCAAATTATTTGCATGCGGGATCATTCTCATCGACATTAGCAGATCGATATACTGGTATGTGCATGCATTAATTCCTCCTACTTTCTAGTATTCCTATATTTTCTAGGGCGCAATTCTGCATGCAACTGCATGCATGCAGGGATCAGGGTTTACTTTCATATTCTGTTGAGATATAAGCCTACTAGCCATCTATAGTACACAAAAAAAGAAAAATTATTAGTTTGGGATATTCCAGTGGTATCAGAGCATGTTCCTTGCCAGCTGTGGGGCATGCATAATATAAACAGTTAATGAATTCAGAAGACCCACACAATATTACTTACCAAAGACAGAGGTTTATAGATAGTGGTAGAAGAGAAGAAGAATTAGAAATCAACTCACTCACCACTCACCACTGGCCAAAAAGAAATGGCAAGTGCCATTAAACAGATGACTGAGAGGAACGTACCCCCTCTACATAGCCCTCTATTTCCCCATAGTGATAGGGTGTCCACTAGTAGTAGTGGAGAACACTTACATACCAATATGCACAGCCACCCCCATCTATACAGCAAACCCTTTCGACCTACAATGCCTCAGTTCTTGGACAACCCATCTGTAGTGCCTCTAGCACAAGTAGAACCCGAAGAGTCTATGCCTACCTATCTGAGAGAATATAGAGCCTTGGGAGATGAATTCTAGTCAGCCATATCTTTTACTGACTTCTGCCACTTCAAGAGTAAGAACAAACCCAAGGCTTACAATAGACCCTTCAACCAGAACTTTGAGTTACAGAGGACCATAGGGAAACTGACTATTCATACCTTTGAGGGAACTTGAGGTGGCCCAGCTCGTAATTGGGTGCAGTAGTTGGATACATATTTCCAGCTCAACCCCATGCTTGAGACAGATGCCATTAAATTGGCTACTTTACATTTGGACGGGGAGGCCCACGAGTGGTTGTACCACGGATTGGTGACGTTGGGTCAAAATACCATTACTTCCTACTCAGATTTCACACAGAGGCTCATTGAGCGATTTAATAGGAAGGACCCTGAGGTGCATTTCAGAGAGCTGGCACAACTCAAACAGACAGGTAGTGCAGATGCATTCATTTCAGAGTTTCAGAGGGTGGCAGTCATGGTGATAGATATTTCAGAGAGCAGGTTGATTATTCTATTTACTGAGGCTCTCACAGAGCCCTTACGGGGATGGGTAAAGTCTTATAGACCCACCACCCTAGCTGATGCCATCAGACGGACTAGAGACTTACAGGACGCAGTACCCAAGAGTAGGTTTCCCCCCAGAACCAACTTTCCGATTAAAGATAAAGAAAAGAAACCTTTCCAGAAAGAGTGGCCCAAGAAAGAAAGGATGGATAATGATGTCCGCCAAGACCCGAGGAGGAAAAAATTATGTTTCACTTGTAGAGACCCATGGGAGCCAGGTCACAGATGTTCTGGAAAGGGAAAGGCCTATTACATAGAGTCCTATTCCGACAGTGGGGAGGAGGAAAATGATCAGGAGCAGGAACAGAGGGATACCCATGAGACAGCTGAGGAGGGACAACCATCAGGTGGTTCCATTGCTACCATGATAGGAGTTTCGAGATTTCACACCCTTAGGATCAGAGGTACAGTACAGGGCCACAGAGTGGGAGTACTAGTAGATGGTGGGGCATCCCACAATTTTATTGACGCTGCTTGGGTTAAATGGAAAGGCATGCAGACAGAGACTTTTGATGGATTTTTAGTAGTTGCAGCAGGTCACACCATGGAGTGTAGTCAACGGATTCCAAAACTCAAGGTAACACTTGGGAATTATACAGTGATAGAGACATTCTATGTAGTAGATGTACCTGACATGCATGTGGTATTAGGAGTTTAGTGGCTTTATTCCATAGGGAAGTATTCCACAAACTACCAGACCATGGAGATGGAGTTTATGGGAGCAGAGGGATAGAAGGTAGTTCTGAGAGGGATGAACACCTAACCTCCTACAATAGTATCATCACACAGGATGGAGGCAGTATCATCTTTCAGCATCAGTGGAGTTCTATTTTATATCATATTCAGGGCTCGCTATTCCTTGCATGGGCGCATTTCCCAAATATCTTCCTATTCGCAATTGAGTCTACAGAGGGCAGAACTTGTGCATGCAACTCTCATTCTTCTTAGAGACCCCATATTACCCTTCCCCCGGAAGAAGGGCTTCTTTGTCGGACTCTTGAAGGAGTTATCATCTTTCTTGGCCATTGGAGGACGTGAGCATCAGTGAGGGTGCATTCTTTAGGAAGGATCTTCACGTTTTAGGCTTGGAAGCGTTCAAAATCTATGCATGCAGCCTCCATCATCTCCAGAAGGGCATTATAACCCTAGCACACCTCATCAGGGTCTTCTTCAACCGAGTATTTATTATTCTGGAGCATTCAGAGCTTGGAGGAGGGCGCACTTCTATCTTGGAGGACGATTTGGCTTATCTCATTATTCATCCATCAGATTATCGACATGTGGGGATCATTCTCATCGACATTAGCATATCTATATACTAGTATGTGAATGCATTAATTCCTCCTACTTTCTAGCATTCCTATATTTTCTAGGGCACAATTCTGCATGCAGGCAGGTATCAGGGTTTACTTTCATATTCTGTTGAGATATAAGCCTACTAGCCATCTATAGAACACAAAAAAAGAAAAATTATCAGTTTGGGATATTACAAAGCTGATGATACTTTATGGTTCTGAGTTTTGAGAACTGAGTTTTTCAAATCAATTGGGCTAAAACCAAGGTTGCCATGGTGTGGGAGCAGAGCGGGAGCATTGGGAGCACCATTTCCCATAAAGCCTTGGGAGTGTTTTTTATAAAAAATATATTTTTGTATATTATAATGCATTTATACTAAAAAACCATGCAAAATGCCAAATTAGTTGTAGAATGTATAAAAACATGCATATTTATGCTACTTGTAGATGGATACTACATTATTACGAGGTTAGAATTGTCATCCATAATAAATTAATAATTAATCATTCAAACATCAACCATCTAGCAATTGCAAATATTAAAGTTATTAACCATATAATAAGTAGACCATTAACTTATGGAATGAAATAGGCTATCGGCCAATTGTCATAATGACCAAAGAGTTATGTTTGCAAAATGGGCCTCAGATCATAAATTCTAAAATGGTAATTTCATTGGAGTATGAAGATGAAAGGTCCAAAATCCTAAAATGAGCTAAAGTCTATGACATAAATTAATGCAAAAAGAGAAACAATTATTTTAATTTTATGTAATTTTACTTCCCCTTTGCACCACCATGATTTCCTTGTGAGCCCCCATGTGATAGTGGAGCTAGAGCCAAAGCCAAAGGTACTATGTAGATGGAAGTGGAACTAAACTTAAAGCTCTTATTGTTGGAGTCCTAGTGAGGGTGACCATGGAAGTATATGGGGATGGCATCTCACCACGATCATCCTCATCATAATGAGCATGCTCCAATTGCTCCAAAATTAATGCTTCATCCTCCAAGTTAGCGTCCTCGGGATTGTTTTACAAATTCTTATATGATATATCCTTCTGACTCCTCACAATAATGGGACAACAATCATGAATTGTAATGCACATAACCCAAGCTCTTTGACAAGTTTACTTTCAACCTTTTACTTTTGGCATTATGGATGAAACTATAGGTGCTACAACACCTTTTTGTGGAAGAAGCGTTCACCACCTATGAAAGCACCCATATTCCCAAATGTTGTAGTTGCGGGGAAGAACTGCCATGCATATTTAACTACTTGACAGAAGACAAATTCCCTTGATCTCTAATTGTATGATTGGTCCCAAAGGCATGGTTTCCACTATAATGTCCTCTTCTGCTTAAGCACAGAGGACCATCCCGCTAACCTATCTAATTCCCATAGGTTCTAGCAGGTATTGACATTCAAGGAATTGACTGAGGATTAATACCATTCAGAGCAAAAGAAGATCTTAATGATGGTTATTAGATCATCAGTAGATAAAAGAGGGCCACAGGAACTAGGGGCCACCTGCATGCATTACATATGGGCCATATTTCATGATGCATGCACAAAAACACCTTTATTAAACCTTCATGCACACAGAAAACAATGCATGCAAGTCAACCGAGAATTAGAAGAGAAAAGCGACCTAGGCATGCAAAAGTTAGGGCATGCACTGTGAAAGTTATAAAAGAAGGATAAAGTGAATGATTAGATTTGCTTATTGATCATTGATTTGAGAATTCGACTTGGAGAGCTTAGATAGCCAATTTAGGGTTGACGGCACACCACTGAACCATCAAGTGCATTTTGGCAGTGAAATCTATCTACCCTAGTGACTATCAGGGTTGAATCATACCGATTCAACATTACTTCTATCATCATATAGTATTCTTCAACATTCTTCAGGGTTCTAGCCACATTCTGGATCAGGAGGACTCACCCTTTCTGCATGGTTGACTTGGACAAAGCAAGGCATCTTCATATCTCAGTATACAATCACCTTTTGGTCTACATGCAACTTCCATCCTTCTGAGAGCACCACTATTAGCCTAGTTATTGAATATAGTCTTCTTATTCGGATTCAGGAGAGAGATCTCATCATTCTATCTTTTAGAAAGGTGCCTCCTTTGCATGGGCGACTTTACTTGAGGAGGCAATTCGCGTCAAGCCTTAGATTCACTGCATGGCTTGCATTCAGGCTCTATACTGATCATGAGGGAATTATAACCCTAGTGCCAACTTTCCGGAGCAACCTCACATCATTGGAGCACTTATTATTCACTTCCTCATCTAAAGAAGGCGCATTTATTACAAGGGAGAATTCTTCGAGGGGGATCATCTCATATCTCAACTGATTCTTCATGCATGGATTGCATGCTTAGCTCATATTGATCTACATCCCCTGCTCAAGCTATTGTTGGAATATTACAGTGGTATCAAAGCATGTTCCTCGCTAACTGTGGGAGCATGCAGTTGTGAACAATAAATGAATATAGAGGACCTAGACAATATTACTTACAGAAGGTAGAGGTTCAGGAATAGTGGAAGATGGGAAGATGACGAGGAGTTAGAGGATATAGAACTGGAAGATATAAAGACTTAGTTTGGGAGAGGTAAGGGTAAAGAAACAATGGCAGGCGATGATAAAATGGCTTTCACAAATCTCATTTCCGCTTTGGAGGAACTCACTACAGGACATAAAGAAATGTTGACTGCCATCAAAAAATTGTTTGATAAATCAGGGCCCACCCTACACAGTCTTCTATTTCCCAACAGTGATCGGGTATCCACAAGTAGCAGTGGAGAGCATTTACATACTATTATGCAAAGTCACCCTCATCTCTACAATAGGTCCTTCAGACCTACCATGCCACAGTTCTTGGATAGCCAGACAACAGTGCTAATAATACAGGTAGAGCCAGAAGAACCAATGGGGGCATATTTATGGGAGTATAGAGCATTGGGAAATGACTTCCAGTCAGCCATGACCTTTACATATTTTTGTCATTTTAAGAGTAAGAACATGTCAAGAGCCTATAACAGGGCTTTCAATCAAAACTATGAGTTGTAGCACATAGTAGGGAAGCTGACTATTCCTACTTTTGATGGGACCCGGAGTGGCCCAATGCGGAATTGGGTACACAATTTGGACACTTACTTCTGTTGCTGCCTGGTTCCACACCTGGGAAAACGCAGTAGAAGTCTTCAAGCTGCTGGTGTGGCATTGGGGGCAAGTCAGAGTCAAGTGCTGTCACCTGAGACTCGACTCCTTCGTCTAGGATTTCCTAGCGAAGCCAAGGGGGGTGGACCCTAAAAATGAAAAGAAACTATGGTGTCTAATCTAGGAGTTAGAATTTTTTTTTTTTGAAACCAAGCTAATGCAGCATACATTTATACATATAAAGCAAAGCATCATTCATCAACATTTCATTTGCAAATATTCAACATTATCATCATAAACAACATTTATCAACAACATGAAATATAACAATATAAACCAGTGCCTGAATGGAGTTGAAAAAGATGCTTGATCTGAAAGAAAGTAAATGTTGTGCAAGTGTTCTTGGTTTATTTTAACTTTAATGTGGTAGTGATATTTTTATTAGGGTTGGTGGGTTCCCAATATATGCAAGAGTACGGGGAACATGTCCGGAATTTTGATGTGCGGCTTCTCACTCAGACTTGGGCTGGATCAGAGTCTCAAGGAGGTGTTCAGATGCTGTACCAACGAGGGCAAGGCTAACGGTTTCCAAGAGGTCACTACCCAGTTTTGTCCCATGTCCTCTGAAAAATTTGCCGACGACAACAAAATACTCGCGTTGTGCCAGATTTTCACAAAAAGGTTTGTTTATTGGGGTGCTGTTAGATCCTATTACTAGTCATCTTCCCCTTTCTGATGCGTACAAACATGATCAGACCGAGTTGCAAGTTGGCCATAGAGCATACGGGAGAAGACCTCGAAAATTTATTAAAAAAATTTATGAACCAAAATTTTATCTTTTAAGACCCCAAGAGTCTCTTTTCAGGCCAGTACTCGGGCAAGCCCTTGTGCTGAAACCCTACTTCGGGAAAGCGAGGGGGTGTTTGAGTTTGTAAAAAAATGGTAAAAATCTATGTCCTGAGTGAACTTGTGGCCCGCTAGTGGAATGGACCAACAAGGTAAATTTTAACCCTAGTTAGTTTTAATAAATGCCGAAAATAAAAGAAATAAACTGCTCTAAAAAATCACACCATGAAAAGAGACGACACAGGCCACTCCTGGGGGATGGGGTGTGGGCGCTGGTCAGCCCACTTGCTCTCGTTTAATAATCTTTTACAATGGTCAGAGAAGTGCCCCAGTCTACTTAAAGTGACTTGGTGGCTTACAATTTTGAAGGAAAAATTAACCGGTTTTACAAAATATCAGTTTTGGTCCTCCGGATTGCCTGGATCCTTGAAATTTCGGCAGCACTTCCTCCTACCTGTTCGTCTTTTGCTACAAACCAGCAAGCAAACATTAGTATAAGATGCCCAAAAACACTTTAAGAGTGTCTTTGGAACACCTCCTAAAAAAACCCAAAAAATTCTAAGTGAAAATCTAAGTAAAAATGCAAAAAACTAACCAAGTAAGACAAGCAGTGAGGCTTGTTTACTTGGGATCTTTGCAAGCTTTATGAGCTACAAATTTTTAGCTCTTTTAATCAGCCAAGTAAACCTTTTAAGTTCAAATCTAGCTTCCTACTCAAGCTTGTAAAAACATTCAATGAAGTTGACTTTTTTGTATGAAACTAGAAGAATAGACCTAGACAATAGATGAGAACTTTTAAAATTGAGCTAAGTCTATTATTTTATGCAAACAAATTAGATCTACTTATGATTAGAAAATTGTAAAAGATCTAAGAAATATTTGCTACTTTTTAAGAAACCAAGTAACCAAAAGAGTTTAGAAAATTTTAATTGCTGAGAAGGAGAAGAGAAGCAAAATGGCCCTTGAAACCAGAAAACTTTGAAGGCTTGGAAGTGCAACACCGAGGGCAAGATCCACCAAAGCATACACAGATGAAGAAAATGAGAGCAAACAAGCTATCTTCTTCTTCAAACCTGTCAACTTGCAGCTAACAAAAACACTCACAAAGAAACCATCAAACTAGAAATGCACATGGTTAGAAATCAAAATAATATCAGCATAAACAAATGAACATATAAATTTTAAATCTCTAATCAAGATGACAAATAAAAGAACTAATTAAAACAAGCAAGATTAATTAGTCTTTCCTACAAAATCGTTACCAATCCTTCAAGTAGGCTAGTAGATGGCTGAAAATTACTTGTACAGAAATTGCCTTAGCTACAAATCACATTATGCCATGAGATCATGAAGCCACTCACAAAGCATCACACATGTGGACCTCCAAAGTCTTCTTTATTCATAAGCAAAAGATAAAACAAGTACAACAATGGTCTGCGCCAACTCCAACTAGAGAAAAAGAGAGTGGGCAGCCATGTATATATAGCCAAAGATGGAGAAGAATGGGTGGAATGATTGGCATAACTCATGGAGAAAATGGGGCTTCCTACTCCCATGTAATGAGCTGCCAAAATCAGCCCCAAATCAGCGATGTGACAACCCATAAACATAGCTGCAAATTCCATGATTGAAGGGGCCCAATTTTGGGAAATGTGCCCCCCTCAAGTGGGGAAGTAATCCCACTAATATAGCTGCCCGGAATCTTCCCAAAATCAGCTCTTACAACTTCTAAAATGTAGCTGAAATATTTCTGACATCAAATCCCCCAAAAAATGGAATTTGATTTTTATGATTTTTTGACTTTTTTGCATTTTTCTCTCAATTTTTCACTTTTTTTAATTTTTTCTCTATAAGTGAAAAATAAACAACCCAATGACTATGGAAAGTGGGTTTAGGGGTAAGGTGGGTGCTCTATGTTAGAAAACGAGCACCCTTAAGGCAAAAAAAACCCCTAGATGACATTTTTATGCCATTTACAATATTTTTTAATGAAACCATTAAAAAATGACTTATTTACGGAAAAAATACTTTTCGCTGAAAATTAAAAAACAACCTAGGGGGACTTAGCACATGTCCACATGACTCAAAAATAATGTCTAGCATGTTCATATACATTGACCCATGGACTTTAATAATCCCCTAAGGCCTGTTAACCTCAGGAAGCATTCCAGCTTTGGAGGAGCAGGAGAAAAACCCAAAAATTATGTTATGCACTAATGCAAGACATAATTAGTAGGTAAAAAAACTTCTTGGAATACATGACTTAGTCAAAAAGTCTTAGGGAACCAAGTCCTTTGCAAAACACCATGCTAGTACATTTATTACAAACCTCGTAGGGCCATGGACATGTGGTAAACAATAATAAAAAAAGGGCCCTCAAAAAGGCCTGATGGTCATCACATCATAGAAAATGACATTGACATGTTCAACTTTGCTCGCTCACTTGATAGTCCATCTAAGTACAACTTAGTTGGCAACAACTTCCAACTTAACCTCATGATGGAGACAGATGCCATTAAGTTGGCTACCTTGCATTTGGATGAGGAATCCTATGAGTGGTGGTACCACGGGCTAGTGACATTGGGTCATAATACCATCACTTCTTATACTGATTTTACACAAAGGCTCATTGAGTGCCTTGACAGGAAAGACCCCGAGGTACATTTTAGAGAGCTAGCACAACCCAAGTAGACAGGTAGTCCAGAATCCTTCATATTTGAATTTCAAAGGGTAACAGTCATGGTGACAGATATTTCAGAGAGCAGGTTAATTATGTTGCTTACCGAGGGTCTCACTGAACCCTTACGTGGATGGGTTAAGGCTTATAAACCCACTACCTTGTCTGATGCCATCAGTTGTACTAGAGATTTACGAGATTCCATTCCAAAAAATACGTTTCCTCCCAAAACAAATTTGCCTATTAAAGATAAGGAGCAAAGACCTTTCTAGAAAGAATGGCCCAAAAGAGAATGGATGAATAATGATTTCCGCAGGAACTTAGAAGAAAGAAACTTTGTTTCAGTTGTCAGGAGCCACGGGTACAAGGTCACAGATATTCCGGGAAGTGAAAAGCTCACTACACAGAGGTATATACTTTGACAGTGGAGAGGATTGGGATGATCAGGACTAGGTACAGTGAGAGACACTTCACACAGTAGAGGAGGAGCATTTTCCCGATAATACACAGGGAGGTGTCATTACTACACTATTTGGAGTTCCTCGATTCCACACTCTTTGGATAAGAGGTGTCATACAGGGCAACAGGGTTGGAGTGTTTATAGATGGTGGGGCATCCCACAACTTTATTGATACTGCATGGATAAAGAGGAGAGGCATCCAGACTGAGAGATTTGATGCATTTACAGTGGCTGTAGCAGGAAACCACAACATGGAGTGCACTTAGTGGATTCCAAAATTGAATGTGACTCTAGGGAACTATACAATGAAAAATTCATTTTATGTGGTTGATGTGCCGATTATGAATGTGGTGTTGGGAGTTCAGTGGCTTTATTCCATTGGAAAGTATTCTACGAACTACCGGACCATGGAGATGGAATTTCAGGGAATAAACGGACAAAGAGTGGTTTTGAGAGGTATGCATACCTACCCTCCTAAAGCAGTATCATCACACAGGATGGAGGCTATGCTCCGACAGGGAGACATAGAGTGGGAAGTCGAATGCTTGGTTACATTCAAAAATCCACCGAATAGCGCCACACAACATCCAACAAACATACAGGCACTATTACAAAAGCATGAGAAAGTATTCGGAGATCTTCCATTAGGTAGGCCTCCAGATCGGGGGTTTGAGCACATTATTGAGTTAGAGGAGCGGACCCAAGTAATCATTACTACCCCTTACCGACACCCCAAAAGATATAAAGATGAGATTGAAACTGCAATCAAAGAGTTGCTCAAATTGGGCTACATAAGGCCCAATTTCAGTCCATTCGCATCTTCAATGGTATTAGTCAAAAAGAAAGATGGGACCTTGCGCAGGTGCATTGACTACAGGGCTCTTAACAAGAAAACAATTAAGAACAGGTATCCGATCCCAAGGATAGATGAATTGATGGATGAATTACAGGGGGCAAAATAGTTCTCTAAAATTGACCTCTAATCAGGGTACCATCAGATACGGGTTAGGGAACATGATGTTCCAAAGAGCGCCTTCTGTTGCCACTACGGACACTATGAGTTTTTGGTGATGCCATTTGGGCTCACTAATGCACCAACTACCTTCCAGTCATGTATGAATCACACCTTCAAGGCTCAGTTACGTAAGTATCTTTTGGTATTCTTCGATGATATATTGATTTACAGTAAGACTTGGGAAGATCATTTAAAGCACCTTGAAGAAGTACTCGAAATTCTAAAAGAACAGTCGCTATATGCTAAGATGTCCAAATGTGAGTTTGGTATGCAAGAGATGTTATACTTGGGACACATGATAGGAGCAAATGGGTTACAGGTACACTTAGAAAAGATTAAAGCCATACTGGATTGGCATACACCTAAAAGTGTGACAAAGTTGAAAGGATTTTTGGGCCTTTGCACCTACTACAGGAGGTATGTCAGCCGGTTCTCATAGATGACAACACCACTTACAGATCTTACAAAGAAAGGGGCATTCAGTTCGTTAGAGACAACACAACAGACATTTGAGAAAATGAAGAAGGTAATGAGTTCATGCCTAGTACTAGCCCTACCAGATTTTACACAGCCATTCGTACTAGAATGTGATGCTTTAGGAGAGGGTATTGGAGCAGTATTGATGCAGAATAATCACTTTATTGCATTCGAGAGCAGAAAACTTAAAGACTATGAGCGCCACTACACAATATATGACAAGGAAATGTTATCCATTCTCCATGCTCTAACCAAGTTTAGAAAATACCTAGTGGGTGGAAGATTTAAGATTAAGAGAGATCATAACAGCTTAAAATACTTCTTGGAACAGAAAAAATTGAATGAGGGGAAACAAAAATGGGTGATGAAGATTTGTTATCACATCCATGTTAGCTAGAGCTACCAAGCTGTAGATTGTGTGGTCAGGGACCATACTACATTTTTTTTCCAGATCAGAGATCAGATGCCTTCAGAGGGGGCATGCATTACATTCAAATTGCCCCGAGTAGAGATATCAGAGGGGATAGATGGTTTTTGGATTGGTTCAAACATGTTATACAACATTGCCTACAGGGTCACCCTTCCTTGCCAGACTTTGCATGATCCCATGTGAGATAGTTACTTAGCCATATTGTGATGAGAGCACTACAGAGTATTGTTGGTTTGCCACTTATTCCCCGGATTCAGTAGAGATCCAGTTCAGAGACAGCTTCAACAGCAAGTATATGGTATGGCAGGTATAGCACGTTATGGTTTATTGCACATGTTGTTTAGACTTGTTTATTTATGATAGTACACGGACTTGACATATGATGTTGATTATGGTGATCTCGTGGTTTATTATGCTATGTATAGCCCTTGGTGATGTCAGTCCACCTCATTTAGGAGATTCATGTATATGCACACTAGTTCCCATCCCTGTTACTGTTACAGACTTGGTCATTTCGTCCTCCTAGGCAGCTAACTTTGGATCCACCTGTCACTTCCTTCCATCCATCCGACTCATTCATGATTGATTTCTCTCGACTTGGACCTTGATTTGTGACCTTGAGGATCCCTTTCCCCATTGACCTCTGAGTATGCCATGATTCCTTGTCTTTTGTGCGTCGGCTCTTTAGTGTGTGAGATGCATTCTCAAACCTGTGATTTGCTCCTATCGGTTGGCCCCAATGTTGCAATGCAGTATAGGATTGTGTAGCCTCACCGGGTGTTCCCCATTGGTCATCGAAGCATGTGCACTTACCTCCATTACTTTGCAGTATGAGCACCTTGATTATATCTATTGAGATATGTATGTAGCCCAAAAGGGCCTTGAAATGAAGAAATGTAAAAGCAAGCCAAAAAGGCTATGTAAATGTAAAATCAAGCCAAAAAGGTTAAGTGTGAAAGTCAATGTAAAAGTCCATGCAATTTGTTTCTAAACACACGTGGACACAAGTCAACCATATGTATCAGCATTTGTAGTGGTTATTTCCTCACCTAGTCCTGCGGGGCAAGGAGGTGAGATGGAGCAAGGGACAACTATGCGAATTGTCCCCTAGAGTCTCAAGTTACGGTTTGTCGGACACTCAGTTTGGCGGCTCTAGAAAAGATCCTCACAGAGTCTTCTTAAGGCACGGATGTGAGTTGTGAGGTATATGTTAGATGATCAGTGGTGGTTTCCCTGCACTATACCCATTTGTGAGGCATCGCCCTTCCCTGTGTATTGTCATGGTATGCTTATGTTAGTGGGTCCCGCCTTCCCCGTTTACCCGAGAGGTTGTTGATGTATATGTAACTTCGGAATGTATTTCACATATATGTATATTGTATTCCTATAGAGATGTTATTATTCCTCTATACGGAAGTGTCGTCATTTATATTGTAAGTGTTGTAACTTATACTTGATGGGTTATTAGACCACCTTGTTGGGGTTGGCTTTGTATAAGTCATGTGGGTCAAAGGGTTATTAGACCACCCTATTGGGGGTCGGCCATGTGGGTCAAAGGGTTATTAGACCACCCTAGTGGGGGTCGGCCCAGTCAGCGTTATGTTAAGTGGTTAAGTTGAGGCCGACCTAGTTGAGTAAAGGTCAAGTCAAGTTAGTGTATAAATAGAGAGAGTGTCTCTCTCATTTTACACATTCTATTCTCTCACTCACACTTTGGAGAGTGGCGCACTTGTGTAGGAGGAGGCTCTGCTAGGAGACGACTATCTCTTGTATTCTGGTTGTATCATTGCTCTATCTATCTCTGAGGAAGTTATTGGGGTTTTTCACCTTTATGGTTTTCCCCAAGTAAACTCTGTGTCTCTTGTGTGCTTGCATTATTGTGTCCATGATTGATATGCTGTAGATTTGTTGTACATGTTGTTCTCTCAGTTAAGATCCTAGATCAGATTGAAGTAAATTCTGAAAATTTAACATGGTATCAGAGCTAGCCTGAAAGAAGGCATGATATGGCATGTATGACACTTGTTGCACTTACGATGCTAGGGCTTGATATAGAAAAAACTAGTCATCGTAGCAGTTTCGCTATAAATCCATTTTGACGAAGTTTTCGGATCTGAAACTTTTACAAGTCGAAGAGCAGATCCCCATGTACCTTGTGTCCAAAGGACAACCTCTAATTCATTGTACTTTGTGATTTATGATCTGTACAATATAGGGTTTCTGCCTCTTCCAGATCTGAGTCAAAATTAGGTGACCTTGGGAAAAAGGTCATAACTTGGGCAAGGAAGCTCCAAATGAAATTTCGTAAAAAGTGACAGGTAGTACATAGACTGTGCTATCTCAGGCAAAATTTTCAGAGGTCGAAGTTGAACTAGTGACACGTGGCACGCCGTACAAGTTTGCTCTCCTGCATTATCCCATAAACAAGTCACGTTGCGACACTTGGCATAACTCTCTCTCAGAGAATCCAATTGAGGTCAAACCTGTCGGGATGGAAAGATAACAGGTCAGGCTATCTTAGGAAAAATTTTCAGACCCTGTGAATCGAAAAGTTCGGAGTTACACCAGAAACAATCAGGTACATATTTCTGTCAAAACAAAATTATTTTTGAGCACCTTCATTCATGGCTTCCAGAATTTAGGGCTTCGGAGAAAGTTGGAATTTCTCTAATCAGGGACCACGGTTGGATGCTACTCATCAAAATCGAAATTTAGAGACCAAGATCATATTTTTTGGTTGGGTAGAAGGCTGAGCTTGATCAAACCCCAGTTCGGGACTTTGATCGGAAAGAAGAAAAAGTAGGGCTTCTGCGAAACTTGGAATTTTGGAAATCTGTGACCACGGCTGGAAGCTCCTCAGAAAAATCGAAGCGTAGAGCTTTGAATCAAATCTTTTGGTTGGGTGAAGCTCCGGGAAACTCAAACCCTAATTCAGGGTCCTCCCTAGTGAATCCATAAATCTAAAAGGCAATTTCGAGGGGTGAAACTTTGCAGTTTTCAAATTCTGAATATACTAACTTGATCAGCTCATCAAGGCGCATATTTCTATCCTTTCGGAAGTTTGAAATTCAAAGTTTGAATTTTTCTGGTTTCCTTGACAAACCCTAATCCAGCTCCAGGTCTAGTTCTTGCAAGTCAAGTGGATTGGGTTAATCCTAGAAGAAGATGGATTGGTCACATACATAAGTGAAGAAGTTCCCGTCTCAGAGAGAGATGAGGCTAAGGCCTTACATAAGAAGATTACAAGCAAAATTGACAGGTATGACTTATCCAGGTATGTTTCGAGATTTGTGCATGATTAAGTTTATGGTATATTTGTCTTCATATTATTACGGTTAGTACAATCTTGATTAAATCTAGACTTGTCATATCACCTTAATAAAATTATGAATGCACGATAAAAGATATTCATTGATTAGGGTGTTGACACTTATGATTGTACTAATGCATTATGGTGTTGTATGAGGTTTATGTTGTCTGCTAACACAAAAGGTACACCAAGAAAGTCAAATCATGTTCTACTTCAAGAACATATGCTCATGGTGACATGAAGACAAAGATTCATCCATTGTCATGGATCACATAGAAGATCTACTTTCAAGGTATGTATAACTTGGTTCTACAATGGTTAACTTATGAGACATGCAGGTTACTAGCACAAGTCACTGAAGAGAACCAGAAGACATTATGCATGTATGTTAGACATAACTAGCTAGCATGCTAATCCAAGTATGTTTTTTCCTATATCAAGCTAGAATCCTACCTTGTGTTAGGATCTTATACTGTTGTGTTGTTGATAATGATTATTCATGAAGTCATAGGTTTGAATATTCATGGCAGTATGCATATTATGTTTCTTACCATAATTAATGATATGACTAACTAGAAGAATCATGAAGGTATAGGTTTGAGTAATCACGGGTTTATGCATTGATGATTTAACTAATCAGAAGAGTCCTATGATCAAATAAGAATATGCATGAGTAAAAGAAACTTCCCTGAAACCTTGAATACTAATGTTTATTATCTGTGAATGATCATGACTATACATGTTTAAGATTATTGTGTTTTGATAGTATTAAGATTATACTAATAAATGTGTGATTATGTATGAGACCTCAAGGATAACACAATGATGATACTAATAAGCATGCATAGTGATTAAGGATGGATGTAAGTTCAAGGACAGGTAATCCAGGAAGCAAAGATCAAGAGGGAGCACACTCCAGTTGTTCCTGCAAGAAAGCAAAGGAGCACACTTCAGTAGTTTCTGCAAGGATGCAGATATTCAGAGGGAGTTGACCATCTTTCTACATTCCACAACAGAAAGGTGTAGAAGAAGCTACTTCAGCATCTCTTGTAAGGAAGCAAAGACTCAGAGGGAGTCCACCCAGCAACCAAACAAAGATAAGTATTTTTAATTATCATTTCTTGCATATTTGTTTGTTTAAATAAAATTGTTCAATGATGTATATGCTCATGTTCCTAGACTTAGGATATGTATTATGCATATTAGAATGATTGCATTAATGAACAGTATACTACTAATATGCATATGATAGGTAAGTGGCCTATGGCACTATACAACATTCCAGTGCTACTTATCTAGAATGAAATCTCTTTGCTGACATGTTGGGGGTAGTGCAAACTCTTCACAATGTTCTGGTAGAGACTGGAAGGCATCTAGAAAGTTGTGGAACATGGATAAATGTTGTATTGAAGCATTGGCTAAGATAATTGCATGACTGTATGACATATTTGTTTATGTGTAAGAATTTGTCTGAAAATTATGAGATGTTTCTAATCATGCAATTTAACTTGTTTTGTAGAAAAGACCGTATACCTTCACCTACAAAAGAAGGACTACAACATTTGTTCAAGCAACAAAATTATCTATTGAAGATATTGAAGTTCCCAGGATACGGGAAGATTGCCATGATCCGTCGATCATGAAGAACGATGTTTGGGATGCAGTCCCAAGAGCTGAAGGGAAGTCTGTTGTGACTTCCAAATGGAACTATCAGATGAAGCATGCTGCAAATGGGAGCATAGAAAAATATAAAAGTGATGAAATAGAAGATACACCAGATGGATTTGAAGACAACCTTCTTGAATGGTGTAGTCATATATGTGTGCAGAACTTGGTAGGATAGACATCTTTCTATCCAGTTTGGGCTTTACCAAGAGTAAAGCGGATTTCAACCTTTACTACAAGGTTGAGGAAGGCAATCCAGTGATACTACTTTTGTATGCAGATAACCTGTTTGTTACAGGTGAAGATAGATTGATTGCCGACATGCAGCGGAAGCTTGCTGCCGAGTTCGAGATGAAGAACTTGGAGATGATGCACTATTTGTTTTTGGCATGGAGGTGTGGCAGAGTGTAGATGGAATCTTCCTTGGACAAGGGAAGTATGCAGTAGAGATCTTGAAGAGGTTCGGGATGATGGATTGCAAGGCCATGGCCACACCTATTGCATCGAGTCTGAAGCTTCTTTGTGATGCTTCATCTAAGCCGGTTGATGTCTCTATGTATCGTCAGATGATTGGGTCCTTGATGTACCTGACGAACACGAGACCAGATATTTGCTTTGCGGTGAACACATTGAGCCAGTTCCTAACGGATCCGAGGAGTGTTCACCTGGTTGCTGTAAAGCATGTTCTGAGGTACTTGAAGGGTACAGTGGATTATGGGCTCAAGTATGAAGTGACTCAAAAGTTTAACCTACAGGGTTATGTTGATTCAGATTGGGCTGGCAGTGCTGCAGATAGGAAGAGCACATTTGGATGCTGTTTCAGTATGGGATCAGTTGTGATCTCTTGGTTTAGCAGGGAGCAGTCCTGCGTAGCACTGAGTACAGCTGAGGCAGAGTATGTTGTAGCCTGTTCAGCTAGTTGTGAGGCAGTATGGCTACGGAAGCTACTGTCTGAGTTATTTGATCTCCTGTTGGATGCTACTGGTATCTTTTGTGATAACCAGAGTTGTGTGAAGTTGTTTGAGAACCCAGTGTTTCATGACAGGTCGAAACACATAGAGATCAAATATCACTATATCAGGTATATGGTGCAGAGAGGAGCTGTGAAGCTCCTGTACATTGCGACGGACGAGCAGATTGTAGATGTGCTGACGAAACCACTAGCCAGAGTAAAGTTCGAGTACTTTAGAGGGAGGCTTGGTGTTCTTCGAATTGATGACACTTCGAGGAAGAAGTGATGGACACATTTGCAAAGGCCATTCCAAGCATGTTAGAAGGAGGATCCTTCACATGGCTCTAGATGTAACGTTGGATGATGAGCATCAAGACGATGCTCTAGTTACTGCTCTGTATATGCATCAGGATGATGCTGGATATGATCAGTTGGATCATTTATATGTATATGTATGTATGCATCATGTTGGATGCTGGATATGATCAGTTGGATCATTTATGTATGTACGCATCATGTTGGATGCTGGATATGATCGGTTGGATCATGTGTATGTACTTTGTATATGCATCATGTCGGATGCTTGGACCATGTATCTGTAGATGTATCCGGTGGATACATTGTATGATCAGGTAGATCATGTATGATGATATGTATCAGGTAGATACTTGGTATGCATCAGGTAGATGCATTGTATGATCAGGATGATCATGGATGACGAGCTTCAGGATGTTGCTCCAGATGACATGCAGCAGGATGTTGTAGTGATGATGATCAGGATGATCATATGTACATTAGGATGATGTATGGTGAGTATCAGGTTGATACTCTGTGGCCGTGGAACAGGTTGTGCAGATAAGCATGTAATTTGTGCCCTGGGAGATTTGCAGATAGTCTTTCGAGGTTTTGCCTATGGCATGTAATTTGTACCCTGGGATATTTGGCAAATGCTCTTTCGAGGTTTTGCTTGGGAGGACATATAATTTGTGCCCTGGGAGATCTACAGATAGTTTTTCGAGGTTTTGCCTATGGCATGTAATTTGTGCCCTGGGATATCTAGCATATGTTCTTTCGAGGTTTTGTCGTATGGCATGTAATTTGTGCCCTGGGAGATCCGATAGGTTGAGCCGTGTGCTCGTAATCAGTCCTGGGATGCTCTTTCGAGGTTTTGCCATGACCACATGTAATTTGTGCCCTGGGAGATCCAATAGGTTGAGCCTTGTGCTCGTAATCAGTCCCGGGATGCTCTTTCGAGGATTTGTGGTGACCACATATAATTTGTGCCCTGGGAGATCCGATAGGTTGAGCCTTGTGCTTGTAATCAATCCTGGGATTCTCTTTTGAGGTTTTGTGTTGGGGTCACATGTAATAAGTCCTAGAGATCTGGACAGGATGAAAAAGGCCTCAGATGCTCTTTAGGGTTCTTGCTAGTCAAGAGACGCTTTTAAGGTTTTGTGACGCACGTAATAAGTCCTGATATTTTCACAGTATGGCCAGTGATGACGAAGACTTGCAGGTGGTGGGCCTACATCCATTATGAAAAAGGACTGGCTCTGTAGAACTTCCTATGACGAGTAGATTCAGAGATTGATTGAGATAGCAGCAGCAGTGACGATGATGATGACTCGATGACGATTATCCAGTGACGATGATCCAGAGAAGAAGACTTGTGCTAGAAGAACTGTGTCGAGAAATACCTTCCTAGTTAAGAGGGAGTGTTGATGTATATGTAACTTTGGAATGTATTTCACATATATGTATATTGTATTCCTATAGAGATGTTATTATTCCTCTATACGGAAGTGTCGTCATTTATATTGTAAGTGTTGTAACTTATACTTGATGGGTTATTAGACCACCTTGTTGGGGTCGGCCCTGTATAAGTCATGTGGGTCAAAAGGTTATTAGACCACCCTATTGGGGGTCGGTCATGTGGGTCAAAGAGTTATTAGACCACCCTAGTGGAGGTCGGCCCAGTCAGCATTATGTTAAGTGGTTAAGTTGAGGCCGACCTAGTTGAGTAAAGGTCAAGTCAAGTTAGTGTATAAATAGAGAGAGTGTCTCTCTCATTTTACACATTCTATTCTCTCACTCACACTTTGGAGAGTGGCGCACTTGTGGAGGAGGCGGCTCTGCTGCTAGGAGAAGACTATCTCTTGTATTCTAGTTGTATCATTGCTTTATTTATCTCTGAGGAAGTTATTGGGGTTTTTCACCTTTATGGTTTTCCCCAAGTAAACTCTGTGTCTCTTGTGTGCTTGCATTATTGTGTCCATGATTGATTTGCTGTAGATTTGTTGTACATGTTGTTCTCTAAGTTAAGATCCTAGATTAGATTGAAGTAAATTCTGAAAATTTAACAGGGGTCACATGGTCTTGGTCCTTGTCTTCCCCTATCTTTCACCTTGTTCATCCACCTCACCTACAGTTAGCTAAGTGGTCAAGTCTGTAAGTTGTACATAGCATTGAGTCTTTGTTGGAGGTGGTGGGCCCACCTCACCCGGGGCTTGTATTTATTAAGATTTTTATGTTTTGATCACCATATCATGATTATATTGTTTTAAGTAATGTACTAATGTAAATAAGGAAGCCTTGATGCTTCATGTTGCTTACAGGTTTTCAGCCATTGCCATTTTGACCAGATTGGACTTGGTCAAACCAGGTTGACTCGGCCAAAAATGGGCCCGAAAAAATATTGCGATTAAGATTTCGATTTTGGTCATTTGTTATCTCTTGGGGTCCCATATGAGCCTCCAAGTGTCAGAATTTGAAAAGGTTGAGGCAGCGATGAGATTTTTAATTATTATGCATCACCAGTGCCCTGTTTATCAGTGACCTGTTTTAATTAAAAATCATGGATTTTGGGCAAATAATGCCTAATGGATGGATCAGGGTCGTTCAAGTGACCATATCTACCATATTTGGGGTCTACGATCTCATTGCAGCAGACGGTTTGTCAATCCGGGCATTATTAGTGGGTCAAAAGCCCAAATTACATCTTCAACAATAAAAACTAGCAATTAATTAAATGGAAAATGAAATATGGCAAAGGCAACTATGGAAAAATGGCAAATGCAAAGGTTGGCTAATACAAGGGTGAGTTCTAAGGTAGTTTCATTATGTTTGGACATTGTATTTGTGTGGTGGTGCCCTCACTTTGGCCAGCTCACCATGTGGGTCGAATTTGCCCATGGGGGGCATTTTTCTTCACTTGGCAAATTCGATTTTGGGTGTTTTATTGTATGTGGACCATGGTTGGTGGTATGGGGGACTAAAACAACCCATAGGCACCCCCAACCACATCTTATATGTATTGTATAGGCCCCACGGAGGGCCCCTCTATCCACTTGGGCGTTTTTTAGGGTAACTCGTCCCCCCTCTAGAGATGATCCCATCCATTGATTTGGGCATTGAGAGACTAAATCTCAACCCTTGGTTTTGGAGGGAATAGGGTTTGAGAGTGGTCTTTCTCTATAAGAGAATACACTCACCCATTGTATACTTCTTCTTGGCATTTGGCACTTGCACTTGATATAGAGAGAGACACTCCATTTGTGGCTTGAGACTTGGTGTTGTGGAGGATTTTTGTAGTGATTGTTAGCTAGTTTATGGATGCATTGTTGAGATAACTTGTGTTGTGTTCCCATCTTTCTTTGCTGGTTCGAATTGCAGCTCTACTGGTCATTTGGAGTGAGGCGCAGTTTTGGGGTGTGATGCTCCACACTTGCTCCAAGCTTCAAAGAACTCAAAAGGGAAGTGAAATTTACATTTTGTACTTCATTTCTTTCATCATTTACCATCTAGTTGCTATGTTTAACTCGCTATTTGCTTCAGCCATTTATTTTGTCTTATTGTGGTAGGTTGTTGAGGGCGCACTTGGTTTCCAGCTACTCTCCACGCTCAAGGAAACACGCTAGGCTCTCAACATTTGATCTTCCGGGTTGGTCCTCACTCAAAGCACTCCATTTCACCATTGTTCCAGGTATTCTTCATCATCTTGTCTCATTGTCATTTTCACTGTGTTGCTTTGCTGGAAAACCATAAAATAAACCCTAAAAATACAATACTTAAGATTTCACCATTAGAAGTGGTTTTCCTTTAAAATCCGCTTATGAAACACTGCTAAACACTCATATCCAAAGTTTCATTGTTTTCTGACTCCATTTACCCATAGAACTAGGCACTAGTACTTCACTGATTTCGCCCTCCTTGGGCATTTTAGCCAGTCACGTTGTTGGGTATTTTTTTGTGTTCGAGGTAGTTTAGATTTGGGTTTAAATCGTCTTTTTACCTTATGAAATCAAGCTACCGTTGATTGGAAGTGTTTCTAAACATCAATTAATTTCTGCCCTAGGTCCACTAATCCACTGTCTTAACCCCATTCCTTGGGAAATTTAGTTCATCATTTTCACGTCCAATTCACTATGCATCCTTAGCCTATTTTCTGCCACACAATCACTGATCTAATCTCTCTATCTCATTATGTTTGATTGCTGGTCACTTTCTATATCATTCTCATTTCATCATTGGTGTCCATTTGTTGGTTGAAATTAGACTTAGGATCTCATCAACACTCATCTCTTGTTTCCATCTCTTTATCTTTTGGGATTTGGGTGTATTTTTGTTTCTCAACCATCACTGGTTGAGTGGGGTCTCCCCCTTGACGTGGCTACATGCCTCGTTTGAAGTGACAATAGCCTTGTCCGGTGTGACAACCGTTTCTTGAACGGAGGACTTGGCAATTGCTGGTTACACCTTCCTAGCTGCTCATCCTCTACCATCCCTGTTGGGACACCTTATATTAGCAGCTAGAGTTTGTGTGATAACAAGATCCAAGCTTATCACGTTGAGATTGAATACATAAAGTGAAAAATAATGTGATAGCAGATGCCCTTTTTAGACTACCAGCCACTTTATCTCTTATGAGCATTTCCTTGGATTGGAGATCTCATCTTTTGGTCGAATACTCCAAAGATAAGTTTGCTTGCGAAATATTGGATAAACAGGTACAAGATGACAGGTACAAAGTGATAGATGACATTATCTGCTATAAGAATAGGATCTACTTAGCGTTCGAATCAACACTTAAGAAAAAGATTCTACAGTCTTCTGATGACTCACCTTTAACAGGACAACAAGGGTTCCTTAAGACTTATAGGAAGATTAGAGAGAGGTTCTCATGGAAGGGCCTCAAGAATGATGTGATACAACTTGTGAGAGAAGGCAGTGTGTGCCAACAGAATAAGATAGAGCATACTCAACCAGCGGATCTACTTCAGCTATTACCCATTCCTGAGCAAAAATGGCAAAGTATTTCAATGGACTTTATTATAGGGTTGCCCAAGGTACAGTGTAGAGACTGTTTATACCTAGTGGTTGACAGGTTGACTATGTTCGCTCATTTCTCTACCATTCCTTTCAACTATTCAACTGCACAGGTAGCAGAGTTGTTTTTCAGAGAGGTATTCAGGTTGCACGGGTTACCTAATACCATTGTCAGTGACAAGGATAGCAAGTTCACAGGAGCATTTTGGTAGGAGCTTTTCAGGTTGGTTGGGATAGATTTGGCTATGAGTACGAGTTATCATCCTTAGAGTTGCGGATATACAGAGATAGTTAACAAGTGGATTGAGGGATACTTGAGGAACTTTGTAGCAGGTCAGTAGAGGACATGGATTAAATGGCTACACCTAGGAGGGCATTGCTACAATACTACACACCATATGTCCATCGGTATCACTCCTTTTAAAGCATTGTATGGTTATGATGCCTTATCTTTTGCGAACTTGATATTTGGTGACAACATGGATCCTAAAGCCAAGGAATGGATTCAGGAAAGCCAAGATATTCTCAAGATACTCAAAGAAAACTTATAGGTTGCCCAGAATCAACAAAATATATATGCAAATAGACATAGAATTGAGCGCAGTTTTGAGGTAGGGGATTTGGTATACCTACATCTACAGCGTTATAGACAATTATCCCTTAAAAAGAAAGGAGCAGAGAAACTTAAGCCTCACTTTAATGGTCCTTACATGATAATCCAGAAAGTGGGAGAGGTAGCATATGAGCTTGAGATACCACAATAAAGCAAGATTCATAATGTATTCCATGTGTCTAACCTCAAGAAATCAGTAGGTCAATAAATTCTTACTTCACCACAACTACCCCCCCTTGATGACGAGGGGCAACTGATTTTGGTTACGGAACAAACCCTGGAAGTTCGGGAAAGAAAATTAAGGAGCATAATCATTTGAAAATACTTGGTTCAATGGAAAGAACCACCAATAGAAGAGGCCACTTGGGAAGGAGAGCAGGTACTGCAACACCCAACATTACAGTTGCTTGAGGACAAGCAATTTTGAGGAGGGAGGACTGTAATGTCCTCTTCTGCTTAAGAACAGAGGACCATCCCGCTAACCTATCTAATTCCCATAGGTTCGAGCGGGTATTGACATTTAGGGAATTCACTGAGGATTGATACCATTCAGAGCAAAAGAAGATCTTAATCATGGTAATTAGATCACTAGTAGATAAAAGAGGGCCACAGGAACTAGGGGCCACCTGCATGCATTACATGCGTGCCATATTTCATGATGCATGCATAGAAACACCTTTATTAAGCCTTCATGCACACAAAAAGCAATGCATGCAACTCAACTGAGAATTAGAAAATCAAAGCGACCTAGGCATGCAAAAGTTAGGCCATGCAGTGTGAAAGTTATAAAAGAAGGACAAAGTGAATGATTAGGTCTGCTTATTGATCATTGATTTGAGAATTCGACTTGGAGAGCTCAGAGAGCCAAATTAGGGTTGAGGGTGCACAACTCAACCATCAAGTGCATTTTGGTAGTGAAATCTATCTGCCCTAGTGACTATCAGGGTTGGATTGTACAAATTCGACATTACTTCTATCATCATATAGTATTCTTCAACATTCTTTAGGGTTCTGGCCACATTTTGGATCAGGACTCACCCTTTCGGCATGGGCGACTTGGACAAAGCATGGCATCTTCATGTCTCAGTATACAATCACCTTTTGGTCTGCATGCAGTTTCTATCCTTTCGAGAGCACCACTATTAGGCTAGTTACTGAATACAAGCTTCTTCTTCGGATTCAGGAGAGAGATTTCATCATTCTATCTTTCAGAAAGGCACCTCCTTTGCATGGGCGACTTTCCTTGAGGAGGCAATTCACATCAATCCTTAGATTCATTGCATGGCTTGCATGCATGCTCTATACTGATCAATAGGGCATTATAATCCTAGTGCCAACTTTCCAGAGCAACCTCACATCATTGGAGCATTTATTATGCACTTCCTCATCTAAAGAAGGCGCATTTATTACAAAGGCGAATTCTTGGAGGGGGATCATCTCATATCTCAGTTGATTCTTCATGCATGGTTTGCATGCTTAGCTCATATTGATCTACATCCACTGCTCAAGCTTTTGTTGGAATATAACATCCATCGATGTAGTGGCTCAATTGTTTCTGTATGGTATCACACTCCTCTTTAAGGGCTAGTTTCTCTAATGCTTGCATATAACCAACTTGAACCTTTGCATGTTGGTGTGGTTTTCTCTTCACCCCACTATAAAGCGTTGATGCTTGCAACCATGATGTATTATAGTGTTTTTGTGTAAGCACATATGTAGGGCTTGTAGTGGAATATTTAGTTTTTCCCACCATTTTTTTACTTCTATACAAATATGATTATACAATTTCACATCTCAAGGTTGAACAATGTCCTTAATTTGGCCTACTATGGTGTAGATTTGCTCATATGGCTTCCTAATAACTGGCCGATCTGAATTTGCAAATTGAATCATGTTATAAATTAGCTTGGAGAATTGCAAAACATACCTAACCTGTGACCAAATATGACTATCAAGAACAATTTCCTTCACTACATTAGCACCATCCTTATCAATGCTCAAGACATTGCACTCATCACTCATCAACATAGCACCCACATCTTGTCTTATCCTCATAGGTGCCTGCAGGGGAGGAAATAGCTACCAAATTTGGTCTTTGCAATCTTAGGTAGTTGCAACCTAGAGTAAGTGCTATAAAAGAAATGGACCATTGTATATTGAGTGACAAATTTGATTAGTTTCTTCCCTCTTGTGCAAGTGATTAATCCTTGTATAGTCTCTATGCTTGTTAAGATCATGCATCAAAAAGTTCAATGTGTGCACCACACAACCAAACCAAAAGATGTGAGGATGCGCTCACTCAATGATTTTTACTATTCCCTTACAATTTGCCGCATTATCAGTGATTACTTGAATCACATTGGAAGGACAAACATCATTTATGGTTTTCAGTAGGAGGTTTGAAATGTTTTGAGCAGTTGAAGTGATTGATGAGGAGTGTTTCCTTTCAAGAAACACTACACCACTAGTTGAAACACCAGAAAATTGGTCAAATGTTGGTTTCTAACATTCATCCAACTGCCAAATATAATGGATACTGTTGAAGTATTGTAACTTCGAAGAATATTCTACTTGTACTTTTCATTATTATATTGTACCTCCATTCGGGGATGTCATTATTACATTTGGTCATGTAAAAGTCATGAGGTAAATCCTCCATTGTAAGTCGGGTCATTAGTACCCAAAAGAGTTTATGTAAATGTTATTTTGAGTCTCCCTAGAGAGGTCAGCCGAGTCAAGTTAGTGAGGTCAGCCCCATTAGGAAAAAGGTCACCCTCACTTAAAGTATAAATAGAGAGTACCACTCTCTCATTTGCATCATTCACTCACTCAAGCATTTGCGCAAGAGAGGAAGAGGAAGGCTAGCGAAGGAGGAGGAGGATTGTTCTTGGCTCTTGTGTTAGGGTTTGGTCTCACTTTCTTATGAGACTTATTCTTTGGGCATTGTACTTTGGTAATCTATATTGAGGAAATTTTTGCTGGGTTTTCTTCCCCTTGAGGGTTTCCTAGGATAAATTGTTGTGTACTGTTATCACATATATACTAGCCGGGCTACCACACATTATTTTTTAGGTTCCAGAGCATTCTTCAGCCAGTTCCTTTACATTGAGATGATGAGATGAGCATCTATCTATGGATCACTATCAGATTTTGGACAGCATATGTATTCCCCATGCCATGACTGAGTCTCAGGACACTCAGAGAGATGACCGATGTAGCCATTATACCATTTATGCAGAGCAGTCAGTAGTGCCTAGAGTTACAGTAGCAGTTTCAGAGGACAGATGATGGTTCAGAGGATGAGCATTAAGGTATATGACTCAATAGGTATATCATGGTGTTATGGTTATATTGCTTTTATATTCATTCTTATGGCATGTCTTAGCACTTAGTGTCATGATTTGGCGATCATATAGATATGTGGACCTAGTTGATCTTATTAGATATATATTCTTCTGTCCTTACTCAGACTTAGAAGTTCACTACTCATACTCATTGGTTTTACCCTCCCTATGGAGAATAGAGGTGATCATTCCACCATACCTTGGCTTGCTAGTGTTGGCCCCATTACTCATTGTCTTCATCCATCCCTTACCTACCTTTTAGTTTATCACCCTGACTTACTACTTGACTAGTGGCATGGAGGATCTTTTCCCCACTGTAGCCTCTGTATTGGATGAGCTTCCCTGTTTATTGTGTCTCGGCTATGAGTTGGTGACAAAACTTACCTTTGGTGAGTTGGATTGTAGGCCTAAATCATTTTGGTCGGTTGTCCCAATGTTTGGCATTGGCTCGAACTCCCCCTAGTCACTTGAGATGTTGTTGGCTAAAACTGAAAGCTCATGTACTACTTATGGAAACTTATAAATTCGTCCATGGAAACTAAAAAAGGGCAAGAGCGATGAACTGCTAAAAATACTCCTCGAAGAGTATAAGAAAGGTCCAAAAAGCAGTGATTCTTAAAAGCTATATCTAAACAATTGCTGACCTTATGTATGTATAAAAAACATGCCCTAGATGCAAGCTGCAACTAGTTGTGCTTATCAGCACACCTGAGATCCGAAGGGTTATGTAGACCAAAAATGCCATGAAATGAAATTGAATGATCCTAATGAACCTGGATCAACTTGATGTAGACATGAGGCCTAAGTTGAATAAGCACTCTCTAAACAACTTATCCATTTGTGAGACATCGCCATTCCCTGTGTTGTTGCTCATTCAGTATATACTATGGTGTGTATTCCCTTTCCCATATCCAAAGTGTCACAATGTTAAGTCAGTCAGTAACCCTTTAGCCTAGCCATTTTATTTTAGCCTTCACCCTTCACTACCAAATTGATCACAATTATGAAGTGAGTATCGTCCTGAACGTCTACTCTGAGTCATATAAATAATTAATGACAATATATATTTGGATTTAGATCGCCAGTAATGATTACTTTGTGTTATAATTGCTATTTGAATGAGTTGTAGAGCATGCATTAATCTTTCACACTTTGCAGCAGCTTCAGATGGTAGTCTGAGTTATATTTGGTCAATATTAACCTGGTCAAACCTAGTTTGACCAAGGTCAATCATAGGACATGAGATTATTGGACCTTATGATGACACAGGTAGATGATATATGGTCTATGTAGATGTACATGATGGTTCTATGCATCAGATATAGGTTTATGATCATGATCTATGGTTTTCAGCATTATTTGATCATTTACAGATTATTATTATTTCACCTGTTCCGGTATATTGGATATATTATATGATCATGCAGAGATCTATATGGTGTATGAGTACACATCTTGGATAGTTTTGGACCTTTTGAGTCCAATGAGACAGTCTATTCTCAGTTCCGGGCAGTTACAGTGATGACTTAGCCTCAGTAGGCTGTCCTAGTGCAGTTTTGGTCTGTCGAAGACCCTGTCAGAGCAGAGATGATATTTATTTGGTTCACCTAGGGCGCTGATGATGGAGGGGGTGGTCCAACCACTTGTTTTTACCATATTACCCCCCTCCCGGACACACTGGTGCCCTCACCTTGACAGCGCAGGCACTCCAGGAGGCAGTTTGGGGTAGCTACACGCTTCCCGAGGCAGTTTTGGATTGGTAGAAATGGCTACAAAGGAATTCGATTTGGGCTACTAAGGCAAAGTTTTGGCATGGGATGATCAGTGATGATGAGTGGGATGTCTTAAGCACCTTCTCCAGCAGTTTCAGCTTCATCGGGGCCCACATCCATCACTTATGGCACTTTTTGATGATTTCTGAGGTCTTTTAAGGCCTACGATTTGTCCATAGAGGCATGAGTTGGTATATTGATGACTATTTTATTATTATTGTGCTATGGGGATTGACCAAGGGTGGCTAAAATTACCCCTTGGACCCACCATAAGCTTATTGTAATATTTTGTCATCATGATTTGGTGGGATCCCCTCTCCAAGGGCTATTTTGTCCACTTATTGTTATATTTTATGGTTGATCCATGTATTTTATTGTTGAGCTCATCTCAACCATTGATTAGATCTTTTGATCTTTTAATCTTAGCCACTCATGTAAAAAGTGGTTAGGATTATGCTCTCTCCCCATCCTATTTAAGGAGGGAGCCTCTCATTGTAAAATCATCTAGAGATTTTTGGCTCTTGGCTCTTGCAATAAAATTTCTATCTTTTGGACTACATGCTTGGGTTGGAGTGGATGTTGGTTGTTTTGATTGTAAATGCTTTTGTCCATTGCACTGGAGGATATATTGTAGCTATCTTGCATATTTGCCATATCTTTTTACAGGTGGAGAAGACTTCTTCAACAAGTGCGAATTGGTGGGGAGGCTTGCCCTTCAAGCTTGGAGGAGGACGTTTTGGGTTAAACAGGGAATGGTTTTGTCTTTGAACCAACTATTCTTTGCTTATCTCTTTCTTGCTTGTATCTACCTTCAACATGTTAAACTGATTGATGCTTTGCTCCTTGGTTTTGACAAGTTAGAGGGACACATATGTGGCTTGGAAAAATCGATTTGGCAAGAGGGCTTCAAAAATTCTCCATTTGATCTTTGGCAAAAGTAATCCTCATCTCAACTAGCATTCATCTCTTCATCCAGGTATGCTCCAAAGGTATGATCTTCTTCTTCTTTGAATCATCCATAATTTCTAGATCATAAAAACCCTAATTAATCAAAACCCTCATTTTTTTTTTTTTTAGATCTACTTAGATCTACCCTTGCTTTTGAAGAGATATTAAAAACCCACCTCTATAGCATCCACCCCTAGTTGGATCTATAGTTTGGTGGTGATTGGGTTAAAATTGACACACTTTTCAAGGCAATAAAGCCCTCTTGAACCAAATCGCACTTCCTTGGAGAGGCTTGTTTGGTTAGATCTAGCATATGGGTAGGTGAGATCCCATTTGATTTGCAATCTACACACTTGATAACCTACCCCTAGACTTTTACTTTGGTGATTTCTACCTTGTGGGCATCATTCCACATTTTAAGGAATTAAAACCCCCTTTTGAACTACTTGGCACCTTAAAAATCAGATCTAGTAAGATCTAACCCTTGGATTGACTTAATTTTATAGATCCACATAGATCAGTGCCTAAGCTACTTGGATCTACAATTTGGTGGCCATTGGGCTTGATTTGACACACCTTATCCACCTTTTAGCCCTCCTTGAGCAAGGTCGCACTTCCTTGGGTGACTGAGTTTGCCCACTTCTAGGACTTGGGTAGTTGAGATTTCAGTGGATTTGGAACGGGCATACCTTGAAACCTATATCTAGAGTATCATTTTGTGACGATCTACCTTGGGGGTAGCATTCCTTGTTTTAAGGGATTGTGGTCCACTTGGGTCATTTCATGAAACCCTAGATCTAGCAAGATCCAACCACTTTATCTCAATTAGCCCACTTGTCTTGACCTCTAGGTGTCCCGATCTACACTTTGACTTATCTTTTGACTCCATTAACCCATCCAACAAGGCACTAGTCCTCCCTAAGCAAGTCGCACTCCTTGGGAATTGTGTCAAACCTTAGATCCGGTACATGGGTATTCCTAATTTCAACTTAGATCCATAGATCTACTCATTACATATCCTCTAGTGCCAATTGCATCCCTTAATTTCACCTTGTGGGTCCATATTAAGCCATTTCACATATCCCAAGAAAGTAGGACCCACTTGTGTAACACATGGTACCATATCTTATCATCATAACTAATCATGTGGCCTAAATCATACATTGGTTGAAACACTAATCATTCCTCAAACCACCTTCAACCATACTTTAATTTCTAGGTCCACTTTACCTCGCATTGGTTTCCGTAACTTACCATTTACTCATCCCTAGGAACCTTTGTTTGGGTCCAATCATCTTTAATTGGTTATAGGGTCTCCCCCTAGGTCTTGATTCATCTAGATCTAAAGTGAAGAGTGCCTCGGTTGACGTGACTCTCACCTTGCATTGGGAACTGTGGCATCTCTTGGGTCACCTCTTTAGTTGTCCATCTCCTCTACCGTCCCGGATGGGATACCACTAGGGGCAACTACAAGTTGTGTGATAACATGTACCTTGTGATTGTGTGTCTTTCAGGGATCCTCTTTATGCTACTATTATGAAAATGTATTAAATGCTCATGAAGTTAGAATTTAGTCTTTAGTAGCATATAATCTTAACAGATACCCCAATGTTTGCCCACTCATTGATAAATTATAACAAAGATCTTTGGATTTTTTCTCTTTCCTTGTCTATGGAGTACAGTTCTGAATTTCTCATGCTTGGGGCTCTTGTATCCATGTGGGATTTGTTGATGCTGAACCGCATCATGTCAATAGGCGATGCTATCACTCAGATTGTAGTTCCCACTTGAGATGATCCTATTCAGGATGGTAGAGGAAGGGACAACTAAACCGGTGACACTTCAAGGATCCCAATTAACACTAAATGAGATGGTTGTCACACTAAAAGGGATTCGTGTCACTTTATGCTATTAGATAGCAAAGGCGGGGACCCTTGCTAGCCTAAGGAGACTAGTAGAAAGGGAAGAACTCAATCAAAGTTATGAGAAGATGGAAACGAGTAGATTTTGCCTATAAACCCTAGATCCAAGATATAGATAAGAAGAGAGGCTTAGAGGAGGGATAGTGATTAATATGGGTTGAAATGATCCCAAACAATTTATTTCTTGCTTTATTGATTAATTAAAATGATCTGTGCCATAAGTGCTAGATGCAAAATGATCAAGCTTATACCCTGGGGGTTTTGAAGTAGAGATTATGAAATTACCCAAGATAAAGACTAGACTTAGTAATTAAACTTGCTAACACTTCAAATGATTGCTTGGATGACATATTTGACAATGTTTAATTATCACAAGCAACAGGACAAACACAACAAAAAAAAAAGCTTCAAGCCAAGGGAGGGCGAATTGCCTAAAGAGACAGTGCTTGATTTAGATGGGAAAATGGAGTCCAACCAAGACACCTAGGAGGGTCTTGGGGTTTTTCGGGATGGCCACAAATACCCGAGTGCCAGAATTTTGATTTTCTAAGTGGTGTGAGCGTAGGAGTTTTCCTATTTACTAAAATGAGGGTTTTAACAGCTGATTTTTGTGACTAATGGAATAGAAATTTAAAACAAGAGATATAGAGTATATCTTACCTGAAAAATCTTGTAGATGCCTTGCAAATGATGATCTATCCCTTCTCAATCAATTTAGAGCGAATTGGATGAGTCTTAAGTGAAACCGATTTGCCCAATGGAGGTAGTGTGCCCCTCTCCCTGCACAATCAAACTATCGAAGTAAGATTTTATGGACAAGAAAAAGAAACTACAGATGCAAAAGAAATAGAGAGCATGTCAAAGATCAAAAGATGCTATTGAAAACCCCCTTATTATGCCACGTCCTTGTTGCCGCCGGAAACACGCTTGGGGTTAGCGTGGCATAAATCTTCAAGCCACTAAGTGTGTCCTTGGGGGTAAGCCTCGAGTCAAGTACTGTCACTTGAATCTTGACTCCTCCGTTTAGGCAAACTCCTAACGAAGCCAAGGGAGTGGACCCTAAAATTTGCTAAGGCTAATTAAGCTAGCTAATTATGGTGGATGAGTTAGTTTTTTAGTAGTTTTTTATAATGAGAAAACTGCCACAAGAGATTTGCAATATAACTTGAAAGCATAATAGCATAAAGAGTTAAACAACATAGAAATTAAACATGATTATCAATTCATTCAACACATGATAGCAATTAAATATAATTTGCCATGATAAATAAGAGAGACCAGTGCTGAAAAATGGAGTCAAAATGAAATGTTGTTTGTAATGTTGGAAATGAAATGTTGTGCAAATGTTCTTGGTCAATTTTAAATTAATGTGAAAGTGAGTGGATTATTAGGGGAAAGGGGATTTCCAATATACCATAAGGTACTAGAAATATGTTCGGATTATGGCAAGGTGGCTCCTCACTCAGAAATGTGGGCTGGATCAGAGTCTTTAGGAGGTGTTCAACACTACACCAAATGAGGGTGTAGTCTAACGGTATCCCGAGGTCGCTACCCAGTTGTTCCCGCTTCCTTTGAGGAATTTCCCCACAGTATGCCAATAAAAACGATACGCCAGATTTTCGTATACAGGAGGTTTATTAGGGAGTGTTAAACTAATTACTATTCACTAAGCCCCTTTATGGTTTGATCAGCATGTTCAGACATAGCTGCAGTGCTCTAGAGCATACTCGGGACAAAGCCTTGTTTATTTTTAAAAGTTTTTTGAACAAATATTTTACTTTTTATGCCCCAAGAGTCTCTTTTCGAGTCAGTACTCGGGCAATCCCTTATCTTGAAACCTTACTTCGGGAAATCAAGGGGGTGTTTTGATTGTAGATGACTGAAAAAAGAAATGTTTTCTAATTACTACACTACCGAGGTAGTGGGTTAGTATCCGATTTACTTTTTGCAAAAGATGAACAATATTGTAGTGAAAAAAGTATACGGTCTGCAAAACTGAAAACAAAAATGTTCCTACATCCTGAGAGAGTCAATGGCCCAATATTTGGATTGGACCACGACGTTAAATTTTATTTTACTTGGTTGATTTTAAGTTAATCTAATCTAATGTGAAAATTTGTTAAAGTTTGAAAAAAATGACAACAATTACAAAAATCCGAACCCACACCAATCCCCCTTGGGGGGATGAGAAGCAAGCTCTGTGAGCTTACTTGCAAAATACTTTTTATTGCAAGTTACAATGCCCAATACTGAAAATAAAGAACTCCTCTTTCTCCTTATAGACCTGGAGAAAAGAGGTTACAAATCGTAGAAGCAAAGTAAGGGATGAAAGGTGAGGTTCAATGAAGGTTCTGGATCATCCAAGTTGGTCGGAAAGTGTGCATAAAAACCTTCTATCTGTTGTCATAGTACAAAAACCAGCAAACTTTATGAGTATAAAAAGTGCCCAAAATCACTTTAAAAGTGTTTTGGGCAAAAAACAAAAAATACTAAAAAATCTAGGTTAGAAAAAACTAGTAAACTGCAAAAATGAACTAAGATGGAATGGTTAAAAAGCCACCCTCTAAGGGTCTTGAACGGACTTGAAAAGGCAGCCAATAGAGCACTTAGAAGCTTGATTTAAACCTTAAAAGTTTTAAAGAAGTCTTTAAAAATCCTAAAAAATTGACTTGAAAAAATTACTCGAAGACTCTTTTCCAAGCAAAACCCAATAATGAAATAATAACTTTAAAGTATCTTAGATCTATGCATAAGAAAATCAGATTTGATTTTTGATGAGCTTGTTAAAAATATCAGATCTGCGAGTACCCAAAAAAAAGTAACCAAGAAGAAAGTTTTTTTTTTAAGGAGAAAGAGAAAGTAGGAGAGAACTTATGCCAGAAAATATCAAACTAAAAATGCTTTATTGTGGAGTGCTAAGGGTCAATGTTTCTGAAGTTTGTTGAAGATGGAATGGGGTCAAAATTGACGCAATTCTCTTCCAAGCTTGGCCACCTGAAAGCTAAATCACAAACACTTGCATACCCATGAGATCTTGTAAAACATATATAAACCAGAAGTTAAAATAGCATGCAAATTTTTGGTTTCCAATCATACATGAAAATAGAAAATGAAAGTAAGTTTACTAACAATTTCCTATTCCTATTAATTCAACTGAGTTATCAAGGCAAGATCTACAATAAGCATAAGAATTAAATTTGCAAGTAGGAAACAATTACCATATAAAAAGCATCACAATGTTGATCCACACACCAATGCACTACACCATTTAACCTCCAAAGCTTTTTATTCTCAATGCCAAAATGATAGATCAGATTACAAGAGCAAGCCTTCTCTCATCCAACTCTAACTAGTTTGGAATGAGAGAGGAGCTCATTATTTATAGAAGAAGAAGAGAGGGGAGGGTGCACTTGTTGAGGGAGAGAGTGTGCCATGAGTTAAGGAGAAGATGGGGCTGTCTCCCTCTTATTTGGCTGCCAAAAATCAGCATCAAATCAGCCCACACATCAGCCCAAAGAGAGCCTAAAAATCAGCTGCAACAATCCCCAAATCGTGGGCACTCTTTTTGGGAAATGCACCCAAGCCATGGGGAAGTTATCCCTTAAAGTTAGCTGCCCAAAAAGTGTCATAAAATCTCTCTTACATGCCCCCAAACATAGCTCATCCAAAATCTTTTACACATCCCCAAAATTTAGGATTTTGATTTTTGGGATTTTTCATTTTTTTTGCATTTTTTCTCTTTTTTACTTTTTTGACTTTTTGCAAAATAAATGAAAAATAAAGTGTCTAAACACTTAGGAAAGTGGTTTTAGGGGTAATGTGGGTGCTCTGGGTTAGAAAATGAGCACCTCCATGGCTAAAACAACCACTAGACCATAATTTTATCACATTTTCAAATTTTTTATCAAACCATTAAAAAATGGCTTGTTTTTTACAGATAAAAAATATTTTTTCTCAGAACTTAAAAAAAACCTAGGGGGACCTAAAACATGTCCATACGACTCAAAACCTATGCCTAGCATGATTTAATACATTGACACTTAGGCTCTAATAACCTCTTAAGGCTTAAAAATTACGTCGACCAACCCAACTTTGGAGGATTGAATGAAAACCTCGAAAATTATTAGTCGTTTATTCAACAACAAATCATTTCCAAGGAAAAAAAACACTCTGGGCTAGTCGGTTTAATGTTTAAGTCCTAGGAAGCCGAGTCTTTTACATAAAGATACCATGCTAGCACATTTTATTACAATCTCCCTGAGGGGATATGAACATGTGGTACAAAAAATAAAGGGCCTGGAAGGACTTCTGAACTCTGATAATGAACACTTTGACATGTTCAAGATTTCGGCAGTTCACTCGGAATCCACTAAGTGCAATTTTAGTGGATAACAGTCCTCAAGTGAAACGAGTTGGGGAATCCCACAAAAACGCCCAAGTGAAGTCGCCCTCCTGCATGCAAACACTATCTCTTCCAAAATATTTTTGAAAACTCAAGCAATCACTCCAATGCTAAGAGAAATAGGCTTTCCAATCAAGTACAAGAACATCCCACAATGAAGATCCAAGACATTAGAGAGATTTTGAGGTCAAAAAATGGCCTCCTAAGAGATGTACTACAAAAATATGAGATATATTAAAATATTATGAATTGGGGGTTTTATGGGGTAGGTATATATGACAAGTCACCTCCCACACTATTTTCTATGCACAATATAAATAACCATGGTTGAGTTACTTTTCAAAATTCACTAGAAATAAAATTAATAAAATAAGTCTACATTGATGTGACTAAGATTCATTGTAAATTCCCAAAAATTTATTGTCCTTTAGCATTTATTTGTCTTGAACTTGCAAATGAAATTAAATAATAAAAAACATTTTTAAGAGCTATTTTTTTAATTTATGTTGACTTTTTATATTTAGTACTTTTCTCATGAATTTAATATAATGTAATTTAATTGAGAATTTATTTACATGTAAAATGTTAATAATATTATTATAATCCACATTGCATTATTATTATTATTATTGATTAAATCTATTATTATTCTTTATTAGTTTGACATTATATTATTAAATAGAATTGAGTGAATATATAATTTAAAATTAAAAACATAAAAATGATAATATATTATTTTATAAAAAAATGTGAAAGGACTTTCTTTATGAATTAAGAGTACTTCACTTGAAAATGACAATAATATTATTTTATGAGAAAGTGTGAAAAGACATTCATTATGCGTACTTTACTTGAAAATGACAATAATATTATTTTATGAAAAAACTATCATTATGAGTACTTTACTTTATGACTTAAAAGTACTTACACCACTACCTTGGTTATCTATGTGTTTTCATCCACCATAGAAAATTTGACAAATAAGCATTCTTAACTCATGCAATGCCACCTCAACCAAGGGGGATGATGTAATCTACTAAAATGTGATTGGTTGTTTTTTATAGTACATTTTCTTTGTTTTGAGGCCATTTTTTGACCTCAAAATTTCTCTAATGAATTTATGCAAAAGATTTCTTTTATTTCAATTCTCCAAGAGTCGAAAGTTCGTTTACAATCAGCAGTCTTCTCTCTTAAATAGATTTGAGAGAGACAAAATCCCTAACCAACTTTTAAATGAGTAGTTGAGATTAAAAGATAGATAATTGATCATCAACGATGGAGATATTTTTATTTTTACAGCGCATGGATCAAGATGACTAAGCCAAAGTGGGGCGCACTTCTTCCCAATGACGCCTTAGGAAAGGAAAATACAACATGACAATATGATATAACATGTGATAGCATGGTGAGGGGGTCAACTAGGGGCTCAATTCACCCTAAGCGCCCCCAATTACAAGGATATAACAACATAACATGATAAAAGATTTGAGACCATGGTGGAGTGCACCCCAAGGAAGACGTCCTTCCTAGGACAAAGATACAACATGTGAAATCCTCCTCTGAAAGATATAATGCGTGAAACATGTGCATAGAGCCTCGCCATATCATAAAATATCATCTCCAAGTCATTTCCTATCCCACATTAGTCAAATCGAATTTTTTGAGAGTAGCCATGGTCATTTTTAAAGGGAATAAAATGTCGGTACATCATGCTAAATAATAAAAGCACCAATAAGTCCTTTTCCTTTGCCCAAAATCAAAATCTGAGTGCACCAAATGAATCAGAAACATCAAATCCATCAATAGTGACTACAAATACCATATATATCCATCAAGATATTGCACCTGAAGCCCAACACCACATCCAGTAATAAAAATATGGCCACAATAATAATAATAAACCATGAAACTGTTGTATAATGGCCAACAACCATCGAGTATGGAAACAGTGTACTGGATACATCTGGAAAAAAAATGTACAATCTCGAACACTGTAGTCATACTGCCCCAATTAATAATGTTCACTAGTCCACTTTTTTATTATATATGTGGACAAGAGTCTCCTTAATAATTACTGTAGCGGCTAGCCAATGGCCTTTGCTCTATGTAAGAAACTGGGGTAGTTCTCAGGCCACTTGTAAATATTGATGAAGCAACATTTATGCACATGCAATTAGGTGCACACCATCTATATGGGTTTTGTGTATCTATCTTCCATTGCGTTGTGTATGTAGTTCCTCTACTGTTATGCTTTTTCTAGGTTATCGACTTGGGATGTAGACAATATCTTGAATAGAGAGATTTATCATTTATGTAAAGCGTTCCTCAGCTTTAGGTATACAATAGTTCTCTAGTTGGTAACATCCTATGTGTCAGGAAATGCCATCCACCCCCCCTCCCCATGTCACCAGGCTGTTTCCTGCTTGAAACACAGAAACACATGTCGTACGGCATGGAAACATGTTTCCACAAGAAGTCCTACATAATTATGTTCTACATTACACAACTCAAGAAGTCCTACATAATTATGTTCTACATTACGCAACTCAAAAAGTCCTACATAATTATGTCAGAGTTTTACAAGAAGTCCTACATAATTATGTCAGAGTTTTACAAGAAGTCCTACAAGCCTTGAAGTTGAACATTTTACTCTTCCAAATGAAACAGGTTTTGCTTTTCATTATAGTACCACTTGCTTTAAGTTGAAGGCATATTTATTTTTGAGTGCTTCTAAAGGATTTGATGATTCTTTTCACTGTTTGATAGATCAAAATTATAAAATTCATTCCTTGGCTGTCTTCTAAGATGCTATAACTTTCTATACACTAATTGCTTATAAGGCTATCGAAGATATGGTATATTCTAGCTAGTTGACCACCTAATATTGATAATGACAAGATTCTACTTAATATTCTTGATGACTGAATTTTACCGTCTCTATCTTTATTTGGTTATTTCATAAAAGATTTATAATTTTATTCATTATTATGATATAGCCATATTGTCAGGTGTATATCAGATCCTAAAAATTTGATTCATTGCAGGGTCTTGCAAAGGTGGGCTGATCATGCTCTTCACAATGATCATAACATTTGGAGGTATTGTCTAGAGATTCTAGGAGTATTGCTTAGTGGCCACTCAATTCATAGTTATTACTACATACCGTACATACCATTTGAAGCTATTGTCACTTTTTCAGGGCGATACTCTTGTATGTTGCTGCTGGTGCATTACATGAGGCTTTGGCAGTTCTTCGTGATGCACAAGAACCTGACACAGCAGCCATGTTTCTACTAGCATGTCACGAAATCAAAATGAAGGTTACCTCCCAAAAGTCTGGAGTCGAATGTAGTGTATCACCAAAATCAGACAGTGGGGATCAAGGAAATGCCGACTCCTTGGATTTACCTGGTGATTTGAATAAACAAAAGGAAGATGTTTCAGCAGTTTGTGAGTATTATGGGCACTACCAAAGAACATTGGTTCATCTGTGCACAGATTTGGCACCGGTTTTGGATTGAGCTCAAGTTTACACTAAAAATATAGGAGCATGGTTTGCGGGAGAATATCAGTCATTATTGTTTTCTCTGAGATTCCTCTACATGCTGACTTGCTGTCCTGATAGCTTTTGGAAGGTGCAAATGTTAACAATTGACAAGATTGTGCATTTCGAATGTTCTTCAGTCCTACATATTCTGATGGATTGCAATACATTCATGCAGCTGTTATCACTGAATGTTTTGAAGGAGAAGCTTTGAAGCTTTTCACTCTTACAGCTATGATTGTGTAATTAGTCTGTCAACTTGCATTCTTAATTTGATTTAATTTAGTGACTTATTTGTACAAGAGATGGTCAAGAACTGAGTATTTTTTTCACCAATGGTGCGAAGATTTCATTTGGAGTTTGAGTGCTTGTACTTTATGGGTATATGTCAAGACAAGACAAAATTGAAAGCAATTGAGAGTAATTTCAGACATCTAGTGCTCATGAGTTCATGTAAATCACGGTTATAATAACTTGTCCAAACAAAGATTGATCACATGAAATACCAGATCTATCATATGTGATCTTGTCATGGCTGTGAATAATACTGGAATTGGATATAGCATGGTAAACTATGGATAATTCATAATGTAAAGATTGTGTCTGGAGTGTTTGGCAGGGATCAGTGTTGGAGTATTAACACTTCAATACTTGGATTCAATATAAAATAAAGCGACTTTAATATGCTATTTGAACATTATAGAGTAATAAGGTGTTATTAATATTATATAATGGTAGTTAGGTAGAGTAGGTATTGCAACCTAATATGGAACATAAAATGATTTTCCCTCGTTGTACAAAATTTCTCCACTAATAATAAAACAACATATTTCTCATCTCCCATGTATTTGTAATTTTGTATATTCATTTTTAATGATTGGGATGGCCACTATTCACTTGTTGCAAAAGTGAGCTGCCAAGGATTTTTGAAGGTTTGTGTAAAGAAGGTTAATTAAAAATGAAAGATTCCGGGTTTAGATTCTATGGCTCTTCAATGTTCAGCTGAATTATTTTCTTTAAGAAAAAAGTGTGTTAAGTTAGACGTAGGAGTTAGACACCACATGTTGCCCTCCTTGAATAGATAAGTAGAAGAAAGGCTATTTTGAGGTAATAATGGCATTTTATCTATTTTGAAAGGGATGGTATTTGCACCCTTGTAATATAATTATCAGTTTCTTCAGAAAATTACGAAAGATTTTGTCAATGAATGACCTTTGCAACTTAGGTTCCAAATTTCTGAAAGATTCCAGGTTTGGATTCTATAGCTCTTCAATGTTCAGCTTAATTATTTTCATTAAGAAAAAAGTGTGATAAGTTAGATGTAGGAGTTAGACCCCATATGTTTGGCCATCCTTGCTTAGATAGGAGAGGAAGGCTATTTTGATGCAATAATAGCATTTTATCTAGTTTTGAAAGGGATGGTATTTGCACCCTTGTAATATAATTATCAGTTTCTTTAGAAAATTAAGAAAGATTGTGTCAATGAATGACCTATGCAACTGAGGTTTCAAAGTTCTGAAAGATTTTGGGTTTGGATTCTATAGATCTTCAATGTTCAGCTTAATTATTTTGCATTAAGAAAAAAGTGTGATAAGTTAGGCCTAGGAGTTAGACCCCATATGTTGGCCATCGTTGCATAGATGAGTAGAGGAAAGGCTATTTTGATGTAATAATTGCATTTTATGTATTTTTGAAAGGGATGGTATTTACCGCCTTTCTTGTAATATAATTACCAGTTTCTTCAGAAAATTAAGAAAGATTCATCTTCAATGAGGCATGATATATATTATTGTTTGCAAATTCGACTATGTATAAATATTCTTCCCAATTAAATAGCTTATATATTACATAAATTATTAAAATATACTCAATCGTTTTATTATGTCCCTATGTTTGTCGACGTGTCTTTGGATGATATGATGTACTGAGCTTCAGATTTGTGCCGTGTCAGTGAATGGCCTACGCAACTTAGGTGCCAAATGTCTGAAAGATTCTGGGTTTGGATTCTACAGCTCTTCAATATTCAACTTGATTATTTGCTTTAAGAAAAAAGAGTGATAAGTTAGATGTACGAGTTAGACCCCATATGTTGGCCCTCCTTGCATAGATAAGTAGATGAAAGGCTTTTTCGATATAATAATGTCATTTTATACATTTTAGAAAGGGGTATTTTTTGCATCCTTTCTTGTAATATAATTATCAATTTCTTCAGAAAGTTAAGAGAGATTGTATCAATGACTGACCAATGCATCTTAGGTTCCAAAGGTTTGAAAGATTGTGTTTGGATTATATAGATCTTTAATGTTCAGTTTGATTATTTTCTTTAAGAAAAAAGTGCGATGAGATAGATTTAGGAACTAAACCCATATGTTGGCCCTCTACATAGATAAGTAGATGAAAGGTTATTTTGATGAAATAATGGCATTTTATGTATTTTCTTGTAATATAATTATCAATTTCCTCAGAAAATTAAGAGAGATTGTGTCAATGACTGACCTATGCAACTTAGATTCCAAAGGTTTGAAAGATTTTGTGTTTGGATTCTATAGATCTTCATGTTCAACTTGATTATTTGCTTTATGAAAAAAGTGTGATAAGTTAGATGTAGGAATTAGACCCCATATGTTGGCCCTCCTTGCATATATAAGTAGATGAAAGGTTATTTTGATGAAATAATGACATTTTATGTATTTTTGAAAGGGGTGGTGTCTGCACCCTTTCTTGTAATATAATTATTAGTTTCTTTAGAAAATTAAGAAAGATTGTGTCAATGGATGACTAATGCAACTTAGGTTCTAATGTTTTCACCACTGAGAAAGAAAAATGGAGAAGAAAGAAAGTGGTTTCATTTTACAATAAATAAATTCTCCCTTGGGCATGCTTGCCTCAAAGAATACATCACAATTAACAAAACATAACAATCATGGTTATCCCAAACCTTGGCCATTCTTTGGCTATTATTATGAATATGAATCGAGTAACATCTAAAGTCTTTCATTGCATTTAATGTAGTGGTTTTCTATAGTATGTTTATGGCATATGCTCCGGCTTTCAAGGTATGAACATTGCAGATCACAAGGGCATGATATTCATTCTTATTTTTGCTTTCCCTGGCAAAGGAGAAATAGCATAACCATTTTCATTCAAGTGTGTTTCGCATAAATCAATTATGGAATTTGTGTTCTCTGCTTTGTATTCCCTTATTGCCAACTTATATTTGGTTCTATGTTAATATATAAAACAATGTTCCACCAAGTTTATGGGATGTAGGGATGTGGGAACATGGGGTTTTCTTGGAGATGTGTGGAGACAGCCCCCAAATCTCAAAGAATGCCATGGGGGATATGGAGGTTAGGGACATAGGAGACCCAACACTAAATATTATACATAAGGAAACATCAAAATTTAAAGAGATCGAACAAGATTCAATGGTAGCAATTTTCCTCATGATTTACTTTCTAGAATGGTTGGGATTTGATTACACTCGGAATATGGTGGAAAATTGTTGTTGTCCACTCTTTTGCCTCTGAAAGCATGTTGTCCATAAAACATGGTCTTTAAACTCCTCAACACGTTGCCACTATCGAGGCTAAAGGTGAAAAAATCAAATGACGGTTTGAGAGACTCAAAATAAGTAATAGTTAAGGTTTGGGAGGGGCCTACTACATCTCTTTCATATAGAAGAAAATTCATGTTTATGTGTTACGTATTTTTATGCTTCTATATACCTATTTGTCACTTTTAGAAATAGTATCTAAGAGTAATCCATGATCTTGGTATACTCTTAGTACCAAATACTTGGGAACATCACCCCTAAATATTAAGGATGCATTTTGTCAGGAGGAGATATTCCCAATGGCGCCGTTATCATTAGGAATGGCAAGAAAGGCCCCCAAGAACACTCCCATGCATGGGGAGCATGGGGGACACCTTCCCAACTTTTGGGAATGCATCCTTATGGAAGATTTATATAAAGTCATGCTTTTCCATGTTCTACTTTACATTCTATTTATGTTGTAGGATACTTTTACATAGTATTTAAATGATTCTCTTGATAATGCATTGTCATGCAATTCATTCCACTCTCTAGAGCCATTGAGATTATACTGTGAACTAGATTAGTTTCATATGCCACAAACATTGAGGAAATGTCAACATTGGAATCATCCAAATGTTTGTTATATGTCCCAATTGTGATGTCCAAGTTTCAACATTACCATATTGGGTCCACATCGGTAAATCAATATAACCACCATTGATTTTTTTTCTATTAAGTAGACTTAAACATTGAATAAAAGACATTTCAATTACATGTTCATGACACTCATAATGTCAGGTCAATGAAGTAAAACACATTCTTGGTCAGCCTTTTTTCGTTGATTTTCACGTCGCCTAATTAACGTTTCGACTATGCCTTTGTGGTGTTTAAACATTGGTTAATTGATTGGATCCCTTGATCTAAGGTGCCATGCCAACATGTGCTAATTTGTAATTTACCAAGTTAGCACCTACTCTTGTTGCACCTTACGCATCAATACATGTTGATGTGTAACATACCAAGTTAGTACTTGCTCACATGACATGTTACACATAACTACATACTGATGTGACACATAACATGTTAGCACATTCTCACTGGGAAAGTTCAAGATTAGAGCCTATAAAATTTATCTTTGAGAGATGTTGCTTAATCAATGTGAGATCGATGTTCATGTTGTACCTTCAACATTCGACCAATGAGTTGGTGGTACCTTCAACATCTAAGCAATGTGACACGACTACTAGCATTTGGGGAATGTCAATTAATCAACGTGTAAATTATTCTTGCAAAAAACAATATGGACCTGTAGAGTATCACCTGTAACATATCATTTCTAAATCAATACAAATATAAAGCATAATTTTACAGTGAATCCAAGTTTGTTAGATGTCGTTGGGTCTCCCCTGGTGCTAACTAGGATGCTCAGTGCACACAACGAATTCAATGTTCTCCATTTTTTCCAATTGTCTGAAAACCAACAACCATACACTCCCTTCTAAAATTCTAATATATAATAGTTTTGTGTGAGGGCAGGTGGTTTGAGTAGTTAGAATTTCATTTCCCTTTGTCATGAAAATGCACACCTCACGAAATAAATCTTAGTGAATATTTATAAAACACTTGACCAATTTATGAATGCTTGATTTAACTTCTCAATGAAAACTTTAATAAGATACTTTATCATTTATCAAGGCATGTGTTAACATCTTAATTTTCATTTTTATGACTTGGAAATACACTTTAAAGTGGAACTCTTAGATGGTTCGCAAGAATGAAAATTGTTAGGCAAAATGCCAAGTGTTATCTATTTGCAAATTTCATCATCAAGGTTGACAAATTTTCCCAAAAGAAGAAAGGTACTACTCTCTAACATAAGAAAAAAAATTGTTTTGGACAAAAATGCCCTAAAACAACAAATTGGTAAAATGCCCCTACTTAACGATGGGAACTTTGGCATGAAAGGTAATTTTGCTCGCACTGTATTATATGTATGGTTATCATTTACCTTAGTTGTGACGTCAAAGTTTTTGAAAAAATATATGTACCTCTCAAATTTAGTTGGACATGAGATTTTGTAGGAAGACTAGTGTCATGATTGCATACATAGAAGCGACAAGATTTCACTCCATGCCACATTTTACAATCTTAAGCTATGAATTTTAGCTACCACCCAAATTGAATTGAAAATTTAACCACTTGAGTAGGAGAAGATCATAACTTAATTTTTTTTGTACAAATTTCTTCAGGGTTGACAAATTTGTCCAAAAGAAGAAAGGTACTACTCTAACATAAGGAAAAACATAGTTTTGGACAAAAACCCTAAAAAAATGAATTGGAAAAAAAATATTCTGCTTAAATAAAGCCTTCATGCCATTCTACATAACTTTTTAGTTCATTCCTTCTCCCATTCCATTTTAATTTATAAAATAGAAGGATAATGAATAATGCACTTGTAGGAGTGTTACCCCTCATATTATATGAGGGTTACTCTGGTGATTTTGATCACAAATGACGACCTTGCAGGATGATTCATTGGATGGATTGGGTTACATGTAAGCTTTGGCCTAGAGCTGTTTCTCTCTTTTGATTGATTTAATGCTAGGTTTCTACTAGTAGCTATTGGATGAGGTCTTTTCATGTTGTTTTGATGGAAGACATAGCATGTTCCTAATGGGTAACATCTTGATGATAGTGTGCTCTCCCCTTCTTGACAATGTTGGCATGCTTGGAGTAGTTTTTCCTAGCATTGATGTAATTATTTCACTTCGTGCATTTTATGAAGTGTGAACCCATCAACTTAGGGTCTCCTTAAGTTTTAAAGTGAATAATTGTGCCTTGGTATGATTAAGGGGTTTTGCCATGGTTTCTAAGGTTCAATTATGGTTAATGATGAACAATCAACCTAGCATTTAATCTTATTACATTACTCACTTGAAGATACCCATGCTTGTTGAATCCTTTTAAATGGTTCAAAGTGTTTGAAACCTCCTAGGAAGAACACCCTAGGAGAAATATAGGTGATTCACACATATACCACTTGATCGTGACATTTTTGACACCCCTTGATGGAGTGCTAGCCTCGTGCACACTTAATAAGGGTGATTTGGGGGTCATCATTTGTCCTTGCTTTGGTTTCGTTGACTCAAAAATTGATTTTTTTTTACGTCACCTAATACTAGCTTGCAGATGGGTGCAAGGCCTATTTAAAAACCTATACATAATAATAGTAGTTAGGTGGAACCCCCTAAAAGTAAATGATATTTCCATTGATGGAGTACTGTTTTAGACTACAGAGTGGACTCACATGATTCATTTTCAAATTGGTGGCCTGTCAAGCTCATACTTCCGTTCGTTTGCATTTCAAATGATTTCATTATCTTGATGGATATGGAACTTTTTGCTTTCATAGTTGAAGATTTCGATCCCGAACTCTTTAAAAGTTTAATATTGTATGGTTGAAGAATTGATCTTGATTTCAATTTCAAAATCATTTGATCTCACATGTGAAGTCTGGAAACATAAGTATGAAAGATTTAGGGTTTGGGTTTCTAGAGATAAAAGGTGATCATGGTTCAAATCTGTGGTATTATTGTATTCAACCTTTTTTGGGTATTGGATTGAAAAGGATGGCTGAAGATTAATAAAATTTTATACAACCTTCAAATCGATGATCTATTTATGTACCAATTTCACTTTGGTAAATTTTTTGGAATTGGTCACGTTTGAATTGATTATGATCCTCTTAAAGATCTGCATTGGGCAATGTTTTTTGAAACCTAAGTTTAAGTACAGATATTTGACCTATTTATCATGGAAGACACAAAATTTGTATGCCTCTATGAACGTTTATAATTATTACATTGGAATTTAAGCCGCATAGAAAGCATTTGTCAGACCTAGAAATTGCAATTCATCAAAAACTTTCGTAAGCTACAAAATTTAATCATTTGGATAACTCAATGGTATTTGATTTAAATTCAAACTGTTTAAAAGAGGTTATGCTTAATGAATATGTCCCCACTCTACTTATGATTGATGCATAAGTCCATAATATGATGACTTTACTGGACCTACATTTCATTCTCAGATTTGTGAATTAATGGTTATCAATGACTCTTCATTGATGAACTGTTTATTTGAGTATGGAGTTTAGTGTGGAAGTGTTTTGAGAAGACTTAAGAGTCATCCTGCCAACATAATAGCAGCATGCCTTGATAATGAAATAAATAGAAGAAGGGTGTTAACCTCAACAAATATTCTGTGTAAGGTCTTGAAGGTCTTTCTTATTGTTTTTTTGGTTTTTTTAGAAAGAGGATCATTTTAATAACACACAGGCATATATAGTATATGGCAAATGACTCTGTAAATTGATAAATCAATGAGAGGATATTTTTATGAAGGTTGGTAGTGATAATTATGTTGCAGGCGGGTTGTTTGGAATGATTGAGTATTTCTTTGATAGTAGATTTGTGGATCATATGAACATGTATCATTGTTTCTCCCCTCATCTGCTTTCACTATTTATTCACTCACTCCCCCTCATCTTCCAAATAAATTCCCTTCTCCTATGTTCAAATGTTTATAGTTAGATGAAATAAGTGGTCTATAATTTGAAAGATGGAAGTGTATCCAAACATCTGTGATGCCTTACTACCCCATTTCCCTAAAAATGTGATTGCATGCATGATTATGTCTTGGTACAAAACCATTAATGGATTATTTAAGTTGCAAAATTATTTGATATATCTCTTTACTGTCATGCACATGTTCTAATCATGCCTTTTTCTATGACCTTATAGATGATTTTTTTCAGCAGAGGTGGCAACAGAGGCAATATAGGGAACAACAGAAATAGAGATAATTGGGGTAGAGGTCAGCAACCTCCTTGGAAGGGAGGAAGAAACAAACGATTGAGGTTCTTAATTCACTTTGATGTTGACTTTGATGAGTTCAATCAGCTACTTCAAACAGGCTTCCTGAATTTGGTTGGTCAAGGCCATATCCTAGCTGCCAGGCCATATGTTTGATCTTATCCGGGGTGACCTTGATATCGACTTGATCTGATTATAGCCTCACTTAATAGAGGGATTAGTTATAGGATTGTTTTAATTGAGCCCTGTTGCATTTAAGCCTTGAATCCAATTTGCATCTTAAAATTCATGAATCTGTTGTTAGTCTCAAGTATCATCACTTAATTAATTTAATGAACATGATTGTGGAAATAACATGCATGAGAAAACATGAGACAAGAGATCAACACATGAGGTGAGAAATCACCGAGTTGTTAACGGAGTTCACCTAGTGTGGGATACATCTTCAGGATACACTCAACTGTGTAGCCACTTCATTATCTTGTTCAAAAATACTCTCATTTACAAAGGGATTAATTCCCACATCATCAAGTGGCAACATAATTACCACAACAAGTGGTAGTATCGAAGAGATGGTCTCATATAATGCAAAGAATTGGTTCTCACAAGCATGTGGCTATGTCTATCCTACATAGAGCTGATCACCTCTGACAAAGGTTGATCTCTCACACAATCATGTGACATAATCAAGTATTACAATGCAATTGAAGGTGCAATATTGGTGGACACATTGGTCACAATCCCACTAAGATATGCGCATGCCAAACCTCATAATTCTCTTGCTTGGCGTTGTTACAAAAGGGATTCAATAGTTTAATGTAACACTATAATGCAAGCCCACATAATAAAACACCATAATAATACCATACAAAAGGGATTTACAAGAGCACACAATATCAAACTTTACGAAAGTCTTGTGACCCTTCTCGTGGCATGCTCGATCACGTTTGATCCTCGGTCTTTGAGCTGCTACCATACTTCGTGGCTCTAACATCTTGCCTCCATGGTTCCCTCGCAAGGTTTATGCATCGAAGGACTTTTCCTCCCAAAGCACATTGGTGAAGTGCTTATACAATGTATGGGGATCCTAACCAACCCCATTTTCCATTGTTACCAAAACCCAAATGTGGTATGGGTTTAAAAAGGCATAACCAAAGTTTTGTTTCCATCCAAACATATGGCATAACCATGTGCTAAGTGTGGCCAAAATAAAACCATCGCATAAGCGTTGGCATCAACCATATCCAAACTTAAACCTTGTAATTGTGGGATAGGACAAACCATATCTAATATGGTTACAACCTCACACCATTCATGTGAAAGGGTTTAATAATGTTTTAACAAACTTTAGGATATGTTGGCATATATTATGGATACGTTGGTTTGTTTGTTGGGAGGTTCCAGTATAGTTACAAGTATCCAAATATATATTATGTGTTGGGAGCGAGATCTGATGTCAATCCCACGAGTTCCTGCCCCTTCGTTTTTATTAAATACGCCACACTCAAACTAAGTATTAAATCCACCATTTCTCATAATGCGAAACTGAGGTAGCATAATGGTAAGTCGTTTGAACTTGGAGTTGAACGTCGCATTTTCGACGCCCATCATCTACATCATAGTTTTGTTAAACGTTGAAATCATCTGGCCATTCAGGTGCCACTTGGAGACACCGGGTTGGTCCACGAGGCCCGCCAACTATGCATTTATGCCACGCATCGGAATGTAACTATACCATTTACCTGCCATCTCGATGATTCCAAGTCACCTCAACCTGCCACGTGGCACCACATGGGGTTGACATGTCAGCACTATAGGACACATGTCACCCTTTCAGTGGTGCCATGTGGCACCACTTTTTCCATTCTGCACAATGTCGGTACTATTTTGCCGAAACTTCAAAACAACATATCTTCTTCATCCAAAGTTAATTTGATACGATTCAAGGGGCATTAGAATCGTCTCGATGAGCCCTTTGAAATGGTATAATTTTCACTGAGATTTGAGGAATCTGAATTTTTGGACATTTAAGATCCTCTTGGATCATTCCTCCCCATTGGAGGAATTTTGGTCCCCAAAAGTTTGCATATAGAGATCATACATGTTTCACTACTTTACAACAGAACCCATACCCTTTTCTACCTCAACAAAAGGCCTAAAATATCACTATGTTGCATGAATAAGTGATGTTATACACCTCATCACTTTTACAAATGTGCCCTTCTCTAGGGTCTTAGAAGCAACAAGTGATTTACAATGATGGCCACTATCAACTAACTCAAGAAGTCTACTTATCCTTTGAGTCATCAAGCTGAATAGGTCCTACCTCTCGAGCTGTCTTTTTTTTTCTATAGCTAGCCTTCTTCCTGTAGCTATCTTTCTTTATGAGTTGCTTTGTTGGCTGGTTTCTTCACAGGCGCTTTCCCAACTTTCTTGTCCTTCTTGGGACGCAGCTGTGGATGGAGCGTCCAACACATGGCTTCTTGATGTCCACCCTTGTTACAATGGGTACAATGGTTCTTCTTTATCCATATTTTCTTGCCCTTCTTTTTCTCCTAATGTGGATAGGGGTCTTCTTGTCTTGGATTCTTTTTGGTTGCCATAACATTCTTGTACAAATCCATTCTTTTCCAACACTTGGAAACATCATGGCTATTCTTACCACAAAACGTACATGGTTTTCTATGCCATAAAATTTGCTTTGCATTTCCAATTTCCTTATAATCAAAAGGAACATTTGAATAATGAAACTTTTTATATCTTGCTTGGTTGTCTATGTTGCAGGTCAGTTGCGGAGAACTTTCCTTAGCTCCTCTTTGGTAATGCTCATATCCCTTTGGAAATGACTCATAATCATGATCATCGGAATGGTATGATATGTTCTTAGCCTGCACTAATTTATCCTTGTCACTTGAGGACCCTCTTGCTTTGTGGGTTTGGAATTTCTTTCATTGGTGGTCATGGAGAATGCTCCATCTTCCTTTCTGCCATAGCCTAGTCCTGCATATCTAGGTATTTATACCACTTAGATGGGATTCACAATGCCTTGGCCATTATCTCCAATTCCTTTTCCTTCATATCCCATTCTCTTCAATAACTTCATTCCAATTCCCTTAGCATGCTTCTCGAATTTAGCACTAAAATCATCATCATCATGGGAAGAACATGAAACTAAAGAATTACTGACATTATTTACCTCAGTGGAAGTTCCCGCACCTAGTGTGGAGGATGTGTTATTTGATCCTTCCTCACTTTGCAACTTTACCAAGGCCTCTTCCATGGCTTGTAATTGAAGTTGCAATCTTTGCTTCTCCTCTTCTGCTTCTTGTAGCAATATTCTCAACTCAACATTCTCTACTTGAATGGTCTGGTTGATTTCTTTGAGCTCTTTGATCTAGGGATTCTTCGATGCTTTCCCCATTTCTGATTTAGCACCTACAATACCTGTCAATCCTAATATGATACCAAAATTGCTCTGATCCATGGTGACCTTGATATCTACCTAATTTGATTCTAGGCTCACTTACCAAAGGGATCAGTTATAGGACCGTTTTAATTGAGCCTGATTGCATTTAAGGCTTGAATCCAATTTTCATCTTGAACTTCATGAATGTGCTTTTAGTCTCATGTATCACCACTTAATTGATTTAATGAACATAATTGCGGAAATAACATGCATGAGAAAACATGAGACAAGAGATCAACACATGAGGTGAGATACCACCGAGTTGTTAATGGAGTTCTCCCAGTGTGGGCTATGTCTTCGGGCTCCGCTGAGCTGCATAACCGCTTCATTATATTATTCAAAGATACTCCTTTACAAAGGGATGAATTCCCATATCATCAAGTGGCAGTAGAATTCCCACAACAAGTGGCCGTATCAAAGAGATGTTCTCATATAATGCAAAGAGATGGTTCCCAAAAGTGTGAGGCTATGTCTCTCCTACAAAGAGACGATCACCTTTGACAAAGGTTGATCTCTCACACAATAATGTGGAATAATCAAGTATTACAATGCATTTGAAGGTGCAATACTGGTGGACACATTGGTCACAATCCCACTAGGATATGCACATTGCAATCCTCATAATTCTCTTGCTTGGAATTGCTACAAAAGGGATTCAATAGTTTAACATAACACTATAATGCAAGTCCACATAATAAAGCACCATAGTAATACCATACAAAATGGATTCACAAGAGCACACAATATCAAAATGTCCTAAAGTATTCTGACCCTTCTTGTGGCATGGTCGATCCCCTTTGATCCTTGGCCTTTGAGCTACTACCATACTTTGTGCCTTTGATAGCTTGCCTCCATGGTTCCCTCGCAAGGCTTATGCATTGAAGGACTTTTACTCCCAAAGCACATTGGTGAAGTGCTTATATAGTGTATGGGGATCTTAACCAACTCTATTTTCCATGGTAACCAAAACCCAAATGTGGTATGGGTTAAAAATGGCATAACCAAAGTTTTGTTTCCATCCAAACATATGGCATAACCATGTGCTAAATGTGGCCAAAATAAAACCATTGCATAAGCGTTGGCAATAACCATATCCAAACTTCAACCTTGTAATCATGGCATAGGAAAAATCATGTCTAATATGGTTACAACCTCACACCAGTCATGTGAAAGGGTTTAATAATGTTTTAACAAACTTTAGAATATGGTTGGAATATATTACAGATACGTTTTTTTGTTTGTTGGGCGGTTCCTATATCGTTACAACGTATATTATGTTCTAGGTGGGAAACCTGGGGTCAATCCCACGAGCTCCTGGCCCCTTGTTTTTATTAGATTTGCCACACTCAAAATTAAGTATTAAATCCACCATTTCTCATAACGTTGAACTTGGGAGGCATAATTTTAGTTGTTGGATCTTAGAGTTGGAGGTCGCAGGTTCAACCCCCGTCAACTCCACCATAATTTTGGTAAACTTTGAAATCATTTGGCCATTTGGGTGCCAGAACTTGGTGACACTAGGTTGGTCCACAAGGCCTACCAACTATGCACATATGCCAAGTGTCGAAATGTAACTATACCATTAACTTGCTAGCTCAACGATGCCAAGTGACCTCAACCTTCCACGTGATGCCACAAGGGGTTTCCAATTCAGTGCCATACATACCATGTGCCACCCTTATAGTGGTGCCAAGTGGCACCCCTTTTTCCATTCTGCACAATGTCGGTACTATTTTTCTGAAACTTTAGAACAACGTATCTTCTTCATTTGAAGTCTGTTTGATGTGATTCAAGCGACATTGGAATTGTCTCAATGATCCCTTCGACATGGTACCCTTTTTGATGAGATTTGAGGACACTACATTTTTGGCCTTTTAAGATCCTCCTCGATCATTCCTCCCCACTATAGGACTTTTGGTCCCCAAAAGTTTACATATAGAGATCATATCCCATTCTCTTCAATAACTTCATTCCAATTCCCTTAGCGTGTTTCTCGAAAGCACCTAAATCATCATCATCATGGGAAGAACATGAAACTTAAGAAGTATTGACATTGTTTACCTCAATGGAAGTTCCTGCATCTCATGTGGAGGATGTATTTTTTTATCCTTCCTCACTTTACAAATTTACCAAGGCCTTTTCCATGGCTTGTAACTGAAGTTGCAATCCCCGCTTCTCCTCTTCTGCTTCTTGTAGCAATCTTCTCAACCCAACATTCTTTGCTTGAATGGTATGGCTGATTTCTTCGAGCTCTTTAAGATAGGCATTCTTCGATGCTTTTCTCATTTTTGATTCAACACCTACAATCCCTATTGGTCCTACTCTGATACCAAAATTGATCTGATCTAGGGTGACCTTGATATCAACCTGATTTGATTCTAGGATCACTTACCAAAGGGATCAGTTATAGGACCATTTTAATTGAGCCCGATTGCATTTAAAGCTTGAATCCAATTTACATCTTAAACTTCATGAATGTGTTGTTAGTCTCATGTATCATCACTTAATTAATTTAATGAACATAATTGCAGAAATAAAATGCATGAGAAAACATGATACATGAGATCAACACATGAGGTGAGATATCACCGAGTTGTTAACAAAGTTCGCCCAGTGTGGGCTACGTCTCTAGGCTCCGTTGAACTGCGTAGCTGCTTCATTCTCTTCTTTAAAGATACTATATTGTACAAAGGGATGAATTCCCACATCGTCAAGTGGCATTATAATTCCCACAACAAGTGGCAGTATCGAAGATATTCTCTCATATAACGCAAAGAGTTGGTTCTCAAAAGTGTGTGGCTATGTCTCTCCTACAAAGAGACGATCACCTCTGACAAAGGTTGATCTCTCACACAATCATGTGGCATCATCAAGTACTGCAATGCAATTGAAGGTGCAATACTGGTGGACACATTGGTTGCAATCCCACAAGTATATGCACATGCCAATCCTCATAATTCTCTTTCTTGGCATTGTTACAAAATGGCTTCAATAGTTTAACATAACACTATAATGCAATCCCACATAACAAAGCACCATAATAATACCATTAAAAAGGGATTCACAAGAGCACACAATATCAAACTTTACTAAAGTCTCGTGACCCTTCTCGTGGCATACTTGATCCCATTTGATCCTTGATATTTGAGATGCTACCATACTTTGTGGCTTTGACAACATGCCTCCGTGGTTCCCTCTCAAGGCTTATGCATCGAAGGAATTTTCCTCCAAAAGCACATTCTTGAAGTGCTTATATAGTGTATGGGTATCCTAACCAACCCCATTTTCCATGGTAAACAAAACCCAAATGTGGTATGGGTTTAAAAATGCATAACCAAAGTTTTGTTTCCATCCAAATATACGGCATAACCATGTGCTAAGTGTGGCCAAAATAAAACCATTGCATAAGTGTTGGCAACAACCATATCCAAACTTTAAGATTTTAATCATGGCATAGGAAAAACCATATCTAATATTTTTACAACCCGTGAAAGTTTGGAATGCACACCAATAACAACTCTAGGCTCCGATACATGTGACAGAACAAACTTAGATATAGATCTAGATTCAATAACAACTTCACCTAGAATATTTCAGTAGATAGCAAAAATATGAGAAGAATAATATTGAGACAAAACTAGAGAAATTCACTCTAGAGATTTATTTCCATTATGCATTGTTGAGAAAAAGCTAGTACAATATATAGATGCTCTTAGGAGGCAAAATCGATAGACTTATTGGCAAGTTGAGTAGCTCACATTAATGCTAGGCTTAGTGGATTAATTCCCCAAATCTATGACATTGTGCCAAGTGTGACTCCTGTATTGGGCCATAATGAGGTCCAATGAACCTATGATGACCATGAGGAAGTTAGGCAAGTAAATAAATGTGGATGAAATCATTATGAGGGTGAATTAGGTGGTTTAGGGATTTGGTAGTGGCCATCAATGAGCAATTTGACCAAATCCAGTGCATTAGCGCCCTTGGTAGAACCTTATCCCATAAAATAGGGAACATGGGTGCCTCCCTCATTAAATGCATTAAGTAGGGCGCCTTTGACTCCCCAAAATAAAGAAATGGGGCACACTTGTGGACAAAGTTGGCTATTATGGAAAACCACTAGTCTAATATGTGGACAAACCCCCTAGACTAGGCACTACGAAGACAAACCATGGAACAACTTACATTAAACACTTGGAACTGTTGATGTATATGTAACTTCGGAATGTATTTCATCTGTATATTATATATATATTTATTGTACCCTTATAAGAGATATGTTATTCCTCTATAAGGAAGTGTCGTCATGTGGATTGACAAGTGTCGCAAGTGTGTGTACTTGCCAATGGGTTATTAGACCACCTTATGGGATCGGCCCTGATTAATATATAATATAATGTGGGTGTATCAAAGTAGACAAGTTGGCCCCAGTAGGTCACTGGGCAAAAAGGTGAGTATAAATAGAGATAGGAGATCTCTATTTTACTCACTCAGAAAAGTAACTATCTCTCTCTCTGAAAAGTGGCGCACTAGTGAGGAGGAGGAGGATCATCTGCTAGGAGACTATCTCAGTGTTATTTGGTTGTATTTTGGTTGAGCCATTGCTCTCTCTATCTCTGAGGAAGTTTGTGGGGTTTTTCACCTTAGGGTTTTCCCCACGGAAACTCTGTGTCTCTTGTCTATATGCTTTTGATTCTTGTGATGCTTGTGATGCTTGTCATATTATGATTGTCATGCATTGATATACTGTAGATGTTATTCTCTCAGCAAAGATCCTATAGTATTGTGATTTAATACTAAAAATTTAACATGGTATCAGAGCTTAACTGAGAAGAAGACATTTTGCAGTGACGGAAGCTTGTATTCCTTGTTTATTGGGTTTCTCTCCATAGATTTTTGAAATTCAGTATAGTAGATTGGATCTACTCACAAAGGCGCATCTATCTGTCCAATCAGAATTCAGTTCCGAGCATTTTCAGATTTGGCCCTAAAAATTAGGGTTTCCACAAAAATAGGAATTTCTGGAAACTGAAGGTACAGCTGGAAGCTCCTTGAAAAAATCGAAGGTTTGAGCTTTGGATCGAGATTTTTGGCTGGGTAGATCTCCGGGAAACTCAAACCCTAATTTAGGGCTCTCCCTAGTGAACCCGGAGGACAAAAAGGCAATTTTGAAGGGCAAGACCTTGCTGATCTCAAATTCTGAATGTACTAGGCTGATCAGCTCTCCAAGGCGCATCTTTCTATCCTTTCGGAATTTTGAAATTCACATTTTGAATTTTTAGGGTTTCTCTGACAAACCCTAATCCAGGACCAGATCCAGTTTTCAGCACTTCAAGTGGTAAGTCCTAAATCTTTTCTATTTCCATTTGAAGTAATCTTAAAGATGTCTCTCCACACTAAGCTTGAGGATAAGCTTGAAGGGGTTGATAACTTCCGAGCCTGGAAGTATAGGATTGGGTTAATCCTGGAAGAGAATGAGTTGGACTCATATGTGAAAGAAGACATCCCTATCCCAGAGGATGAAGAAGCCAAGGCATTGCACAAGAAGAACTTGGTCAAGGCAAAGAGAATCATTGCTGATTCTATCAAAGACCATCTCATTCCTCATGTGTCTTCTCTTAAGACACCCAAAGAGATGTTTGAATCTTTGACCAAGCTATTTGAAGGAAAGAACATAAATCGGAAGATGACCCTACGGAACCAATTGAAAGCAGTGAAGTTTCAGAATGGAGAAACCATTCAATCTTACTTTTCAAGGGTCTCCCAGATCAAGGAACAATTAGAAGCAGTAGATGAAATGGTGGAGAATGGTGAAGTGGTGATGACCACCCTAAATGGCCTACCCAGGTCATGGGACTCCTTTATTCAAGGAATTTGTGCAAGGAAGAAGTTGATCTCATTCAGTAGACTTCAGGAAGAATGCTCTCAAGAAGAAGCTAGACTTATAGCTCGTGAAGAAAAGATGGGAGGTGAAGATCAAGCTCTTGCAACTCACACCAAAAGAAGCAAAGCCAAGAAGGATCACTCTCGCCACAATAGATCCTATAAAAAGAACAAGAAAGACCTAAGATGCTTCACATGCAATGAGAAGGGTTACTTTGCTTCAGATTGTCCCAAGAACAAAAGGGATAATAACAACAACTCCAGTAAGAAGAAGAAGGGAAGCAAAAGAAGGTTTCATGCTCATGCTGCCGAAGAAGATGAACCTCCAAAGAAGAAGGCTAGGGCAGAAAGTGATAGTGATGATGACTCATCAAGTGAAGAAGAGTATGTTCTGATCTCTGCTCTCACAGGTACTATTTCTCATGGTTGTAATGATTGGTTGATTGATAGTGGGGCCTCCAAACACATGACTGGGTTCAAGGAATCTTTTGTGAACCTTTCTGAACATGAATCACCCCATAAGGTGAAACTTGGGGATGATTATCAATATCCAATCAAAGGAAGTGGTGAAGCCTCCTACAACCTAGATTCTGGAAAATCATTGAAGATGAAAGAAGTACTATATGTACCTGGACTCAAGAAGAACTTACTCTCCATCTCTGCATTGGATGCAAAAGGTATGAGGGTTGCATTTGTGGATGGCCAAGTCCTAATGTGGCCAAAGGGAAAGAACATAGATGATGCAGTAGTGATTGGAGAGCAAGAGGGAGGCTTGTATAAATTGAAGGGACAACCTGAACATGCCATGGTACATGAATCCATGGAGCCAAGTGAACTTTGGCATAGAAGACTTGCTCATATGCACTATAGGGCACTTCCAATTGCAAGCAAGGCAGTAGAGGGTCTTCCTGAAATCAAACATGAAGGTGTTTGCAAAGGATGTGGAAAAGGAAAGAACACTAAGAAGGCTTTCCCAAGCAATGAAAGCAAGGCAAAAGACATTCTGGAAATCATCCACTCAGATGTATGTGGCCCAATGTCATCCAGTTCCCTAAGTGGGTATGTTTACTATGTATCATTTATTGATGACTTCTCCAGGAATACTTGGGTATACTTCTTGAAAGGCAAAGATGAGGTGCTTGACAAATTCAAGGAATTCAAAAACTTGATGGAGAATCAAACTGACAAGAAGATCAAAACATTCAGATCCGACAATGGTGGAGAATTCACCTCAAATGACTTCAAGAAACTTTGCAGTGATTCAGGGATTAAGAGGGAGTTGACTGCTCCTTATAATCCTCAACAGAATGGAGTTGCAGAAAGGAAGAATAGAACTATCATGGAAGCAGCAAGGGCAATGTTGCATGATCAAGATCTTCCTATGCATCTATGGGCAGAAGCAGCCAGAACAGCTGTATACGTGCATAACAGAACACCCCACAAGATATTGGAAAACAAGACACCAGAAGAGGTCTTTTCTGGTAAGAGACCTGAAGTCAGCCATCTCAGAATATTTGGTTGTCCAGTATATACTCATGTCCCAAAAGAGAAGAGGACTAAACTAGATCCTTCAGGAAAGAAGGGCATCTTTGTGGGTTATAGTGAAAGCTCGAAGGCTTACAGAATATACTTTCCAGGATTCAAGAAGATTGATGTCAGCAGGGATGTAACATTTGATGAAAACTCAGCATTCATCAAATCAAGGAAGGCACCTACTGAAGTTTATGAAGAGCCTAAGGAAACAAGATTTCAGGACACTACCATGACTGAAGCAGTTCCAGAAGTTGTTCGTGAGTTTGAAGATCCAAAAGAACCTGTAGATCCACCCCGTGAGGATAACTCTCACAAGAGGAAACCTGTATGGGCTAGAGAGCTCATTCATGATGCAGAAAGATTTGGCATTCCAGAAGAAGAACACAGAGCAAAGAAGAGAACCAGATCACACACCAGTTATGTTTCCTTACTCTGTGACATTATGAACAAAGAGCCTTCCAGTTATGAAGAGGCAGCATAAAAGAAAGAATGGAAGGATGCTATGGTTGAGGAATACCAATCAATAATGAAGAATGATGTTTGGGACGTTGTCCCAAGACCTAAAGAGAAGTCTGTTGTGACTTCCAAGTGGATCTACAAAATCAAGCATGCTGCAGATGGCAGTGTGGAAAAATACAAAGCAAGATTCGTAGCTCGTGGTTTCTCTCAAAAAGAAGGAATAGATTATGAAGAAACCTTTGCACCTGTAGCCAGGTATACTTCCATCAGAACAGTGCTTGCCCTGGCTGCAGCAATGAAATGGAAAATACACCAGATGGATGTCAAGACTGCTTTCCTGAATGGTGTAGTAGAAGAGGAAGTATATGTGGAACAGCCACTCAGTTTTGAAATACATGACAGGGAATCATATGTATGCAGACTGAAGAAAGCCTTATATGGCTTGAAGCAAGCTCCCAGAACCTGGTATGGTAGGATGGACAGTTTCCTATCTAGTTTGGGCTTTACCAAGAGTAAAGCGGATTCCAACCTTTACTACAAGGTTGAGGAAGGGAATCCTATGATTCTACTACTGTATGTGGATGACCTATTTGTGACAGGAGATGACATACTGATTATAGATACTAAAAGGAAGCTTGCAGCTGAATTCGACATGAAAGATTTGGGAATGATGCACTATTTCCTAGGTATGGAGGTGTGGCAGAGTGCAGGTGGGATCTTCCTTGGTCAAGGGAAGTACACAGTAGATATCCTGAAGAGATTTGGGATGATGGATTGCAAGGCCATGGCCACACCTATGGCATCGAATCTGAAGCTTCTATGTGATGCTTCATCTGAGCCGGTTGATATCACTATGTATCGTCAGATGATTGGGTCCTTGATGTACCTGACGAAAACGAGACCATACATTTGCTTTGCTGTGAACACATTGAACCAGTTCCTGACGGATCCGAGGAGTGTTCACCTGGTTGCTGTAAAGCATGTTCTGAGGTACCTGAAGGGTACAATGGATTATGGGCTCAAGTATGAAGCAAATCAAAAGTTTAACCTACAGGGTTATGTTGATTCAAATTGGGCTGGCAGTGCTGCAGATAGGAAGAGCACATCTGGGTGCTGCTTCAGTATGGGATCAGGTGTGATCTCTTGGTTTAGCAGGAAGCAGTTCTGCGTAGCACTGAGTACAGCTGAGGCAGAATATGTTGCAGCCTGCTCAGCTAGTTGCGAGGCAGTATGGCTACGGAAGCTACTGTCTGAGTTATTTGATCTCCCGTTGGAGGCTACTGGTATCTTCTGTGATAACCAGAGTTGTGTGAAGCTGTCCGAGAACCCAGTGTTTCATGACAGTTCGAAACACATAGAGATCAAATATCACTATATTAGGGATATGGTGCAGAGAGGAGCTGTGAAGCTCCTGTATGTTGCGACAGACAAGCAGATTGCAGATGTGCTGACGAAGCCACTAGCCAGAGTGAAGTTCGAGTACTTCAGAGAGAGGCTTGGCGTTCTTCAGATCGAGGACACTTCGAGGAAGAAGTGATGGACACATTTGCTGAAGCCATTCCAAGCATGTTGGAAGGAGGATCCTTCACATGGCTGTGGATGTAAGCACTAGATGATGAGCATCAGGATGATGTTCTGGTTTCTGCTTGATATGATCAGTTGGATCATTTTTATGTATGTATGTACGCATCATGTTGGATGCTGGATATGATTAGTTGGATCATTTTTATGTATGTATGTACGCATCATGTTGGATGCTGGATATGATCAGTTGGATCATTTATGTATGTATGCATCATGTTGGATGCTGGATATGATCAGTTGGATCATGTGTACGTATTTTGTATATGCATCATGTTGGATGCTTGGACCATGTATCTGTATTTGTATCAGGTGGATACATTGTATGATCAGGTGGATCATGTATGGTTATATGTATCATGTATTTGTATTTGTATCAGGTGGATACATTGATGATCAGGAGGATCATGTATGATGATATGTATCAGGTAGATACTTGGTATGCATCAAGTAGATGCATTGATGATCAGGAGGATCATGTATGATGATATGTATCATGTATTTGTATCAGGTGGATACATTGATGATCAGGAGGATCATGTATGATGATATGTATCAGGTAGATACTTGGTATGCATCAGGTAGATGCATTGATGATCAGGAGGATCATGTATGATGATATGTATCATGTATTTGTATCAGGTGGATACATTGATGATCAGGAGGATCATGTATGATGATATGTATCAGGTAGATACTTGGTATGCATCAGGTAGATGCATTGATGATCAGGAGGATCATGTATGATGATATGTATCATGTATTTGTATCAGGTGGATACATTGATGATCAGGAGGATCATGTATGATGATATGTATCAGGTAGATACTTGGTATGCATCAGGTAGATGCATTGATGATCAGGTGGATCATGCAGCAGGATGTTGCAGTGATGATCAGGATGATCATAGATGACGAGCTTCAGGATGTTGCTCCAGATGACATGCAGCAGGATGTTGCAGTGATGATCAGGATGATCATAGATGACGAGCTTCAGGATGTTGCTCCAGATGACATGCAGCAGGACGTTGCAGTGATGATGATCAAGATGATCATGGATACATCAGGATGATGTATGGTGAGTATCAGGTTGATACTCTGTGGCCGTGGATCAGGTTGTGCAGATGAGCATGTAATCCGGTGCCCTGGGAGATTTGCAGATGGTCTTTCGAGGTTTTGCCTATGGCATGTAATTCGGTGCCCTGGGACATCTGGCAAATGCTCTTTCGAGGTTTTGCTCTGGGAGGACATGTAATTGGGTGCCTTGGGAGATCTGCAGATAGTCTTTCGAGGTTTTGCCTATGGCATGTAATTCGGTTCCCTGGGATATCTGGCAGATGCTCTTTCGAGGTTTTGTCCTATGGCATGTAATTCGTTTCCCTGGGAGATCCGATAGGTTGGGATGTGTGCCCGTAATCGGTCCTGGGATGCTCTTGCGAGGTTTTTCCATGACCACATGTAATTCGTTGCCCTGGGAGATCCTATAGGTAGAGCTGTGTGCTCGTAACAGCCTGGGATGCTCTTGCGAGGTTTTGTGGTGAGGTCACATGTAATTCGGTGCCCTGGGAGATCCTGTAGGTAGAGCTGTGTGATCATAACAGCCTGGGATGCTCTTTCGAGGTTTTGTGACGCACGTAATAAGTCCTGAGGATTCCACAGTATGGCCAGTGATGATGAAGACCTGCAGGTGGTGGGCCTACATCCAGTATGAAAAAGGACTGGCTCTGTAGAACTTCCTATGACGAGTAGAGTCAGAGATTGGTTGAGATAGTAGCAGCAGTGACGATGATGATTACGATGCATCAATGATGATGATCCAGAGAAGAAGACTTGTCTAGCAGATCTGTGTTGAGAAATACCTTCCTAGTTAAGAGGGAGTGTTGATGTATATGTAACTTCGGAATGTATTTCATCTGTATATTATATATATATTTATTGTACCCTTATAAGAGATATGTTATTCCTCTATAAGGAAGTGTCGTCATGTGGATTGACAAGTGTCGCAAGTGTGTGTACTTGCCAATGGGTTATTAGACCACCTTATGGGGTCGGCCCTGATTAATATATAATATAATGTGGGTGTATCAAAGTAGACAAGTTGGCCCCAGTAGGTCACTGGGCAAAAAGGTGAGTATAAATAGAGATAGGAGATCTCTATTTTACTCACTCGGAAAAGTAACTATCTCTCTCTCTGAAAAGTGGCGCACTAGTGAGGAGGAGGAGGATCATCTGCTAGGAGACTATCTCAGTGTTATTTGGTTGTATTTTGGTTGAGCCATTGCTCTCTCTATCTCTGAGGAAGTTTGTGGGGTTTTTCACCTTAGGGTTTTCCCCACGGAAACTCTGTGTCTCTTGTCTCTATGCTTTTGATTCTTGTGATGCTTGTGATGCTTGTGATGCTTGTCATATTATGATTGTCATGCATTGATATACTGTAGATGTTATTCTCTCAGCAAAGATCCTATAGTATTGTGATTTAATACTAAAAATTTAACAGGAACCTTATGCAAGGATTATTAACCAAGGTCTAGATGGGAATTATGTTCCAACACCCCCCCTTAATCCAAAATGGTAGTGAGCAACAAAAATAGGGCCCAAGCAACAAAGGCTTATGGTCACCCTTTACAACAATTTTATTTGTCCATGTAAAACGAGGAAGGAGGCAAAACCACATGGGGAAAATCCTTCCTCAAGAATGGACATGGCACATAGATGAACAAAATGTCTTCAATAGGTATTGTTCTCCACTTGAATGAGATGAATGAACAAATTCTTGGTGAAAGACTTGGTGAAGATGTTGTGGATGACATGATCATGCACCAATGCATCAATGTTGTGTAGACAAAAAACATATTGAGATGCACCTTTAAACTCATCACTTGATGATGAAGGAGAATCATAAGAATGATTCTTTCTGCATACATATTCTAATCTAAATACATAATCAATAATGGAAAAGATATCTCTACAAACTCTTTCCCAAGAGCATCAAAAGACTCAACAAAATCAACTTTTTGAGCAGCTGCCATATGGCGAACCAAACCATGTTTCTTCCTTCCAACTGATGTATAACCTTCCTAACTATGCAATAGAGCTCACGAGGCTCTGAAATATCAGAATAGGAGTCATATGGAGCAGCAAAAAACAAAGGTATAGTGTCTACATGAGAGAATGGCTCCACAACAGGAAACGAGTGTGCAACTGGATCACACTGACAATTGAGCGAACTTGAAGGGTATGAAGATTTGAGATTTGAACCATAGGTGGTGAGATCAGGTCTAGACATGTGGAACACAAGTCCCATGATGGAAAATGACATGGATTTCCAACCAAGGAATGATATACAAGACATAAAAACAACATAGACAAGTGACACGGTATTGGAAATAGTGAAATTGTGAGATTTTCCAACTGTAAAACTTGGGGGTTGTACGGTATTTTGGGAATCCAATGTCTGGGAAAATGGTTTGAAGGATTTCATAAAATTCATATCATCCTACATATCACTTTCCAAATCAGAATAGGAAGGATCCGAATGGAGTTGGAAAGAGCTTTCAGAAGACAAGTAAAAAACTAGTGAAAAATGACTAGTATTGGGAGGAGACTTTGGTGAACTAGATGGAGATTCTTCCAAGGAAGCGATATAGGTTTCAAGTTCTGATATATCAGAATGTGAATAAAAAACAGAGACATCAGAAATAGATTTAACTCTATCACCCAAAGCATACAAATTATTACCTTAGCAGGTAGCATGGATACAATGTTCTTGTTCCAAAGGGAGCTTGGCTTCTTCTTTTCTTGCAAAATTTGGAACATCAATGTTATGCTCTTCAAGTAGCTTGGTCACGATGTCCATCTTCTTTTTGAAACAATATTTTTCATAATGAAAACCTTTTCAATAAACAAACTTGGGATTCTCTTTCTTTCTCTTCATCTTCTTGGCTTTTGAATCCTCATCACTTGAACTTGAGTTCTCTTCATCTGAATGGTTCTTCTCCTTCATCTTTTTCTTTCCTTTGGCTTTAGCATTGTTGGAACTCTTAGTTCCATGAGCAGCAAGCACATGGTCTTTGGAAGAACTCAAAGATCCCATTTGCACTAGATTATCTTTATCTTGGGTGAGCAAATCTATGAATGCATCCAAGGAAGGAATACTCCAATTTCGAACAACAAGCTTTGTAGCATGGAATGTAGACACAAATACTGAGTATTCAGGACCTAGTTTATATAGAATGGAAAGTATTAGATGCTCTTCTTTCTTCTCAATGCCACATTGTTTGAGCTCAAGTACTAGGTTCTTGAGCTTTGATATAAACTCTTCCATGGTTTTGAAATTGGTTGGACTCAATTAGATCAACTCATTCTCCAATAGATGACCTCTCATTTCATCTTGCTTTTCAAATAATGACTCAATCTTGAGCTAAACTTCATTTGGGGTAGAAACATTTTTAAGGTGGAATAGGAGATCTCGGGAGATAGAGATACAAAGCAAACCATAAGCTTCATCAATCCTATTGAACCAATTAGCTTTTTTAGCAGCAACATTTGGCTCAGGTTCAAGCCCCATTGTGACTCTATAAAGACCCTTACTTCGAAGTTGGATGATCATGTGGGAATTCCATTCGAAGTAATTGAAGGGTGTGAGAATCATGGCTTGATTTTGATTGAAACTTTGTTGATGCACTCTTGGTGATGACAATGACTTGCAAAAAACACTCAAGAAAGAATATGGAAATTGCTTTGAATTAGACAAGCTCTGATACCATGTGAAATTTTGGAATGCACACCAATCACAACTCTAGGCTCCGATACACATGACAGAACAAACTTAGATATAGATCTAGATTCAATAACAACTTCACCTAGAATATTTCAAGAGATAACAAAAATATGAGAAGAATAATATTGAGACAAAACTAGAGAAATTCACTTTAGAGATTTATATCCATTATGAATTGTTAAGAAAAAGCTAGTACAATATATAGATGCTCTTAGGAGGAAAAATCGATAGACTTATTGGCAAGTTGAGTAGCTCACATTAATGCTAGGATTAGTGGATTAATTCCCCAAATCTATGACATTGTGCCAAGTGTGACTCTTGTATTGGGCCATAATGAGGTCCAATGAACCTATGATGACCATGAGGAAGTTAGGCAAGTAAATAAATGTGGATGGAATTATTATGAGGGTGAATTAGGTGGTTTAGGGATTTGGTAGTGGCCATTAATAAACAATTTGACCAAATCCAATGCATTAGTGCCCTTGGTACAACCTTATCCCATAAAACAGGGAACATGGGTGCCTCACTCATTAAATGTATTAAGTAGGGTGCCTTTGACTCCCCAAAATAAGGAAATGGGGCACACTTGTGGACAAAATTGGCTATTATGGAAAACCACTAGTCTAATATGTGGACAAACCCCCTAGACTAGGCACTATGAAGACAAAACATGGAACAACTTACATTAAACACTTGGAACCTTATGCAAGGATTATTAACCAAGGTCTAGATGGGAATTATGTTCCAACACAACCTCACACCATTCATGTGAAAGGGTTTAATAATGTTTTAAAAATTTTTAGGATATGGTTGGAATATATTATGGATACGTTGATTTGTTTGTTGGGTGGTTCGCATATAGTTACAACATAATCCAATAATATATTATGTGCTGGGTGGGAGACCCAGAGTCAATCTTGCGGGCTCCTACCCCCTCCTTTTTATTAAATCTGCCACCCTCAAACTTAAGTGTTAAATCTGCCATTTCTCATAACACGGAACTCAGGCGGCATAATGTTAAGTCATTGGAGCTTGGGGTTGGAGGTCATAGGATCGACACCTATAAAATTGACGATAATTTTTTAAACGTTGAATTCATTTGACCATTCGAGCGCCGCCACCTAGTGACACTAGTCTGGTCCACGAGGCTTGCCAACGGTGCGTATATGTCATGCTTCAGAATGTAATTGTACCATTCAATTTCCATCTCATCAATGCCAAGTCACCTCACCCTGCCACATGGCGCCATGTGTGGTTTCCATGTCAGTTCCGTGTTGGTTGTGGAGCCAAATCTTCTAGTCTCATATATGATATTGTATCAGCTGTGTTTGTACCCTAGTTTTACATGATATGTAGGTGGACTGTACAGTCACCCCAGTGGGGGGGGTGTGGGGGGGCATCGCCCCCCCACGGGGTTCCAGGGGGGACCATCCCCCCTGGATGGGGGGCTAGGGGCAGTGCACCCAAGAAATGGGGGTTCGGGGGCAACGCCCCCGCCGAAAATTTTGGGGTTGTTTTCGCCAGCTGTTTTGCGGGCCCATGGTTTTGGATATCCCGTGGTATTTTCCCATTTTATTTCTCTTATAAAATAAAGACATTGTAATACGGCTAGGGTTGAGGATGATGTATTAGGTTTTATGCATCGTAAAGATCTCTGAGATCAAGAGAGAGACTGTGAAACAGAGAAGAGGAAGTGCAGCGGTTGTGCTGGAGGTTGTATCCCTTCACCTTGATGGACGGTAATAATAATAAGGACTGGCAAATTCAGTGTGGACGTAGCCCAAGTTGGGTGAACCACGATATATCTGTGTCTCTCTTGTAATGTGTATGTGTGATTATATTTGCATTTCTGTTTATTGTTATTGCTCTGCGATCCTATTTTTCTAACAATTGGTATCAGAGCCAAAGGTCTATTTGGCAGTTAAACCCACAGGAAGTTAGGGTTTCTGGTTCGAGTGGGAGCAATGGTAGAAGAAGGAAAGTTTAAGGTCGAGAAGTTTAACAACCAAAACTTCGGGTTATGGAAGATGCAAATGGAGGACTATCTGTACCAGAAGGATCTATTCCTACCGTTGGGAGGAAAAGCAAAGCAGCCGACGACTATGAAGGACGAAGAATGGGAGGTTCTTGACAAAAAGGCTCTGGGAACAATACGGTTGAGCCTGGCTTCGTCAGTGGCTTTCAATATCTCAAAAGAAACGACAACAGAGGGTTTGATGAACGCATTGGGTAAGCTGTATGAAAAACCCTCGGCCTCCAACAAGGTATTTCTAATGAAGCGTTTATTTAATATGAAGATGTCTGAAGGTGGATCTGTTACTGATCATTTAAATGAGTTTAATACGGTTACAAATCAGCTAAGTTCTGTAAGTGTGAACTTTGATGATGAGGTTAGGGCTCTTCTAATCTTGTGTTCATTGCCAGAAAGCTGGAATAGCTTGGTCATGGCTGTAAGTAACTTTGTCTCTGGTTCAAACACCTTGAAATTTGATGATGTTATTGGTGTTATTCTTAGCGAAGAAATGCGAAGAAAAAGCATAGGTGAGACATCAGGTAATGTGTTGACCATGGAGAGCAGGGGAAGACAAAAGGAGAGAGGAAAGAGCCAAGGTAATCGTGGAAAGTCTAAAACGGGCAGATCCAAGTCTAGACTGGGAAAGATAGAGTGCTAGAACTGTGGAAAGAAAGGACATCTGAAGAAAGACCGCAAATCTCTAAAGAAGAAAGGAGATGCACAGAAGGAAACTACCCAGGAAGAAAATGTAGCAAGTGATGTGTTACAAGATGCTTTGATTATTTCATTAGATAATACTAGTGACTATTGGGTAGTAGATTCAGGAGCTTCATGTCATGCTACACTCCATAGGAAATACTTTCATGAGTATGTTCCTGACGACTTTGGACATGTTTTATTGGGTGATGATGAGCCATGTAAAATTGTTGGAATGGGTAAGGTATGGATAAAAGTTAAGAATGGAACTGATTGGTTGTTGAAAGAAGTTAGGCATGTTCCTGCTATGAAAAGAAATCTGATCTCAACAGGGCAGTTGGGAGATGGCGGCTGTCTATCTACATTCGGAGAAAAGTGGTGGAAGATCACTAAAGGATCAATGGTGATAGAAAAAGGAGACAGAGTAGGTACGTTGTATTTATGTCCTCATAATACTGACCATTCTATCTCTTTAGCTTCCACAGGAACAGATACAACATTGTGGCATCATAGGCTTGGCCACATGAGTGAGAAGGGGATGCAGATTCTCCACTCAAGGAAGTTGCTGCCGGATTTGAAGCAGGTAAGTTTGGAATTCTGTGAAAACTGTGTTTATGGAAAACAGAAGAGAGTCAGATTTCTCAGGGTTGGGAAACAGAAGAAGAATGAAAAATTAGAGCTTGTGCATACAGATGTATGGGGATCGGCTCGGGTACAATCTCTTGGTGGCTCTCATTATTATGTTACATTTATTGATGATGCAACTAGAAAAACTTGGTTTTATTGCATTAGACAGGAATCTGATGTGTTTGCTACTTTTAAGAAGTGGGAAGCTTTGGTTGAGAATGAGACAGGAAAAAGATTGAAGTGTCTCAGATCTGATAATGGAGGTGAGTATTGCGGCAAGGAGTTTGATAGTTACTGTTCATACCATGGGATTCGTAGAGAGAAGACAGTCCCAGGAACACCACAGGAAAATGGTGTGTCAGAAAGGATGAACAGAACGATCATGGAGCGTGCAAGGTGTATGAGACTGCATGCAGGGTTGCCCTTACAGTTTTGGGCGGATGCTGTAAATACTGTTGTTTATTTAATAAAAAGAGTACCTTCAAGTGCTTTGGATGGTGGTATTCTAGAGGAAGCATGGACAGATAAAAAGGTAAACTACTCATTTCTGAGAACGTTTGGTTGTGAAGCATTTGTCCATATTGATAAAGAAAATATAACAAAGCTTGAAGCTAAATCCAAGAAATGTACCTTTATTGGTTATGGGGTTGATGAATTTGGTTATCGTTTATGGGATTATGAAAATAACAAAATCATTAGGAGTAGAGATGTGATATTCAATGCAAAGGTCATGCATAAAGATCAGTTGCAGGGAAAGAAACAGGAAAAGGAAAACACAGAGTACATAGTGCTTGATAAAATTAAAGAAAATGAAGTTCCGAAGGTGCCAGAAAATCAAGAGCATCAGCAAGTACCTGAAACTCCTGCAACTGTAAGAAGATCTACCAGGTTAAGTAAACTCCCTGAATGATACTCTCCTTCAATGTATTATTTATTGATGACTGATTCTGGTGAACCAGAATGTTATGAAGAAGCAATGCAGGTGGAAACTAGAAAGAAGTGGGAGCAAGGCATGAATGAGGAGATGGACTCATTGGTAGGAAACTAGACTTGGGATTTGGTTCAGTTTCCTGCTGGTAAAAGAGCATTGCAAAACAAATGGATTTACAGGTTGAAGGAAGAAGAAGGAGGTAAGAAGCGGTACAAGGCCATACTTGTTGTAAATGGGTTTGCACAGAAGAAAGGTATAGATTTTGATGAAATATTTTCTCATGTTATTAAGATGACTTCAATTAGGACTATCTTAAGTCTAGTGGCGATAGAAGATTTGCATCTTGAACAGTTAGATGTAAAAACAGCTTTCCTCAATAGGGATTTGGAGGAATAAATATATATGCAGCAGCCACAAGGGTATGAGGTCAAAGGTAAGGAGGATCTGGTATGTAGGTTGAAAAAGAGCTTGTATGGCTTGAAGCAAGCTCTAAGGAAGTGGTATCTAAAGTTTGACAGGTTTATGACAGAACAAGGTTATAGTAGATGTCATTCTGACCACTGTGTTTATTTCAAGAAGCTAGACAATGGAAGATATATTATCTTGTTATTGTATGTGGATGACATGCTTGTTGAAGGGTCTGACATGCAGGATATAAATGTACTCAAAAGAAAGCTAGCTAATTCATTTGCGATGAAGGATTTGGGTGCTGCAAAGCAAATCCTTGGTATGAGAATAACGAGAGACAGGAAAAATCGTAAATTGACATTGTCTCAAAGTGAGTACATACAAAAGGTGTTGGAGAGGTTCAGAATGCAGAATGCAAAACCTGTAAGTACACCTTTGGCTAGCCATTTCAGTCTAAGTAAGGAAATGTGTCCCAAGACACAAGAAGAGACAGATTACATGTCCAAGATTCCCTATCAATCAGCAGTTGGCAGCTTGATGTATGCCATGGTGTGCACATGACCAGATATTGCACATGCAGTGGGAGTTGTGAGCAGATATATGAACAATCCAGGTAAAGAACATTGGAAGGCAGTACAGTGGATTCTCAGGTATTTGAGAGGTACTACCATTGAGGCATTATGTTTTGGAGGTTCAGACACTGTTCTACAGGGATATGTTGATGCAGATATGGCAGGTGACAAGGATAGCAGGAGGAGCACCACAGGGTATGTGTTTACTGTAGGTGGAATAACAGTAAGCTGGATTTCAAAACTACAGAAGGTTGCTGCACTTTCAACAATAGAAGCAGAGTATGTTGCCATTACAGAGGCTAGTAAAGATATGATTTGGTTGCAGAGGTTTATGGAGGAAGTGGGTAAGAAGCAGAAGGATAGCAGATTGTATAGTGACAGCCAGAGTGCCATTCATTTTGCAAAGAACTCATCATTCCATTCCAGGACTAAACATATACAGCTCAAGTACCATTTCATACGCTATGTTCTGGAAGATGAATTGTTGAAGCTGGAAAAGATACATACTAGCCAGAATCCTGCAGACATGTTCACAAAGGTAGTGACCAAAGAGAAACTGAGTTCATGCTTGGTTTCAGTTGGCCTTCTAGCATGAAGGTGAAGAGGAGAAATTTTCCAAGTCCAAGTCCAGCAAGTGCAGCAGCGGTGGAGTTGCTGTGATCAGTCTCCAAGTGGGAGATTGTTGGTTGTGGAGCCAAATCTTCTAGTCTCATATATGATATTGTATCAGCCATGTTTGTATCCCAGTTTTATATGATATGTAGGTGGAATGTACAGTCACCCCAGTGGGGACCATCCCCCCTGGCTGGGGGGTCGAGGGGCAGCGCCCTCGACGAAAATTTTGGGGCTGTTTTCGCCAGCTATTTTGCAGGCCCATGGTTTTGGGTATTCCGTGGTATTTTCCCATTGTATTTTCCTCATAAAATAAAGACATTGTAATACGGCTAGGGATGAGGATGATGTATTAGGTTTTATGCATTTTAAAGATCTTTGAGATCAAGAGAGAGACTATGAAACAGAGAAGAGGAAGTGCAGTGGTTGTGCTGCAGGTTGTATCCCTTCACCTAGCTGGACGGTAATAATAATAAGGACTGGAAAATTCAGTGTGGACGTAGCCCAAGTTGGGTGAACCACGATATATCTATGTCTCTCTTGTAATGTGTATGTGTGATTATATTTGCATTTCTGTTTATTGTTATTGCTTTGCGATCTTGTTTTTCTAACATTCCGTACAGGCCATGTGTCACCCTTTCAGTGGTGCCACGTGGCACCCTTTTTTCCATTCTGCACAATGTCAGTATTGTTTTGTCGAAACTTCATAACAATGTATCTTCTTCATCCGAATTCGGTTTTATGTGATTCAAGCAGTGTTGCAATCATCTCAATGAGCCCTTTGACATGGTACCATTTTCACTGAGATTTGAGGACTATGAATTTTTGGCCATTTGAGATCCTCTTAGATTAATGTTACACCACCAACATATTCTTGGCTTAGCATTCTTGGAGTTCCTGTACCCCCTCTTATGTCTATGCATCCTAAGCCTCATAATAATGATGGATGGAATCAGATAGTTCCCAATCATCCATTATATATCCATGGATTTCCTACCTTGTCTTTTCCATTGCCTCCTCCTCCACCACTTCAACAACATGCTCAAAAAATAGCTTCGCTCAACCCTTCCAGTCTATTAATGAACCTAAGGTATCGCCCAATCTATCACTTAATACTAAAGGAAAGAGGCCTGCACACTGTTCCAAATCTAGTTCTTCATAGGATTTCTCTTATTTAATCACCTCTCATCCTATTATTCCTAAAGCTAAAATCCATATCCCATATGATGTACAGTTAACTAACCAGAGGGTAGAATCATTTGTGCAAAGAGGAGAATCAGGCAAAAAGGGAGCTTCACAGGGAAGTCAACAAAGGCCTACTGCTTCTCATAAGCTTATGGTTTATGTTGTATTTATTTTAGTGTGTTATGATCTATGGACATATTCAGACTATGCTCGAGAGAGGGTTATTTTTGGACATGATATATTTCATTTTTGTTTGATTTCAAAACATGATGATTATGATGGAGTATTTTATTACATCTCATGTTTATAATGATGTTTGACTTGGCATATATGATATTATTTCAAAAGATGAAGTGAATATTTGGAAAGTAATGAAAGTCAAAGGGGTCTCACCTACTATTATTTATTATATTCCTTTTATCATATTTTATTTAAATATTCCCCTTTTATATTAAACATAACTAAATCCTTAATTAAAAATTAGTTTCAACTTCCTCTAACTTATTTTCAAAGGATAAAAAGGGAATCACAAGGAGATTGAAGTAGGAGGGAAGTGAGGAGAAAAAATTGATAAAAGGTTTGCTCTTATATCAAGTGGGATTTCATCTTCTATTCATTTCATTTATGAGTCTTCTTAGAGTTGAGGTTTTCTTGTTGAAAGTAGTAATAGTACCAAAGGTGAAAATAAAGGATTAAAGTTACATCATATCTATTTATGCCTTAAAGGTGGTTCATTTGTTTTGGAATTCTGTTTGATTCTATTAGTTTCTCAATTAATTTTTCAGTATTAATAAGAATTACTTTTACAGAGTTAAGATTGTGGCATGCTTAATGCATGATTGGTCCAACAAGGTCTTCTTTGATTCATTCTTTTTGAAAACCAAAAATATTTGTGTGATGCTTCATACCACCCATTAGTACCAAAATTTGCATATGAGGACAAACAGTGTATAAAATTGCAAATGAAGAAGAACACTCTTTCCGTGTAGCCTCGTGCATAATCCAAAAATGATAAACCAGTGAGTACCATAGTACAAAGTGAAATTTTTGCGATATAAGAGTTGGGTGATCCTTAGAGAAGCAAAAACAAAGTAAGATATATGGTGGAAATCAATACTGGGATCAGAAGATGTGTGATAGGTAATCCACAAGCCCGAAGCCTGAAAGTGAAACCGCTCATCCACGTGGTAGTCTAAGGTTTATTCAAGGCTGGAAAAGCAGTTTTCCAATACCACTTTCGTTGGATCCTGAAACCTCCCGATGAGCACATAAATAATGAGACATACTCGTGCGACAAAAGGTTTTCAATTACAAAGCAAAATATTGGCCCATCACACACCATGAAGATGCTTGTGATTCACGAGACCTTGAGATTCATCTAGTTTCTTATCAATGTTTCACAGGCCTTCAGGCCCCTTAACGTGCTCGAAAGATAATATTTTCTCAGGATCCTGAATCTGAAACCACCTAGACACGTGTATTCATGTTGGGGATTCAGGGTCCCAAAAGTGGTCTTAATATACCATCTCAGTGCGACCTTGAAACCGCTTATATCAATTATTGGTGGTAAAATCAAAGCCTGTCACCTCCTGACATATGAGTGAGACAAGTGGGCCAACGACCTGGTAATCCTTCAATGCGATGTTGATATTGATAAGATGATGATGGATATCGATAAGATGATGATGGATATCTATGGCCAGGAATATTTCAAACTCCCACAACCGCTTGACCTTTAAACCCTGGATGTGAGCCTGAATCCAAACCGCTCATTCCATGTGTCATCTCCACAGTTCTTTAGGCTCCCAAAAGCTGTTTACACAAATTATCTTCTTTTGGACCTAAAACCACCCTCCTCTACACTACAGCCAGGGTGGACCCACTGGGTTTTAACCAATTGGTATTACCACAGCCACTCTTCCTATTATGGTCCCCATGCATTAAAATACCCCACGCCTCTTGCTCAAAGGATTGATCATATGGTGCCATGTTTCCAACTCACTTAAATGCTTCTTTTTCAAATTCTCGCTATATATGTGCTTTATTCAAATTTTTTGAAGTATTATCCTTCTTTTTCTATCTCGAGATCTCATGTTGCTCATCGTTGAACCAGTTGAATTTCTTCCCTTCTAAGCTTCCACCACCCTACAAGAGTTCCAAAAGCTTATCACCATGGAATCTATCATAGACACTGAGGCATTTCCTTCCACAAGCTCTCAAGTTAGTAGAGAAGAGCATCTGGGGGATGAACACTTTAATATCCATGACCCCATGCTTTTACTTCCCAATTTACATCAGCTATCCCAAGAGGATGAAGACTAGGAAAAATCAAGAACCGACTTATTGAATCTCTAGGGCTTGAGATAGGTGAGTGTAATGTCCCCATTCAAATAAGTGCATAGTAAGACAATCCCATCAATCCTACTAGTTTCCTAGGTTGGATGGGCACATGTGGGATGGTAATAAGGAAGCTAATAAATGATATTTAGACATTAGAAGGGTTCAAGCATTTAATAAATATGGTGAATAAATAAATTCAAGATAAATTCTAAGTGGCAAGTGGTTTTGGAGACATATGGAGGTGGTGGGACCCACACTAGCTTGATTTTTCGATGACACATGGCAGCTCTCTCTTGCCAATTCGAATTCATGGGAAGGTGAACACTCTTGGGTGAGTTGGTAAGTCATAACACATGGCATTGAGAATCTTAGGTCGAAATGGGATGGAATAGTAACCTCCATTTGAGAGGAAGAGTCAAATTGGAGACTAGTGGACACTTGGGCTAGATTCCCTAGTTTTATGACAACAATAATGAAGCATCTATGACATTTATGACAAAATTCACACCTGACTTCTTACACCTGACCATTATGACATGTCAGCCCTAAAAATAGGCTCAAGGAAGGCGCTCATGGAGTTGGGGGAAGCTAAAGAGACTCAAATTCGAATTTGGGAGAAGATGGAAGGTTGGAACTAGGAGACAAGTGGCAAATGAGGAATATTTTCTAAATGAAAATTTATTGAATCTATTGAGAGGATTTCGACCCCTTGAAGGCTAATTTTGGTTATAAAATTTAGAAATCAAGTATGAGAATGACTTTTTATGATTTGAGAAAAATTGCATTTGTGAAGAGAGAACTAGTGGATGACTAGTTTCTTGCCTTAGCCAATTTTGAGGGTGAAAGATTCCCATCCAAGTTGGTGTTTGGAGAGGCCACTCAGGTCTTTCATGGTGCTTTAATGGAGTTTTATTTGCAGGTAGCAGCTACGGGAAGTTTCATGGTTTGGTTTAGTGCAGCACTTTCTCTCCACCATTTCCAATTTTGAAGGCATATTCGGGCTCCTTGAGGGATTGCGCTTTGGGTGAGATCTTGCACTCATTGGGAGAGATTCATATGATATTTTTATGATTGTAATAGCTTCATATCCTGTATTCTTAATATTCAGAAACTCTCAGGTCGAAATACCCATTGAATGTATGCAAAATTATTGATTAATGAGCAAACAATGTCCATTTCCCCAATGCTTTGATGTATGACACTATAAGGTTGATTATTTCGAATGGATGGATGATTATATGATATATTTGTGATTCATATACTACCATGGATATATTATACAAGTTTCATGTACTGTACTTGAGCATTTGAAGCATGTTTACTCAGTTTGTTTGTATTGAGAGGTGAAATAGTGCATTTTCCCCAAGGGTCGAATTGGGGGTTTTTGCTGTTGAATGTGAGAGAGTTGGAACAATAGTAAAAATAAATTAATGGTTCATATGAGACCTTAATAACATACTTAACACATTAAATACCTCTTTTCATAAATTCGTGGGAGTTTGGAGGAATTTGGAAGGCCATTTGCAGTGTTACCCGGGGGGATTTGATGCACAAATTACTAGTCAAAATTACATATATTGATCAGAATACAAATCAAGTTTGCAGCAGTATTTGGAGGGCCATAAAACATCCCTGAACCTAATATTCAAGTCTAAATATCATTCATACACTCCTACATAATATTTGGGAGCATTTGGGTTTATTTGGAGGTCAAAACAATAAAACTAGTCAAAGGTCGAAATTGGGGAAAAAGTGGAAAAATTGGCATTTTAATAAAATTTTGAAAAAGGGTCACTACAAGTGGTATCAGAGCATGGTCTTGGAACCTGATGGTATTAACAAGAATCCAAACAAATAAACCACCACCTTTTGAATCAGTGGTTGAAGAAGTTTTGGTTGAAGAAGAGATAGTAGCAAAAAAATAGTTTTTTTCTAAAACAATGGGTAGAGAGGAGGAGGAAAAATTAAGACATAAGGAGGAATTTATTGAAGCCTTAAAACTATGTTTTGAAGGAATTACCATGGTTATGCTAGATATGAATAAATAAATGATGAAAGGTTTTGAATTGTTGGGTAGCCAACTTTCAGGCAAAGGGATGATAGCAGATAATAGTGGTTCACACTCAGGGGAAAAGATGAAAGGGAATGAGCATATTTTCTCAAGTACAGGACCTCATAATAGACCTGATGAATTTCAAAGCACAAAAATGCATACTGCACCTAAATTTCTCACACCCAAAGAAGAGCCCAATCTTGAATTGGATTACAAGAAACTAGTAAATGATTGGAATGATTTGAATGAAGAGTGTAAAAGAGGTGTACCACTTAGTGACTACATTGATGCTATGCAAAATATTAAAAGGAAGGGAGACAATAGGAGTCCATTCAAAAACAAAGAATTGAATAGTGCTATTGGAAAAATGTCACTTTCTACTATTGATGGTTCTTCTCAAAATTCTGCTAACACTTGGGTACAAAAATTGGATGTATATTTTCAGCTAAATCCAATGTTGGAAGAGGATGCATTAAAAATGGCCATTTTGCATTTGGAAGAAGATGCCAATGAATGGTGGTTTCATGGGATGAAAACCTTGGGTCATAATCAGGTTAAAACATATGGAGAATTTGTTGACAGGGTACTAGAAATATTTGAACAAAAAGATCCAGAATTGCCTTTCAAAGAACTAGCTCAATTGAAGCAAACTGGGTCCCCTACCGAATATATGTTGGACTTTCAAAAATTATCAGTCAAGGTGGATGATGTATCTATGGGAAGATTAGTATTTCTGTTCACTGAAGGTTTGGATGAACCCTTAAGAGGTTTGGTCAAATCCCACAAGCCAACTACATTAAAAGATGCAATGAGCTTGACTAGGGATCTCCAAAATGTGCTTTCTAGAACGATATTTCCTCCTAAGCCTAGCTACAAATTTGAAAAGAAACCTTGGAAAAGGGATGGATATGATAAGAAACCTTGGCAAAGAGAGTCATTTGAGAGGAATAAAAAAGAGGTACTAAACAAGTATGAACTTAGAAAAAAGAAATTGTGCTTCACATGCTTCCAACCATGGAAACCGGGGCACAAATGTACCAAAGGAAAGGCTCAATACATAGAAGTATTTTCTGATAATGAGGGGTATGATGGGGGCATGGATGAAGATGGAAATATTTCAGATCAAGAAGAGGCATATGAGACAGCAGTAGAAGAGGAAATACAAGAAGAAAATCAGCCTTCACCGGACAAAGCAAGAATGGCAGTGCTTTCAGCAGTACCTCGCTATCATACTATCCGATGCAAAGGTGTGGTACAAGGACAAAGAACTTCAGTTTTGGTAGATGGAGGAGCCACTCATAAATTCATTGATGCAGAGATGGTAGAGAAAAGAAAGATACCTATTGAACCATTTGATGGCTTCACAGTTGTCATTCCCAGTCACAACACAATGCAATGCAATACATGGGTTCCAAAGCTGCAAGTCACCGTAGGTAACTATACTTTTTTTGATAGTTTTTATGTGGTTGATGTTGCTGATACTAATGTGGTTTTGGGAGTGCAATGGATGTATTCAATAGGAGAGCATACAGTAAATTATCAAATTCCCGAAATGAAATTCCAAAATTCAAAAGGAGTACAAAGAATTGTGAGAGGGCAACACACTTATCCAAATCAAGTAGTAACTTGCAATAGTATGAGATCTATATTGAGGCATGGGGATATAGAATGGGATGCTGAATGTAATATTACATCTCCCAAGCCAACTATAAATATTCTCAAACACTCAAAGGAGATAGAGAGACTTTTGCAAAAATATGAAAAGGTTTTTAGAGACCTTCCACATGGTAGGCCACCGGATAGGGGGGTTGAGCACAATATTATTTTGGAGGAGGGTACTTCACCCATTCATATACCACCTTATAGACATCCTAAAAGTTCAGAGATGAGATTGAAAAAGCTATCCAAGAACTCCTAGAGTTGGGACTCATTAGACCAAGCTCTAGCCCTTATGCTTCTTCAGTAGTGCTAGTGAAGAAAAAAGATGGAACATTGAGAATGTGCATAGATTTTAGAGCCTTGAACAAAAAGACTATCAAGAATATGTATCCTATTCCTAGGATTGATGAGCTCATGGATGAGCTACATGGGGCCAAATACTTCTAAAAAATTGACCTTAGATCAGGGTATCACCAAATTCGAATGAAAGATGAAGATGTGCAAAAGACCGATTTTCGATGTCATTTTGGCCACTTTGAATTTCTTGTCATGCCTTTTGGGTTAACTAATGCTCTAACCACCTTTCAAGCATGTATGAATAGGATATTTTGCAAGCAACTAAGAAGGTTTGTTTTGGTTTTCTTTGATGATATTCTCATTTACAGTAAAACATGGGAAGAGCATTTGCAGCAGTTAGAGATTGTGTTGAAAATCTTGCAAGAAGAGTCCTTATTTGCTAAGTTATCAAAATGTGAGTTTGGGATGAAAGAACTACTGTATCTTGGGCACATTATTGGGCAAGGAGTGAAGGTACACATGGAAAAAATCAGGGCTATCTTGGAATATCCATCACCAAAAAATATTACCAAATTGAGAAGCTTTATTGGCATATGCACCTACTACAGAAAATTTGTGAAAGGGTTCTCCAAGTTGACTTCTCCACTCACTGATTTGACTAAGAAGGATGATTTCAAGTGGGATGAAGAGGCTGAAAAGGCCTTCCAAAAAATGAAAGAGGTAATGAGTAGTTGTCCCATAATTGCACTTCCTGATTTTACTAAACCTTTTGTTGTGGAATGTGATGCTTCAGGTGGAGGAATAGGGGTTGTCCTAAAGCAAGGCCAACACCCCATAGCCTTTGAGAGCATAAAGTTGCATCCTCATGAAAAAATTTACTCCATCTATGATAAAGAAATGCTGGCCATTATGCATGCATTGGCCAAATTCAAACAATACTTGGTGGGCAGCAAATTTGTGGTGAAAACTGACCACAATAGTCTAAGACACTTTCTCACCCAAAAAGATCTAAATGAAAGGCAACAAAAGTGGGTAATCAATATTCAAGCTTATGATTTTGATATTGAATATGTCAAAGGAAAGAATAATATAGTAGCAGATGCTTTGTCAAGAAGGCCTTCTTTTTCTCTCATGGATATTGCCAAGGATTGGAAAAACATGCTACTAGTTGAATATGCCAAAGACAAATTTGCTTGTGATGTGTTGGATGGAATCAAAGGGGATGATAATTATAGGATTTTGAATGGGCTGATATATTATAAGGGAAAAATTTATTTAGTTCATAAATCCAAGCTCAAGTACCGAATTTTGCAAGAAGCACATGATTCCCCACTAGCAGGCCATCCGTGGATCTTCAAAACTTATAGACAGTTGAGGCAAAATTTTTTTTGGAAGGGGATGAAGGAATATGTTAAGAAGTATGTGAATGAATGTAAAGCATGTCAACAAAAAAAATCACAACTTACATTTCCACCCGGCCTATTACAACCATTTCCCATTCCGGAGCAAAAATGGGACAGTATTTCCATGGATTTCATCACCGGATTGCCTAAATCCTTGGGTAAGGATTGAATCTATGTGGTAGTTGATAGGTTGGAAAAATTTGCTCATTTCTTTGCTATTACATCATATTTTAGTGCTGCACAAGTGGCTGATATTTTTTTCAAAGAAATCTTCAGATTGCATGGGCTCCCCAAGAGCATTGTCAGTGATAGAGATAGTAGATTCATGGGTGCTTTTTGGCAAGAAATTTTTAGATTGGTAGGCACTCAATTGACTCCAAGTACCAGCTATCATCCACAAACTGATGGACACACAGAGAGGGTGAACCAATGGTTGGAAGGATACCTAAGAAACTATGTGGGAGGGCAGCAAAAAGCATGGGCAAAATGGCTACACTTGGGTGAGTTTTGCTACAACACCACTTATCATATGTCAATAGGAATGTCTCCTTTCAAATCATTATATGGTTATGATGCATTTACATTTGCTGACATTATATTTGGTGATAGTAGAGCCCCAAAGGCTAAAGATTGGGTGGAAGAGAGCCAAGAAATTTTAAAGCTATTGAAAGACAATTTGCAGGTTGCTCAAAATCAACAAAAACAATATGCTGATAGGCATAGAGAAGAAAGAACCTTTCAAGTCAATGATTTAGTATATTTAAGGTTGCAGCCTTATAAACAAACATCTCTCAAAAAGAATGGAGCAAAAAAATTAAAACCAAGGTACTATGGGCCATACAAGGTAGTGCGGAAGGTTGGAGAAGTAGCATATGAACTAGAACTTCCGGAAGGGAGTAAAATCCACAATGTATTTCATGTTTCTTGTCTCAAGAAATCTCTTGGTCAGAAAATCATCACTTCAGAAATAATTTCTTCTTTGGATGATGAAGGTCAGCTCACACTTGCTCCGGAAAAGATTTTGAAGACACGGGAAAGAAGGTTGAGGAGTAGAATCATCAAAGAATATTTAGTGCAATGGAAGGACTTACCAAATGAAGATACCACATGGGAAGAGGAGAAGATTTTGCAGCATCCAAATCTGAAATTGCTTGAGGACAAGCAATCTTGGGTGGGGAGGACTGTAATGTCCCCATTCAAATAAGTGCATAGTAAGACAATCCCATCAATCCTACTAGTTTCCTAGGTTGGATGGGCACATGTGGGATGGTAATAAGGAAGCTAATAAATGATATTTAGACATTAGAAGGGTTCAAGCATTTAATAAATATGGTGAATAAATAAATTCAAGATAAATTCTAAGTGGCAAGTGGTTTTGGAGACATATGGAAGTGGTGGGACCCACACTAGCTTGATTTTTCAATGACACATGTCAGCTCTCTTTTGCCAATTCGAATTCATGGGAAGGTGAACACTCTTGGGTGAGTTGGTAAGTCATAACACATGGCATTGAGCATCTTAGGTCGAAATGGGATGGAATAGTAACCTCCATGGGAGAGGAAGAGTCAAATTGGAGACTAGTGGACACTTGGGCTAGATTCCCTAGTTTTATGACAACAATAATGAAGCATCTATGACATTTATGACAAAATTCAGACCTGAATTCTTACACCTGACCATTATGACATGTCAGCCCCAAAAATAGGCTCAAGGAAGGCGCTCATGGAGTTGGGGGAAGCTAAAGAGACTCAAATTCGAATTTGGGAGAAGATGGAAGGTTGGAACTAGGAGACAAGTGGCAAATGAGGAATATTTTCTAAATGGAAATTTATTGAATCTATTGAGAGGATTTCGACCCCTTGAAGGATAATGTTGGTTATAAAATTTAGAAATCAAGTATGAGAATGGCTTTTGATGATTTGAGAAAAATTGCATTTGTGAAGAGAGAACTAGTGGATGACTAGTTTCTTGCCTTAGCCAATTTCGAGGGTGAAATATTCCCATCCAAGTTGGTGTTTGGAGAGGCCACTCAGGTATTTCATGGTGCTTTAATGGAGTTTTATTTGTAGGTAGTAGATACAGGAGGTTTCATGGTTTGGTTTAGTGCAGCACTTTCTCTCCACCATTTCCAATTTTGAAGGCATATTCGGGATCCTTGAGGGATTGCGCTTTGGGTGAGATCTTACACTCATTGGGAGAGCTTCATATGATGTTTTTATGATTGTAATAGCTTCATATCCTGTATTCTTAATATGCAGAAACTCTCAGGTCTAAATACCCATTGAATGTATGCAAAATTATTGATTAATGAGCAAACAATGTCCATTTCCCCAATGCTTTGATGTATGACACTATAAGGTCGATTATTTCGAATGGATGGATGATTATCTGATATATTTGTGATTCATATAATTCCATGGATATATTATACAAGTTTCATGTACTGTACTTGAGCATTTGAAGCATTTTTACTCAGTTTGTTTGTATTGAGAGGTGAAATAGTGCCATTTCCCCAGGGGTCGAATTGGGGGTTTTTGCTGTTGAATGTGAGAGAGTTAGAACAGTATTAAAAGTCAATTAATAGTGCATATGAGACCTTAATCACATACTTAACACATTAAATACCTCTGTTCATAAATTAGTGGGAGTTTGGAGGCATTTGGAAGGCCATTTGCAGTGTTACCCCGGGGGGATTTTATGCACAAATTACTAGTCAAAATTACATATATTGATCAGAATAAAAATCAAGTTTGCAGCAGTATTTGTGTAATGTCCCCTCCTACCATACCAGCAGGATAGAGAGGACATTGACGCTCAATCCGAGAAATTAACCCCATATCCATTAACTAAACTTATGGATACAATGACATGTATATGTGCATGCTATAGAAACTCAATGGAAATTAAACAAGTCCTGTTTGATATCTAACATTCATTCAAGTTTTCTGTGACAGCCATTAAATAAAGACCTTTGCAGAATTATACAAGATCATATGGAAATGCATAACTTTTAAAAACACAACGGAAGTAAATTCATTTAACACATCCACATACATTCATAATATTCATCAAATGAAAATTGCAATTTTAACACCAAAGAATACTTATCTCAATAGGGTAGTCCCAAGCAACTGGCTATGCAACTGTAACGTTCCACCCAACCATAGGCCAGCTGTGCTTATCAACCTCTTGATACAACTGCCACCCCCGAGCTGGGCATGATCTCTACAAGGAACTAGGGAACATCAGACTCACACATAGCCAAGCATACACCAAGATGAGCCAAGCCAATCTGCAATTGGGTTTATCAGGTTGCTAGGACATGGAAGGGAAGAATTACTAAGCTAGTGAGCTCAACCATAGAGCTATGGGTACCCCTCCCAGATCTATTTAGCTTGGCACTCACAATGCCTACACACCCAGCACAAGGAAGTATTCTCTTCACTGCCACACAGTCCCTCAAGCCATACCTTCCTTTCTAGTGCTCTCAGGGTGTGCATAGAAAAGTAGCCAGCCCTCCTGATCTTCTTGATAGGTTACTCCCTACACTAGGTTTATCAAGCCAATTCTGTCCACTACCACTCTAGTTTCTTGCTCACAGGTTCACATCAAAACCAAGATGCACATAATAGGAAACTACACTTGCTGAGCATGAGAAAAATGTTTCAGCAGTGGGATGCATGAGATGGGGTTTCCTGAGCTTCAGAAAAACGTGGGTAGACTCAAAACATATTGGCACTTGGAAAATTCGACTGGGAGAGCAAACCCATTCCCGAAAAATGCCCCAGGGGCAAAAACGACCTCTCCCTCAGTCCCAATTCGCGTCCCTCCTTCCCCAGCTATTGCACAATACCAAAAACGAGTTCCTGGGCATGGAAAAACACAGGGTTATGGTGAAAAACATGAGGATAAATTCCAGTGAGCTCAGTCTGTGTGAGAGGAATAACGTAATGGGTGAAGAATTGCCTTAGGAAGCATTTCGTGGGGGTTTTCTTGCCCAGCAAGCCAAAATACGATTTTCTGGTTGATGGCTTGCCCATGCACGAAATCTGACTGCCATACTTCTCCAATCCCAAGACATTAACTGCCCCAACCAATCTTTGGAAGAATTAAATGATTGGGTGCATGAGACAAAATGGATAGTTAAGAGTTCATGGGTTTTCTTATTGACACATGGGTTGACCCTAGTGGCTCAAGGGTTTGGTTATTTCCCCTCTCTATTCCTTGTAGAATCATGCGCCATCTCTTTGTTGCATAGCATAGCTAGTTGTGGGTTTTTCGATTAAAATTCGTATTTACATAATGTCTTATTTACATTGTGCCCATCTCGTACAAGAAACATAGGAATCTGTTTTTAATTGCCGATACATAAAATGTTAAATTAATGGTGGGGACTTGGCCTTGAGCTCCTCATCATGATCAAATTACAATATTTACATCATTTACGATTTAATACAAAGGGGGTCAAAATGGGGACATTACATTCCCCTCCCCTTACATTAGCACTGTCTTTAGTGCTCATCAAAATTGAACAAAAATGGATATGCCACCCTCATGGCATCCTCCAGCTCCCATGTAGCCTCATCGGGACCGTAGTGCTTCCATTGCACCTTTACCTGTCCGATGGCTCGGTTCCGGAGCAATGTTACTTTCTTGTCTAGGATGCACAACGGATCGGTTTGGAATTCTCCCTCGGGTTCCACCTGGATCACATCCCAATTAATCACATGGTTAGGATCATGTACATATTTCTTAAGCAAAGAGACATGAAAAACATTATGAGCTTTAGTGCTAGCAAGCAATGCAAGTCTATATGCAACTGGTCCTATTCTTTCGAGCACTTCAAATGGCCCACAATATCTAGGTGATAGCTTGGCACAGCTCCCAAGATTCAAGGAACTCTTCCTTGATCTCACTCTAAGATATACATGATCCCCAACATTGAATTCCCTATGCACTCTATGCTTATATGCATAGCTTTTCTGTCTATCCTGGGCTGCTTTTAAATTTTGCCGGATCTTTGCAACCTCTTGTTCCATTTCCTTAATCAATTCTAGCCCAAGTACAATTTTGTTCACTGGATTGTCCCAAGTCACTGGTGTCCTACACCTTCTGCCGTACAAAGCCTCATAAGGACTCATTCCCAATGATGCTTGTTTCCCATTGTTATATGCAAATTCTACCAAGTGTAGATAATCCTCCCACTTGGATGGTTTGTCCATTACATACATGCGGAGCATGTCTTCAAGCACCCGATTTACTCTTTCGGTTTGACCATTTGTTTGAGGATGGTATGCGGTACTAAAGCTTAGTTGTGTACCCAAATCTGCAAAGAGACCTTTCCAAAAATTGGAAGTAAACTTGGTATCCCTGTCAGAAATTATTGTCTTAGGAAACCCATGTAATCTGAAAATTTCCTTCATGAAAATATTTGCAATGTCATCGGCTTTATGTGTGGATTTAACCGGTATGAAATGTGCTGCCTTTGTTAACTTGTCCACCACAACCATGATAGAATCATGTTGTCTCTTAGTCATTGGCAATCCTGTAATAAAATCCATAGATATTACTTCCCATTTCCATTCTAGAATTGGCACTGGAAGCAATAAACCTGCTGGATGTTGGTGTTCACTCTTCACCTGTTGACATTCCATTCACTTAGAAATGTATTCAGCGACATCCTTCTTCATGCCTGGCCAGAAATAATATTTCCTTGTTGTAGCAATTGTCTTCTGATATCCTGGGTGACCAGAGTATGGAGCTTTATGGATCTCATCCATAACCATTCTCCTTAAATCTGCCGCATTTGGAACATAGACTCTATTCTTGTAAGTAAGAAGTCCGCCTTCTTCCAAATGATAGCCCTCATACCTCTTTTCAAGGTTTTGCTGCTGCAATTTTCCCTTTATCTGCTCATACACTTCATCCTCAACCATATGGTTAACAATCTGCTGCCTCAAATCTGGTTGGCAAGTACTAAGCACTACCACATGCATTTCATGCACCTTCCTACTGAGTGCATCAGCCACCTTGTTTTCTTTCCCTTTTATGTGTTTGATTTCGAAATCAAATTCACACAAAAATTCCAACCATCTAGCTTGCCTAGCATTTAAAGTTGGCTAATCAAACAAGTATTTCAGACCACAATGGTCTGTCCTTAACTCAAATTTCCTTCCCATTAAGTAATGCCTCCACATCTTTAAGCCATGCACTGTGGATGCAAGTTCTATATCATGAGTAGCATAGTTCTTCTCATGCTCCTTCAACTTTCTTGACTCATAGCATATCACGTGGTTGTCTTACATAAGAACTCCTCCAAGTCCTTGATTGCATGCATCGGTACACACCACAAAGTCTTTTTCTGGGTCTGCAATTTTCAAAATTAGTGCACTTGTAAGAAGATTCTTCAATCGTTGGAAACTTTCCTCACATCTTGGTGACCATTCAAACTTTATCCCATTCTTTTGCAAAGAAGTGATCGGGTTTGCAACCTTGGAGAATCCTTCGATAAACCTCCTGTAGTAACCAGCAAGGCCCATGAAAGATCTCACATTAGTCACATTCTTTGGAGTTGGCCAATTCATAATGGCTTCAATCTTCTCAAGGTCTACAGATATTCCTTCGTCGGAGATGATGTGACCCAAATAATGAATTCTATCTTTATAAAAGTCACATTTGCTCAACTTGGCATATAGCTTATGCTCCCTTAGTAATTGCATTGTCATTCTCAAATGTTCTTCATGTTCTTCTTCATTCTTAGAATAGATGAGAATGTCGTCTAGGAACACAAGAACAAACTTGTCCAAATACTTGCTAAAAACATTATTCATGAGACACATGAATGTAGCTGGTGCATTTGTGAGACCGAATGGTACCACTACAAACTCATAGTGTCCATATCTTGTTCTAAAGGCTGTCTTATGAACATCTTCTTCTTTGATTCTTACCTGATGGTAACCAGACCTCAAGTCAATCTTTGAAAATACATTTGCTCCTCTCATTTGGTCAAAGAGGTCATCAATTCGGGGCAATGGATATTTGTTCTTCACAGTGACTTTGTTCAACTGCCTGTAGTCAATACATAACCTGAGTGTTCCATATTTCTTTTTCACAAATAGAACAGGTGCTCCCCACGGGGACATGCTTGGCCTAATATATTTCTTTTCCAGCAACTCTTGCAATTGCATCTTCAATTCTAGCAATTCCGGTGTACTCATCCTGTAGGGTGTCTTAGACACTGGTGCCGCTCCTGGCACAAGTTCAATTGTAAAGTCAATGTCTCTCTTTGGAGGAAGTCCTGGAATCTCATCAAGAAAAACATCCCTGAATTCTTGCAATACTTGATAGTCCTCCAATCTAAGAGTTTCACTCTCTGCTGCCTCTAAAATGTGAGCTGCATACAGTTGACATCCCTTCCTACAGAACTTCTTCAGCTGCATGGCTGAAACCTGTCTAACAGAAGTCATCTTTGGAATGCCTTTTACAACCCTCGGGTTTCCCTCTTCATCCATGCATTCAAACGTCTTGTTGTAGCAGTCAAGTTTAACCTTGTGTGCTTCTAACCAATCCATTCCAATGAGAATATCATAGGAACCCAGTGGAAAAATATTCAGATTTGCATAGGTGAATAGCCCATCCATCTCTAATGGACATTTCTCTACTATTTCACTAACTTTTCTCTTGGTTCCAGTGGCTAGTTGAACTAACCATGATTTACTATGCTTTAATTTCTTGAAGGCACAAATCTCGACAATCCTAGGAGTGACATAACTGTGAGTAGATCCAGGATCAATCAAAATAGAAACAGATTGCTTAGCAATCTTACCTTCAATTTCAACCACAGTTGACTGATGATCTACTTGGCAGTCGTCTAGAGCTGCATAGATTCTAGGGATTGTCCTCGCCACTTGACCCACAGTTCCAGCTCCTTGGATGTTGTGAACTTGATTTGCATTCCCATTCCTATGTGGACAGTTCGTAAGTATGTGGTCTCCTCCACAACCCCAACATTGAAGTGGTTCTCTTGGCTCCTTTGGATCTCTTGGCTTGTCTCCCATCATCCTAGTTGGCTTAGTCACAACCTGTGATGGTTGCCTTTGCTGATTCCGGAATTGAGGAGGCTTGAACCCCTTCTTCCTTTGATCAAACTTTTCATTTTTCCTATCTTTCCATGCCTTATGGAATTCTAGTTTGCTTCTATTCTGATCAAAGCAATACTTGTCCTTTCTTATGGCCTCCTCTAGAGTTCGAGGTTCATCGAACTCAATTCTATCTTTATATGACTGGGGCAATCCACTTAGGAAACGCTGAATTTTGACCTTATCATCTCGAATATACTTGACATACCTCAGCAGCTCCAAGAATTTGTTTGCATATTATTCCATGGTCGATTGTCCCAATCTCAGCTCATGGAACTCTTTGATCTTATCATCATAGTACCTATCAGAGAGGTACTTCTGCTTGAAGTATTTCTTGAACTGCTTCCACACAATCTTCCTTTCATTGATCTTCTTCACTTGCCTGGTGTGTTCCCACCATATAGATGCTCTTCCATTCAAGTTGAAGATGGAAACCCTTGCCTTCATATTCCCGGAGTAGTCTTGGACTTGGAAATATTTTCTCATCCCAAGAAGCCAAGCTTCAGCTTCTTGACCAAACTTTACTTCTCCATCAAATGTAGGAGGTTTTTCCTTCTTAAATTCCCCATGTGAATTGTTCTTGTAGTGCGTCTTCCTCTTACTCATGCGAGATGAAGAGCTTGAACCCTCAATGGATTCTTCAGAGTCAGATGATTCATTAGAGGAGGTTTCTGGAGTATATGTTCTGTCTGTAGAAACTCCTCTTGGGCTACTGGCCCTCTTGCGGAAATTCCTTCTAGAGCTACTCCCACCCTTTTCTAGATTTGATATCTGATGCCCAAAGTTTATTTGCCTTTGGATGTCTGTCAAACTCTGTAGCATGGCTGCATTCAGCTGATTTTGTTCTTCCTGAGCTTTAATCATCCTTTCATTATCTTCCCTACAGCTTTGCAACTCCACCCTGAGGCTTCTCATGGTTTTTTTTTTTTAGGAATCACGCCGCAACGGGAGGTTCGCTGAATCCTACCGCAACGGGCGGTTCGCTGGATCCTGCCGCATCGGCGGTTCTCTGAACACTCCCGAAATTACGGGGCGGTTGGCTGTAGCCTTCCGCAATTGCGGGGCGGTTGGCTGTAGCCTTCCGCAATTGCGGGGCGCTTGGCGGAATGCTTCCGCAATTGCGGGGCCATTCGGCGAAGGCTCCTGCAGTTGCGGAGCCATTCAGTGAAGGCTCCCGCAGTTGCGGAGCCATTCGGCGAAGGCTCCCGCGGTTTTAGGGCGATTCTCGGCTCGCCTCCGTTGCGGGGTGGTTCACCGGACACTTCTGAAATTTTGGGGAGGTTTGTGGAAGCCTTCCGCAATTGCGAAACGATTCGCCGAAGTCTTCCGCAGTTGCGGAATGATTCGGCGAAGTCTTCCGCAGTTGCGGAACGTTTCGACGAAGTCTTCCGTAGTTGCGGAACGATTCGGCGAAGTCTTCCGCAATTGTGGAATGATTCGCCGAAGTCTTCTGCAACTTCAGAACGACTCGCCGAACTCTTCCGCGTTTCAGAACTATTCGCGGAATCCTTCCTAAATTTCGGAAGAGAATTCCTTCCTCAATTTCGGAAGAGAATTCCTTCCGAAAAATCTCCTTTCGACGCCGACACTTAGAAAATAAAAATAAAAATTCTGCGTTGCGGAACAACTCGCAGAATCCTTCCGCAGTTTCGGGACGACTTGCGGAATGTTTCCGCAGTTTCAGGGCAACTTCCCGAAACAGACTTAAACCAAATTTTTTCAAAAACTCTAAGGAAAATTCAAAATCTTCCCTTCTTTCAGTGATGATTGGATTTGGCCCATAGAGGTCCAATGCTGCAACCAGCAGCTCTGATACCAAAATGTAATGTCCCCTCCTACCATACCAGCAGGATAGAGAGGACATTGACGCTCAATCCGGGCAATTAACCCCATATCCATTAACTAAACTTATGGATACAATGACATGTATATGTGCATGCTATAGAAACTCAATGGAAATTAAACAAGTCCTATTTGATATCTAACATTCATTCAAGTTTTCTGTGACAGCCATTAAATAAAGACCTTTGCAGAATTATACAAGATCATATGGAAATGCATAACTTTTAAAAACACAGTGGAAGTAAATTCATTTAACACATCCACACACATTCATAATATTCATCAAATGATAATTGCAATTTTAACACCAAAGAATACTTATCTCAATAGGGTAGTCCCAAGCAACTGGCTATGCAACTGCAACGTTCCACCCAACCATAGGCCAGCTGTGCTTATCAAGCTCTTGATACAACTTCCACCCCCGAGCTGGGCATGATCTCTACAAGGAACTAGGGAACAACAGACTCACACATAGCCAAGCATACACCAAGATGAGCCAAGCCAATCTGCAATTGGGTTTATCAGGCTGCTAGGACATGGAAGGGAAGAATTACTAAGCTAGTGAGCTCAACCACAGAGCTATGGGTACCCCTCCCAGATCTATTCATCTTGGCACTCACAATGCCTACACACCCAGCACAAGGAAGTATTCTCTTCACTGCCACACAGTCCCTCAAGCCATACCTTCCTTTCTAGTGCTCTCAGGGTGTGCATAGAAAAGTAGCCAGCCCTCCTGATCTTCTTGAAAAGTTACTCCCTACACTAGGTTTATCAAGCCAATTCTGTCCACTACCACTCTAGTTTCTTTCTCACAGGTTCACATAAAAACCAGGATGCACATAACAACAAACTACACTTGCTGAGCATGAGAAAAACGTTTCAACAGTGGGATGCATGAGATGGGGTTTCCTGAGCTTCAGAAAAACGTGGGTCGACTCAAAACGTATTGGCACTTGGAAAATTCGACTGGGAGAGCAAACCCATTCCCGAAAAATGCCCCAGGGGCAAAAACGACCTCTCCCTCAGTCCCAATTCTCGTCCCTCCTTCCCCAGCTGTTGCACAATACCAAAAACGAGTTCTTGGGCATGGAAAAACGCAGGGTTATGGTGAAAAACGTGAGGATAAATTCCAGTGAGCTCAGTCTGCGTGAGAGGAAGAACGTAATGGGTGAAGAATTACCTTAGGAAGCATTTCGTGGGGGTTTTCTTGCCCAGCAAGCCAAAAATACGATTTTCAGGTTGATGGCTTGCCCATGCACGAAATCTGACTGCCATACTTCTCCAATCCCAAGACATTAACTGCCCCAACCAATCTTTGGAAGAATTAAATGATTGGGTGCATGAGACAAAATGGATAGTTAAGAGTTCATGGGTTTTCTTATTGACACATGGGATGACCCTAGTGGCTCAAGGGTTTGGTTATTTCCCCTCCCTATTCCTTGTAGAATCATGCCCCATCTCTTTGTTGCATAGCATAGCTAGTTGTGGGTTTTTCCATTAAAATTCTTATTTACATGATGTCTTATTTACATTGTGCCCATCTCGCAAAAGAACCATAGGAATTTATTTTTAATTGCCGATACATAAAATGTTAAATTAATGGTGGGGCCTTGGCCTTGAGCTCCTCACCATGATCAAATTACAATATTTACATCATTTATGATTTAATACAAAGGGGTTCAAAATGGGGACATTACAATTTGGAGGGCCATAAAACATCCCTGAACCTAATATTCAAGTCTAAATACCATTCATACACTCCTACATAAGATTTGGGAGCATTTGGGTTGATTTGGAGGTCAAAACAGTAAAACTAGTCAAAGGTCGAAATTGGGGAAAAAGTGGAAAAATTGGTATTTTAATAAAATTTTGGAAAAGGGTCATTATAGTGAGGATGATACTGCCCCAAGCTTGAGCATTCCCTGAGTTGGTGTAGTGGTGCGCAGAGAGATACGCTCCAGAAATAAAATCTGTCACCTCACTTGGGATCTGTTATATGTGCAATAAGTAAAGAAATTCTCATGGAAATGACAGACATAAAATAGGAAAGTTCTAGTCTGGTGTTTGATGAGGAAGTCTTGGGCATTAAAATTAGGGAATTTTCATATGAGAAAAGAGATTCTTTCATCAGAATGATGATTCCATTGGAAGCTAACATTTCGATGACGCACTCCATGTACAGTTTAGATGTTTTCTCGGAACAAGCTCGACCTACCTTGTCCATGGTATTTCAAATCCTGGGGAATGACCATGATTTAGTTATTGATGATTCTACCTTAGGATTTCTGTTTATGATAAATTTGTCACAACACGAGTCTCTGTTTAAATTGGATATTGCATCTTTCTTGGCTCAATAAATGCACCTTCAGTTTAAAAATTTTGCTGCCATAAATCTCTTTAGATACCCTTCATATCTGCTTTATAGGATCATGTATCACAACAAGGAATTCTTTGACCAGGAAGACCTTCACAAGTAAATATCCCAACCGAACAATGAAGGATTTCCTGAGTTCATAAGCACAGTCATGACCAAGGTTTAATATTTGTTATTTGATGTTCCCCCACCTAGGGTCTTTCTTGAGTGCAAGAGTTTACTTCAGCTGAATCCCAATGACTTTGTGGGGGTTTGGTTCTGTTTTGAGAATCACACCAAGATATGCATCTATGGAACAGAAATAGCCCCATATAAACTATCGATGTTTTTGACTCCCATACTATTTTCCCTGGAATTCATTCGACAAAGGTTTAATTGTGACGATGTTCATTTCATGAAAGGTAATAGCCCTAGAAGCTTTAAGGTTCCAAGTGAAGCAGGAACCTTTAAGGTCAAAACTAGGTATGCACAATCTGTGGTTGAAGAGATGTCGACTATCCTTAATCTCCCCATGAGTTTTACGTGCAAGTATGATCCTAAAGGAATCATATCCCACAAGAGACGGGTTGTAAGGTTAGTTGCTTATCCTCACGAGACAGATCCTTAGCTTAATAAAATTGCAAATTTGGACTGCTGGGAGAAGGAAAAGGTGGCCATAGACACAAGTCAATCAATGAAATCTCTGAACAAGTGGTAGTATTATGATTTGGAAAGCATAGAATTATTGGGGTATTAATGGCTTGTTGATCCGGAATAGCATGATCTAGCATGAGAGACATGTGCGCAAGAACCAAAGAGTAGCATAGAAGATGATGCATAGAATGATGTGGTTTATCTGAGACAAATGCGCAAGAAAAAAACAACAAGACAACATATTATGCGTAGGAGGTTGTGGTTTATTTGATATAGATGTGCAAGAATAGAACTGCAGAATAGTGGAGGATGCGTAGTATCGGTTGAATTTGCAATTTCGTAGAAACATAACAGTATGATGAACAAGCACACATATTGCAGTAGTTATGAAGTATGAGAACCAGTGTGAAATAATGATGCAGTGATGTGAAGTAGGAAATGAACTGATGATACAATATAGCAATTACATAAAATAGAACTTATAGCAGGTGTGCGTGAAGGAATGTATTGTATTAAATCTGAAGTTTGCGCGGATTGGTAGAAAGAAAGAAGAATCTTATACAATCTTATCATGGTGGAAGGACGTGGAAAGGAATAGGGAATCGGTGCTTCCTTCAGTTCAGATCCTGTAAATCCATGGGGTAGGTTCCTCCTTCTAGTTGGTGTTGGTAAATTAGGGATTTGTTGCTTCCTTCAGGTTGAAGCCTGTAAATCAGGGGGTTGGAGCCTCCTTCCAGTCGGTGCTGGAGAATATTGGAAGTTGGTGCTTCCCATAAATGTAATATTTATTATATAAGAAATCATTCCATGGTTTTCTCCCAATTGGGTTTCCACATCAAATATTTGTGGTATGTGTTTTATGCATGTGTTGATGAATGGCATTGTTTATGGAGAATGCATAATCTAAATAGAATTTGAATTTGATAAAAGTGAAAATTGTTCATAACTGCACATACTACTGATTCATCCCCCCTCTCAATATTAATAATATTTCCAACATGGGCTACCTAGTTCCCACACCCCATCCCCCCTAGGGGGATTTGTGTCTCTTATTGTATGGTTTGATTTTATGTTTTATTATTTTAGTTAGTAGTTTTGGTTAGTTTATTTTAATAGATTAGAGTATTTTTGTTGTTTCATTTATTCCCCTTTAAACAATAAAGTAACAAAACCATATGTTGCGCTTTCCTGAAATATGCTCCTCTTTCCATTGAAAAGGAGTGTCGACTGAGTCGGTGGTTTACAATCAGAAAATTTTTAGTTCTTGTAAGGAAATTTGATTATAGTCCCAATATGCTCTTGGAACACCATGGATTTCCTAATATATGGTCATAATAAAAAAGGGATTAGAATGACTAGTTTAATAGGAAAATCCACAAAATTTTTTATTTTCAAAGTGGGGGGTTCACAAAGAACTTACTATTGAATCATGGGGCTACTCTAAGCAGAATTTATGTCTCACCCTATTATCTCCACAAATGATTTCATAAATTTTAAGGCACTTTCATTCGTTCATGCTTAAATTATCATATTCTTGGGTCTTTCGCCTTTTGTTAAAATCCCCAGATCTTCTATTTTAGCTTTGACCATCTTGATTTGATCAATATATTCCACAACTCCTATGACGTTTCCATCTCGACCTACAAAACCGAAAAAAATGATAAATACTATCCAAAATCTAGAATTTGAATGTATTCTTAGTCTATAATTTATCAAAGAGTGGTGGGTGCTCCAAGTGTTCTAACCTAACTCTAAATCTGCCCAAATATACATATCATACATTATTTCTAGCTCTAGGCCAAATTTAGGCTTCTCGGGCTTATGTTTTACCAAAATTTGGGTGGCCCACAGGCCCAAGCCAAACCACGAGTTAGTCTACATGCCTTTTTGGGTTTATTAACTTTTCACAAAAGTTGGGGGGGTGGACACAGCCCAAGACACAAGTGTTCAAAGTCTAAACCTATCAAGTTTGATCACATGCCTAATTCACAAGCTATGAGTCGACAACACAAAGTCTAAGCCTAGGCCACGAGTCAAGTTACGTGCCCCATTCTTATGTCAGCTTGAGTCAAGCAAGCAGGTCAACACATCATACCAAACTCCGCATCGAGTTTCAGGTTCCATTCACTTCATTGACAAGCTTATACAACTTCCAAATGCCAGAGGTTGCATGTGCCCTATTAATGACGGATTGTTTCAGATGCCATGTGCAGAGGACAAAATATCTTACGCCAAAATTGACAGGTTTTGAAGGTGTCAAAATTAAATGATAACAGTTGAGTGCAGGTGAAGACCACCATATCATCAAATACCCAGCAAATACAGTCGAGATGCAAGGTTTGTAGCCACAAGTATTTTCTGATCTGCTGGATTGGAACCAAATGAATATTGGCCCGTGGTTAATGCACTCCGAAAATGCCCTGCAACATGGTTCTAATTCGTGATGAGGTGTCTTGCTTCTAAAAGAAAAGCCGATCACTACATAAGGTAGCAAACATTCTTGCACAATAAGAGATGATCTATATTTTTCTACAAACTAATTTAAGCAGAGCTCAAGGAGTTTCCTGGGATCACTTCTCTTTTCAAAGCTATTTCTGTCTTTATCAGTGCTCGAACATATGTTTAGAAGACATTCAGATGTTGATGCTTTGAAGACATGTTATGTTGGGAAATATGTAGCAACTAGACCCTATTCAGGATGCAGAGGCCTCAGAAGAACAACCTTAAAGGTTTTGGAAGCTAAGAGGTAATGCATTTTTGCATTTTTTGAACTGTTTACTAAAACAGGCTTTTCGGTGGCTTAGGAGAACATTTCGATTGTTCATTAGCCACCAAAAGTGCAGAACAGGGTAGAATGCTACCATTTTTGCACAGATCCAAGATTCTATGATCCAGATGTCTCGAGGATGATTTATAATGATAGATAAAGATTAAAGGCATCAATATTAAGGTTATGTTTCAATTTTTTCCAGCAAGGTGTAGGTGATAAGACTTCTTGCCTATTTTTTTGGTAAAAGGTGACTTGTCTGCCAAATGGAAATTTTGAATTCTCCATCAGTCTCTATTGCAGTTGTCAAAAATTTCGAAGACCAGGAAGATAATTTGAGATAGGGAGATTGACTTTCAAAATAGGATCTTTTCCTATTCTCTTGCAACTGTTTTTGACTTTCTATTTCTAGTAAAGCAGATCCCGTTTTATAGGATCTTGAACTATTTTGTAAAGGATATAAAGCCTGTGACTTCTATAAAAAAAAGGGAGGTTCAACTTTAGAGACTTTTTCACATATTGTAATTTCAAGCTTTTCATTTTCAGATCAGTAATACAAGCTTCTTTTGCCATTACTTGTTCAGATTTTCATCTTCTTGTCTATTCTATACTTGCACCTGAATGTCGAATTCATGTTAATTTTGTTTGTCTGATGTTTGATAACTGTCAACTTGTCAATACATCCATAAACTAGAATCTGCAATTACTTTACTTGGTTTATCTGGCCATTCATATATACTTTGTGCGTATGTTTCTGCTAGTAAGATAAGAGTTCTTCGTACATTCATTTATTTACAACTCTCTGAACAGTGATAGTTGAAAGCCTTGTCAATCTGGTTGTGTTTATGCATGTCTTGAGTGAGTGAGGTTTTGATTTAGTCATCTGACTTGAACCATTTGAGTGAATCATCAAGATATTAGTTAAGTTACCAGGCATCTTCGAGCTACAACCTAGAAGAGTTTCCTGGAGCGATAACAATTGGCGCCGTTTCCGGGGAGAGGAGATTGAAGCTCAACTTCCTTGGGAGAACGACATAGATCCAGATTTGATGATAGACAAAGCCTGGACATTTTCTTGGTTGTAATCATCTATTTGACGACTCCATGAAGGACGGATTCAGTGGTGACTCCATTGCTCGGAAATCTGTTGGCGACTCCATTGGTATGAAATGAACAAAATCTTAGCAAAGAGGTATGCTTTCTGCGATTTTTCAAAGATTGTTGGTTTCCCTAATCCAGTGCCTAGTAGAGATGACTGGGATCATAGTATTCCCATATTTCGAGGAGAAGACTAGGAAGTACCAGCTGAACATTTGCTTGACTTTCATGATTGCATTCATCGGTTGAAAATTGTGCATGAAGATGTTCGGATTAAATTGTTTTGGTATTCATTAGAGGGGATTGCTCGTGATAGGTACCGGTCCCTTCCTATTGCCAATATCATGTCTTTAGCATATTTTCATGCTGCCTTTCATATGTTTTGTAAAGACAAATTTCCAGTTGATCTTCTATATCCCGAATGCTGTCATGAATTCAATTTATTGAATAAAGATTCAAACATTCATGAAGATTTTGCTACAGCAAAAGATACCTCTCATTATGATTAAGGGATTGGTAATCCACATTATGATAACCATACTATATATGCTTTTGACATTGTGCCAAATGCATCTATTGTTTTAGGTTGTCTTGAAGATCAGATCGTACCCTTGAAAACCCAAAAGATGATGAGCATGTCTTTACATTAACATGTGACAGATTTGAATATGCAGTAGATAGTAAGGGCAGCCCTCAGTTTTTTGATTTACAGACAAAGGGAAATTGTAGCAGGCATGAATAGGAAGATGATGAATAGAAATATCTAGATCAGTAGTTCATCATGCATGTTTCTCCGACAGAGGTTGAGCAGTCCATATTTAGCATTCAGATCAGTGAAAGCAATCAGCAGCAGCATTTCAGTCTTCAATTGGAACAGTTGTTTGAAGAGGTATTCCTTTATGATTTTGTTGACCCTATTGCAAACAATTTGGAATCCATGAGTAGCATAAAAGTCAAAATATTTTTTTCAAACGAAGGATAGTTCTGTCATCTTTTCAAATTATATTTTGGGGTTAAGATCAAGAATTTTGTCAGCAAATCTGTTTCTGACATGGCTTCATTGGAAGCATGAGTTTACTTGATTAAGCATCAGTACAGTGGTTAGAGTAGGAATAGGTAGAGAATAAGCTCGCCATCAAGCATGGTTGGAGATTCTTTTTAGTTTGTTAGTTTGCAGCAGTAAATTGGCATTCAGAGTTTGAATAAAGATTGTAGAGATCCAGTAACAGCATTAAATGACTCCATAGCCCAATGGAATAGACGGACTAGACACAATACAAATTGTGGATGATAGCAGAGCAAGCTACAGGTTTTCTGAAGGTCAGTTGCACAGGCCATATGATTCCATAGCCCAATGGCAAAGGTGACTGGAACTACTAGGTTCTTGGAGCCTCGTAGGGAGGTTTCCATCCCCGAGTAGGAGCCAGATGTTATCTCCTCAAATGATTTCATAAATTTTAAGGCACTTTCATGTGTTCATGCTTAAATTATCATATTCTTGGGTCTTTCGCCTTTTGTTAAAATCCTCAGATCTTCTATTTTAGCTTTGACCATCTTGATTTGATTAATATATTCCACAAAATCCTATGACTTTGCCCTCTCGACCTGCAAAACCAAAAAAATGATAAATACTATCCAAAATCTAGAATTTGAATGTATTCTTAGTCTATCATTTATCAAAGAGTGGTGGGTGCTCCAAGTGTTCTAACCTAACTCTAAATCTTCCCAAATATACATATGATACATTATGTCTAGCTCTAGGCCAAATTTAGGCTTCTCGGGCTTATGTTTTACCAAAATTTGGGTGGCCCACAGGCCCAAGCCAAACCACGAGTCAGTCTACACGCCTTTTTGGGTTTATTAACTTTTCACAAAAGTTGGGGGGGTGGACACATCCCAAGCCACAAGTGTTCAAAGTCTAAACCTATCAAGTTTGATCACATGCCTGATTCACAAGCTATGAGTTGACAACACAAAGTCTAAGCCTAGGCCACGAGTCAAGTTACCTGCCCCATTCTTATGTCAACTTGAGTCAAGCAAGCAGGTCGACACATCATACCAAACTCTACGTCGAGTTTCAGGTTCCATTCACTTCATTGAAAAGCTTATACAACTGCCAAATGCTAGAGGTTGCATGTGCCCTATTAATGATAGATTGTTTCAGATGCCATGCGCAGAGGACAAAATATCTTACACCAAAATTGACAGGTTTTGAAGGTGTCAAAATTAAATGATAACAGTTGAGTGCAGGTGAAGACTGCCATATCATCAAATACCCAGCAAATACAGCCGAGCTGCAAGGTTTGTAGTCACAAGTATTTTTCGATCTGCTGGATTGGAACCAAATGAATATTGGCCCGTGGTTAATGCACTCCGAAAATGCCCTACAACATGGTTCTAATTCATGATGAGGTGTCTTGCTGCTAAAAGCAAATCCGATCACTACATAAGGTAGCAGACATTCTTGCACAATAAGAGATGATCCATATTTTTCTACAAACTAATTTAAGCAGAGCTCAAGGAGTTTCCTGGGATCACTTCTCTTTTCAAAGCTGTTTTTGTCTTTATTAGTGCTCGGCCATATGTTTAGAAGACAACCAGATCTTGATGCTCTGAAGACATGTTATGTTGGGAAATATGTAGCAACCAGACCCTATTCAGGCTGCAGAGGCCTCAGAAGAACAACCTTAAAGGTTTTGGAAGCTAAGAGGTAATGCATTTTTGCATTTTTTGAACTGTTTACTAAAACAGGCTTTTCGGTGGCTTAGGTGAACATTTCGATTGTTCATTAGCCACCGAAAGTGCAGAACAGGGCAGAATGCTACTATTTTTGCACAGATCCAAGATTCTCTGATCCAGATGTCTCGAGGATGATTTATAATGATAGATAAAGATTAAAGGCATCAATATTAAGGTTCTGTTTCAGTTTTTGCCAGCAAGGTGGAGGTGATAGGGCTTCTTGCCTATTGTTTTGGTAAAAGGTGACTTGTCTACCAAATGGCAATTTTGAATTCTCCATCAGTCTCTATTGCAATTGTCAAAAATTTCGAATACTAGGAAGATCATTTGAGATAGGGAGATTGACCTTCAAAATAGGATATTTTCCTATTCTCTTGCAACCATTTTTGACTTTCTATTTCTAGTAAAGCAGATCTAGTTTTATAGGATATTGAATTGTTTTGTAAAGGCTATAAAGCCCGTGACTTCTGTAAAACAAAGGGAGGTTCAACTTTAGAGACTTTTTCACATATTGTAAGCTCAAGCTTCTCATTTTCAGATCAATAATACAAGCTTCTTTTGCCATTACTTGTTCAAATTTTATTTTTCTTGTCTATTCTATACTTGCACCTGAATGTCGAATTCATGTTAATTCTATTTATCTGATGTTTGATAACTATCAACTTGTCAATACATCCATAAACTAGAATCTGCAAGTACTTTACTTGGTTTATCTAGCCATTCATATATACTTTGTGCATATGTTTCTGCTAGTAAATTAAGAGTTCTTCGTACATTCATTTATTTACAACTCTCTGAACAACGATAGTTGAAACCCTTGTCAATTTGGTTGTGTTTATGCATGTCTTGAGTGAGTGAGGTTTTGATTTAGTCATCTGACTTGACCCATTTGAGTGAATCATTAATATATTAGTTAAGTTACCAGGCATCTTCGAGCTACAACCTAGAAGAGTTTCCTGGAGTGATAACACACCCCATTAGACACCTGGTATAATTTTTTTTTCACTCACCACTGAAAATAAAGGCTAAGAGATTCAAACAAAGGATCACCCCTCTCTAATCAACTCATACATAATAATTAAAACTGACCAAGATACAATTTCAATTCATTTCCCTTTACATCAACATTATTTCAGTTCTCGGAATTGGTCTACAATCGTTGTTTTCTTAATTCAATTTACATGTCATGAATGCTTTACTGTCAAATGTTGTTAAGTTAAATCATATTTTTGCAATTATTTTTTAGTAAATCATCTTAACTCATAGAAATCACTTTCATTTTCTTAACTTAGAACTAAAATCCTTAGTTACTTTTATTAGGGACCACCCCCTTTGGATTTGCTAGGAGTTGCCCTAGGTGGAGGATTCAAGAATCAAGAGACAGCTCTTGACTCGATAATTCCCCCCAAGGTTGCACCAGTGTCTTGAATATTTCTTCCACACTAACCCCGAGGTGCACATCAGGTGGAAACAAAGCCTATCATCTCTAAGAAAAGTACAAAGTCCTCCTTGGCTTTAACAACTAGATTATGTCACTCAATCTCTCCCCACTAGGATGATTTTATTTCTTAGTGTTTGAAAACCCTATCCATGTTACATCACACAAGTACAGGGAAAGGTAACTCTAGTGCTAGCATCCAAGTCTACATGTACATCCTAGGATTTGAATCCTCAAGCCCTAGGTATTTTACTCTTGCATCAGCATAAGCACCAAGACCTCCATGGATCATAAAGAATACAAAAAATCCATGATCTTTCCCTAGCCTTACATCCCAAAATATCAAGGTTTCAAAATCGTGTTAGGCATTAGCCCCACTCTCCATTTCTTCTACTAGGTTAGTGACCTTAGTGTTACAATAAGAGGCATAAGAAGCATCATCATATTTAACATCATGTTCTTCTTTAGGTTTTACAATGTACATGTATAACACAAACCCTACTCATCACAAGAGCAATCTCTCAAAGAACATCCAATATGTATCTATTTCCCCTTATCTTCTCCTATGGTATCCTCATGATATGGAGCATCTAACTCCTACGGTTTCCTCATGAACTCTACCATCTCCAATACAAGTACAAATAAGAGTACAATGATGATAATGAATACAAGATCTCTCTCCTCCCTTATTTATACAAGCAAGTGAAGGGGGATAACATAAAATAAGGACATGCGTCCATATAAGTAACCAACAAGCAACCCCACATGGAGTGATCTACATTACAAGGATTTACGTGCATCAAAATTATTCATATAATGATGGATAAGAAACCTATAAATTTCAAGTAATTTTGATAAAGTGCTGAATTAGGTCAAAGGTAGGCATCAGGTCTAAAAATAACAATAAGAGAGTGAATGAGTTGTATGGAATTATTTTTAACACATGAGTGCATGTTACCATATATCTAAAACCTAAACCATAAATTTATCACAAAGATGGTACATTCTTCAAGCTTTGCAAAAACCTAACTAGGGAAACCATGAAAATCTTAGCCAATGCCAAATATCTCCATCAAGTAAGCATCAACACCAGCAAGTCCTCCTTGGTTATCTTGCAAACCCTATCCATGTTATATCACACAAGTACATGGAAATAAAAATCTAGTGCTAACGTCCAAGTCTGCATGGTCATCCCAGGTTTTGAATCCTCCAACCTTAGTTCTTTCGCTCTTGCATCATCACAAGCACCAAGAACCCCATGGATCATCAAGAATACAAGAACTCCATGATCTTTACCTAGACTTACATACCAAAAGGAAAAGGCTCCAAAATCATGTAATGTGTTTTCTCTACTTTCCTTGTCTTTTATTAGGGTAGAAACCTTAGTGATACAACAAGAGCCATAAGAAATATAATAATTTTTAGCACCATTTTCTTTTCTAGGGTTTACATGTATATCAAAAACCCTAGTTGTGACAAGATCAATCCCTAGCATCACACAAGAGAAATCTATCCAATAACATCCAATATGTATCTCTTTCCCCTTATCTTATCCTATGGTAGCCTCGTGATATGGAGTATCTAACTCCTAGGATTTCCTCATGAAGCATATCATATTCAATACAAGTACAAATTCCTCCTTGGCTTCAACAACAATCTTACGCCACTCAATCTCTCCCCACTATCATGATTGTATTTCTTAGGGTTTACAAACCCTAGCCATGTTACATCACACAAGTACATGGAAATCCAACTCTCACTACAACAAATCTTGGAATTAGCGTCCCATTTTGTGTCCATTTTTAGTGTAAATTTTTTATCATTGAGTGGTTGAAGTAGATGCTAAATGGGATGCGTCATGGACAAAACTTAAAGAGTCTAAAATAATGTCTTTTTTTGCTTCCTATATAGCATCCTTTCTGATGTCTAAAATAACGCTCATTTTTTAGATTCCAGAATAGCGTCCAATTTTGCTTCCTAAACGACGTCGAGGTTTGCTTCCTAGATAACATCCTATTTTGCTTCCTAGATATCATCCTCTTTTACTTCCTAAATGAAGCCCCCATTAGCACCCTATTTGCATCATTAAAAGTGCCATGTTAGCATTTATGTTTGCATCTACATTCACACCATATTTGCATCCAAATTAGCATCCAACATTGCATCCATATGTGCTACCACTTTAGCATCCCATTTTGCACCACGTTTTACTTCCAATATGCACCAATTTTTGCTTCCTTTTTTGCATTGTGTTTTGCTACCAAAATGGCGCCAATTTTTTCTTCTATTGTTGCACCATATTTTGCTTCCTATGTAGCGCCATGTTTTGCATCCTAAGTAACATCTTATTTTGCTACCATATCAGCGCCATGTTTGGCTTCCTCATTAGCGTCAAGTGTTGCATCCTTTTTAACGGCTAGTTTTGCATCTCTATTGATGTCAACATTAGCACCATGCTTTGCTACCACTTTATCACCCAATTTAGCATCCATTTTTACTCCCACACTAGCGCCACATTTTGCTTCTCGTTTAGCTCCTTGAATTTCTCTTGTTTTGCTTCCTCATGAACACCGCATTTAGCTTCCCATTAAGCATCTAATTTTGCTTCTTTTTTGGCCATTAGTTTAGCTTCTGGTTTGACTTCTACTTTGGCATCCAAAATAGCATCAGAATTGACTTCCAACTTAGTGCTAGATATTGCATCCAATGTTGCTTCTAGATCTATGACATAGTGGGCTTCCATTTTAGCTCCTAGCTTTGCTTCCTATTTTGCTTCCTTATTAGAACCACATTAGGCTTGCTATTTAACACTTACAACTATATCCAATTTTGTGGTAATATATTTATTATATCAAATTATTATAATTATTTCATTAATTTCAATAGTTCTCATATATCATTTTCTTCATAGTTCTGAAATAACATAATGAAACATTCAAATTAATTGTAGATACCATTATTGAAATTAATTGCATAGCATTTATGAAGAAAATTTAACACGATCAAACAACATTTATCCAAAGTAGTAACATCATATATATATATCAATTTTACATGAAAAGATCATTGACAATTTCCAATATAGATAAATTTACAATATAATAACGATAACATCACCATTATCTTTCATCAAAAGAAGTGAAATTATCAAATATCATCACATCAATGACCTATCATACAGATCATCATATTAAGGTTAAAAGAACAAGTGAACGATATATATTAAGGTTAAAAGAACAAGTGAACGATATATATAGTGAAAATACCAATATCACAAGAAATATCTTTTTTAATATCCATATTTAGAAATGTCAAAATGATCAAGGGTAATCAAAGTTTATATGTCAACATAAATCCACCATACAAATCAAAATGACCCAGAATTTAATATGAACGTGGATCATCACAAAAATAAGAATACATGTCTAGTAGCATTGAGAAAGCAATAAACATCCACAATCTCAATAGTAGCATCAATGGCTACCATCATCATCATCATCACCACCATTATCATCATCATCCCCATCCTCATTCTCATCTATCCCAACATCATATTCATCATCATTTTCCTCTGATCCATTTGCATCATTAGCAGCAATATCTTTCTTTCATACATTGGTGACAACATAATCTAGATCATCTAAGGAGTCATCTTCACCATTTTTCTGCAAACAACAAGAAATAATCAATTTAAAATATTAGTATTAATTTCATTACATAATGCATATTTTGTGTTATATTACAAATATTAGTGTGATAATTTATGCATTCTCATGAGTTTTCCAACCATGAATATAAACATCACCTCATCAACAGATAGTAACCACGCATATAAAGTGTATCCACAACCGTGCACACACACACACACATACACAGACATGTACACCATAAATTTTCATATCACAACAAGACATAGAGGCAAGGAAAAATAGACATCCCAGTGATTATATGTAAAGTGGAGAGAAATATGATATCACAGATAGTATTTGCTTCGAACTATTTTTTTGTCTAAAGTTGTTATATCATTAAATCTCTATATATAACATGTTATTCAATCTATATCTTTAAGAGCATATTAACCATGGTTTTCATCTCTCAATCAAGTTCATGAATTGTTTACATTTTTAATCTAAAAGTAAATTTAATATAACATGCTTGATAATATCCCCTCATAAACATGGCTAAAAAGAATATCATCATAAATATAGTTTTTAACATATTAATCATATCATTGGTATAATAATCACAAAGCTTATAAATCTTCGTTGGATTCATGTTATCCAAGTACCTACAGGAGGCAACAGAACTCAATTTCGTTACTTGGCTTGGTTTTTATGCCCCTGGTTGAAGTTTCGCCTAATATCCCTGCATGACCTTGGGAAGAGAGTTGAAATTTGCAATAAATCAAAAAATGAGGCTTAGATGGGAAAATCGTCAGTTGGATTCTTGACATCCAAACACCTATAGGGACACCCTTGTCTGGAGACTTCATGGACCAAACATAATTTATTTTGATGGTTTTCTACACTAGGGTTTTGATTAGAGACGTGCAATGCAATTTTTGCACGATGGGATAAGATGTTCTAAATGTGCCAAGTGAGTGCGTGGGCATCGTGGTCCTCTCGCCATTTCCCAAATAGACATGCAAGATATAACATAACTCAATTCCATTGCTCGGTTTGGTTTTTATGCTACCGGTTGAAATTTGTCTGGTTTCTCTTAATGGCAATGGGAACCAAGATGAAACTTGCAATAACTCGAAAACCATGGCTTCGATGGACAAACTGTCGATTATGTTGGATTCGTGACATCCGAGTATAACTACGGTTTTGCGAGTGATATGAAATGCAATTTCTGCACCATAGGCTAAGATTTTGAAAAATGTGAGAAGCGACTGTGTGGGAATCATGGTCATCTCGTCCTTTCCCAAACACACTTGTAGGAGGAAACGAAACTCAATTCTGTTGCTCGGTTTGGTTTTTATGCCCCTGATTGAAATTTGCATGGTGTCCCTAAATAGCCTTGGGAAGCGAGATGAAACTCATTGTAACTCAAAAACCGTGACTCTGGTGGAAAAACTGTTAATTCTGATGGATTAGTGACATTTGAGTACCACTATGGACACCCTTGTTCGGTGGCTTCATGGACCAAAAGTTGTCTATTTTGATGGTTTTCTAAACTAGGGTTTTGCTAAGTGACGTGCAATTTAATTTATGCATGATATGTTAATATTTTTAAAAATGTGCCGAGTGAGTGTGTGGGCATCACAGTCATCTCGTTTTTTCCCAAACACACTTGCAGGAGGAAACGAAAGTCAATTTCGTTGCTCGGTTTGGTTTTTATGCCCCCAATTGAAATTTTCCTAGTGTCCTTGAATGGCCCTGGGAAGCGAGATGAAACTCACAATAACTCGAAAACCGTGGCTCCAATAGACAAACCATCAACTTCATTGAATTCGAGACACCCACGTATCACTAGGGACATCGCTTTCCAGTGGCTTTGTGGACCGAAAGTCGTCTATTTTGATGGTTTTCTAAACTAGGGTTTTGTTAAGTGATGTGCAATGGAATTTTTGCACGATATGCTAATATTTTTAAAAGTGTGTCGAGTGAGTGTGTGGGCATTGCAGTCATCTCTTCCTTGCCCAAACACACTTGTAGGAGGCAACGAAACTCAATTTTGTTGCTTGGTTTGGTTTTATGCCCCCGCTTGAAATTCACTTGGTGTCCCTGAATGGCCTTGGGAAGCGAGATGAAACTTAGGTTGGGATTTTCTAAGAGTTCTGCAGATTTTAATCTTTGGTGTTTTGATAGATCCGATCCACCTGTATTAGTTATCTATGTATATGAGTTTATCATAGGAGGGAGTTCTAAACAGCTAATATTGTGGTGTGAGAAGAAATTTTCTCGTGAGTTTGACATGAAGGACATTGGACAATGACAGGAAGTTGATGAAGTCTTCCTTGAACAAGATAAATACACCTAGAAGATTCTGAAGAGATTTCAAAATACTGAAGGAAGCAGTGATCCTAATTTACATTCCTTCATATTCAAAAGTGGTTGACAATATGACAAAGCCGCTAGCAAAGGGGAAGTTCGAAATGCTAAGAGAGTATCTGGTTTGATGGAGAGGATGTTCTTAGAAATGAGGGAGTGTTAGTTTTTTTCCTTGTTGCTTTGAACTTGTTTTTAATTCATCATCAACTAGATGAGTGCTTAACTGAAGTTCTTCATTCTTTTTCAATTTGTTGAGAATTCATCGTGAGCAAGATCTTGCTAGAGAGGGGGTGCACATGTATGGGAGGGAATTGATACATGAGGGTGCAATGTTGAAAGGAGATGCTTCTAACTATTTTTGGTCCTTGGGAGTTATTTAGAGTAGGAGGGAAGGGACTTTGTAATGTCCCTTATTAGGAATTTTATTAAAATTGCAATTTTCCACTTTTTTTCCCTAGTTCGGCCTTTGACTAGTTTTGATCTCTAGGTCCCAAATTTGCCCCAAATGATCCCAAATATTCTGAGAAGGTATATGAATGATATTAGAACATAAATATGTGTTTCAGGGATGCCTTTGGATCTTTAAAATACTTCTTCAAATCCTCTTTCAATTCTGATCAATGTAGGTAACTTTACTAGTGATTTTCCTTTGACTAGTATTGGTCTCTAGGTCTCAAATTGACTCCAAATGCCTTCAAATATTCAAGGAAGGTGTATGAATGATATTATAACTTGAATATGATGTTTATGGATGAAATATGTCCACCAAAATACCTCTACAAAATCTCTTAATATTCTGGACCAAGTATGCAATTTTACTAGTAATTTGGGGTTCAAATCCCCCTGGGGTAAGTACTGAAAATGGCTTCCCAAATGCCTCCAAACCCACTCAAATTTATGAACAGAGGTATGTAATGTGTTAATTATTTTATTAAAGTCTCATATGCACCATTAATGGATTATTACAACTTTTATCACCCTCTCCCATTCAACTGCAAAAATCCCCAATTCGACCCTTGGGGGAAATGACACTATTTCACCTCCCAATACAACTAAACTGAGTAAAAATGATTCAAATGCTCAAGTACAATACATGAAACTTGTATAAGATATCAATGGCAGTATATTTATCACAAATATATCATAGAATCATCCATTCATTCGAAATCATCATCAATACATTGGCTCACAACAAGGTAGTGGGGAAATGGCATTGTTCTTCCATTAAAAATGAGATTTATACATTTCTACTTGGATTTAGACCTGAAAATTTTTGGAGATGAAGAACAGAGTATTTAATTCATATTAAAAAATAAATGGGGCATTAAAATATTCCCCAAAGAGTACAATAGCTCACCAAAAACGCCCTCCCTCAAGGATCAAGAATATGCCATCAAAACTGGAAATGGTTGAAGGAGTGAGCTGCAATAGAAGAAACCATGAGCTGCCCTGTATCTTAAACCTGCAAATAAATACTCCATTAAAGCTCCAAATGAAATTTCTGAATGGCCTTTCCAATTACCAACTTGGATGGGAATCGTTCACCCTCGAAATTGGCTAAGGCAAGAAACTAGTCATCCACTAGCTCTCCCTCTTCACAAATGCAATTGCAAATTCTACAAATGATAAAAAACTATTCTCATACTTCATTTCTACATTTTATAACCAACATTATCCTTCTAAGGGTCGAAATCCTCTCAATAGATTCAATAGATTTCCATTTAGGAAATATTCCACATTTGCCACTTGTCTCCTAGTTCCAACCTTCCATCTTCTCCCAAATTCGATTTTGAGTCTCTTTGGCTTCTCCAACTCCCAAATTCGCCTTTTTGAGCCTATTTTTGGGGCTGACATGTCATAGTGGTCAGATGTCAGAGGTTATGTCTGTAATTTGTCATAGTTGTCATAGATGCTCCATCATTGGTGTCATAGGGGCTAGGGAATCTAGCCCAAGTGTCCACAAACTTCCACTTTGACTCTTTATCTTCCATGGAGGTTACCAATCCTTCCCAATTCGACCTAAGATGCTCAATGAAATTTTTTATGACTTACCAACTCACCCAAGAGTGTTCACATTCCCATTAATTCGAATTTGCAAAAGAGAGATACCATGTATTATGAAAAATCAAGCTAGTGTGGGTCCCACATCCTCCATATGTCTCCAAAACCATTTGTCACCTAGGATTTCTATTGAATTTCTTTTTTCACTCTATTTATTAAATACTTGAACCCTTCTAATGTCTAAACATCATTCATTATCCCCCTTATTTCAAATCCCAAAGCTTCCACCCCAAACCTAGGAAACTAGTAATTTTCCTCCTTGGCAATTATTTGACCCTTAACATCAATTTTACAAACTCTAATGAATATGGCTAATGTGATTAGGCCATTGTGACCCAATTCCAATTTTGGACTCTTGAAGCATGCTAGGCACTGTCTAAGGTGATCTAGGAATTTTCCAGCTTTTTCTACCTTCATGCAACAGTAAGAAAATATTATGGGTGAACCTCAGCTATAAATCAACAACAATCAACTTTAATGCGTGAGTTATGGGCATGAAGAAAGGCAAGTATGTGCTAAACCAACAGTTCTGGGTTAAGTTTGAGTGTGAAAGTGGCATTTATTCCCAATTCTGGGAAATAAACAACCCTAAATATTCAATGCCTAGCCAATACTGGGTATGTTGGGTTAAACATAGGACTAATTCTTGATCTCATAAAGCAAGAAACATGATTCCTAGGCAATAAAGTATAAACCAATAGTTTTGGGTGAAGTGAAGACGTTAAGAGGCAACAAACAACAATGATCTCAATTACTGGGCCCTAATTCTCCACTCTGGGCAGTTACTAATCAATGAACAACGTTACTATCACTTCTAGGTGCAAGCAACAACATCCTTTGAGACCTAAGCTAGCAACAATAACCAGTAGTCAAAATCAAAGGAACAGTCAAGGAAAAAAACAAATCAATTTTATAAAGCATTCAAGGTAATATTGTGATTAACAAGAGAAAAGGTAGTCTTACTACCTTATACATGAAATGGAATGTATGGAGAATATAATGATAAAAAAAATTACAACATTGTGGACACTACCGATTCCAAAATAACATGATTCATATTGTTAAAGAATCAAATGTTCAAATCACCAGTGACATGAATAAGCTAGTGATGTCCCTCAAAGGACATTCACAAATTAAGGTTTCATGAATTTCTATAAAGTCAAAATGCAACTTATAATCTAGTTATAGTGTGGAATCCTTAATGTCTTTCAAAGCCTAGCATCTCAAACATTTCATACTCAATAAGATGAGAGGACAAACTAGTGCGCATGGACATTTGAGTTAAAATATTATTTTAGAATTTAATTGAAAACAATCTATATTCATGAAATTTACACAACTACTTTTTGCCTAAGATTTATTAATAGTAATAATTGTAATAAGACTAGAATACATGTACAATTATGCTTGACATTCAATCACATTTTAAATTCCTGGTATACACTTCCAAATATCCTTCCTAGTCTTGACAAAAAAACAAATTGGTAAATTCTATCAAATCCAATCACATATCGGGTGACAAAATCTATGAGAACAATAACATGGAAATGATGTTAATGTAATAAGGATCACTAGGTTCACACTTCACCCAACCTAGTGTTAAGTTTTAGTACATTATGATAGTTCTTAATAAAGGTCATCATCTAACTTTATTGTTAGAGTTATCTTCGTGGTTATAAAATATTTCGACAAATCTGTTACCCACCATTTTGCATGGGTGTCCACCTTCATCTTAATCTCATCAGGGGATTTTATGTGATGGAGATTGGATGATTTGGTTCTAAATGCTAGAGCCTAGATGATGATGCCATAGTGATGATGATGTAGGGAGATTGATGTTCATGGAGTATATGGACTATTTGAAGCATGTTGGGCATTGTCTAAGGTGATCTAGGTATGTTCCAGCTTTGTTCTACCTTCATGCAGTAGTAAGAAAAGATTCTGGGTGAACCTCAACTATAAATCAACAACAAAAAACCCTAATGCATGATTTATGGGCATGAAGGAAGGCAGGACTGTGCTAAACTAGCAGTTATGGGTTAAGTCTGAGCATTAAAGTGGCATTTATTCCCAATTATGTGCAAGAAACAACCCAAAATATTCAATGCTAGGCCAATACTCGGTATGCTGGGTTGAAGATAGGACTAATTCTTGATCTCATACTGCAATCAACATGATTCCTGGGCAATAAAACAACAGTTTTGGGTGAAGGAAAGACTTCAAGAGGAATCAAACAACAATGATTTGGGTTATTGGACCCTAATTCTCCATTTCGGGTAGTTCCCAGTCAATAAACATCGTTACTATCACTTCTGGGTGCAAGCAACGTCAGCCTCAAACCTCATATCTGAGCCCTAAAATAGTAGCGATAACTAGTAGTCAACATCGATTCTGGGACGGTTTTTGAAGTCGCGACAATGGTAAAAGGCATCAAATATCTTTTCATGGGCGAGATGTTTATTTCGACAATTTCCAAAACAAAGGTTTTGTTAAGTAATTTTTTTGTATTTTTTGCAACATATAATACATAATTTTGATTAAAAAGAGATTTCAAGTGAAGATAAGGGAAATAAAGACCTAAGCCTCTTCCCTTCAAGGCCATTGAGGAATCGTGGTTAGCATTCCTCTTAATAATTAGCAATCCAATTTGATGAATTAGAGCAACCAAGAAACCATAGGGTTGTGTTGGATTTGACCTAATTAGGGAAAATATAGATTCCAAAGGCCTAACACTTCTACACCCTTGACTGTTAATGTCTGCACCCTAAGGCCCCTAAATTCTAATCCTACCCAAACTCCTAGCCCTTGACTATTAATGTCTACACCCTAAGTCCCCAAAAGTCTAATCCTACCCTCTCTTTCTTTATTCACTCTTCATCTGATGAAGGACTAAGAACTGATCATTTGGACCAAGCCTATGATGACAAAGGGAATGCATGCAAGTGATGTGTGGAGCCATGCCAATATAATCATTGCTAGACATTTCTAGTAGAGCATTGTTCCACTTAGGCTGCATACGACATACATTTACTTAAAGTTAATACAGAAGGAGTTTTTGTTGCAAACGATGTTCATCCTAACAATAGTAACATTCCAAACCATTACTATCCAGTTCCACATACTAGATGGCTCCTAAAAGAAGACATGGTAAATAGATAAATATTTTGTGCAATTTTCCACACTTGAGACTATACGTATGCTTTTGTCATTGGAGGCATCCATAGTCCATTATGCCAAATCTAGAGTTAATTCACCGATGATACAAACAATCAAAGAAATTGATAAATTAATGCAACTCTCATTACACAACTAGAAGCTACTTTTTGTCAGACTCCCCAGCAATGTATCTCTAGAAAATTTTGATAGATCAAACATCTATATAAAATTTTTACTAAAAACAATACGCCAGGGAAATGCATAGATTTACAGACTAAGCATAGAACAAGCCAAAGAATAACACATAAGAGCAAAAACAATATGAAAACAATAACTCGTTACTTTGACTGCATAACTAATTTGCAATTAACAAACCTGCTTGAGAAATCGTGCACCAAATGCACTAGTGACTTTCAATCAACCTTTGACTCAACCATTCAAAATAGACTAGCTGTCATGAAGATGTTGTGCTTTAATTCTCATCACTTCCTGCAAATTCAAATACAACGAATTATAAGTAAGGAAAGGAAAGGCTAGGACATCAACAAAACATTGACAACACTCGAATATAAAAGCATGAATCCTTCCAAATTTCTTTGTCATGTGAGTCTGTGACAATTCTTGAGGCAATTCTATACAGGTTGAACAAAAGCTTTATGCTGGAAATAAAAAATCCTGAAAGTTCATTATTTCATACGAGAATGTTGCAGCACACTATAGAATTACGAACTTCTATGGTAGAAACCAGATGGATGAGATAGGTAGACAACTTTGTATGTCCCAAATATTTAACAAAAACCCCACAAAATATTGAACAGAAGCCCCACCATCAATATGAGTCTTTTCTCTATGATTTTGGATGACAATTCATATGAGACTACATTTAAGAAACAGTTAAAAATAGAATACAATTTATAATATGTTTGTTTGATGATGAATGGTACTGTGCACTATCATGAAGGACAGAAAGGTTACTGTTTAATGGCTAGAAACAAGGCGGTTGAGAGAGAAAGGTATTTGTGTCAGAAACAATTCCAAGATGCAGAGATTTTAGGTGTATTGGACTTAGTAATGGGAATTTTTAGGAAGGCATGTGAAAAGGGTACTGTAGAGTACTGCCAGGAAGAAATTTTTATTTTTGCACAGAGGGAGGGGGAAGGCCGAGCAAAAAACATATTCACACTATATATGTGATTTGTCCTCTTGTTCAAATTTAGGGGGGATGTTGAATACATGAGTGTAATCTTCACTTCAGCTAAGGCTAACCTTTTATTGAGTTGGGTAGACATAAACTTTATTCTATAAACCCACTCTGAGCTATATTTGAGTTGGGTATTTATAAACCCACTCTCAAATGTGTTCGGGTGAGCTATATTCGAGCTGGGTATCAATAAACTCACTCTGAGCGATACTTAAGTTGGTTATCCATAAACCTACTCTTATGTATTTGAGCACTCTTAGTTGTATTTGAGTTGGGTATCCATGAACCCTCTCTCAGTGCTCAAGTTGGGTATCCTTAAACCCACTCTCAACAATATTTGAGTTGGGTATCCATGAACCCTCTCTCCGTGTTCAAGTTGGGTATCCTTAAACCCACTCTCAACAATATTTGAGCTGGGTATCCATGAACCCACTCTTTGTTGTATTGAGTTGGGTATTTCATTGTTCTTCTTCATGACCCCCTGTTCAGCTTAAGCGGGGGTTGAGAATGGTGCAATCCTCACTTTTGTCCAGAGACAAGCTCACTTTGTAAGGATTATTATTGTGTATTTATTGTAATTCTAGGTTATGGTTAAGGCCGATCTACTCATTGTGTGGGCTCATGGCCCTTCTTAGGGATGGTGCCCTACTTCTTGAGTTGTGTATAAGTACACAAACGAATCATTTGTCATTCATCATCTTACAAACTATTGCTCTCCTTAAAAAGTGATTTAGCCTACAGGAACCTATCATATATTGCACTCCTCTTTCTTTTGTGTAATTGACTCTTATTGTTGTATGGACCTGTATGGTTTCTCCAGGTTTTTATGGAATGCTTGTATGACAATGATAAATTCTTAGGCAGGGTATTATTGCTCTTGCAAAAGACAGATTTGATGGAGTTGTACCTTTACACAATTTTTTTTTTTAAATATTTGTTTGTGTTATTATTTCCTTTCCGGTTTTATGACATGTGAGCCCACCCAAAATTTAGAGAAAAAAATGAAAATAGAATTTTCCTGTACAGAAATTGCCAGGAAACATCTGGGAAATCTAATTTAGATAAAAAATTAAAATAAAAGAGGAAATATAGTTTCTTGTACAGAAAATTCCAGGAAGCATATGAGAAAAATTTCTCAGGAATTTCTTCTGCTTCTTCTAGACTATTTCCTTACTGGAATTATTTTCTGGACAGGAACAACAACAGATCTATGCATTTTGTATGTCACTTTCTATATGTAGTTACAGGGGTTCATGAATCACATACAACAGGAAATGGAAGAAAGAAAACTGAATCCAAATGAAGTGTTTAACACTTCATGCAACATGCTTGAAAATTCTTAGACCGTTCTTAAAGTTTATGTACAAGCAAAATAGGTATATGCAAATGCAATTTCATAGATATGGGAAACATGAAGAAAAGGTACATTATACTCTCATGTTGTCTTGTGAAATCTCTTAATGTTCTTGATTTAACTACCGATCCTTACTGGGCAGATTGTTTTTCGGACTCTCAATTCTTCTTGGTCAACATTTTTTGCAATAACATTCAAAGCACAATTTTTTGATACATACAGACTTTCTGCAGTCCAAGCTCAATGCAGTGTGCTTCTGAAGGTATGTAGGCTCTTTCTTGTTGCTTGTGTAATAATACATATTCAGTTGTAGCAAATATAAAACCTAGCTAATCGTAACTAAGAGGAAAGTTTAGGCTATCTTGACTATTTTTAGGACACCTCCAAGTAATCTGGAGCGTTTATCAATACTATTGCTAGATGCAGAGGCAACAAAGGTGCAGTGGACATTGGACTGCCTAAATGGTGTGTTAAAAGTTGTTATAATGTATTGCATATTTTCTTCAATGTATATAAACAAATTATTTTTGCAGCAGTCTTATTGTTGTTCTTTGCCATTGATCACTTCATGCAGGCATCAGGAAGACTTACTGGATTACTTGCAATTATCAACTTGATATTCAACATTTGGCACTTGATAGGACCAGTTTTCCCAACCATTTGGTGGTAAAGCCTCGTGATCTGAACAGATTGCTAGGCAATTTCTAGTCTTCACTTCAAGAGATAACCGTTATTGCAACTGAGCCAACTTCAACAAAGTCAAAAAATGAAAGCACTACAGAAGGGAAAGCCATTGAACTAAGAATCTACATAGACCTTGTTAAAGGTTTGAATTTCATCACTTATTCTTAATATCTTTTGATGATAGGTTTTTAAAACATTGTTAGACTGAATATACTTTATGCACTCTTCCTTGATGTTATATGTTCACAAGTCCTCTGTTTATCCTTAAGCATCAGTATAATATTGGTGTCCTTTTGGGATTCAGAAAACAATGACATTGCATTGCATATGCAACTTTGAATTGATCCTACAGAGGAGTTACTAGAGTATCACCACAGGGGAGCTCCAGTTGATGTAACAATTAGTGTGAAAGAATTGAAGGTATCATAAATTTTATATCTCATGAAGAGCTTGTATCTCACATTGTCAATGCATTTCTACTTTGTCTATTTAGTATTTACTTAGTGTCTAAGCAGCATTCCAAATGAAGAAAATACGATGCTGATAAGTTTCATTATATTGAAGTCCATGTTTTTCATAATTATACCATTTTACTAAATTGTGTTATTGCTAGGAGCAACATTTTGACTTTAAATACATAAATCCATAGTTATAATTTTCCCATACAACTAAGGCCATTGACTGTTATATATGTTGGTAACTTACCTGATCATTAAACTATGCCAATTTAATGGGTCCTGATTTGGTGGTTGTCTCCTTTGTCTCAAAATGATAGGAATTCCTTACATTTTGTGAAGGGTGTGAAGTCGATATGCATATGTTTTTTGCAAATGCGGGCGAGTAAGCAATCTTATTGCTTTATTCTACTTTTCTAGCATGGCAATTTCTGTTTTGCATTAGATTTTTTTTTCCTGAACTCAACTGTTTTTTAATTTGACATTTTATTCATAAGAATATTTCAGGCCTGTCCTATTGGCTCCCAAATTTGGCTTGGATGATGTGGCAAATGCAGACATTGATGCTACACTTGTGTTAGCAACCATGCTTATTTCGCAGCTTAGAGAAGTAAATAATTCAGAGCAAATTCCAGTGGGACCTGGTGTCTCACGAGAAGATGCTCATGGAGCAGGGTTTGAAGGCTTTCATACACCCTCATAATCCTGCACAAAATAGATGTGGACTAGCTGTTCCTTCATCTGGCTCAGAACTGCCTTCTGATCATGCGAGAATCTGGTCTAATGTTACTGGTGTGTACTAGCTACTGGAGAATAGGTTTTTAGGTTATATCATTATCTAAAACAATTGAAATATCAGAAAGTGCCAGAGCATCTCGTTGCATCTAGGTTCTAGATTTCCATTTGTATATGATGTTCCAACTTCCTTCTTGAGCAGGTAGTGGTACCAGAAGTGTTAGTAGGGAAGCAACTAGTCGGCACCTGATGCAGGACAGTGTCGTTGCAAGTGAAGAAATAGTTTATGTTAGTAGGAATCACCACTTCCTTATGTATGCACCCATTGACCTAGGGATCATGGTATAATGGAGCTTATATGTTGGGGGCCACATATCTCAACCAATACTTACCAGAGGACCTCTAGCCAAAGCAATGAGTTATTGTAAATTAGTTATGCTTCCAAAGTAATGAGTTATTGGATATATGTGACAAATCTAGAAATGTATGCGATGTCATAACCTCTACTCTAAAACAATCTTACATACCATCATCCTTCTTGCAGCTGAATACGAGAGTTCTGGAGGAAATATTTTGAGTTTTTTAAAAGGAATTTGTGTATGCCAGATATGATGCGAAGAGACACCATTACCTACCAGCAACCAGAAATTGATCTTACCAGTTTGGAAACATACTCCTTTATATGCAATCAACACCTTCCTGTACATTGACTATAATACATGGCCTTTCTGGTATTGTGTGCCAGACAAGCATCATAGAGTGGGAAAATGTTTGCATATTTTCACACTAGGACTGCAACAGTTATATCTAGGGCTTGTTATACACCTACATCAAGAAATTAAACCAGCAGAGCCTACATTTGTTATGTCAGCAGTATGTCTTGATATCATTATAACGGAAGGAAGAGGATCTACAAGTATTTCTAGATCATTTTCCATTTCTTAGTGTTCTAGGTGCAAGAAGCCAACATGCTTCATTCATGTGGATGTGAAATAGACTTTTAATTGCAGGCATATTTTGTATCCTTTGACTGAAGAAAGCTCTTGGATCAGACCCCTGGAAGTGTCTTGGTACTCTGATTATCATTTTTTTTCCATCAACACATTGTTATCTTGCTTTGCATTGGAAACTGATAATTCATATTTTGAAACTTTACAGCTTCTTGTTACTACAAATTCTGGTAGATTTGTTGCTTTTATCCTTCAAAACATACAATATTTACCCCCACCTTATTTCCTATTAATCTATCTTTCTAACTGGTTTATGTAGGACCCAGATAGCGTGGGGTATATAGACAACATTGCTTCACTTATATGTCACCTACTTAAGATCTTTGATCATGCTTATTTTTCTGATTTGAGCGTTTTCATCTTTGTATATCCTATACACCACAACTCTCCATTTGTTTGGGGCTTCCATTTATTTGATCCTATCCCATAATATTTTTTTGGCACTGTATCAAAAATATTTGTGAATTCTATAAAACAACACCTTAACTCATCCTTGGTGTCCCATGTCTTTTCTATCACATGTCATAAAGTGAGGCATTTGTAAATGGTAGAGTGACTTTGTCTAAACTCTGCCTGACCCTTTGCTCTTTTTTTCTCTCTTTTTCCCACTGGAGACAGAGATGAAATATTTGAAGATCAGTAATGTGGTTCAAAGAATTTTTGTACTCCTAATTTGGATTTAGTAACTTGTCTTTAATGTGCATTATCCTTCAGGTTTTCTTAATCGTATTATGTACATAGCCCTTTCAGGATGCCCACTCCCAAACTGTGATTTCCACACTTGACATGCTACACACTTGCTATGTCCTCTTTTTCCATTCTTCCTTGGGATCTTCCCATCTTCCTCCCTCACACCTTAATATATGTGAGTTTGGGCTCTTCTCTACAAGATGGTTTTTCATAAAATGCTTGGTTTAACTACTAAAGTGATAAAAAAAAGTACATTTAGGGAATTTTTACTAAAAAAGATCATCGAGAATGGAAATAAAAATGTTAGATGTCAAATATTAAGGACTTGATGGCTTACAATGTGAATTCTATAAGGCTGGATGTATTTTTTTCAACTTGAATTGCTGCAAGTATATAATGAAGTTATCTGGAAGCAATTGTTGGGGAATATACCAACAAAGATACGAGAAGGTTTCTTCCTAAACCTACAACCCTTAACTGATTACTAGTTGGAAGCTTGTAACCTTGCCCAAATGTTTCACATATAATATTGGAAAAACCCCGAGCTTTGCATGTTAAGAAAATCTTGCCTAAGGTTGTGCATCCATGAAAAATAAGGCTCATCCAAGGTGGCGTCATTTTGGATGTTATCATCACTATGTGGGAAGTAATGGAATGGGCATGATGCAGGTTCCTATATGCCCATTTCATCAACATAGACTTTAAAAATGCTTCACAAAGTTGGCCAACCATTCATATTGGTCATGCTAAAAGCCTTGGAGTTTGGCCAGTACTTAAAAGTTATGGAAACATTGTTTGCATAAGGGCATCTTTCTTATGCACTAATCAATCCAAATTTAGGTCAATCTGCCAAAGTTGTCCCCTTGCCACTACCTTGAATACCATAGCTGCAAAGGATTTGGGTATTTACTTCAAACCAGAGTGGATCAACATCTCATCAAATGAATTCCTGCCCCTGAGCCAAACACTAGTCAACTACTCAATGAGCATTTTCTTGAATCTGAAATAGAGGAGGTGTTAGCATCTCTATCAACTTGTAATATGCTTAAACCCAGAAATTCAGAGAAAATATAGAAAAATACAAGAGGGAATTTGTGAATTGTAGTGTCAAGATATGTGATATGCATTGTATTTGAAGTGTATTAGGAATGTGTGTGACCTTTGTGCAATCCTGAAGTCAAAATCCTGGAGGTTACAGAGACCTAGGTTAGTAATTTGCAAGTTGCAGTGTTGAGATGTATGTGCCACCCCGAAACACTCCAAACTACAAGGTTGAACTCACGTTTGAGTCAACCTTGCCAAATATTGGCATGTATAGAGCATTATTCTTGGGAAGTGAGGAGATCAATTTTTTTTAATAAAAACTCCTACAACAAGGAGTAATTAATCCCAATGTATACCCATGTGGTCTGCCAATGGTGTTAGAGACCAACAAAAACTAATCTTGGTAGATGCCAAATATTGGAATGTATAGAACATTATTCTTGGGAAGTGAGGAGGTCAAACAACAATTACGAAAACTCCTACAACAATGAGTAATTAAGCTTAATTCATACCAATGTGGTCTTCCAATGGTGTTAGAGACCAACAAAAACAGATCTTGGTAGATGTGTGTAGAGTTGAGGATTAAATAAGACTAAAGTAAAAAAAATGTCAAAAACCCCTATAAAGGATCGAAAAAACAGTCAACTAATTGTATCAAGCCCAAATATTTTATAAACATGGATTTGAAGTCCAGATGCTAACATGTCCATATATTGCAAAGAAGATACCTAGAAAAGTAATTTCAAAACAAAACAATAGCTATATGAGTGGTTGGCTGTCATTCAAATTTGCAATGATCCTTCAACGTTTTGAGACTAACGAATTTCCATTGCTTTTTATATTTCCATGTGAAATATGTTATATTGTTTTTAGATGTCAAATTCATATGGTTAATGAAAGAAAATAGATCTTGCCAATAATGTTGGACGTCAAATGAAGGAAATTGGGGGCACCAATGAGTGGTATTAGAGATCAAGATACATCATTGCGTTGTAATGGGAAGAAATTATAAGTGTTCATATGGAAATTGTAGTTGCATGTCAACTATTTGATGAAAATAATCAATGAGGATTGGGAAAAAAAGGTTATAAGCATCTGATATGCTAAGCTAATGGACTTGAATTTCTAGGATTAATTAATAAAAATTCCTATGGAAAGGATATAAAAATGGAACTAATGTAAAATCATGAGGTTCATGGTTTGAATCCATGGAAATCAGGCATGTTTAGTTCCATCCATGTGTAAGAGGTGCCACCCATTATTCTTAATTTATAAAAATGTGATGTTGATTAGCAGTGCTAGAGAAAGAGTAATTATTTGGTATGAAGAGAAATCAACATATATGCCCAATGGAGATGAAGGGCATATAAGTATCTATGACATTGCATGTGAACATACCTTAACAATTGGTGCTTTGTCATGTATGGTTAGGATTTCATCCATTGATTCAGATCAACAGTTGAAGGTCTCTCCTGATGTCTGCAAGTGCCTTGGGTGAAGAGGACCCTTCTTTCTATGAATGGATGGGATTGCACCCACAAGGATCATAATCATGGACAGGAAGATCCATAATGATTTTGCAATGTATTAGATTGGTGTGTTATATTTTTTCATGAATGATCAAGATCTCATCCTCTAACCAGGTCCATGACCCACAATCATTTGTGACAATTAGGGAAAATACTCAAGGAGGAAGTTTCATTTTTCCATGAAAATATGAGAATCCACCCACAAGAGATGATCCAATGAAAATTCTGATTGGATTTTTGGTAATCTCAGCATGAAAGCAGCCTCGTATCTTTCCTTTTTTTATAATTATGGGCACACTTAGCAATTTCTGGGCATATTCCAGCCTCGTAAACGCAATGATCTTCCTATTTGATGGCAGTTATGGGCCTGTTTTGTCTTCAAACAACATTAAGAAATATTTTTTGGAGCAAACCTGTTCCTATTGTGACCCTTTGTAGCAGTAAACAATCATCAAAATCTCCTAAAATAAATTTTGGGTACGAATTTAGACATAAGAAACATTTCTGGGTAGGTCTGGACTATTTTTGGGTAATTTGTGGACTCCTTTAACCCTTAAGTTAGCATAGATAGCCTAACACCCAATCCCAACACCACCCTTCCAAAAATATTGTGATCCTTAATACCTTAATTACTAGATCTCTTTGTATCTCAAACAAATCACTTTAGACCTTCTAAAAGAATGATTACTCCAATAATCAATTTAATAAAGCAATTTTCCAAGATACTCATTTGATTTATATCCTAACCTCAATTGTCAAGCCATTGTTTCCCAAGCCCACTAACCCTATATCAAACGGGTCATTGATAAAATGATCAAAATCCTCATAAAAATGGACCATCAAAACCATATTTAAACTCCATAAAACACCCGAGAATACATTCAATAATGCGAAATACATAATTAATATATTCCTCAAACCAAAAATGTCTGAAGGTCCTCATTCTTATAGAGTCGCATATTAGCCAATTGGACTACTTAGTAAGAATCATTCTCAAAGAACATATTATCAACACTTGCCATACTTACACTTCTAAATCAGCCATTACATAACATTTCCATCATATCAAACACCATAGTTACTTTGACTAAACTAGAATTCTAACTAATACTTAACATTACTTCACTAAAACTTTTAGGAAAATGGTTTAAATTAAAAAAATCAAATCCTAATAAATTTTTGTTAATCACTTATAAAACCATAAAAAAGTAAAAAACATCACATGTCTTAGTTTTAAGACTTCTTCCACCCTCCCACCCACATTCCCATACTTCTTCTCTCTCTCTCTCGCAGTAAACACTAAACAGACATCAAAGTCTTCTTAAAATAAATTATGGGTACAAATTTAGACAGAAGAAACAATTCTGGGTAGGTCTGGACTATTTCTGGGTAATTTGTGGACTCCTTTCACCCTTAAGTTAGCAGTGATAGGAATAATTTCTAAATCCAGGCTGATTCCGAGGATAAAATCATAGTGGTTGAGATCATCTTAGTTGATTCTGGGCATGTCTTAGCCCCCTAATAGCACTAATATCCATTCTGGGCACATAAACAACAATAAATGGCAACTTTATCCAAATATGGGCACATTTTGATTAGTCTAGGGTGACTTCCTGTGTAGCAGCATCCCTAAAACAATTTGCCTATGTGGTGGAGGGTTCCAACTCCAAGCAGGTAGAAACTTGAGCTTATAAGGTGACATCCTAGCGTTTTGTACCCTAGTTGAGACAACAAGCTCATTTACAAGACAACTAGAAAGGAGAATCTAGATATTCAAATACGGGAAGAGTTGGTTAGCCGTTGTCTTCTGATGATGAAACTGTGCACCTCGGTCACTTTTCTTGTTAGGAAGATTGTAGAGAGCTTATTTTGTTGCATATAGAGGAGAATGAGTTGATGTTAAGATGGCTGCTAATTTGTCCCAGATCCTGTACAGGAATGCAAAAACTCATGACATCTGAATGCATGAGATATGTATGCATGAAAGGAAAGAGATGGACATGAAAGTATGTATCCTAATTACCCCTTTCAACCCAATGAAGCACTCAAAAGTAATTACCAAATGCAACCTTATTACCCCTTTCAAGCAAGCTACCAATTATCCTACCTCACCTTGCGCCCTGGGTGATCAAGATCAGGAGACCTTGACATCATCTCCATCTCCATCTGTCTCTTGCTCAGCACCAGTATTTCCTTTAGTCTTGGACTCTCCCATTGTACCACTGCATATATGCCATTGGTATATACCTTTTGGTTATACTTAGCTATTCTCTTAGCTAGACACTTATTTATGCTACACTCTTTTAACTTTCTTTGTCTTGCTTTCAACATTATCTAGAAGTTGCTTTAAGACTCGCACATTGTATTCACATTGATTGTATATTTTAGTCCCATTGACCTACTTTTTTGGTCATTTTTTGGACATTAATAAAATTATCTTGTCTTATCAAACAAAAAGCATTGGATTCATTAACCAATTCCCTTTGATGAGCAAGCAAACCGAAAAGAGACCCAGGGTTTGTTTACCTAGGTGGGAAAGAGCCTTTAATTCAATTTGGATCTACACTACCCTAATCTAATCTAATCTACAACAAGCTACTTGAGCCTTGAGGAAAAGGAAACAAACAACAAAAAGGGTGGATGCTAAGAACCCATTGGAGTCGGGTTCTTAGCATATAGAAACCAAAGTTAGAATCCTTTTCCCAAAATTCAAAAACAACTGAGCAAGCATACAACTCTAAGAATGAGGAAAAATTGTTGTATTGGTGGCGAGGGGTATGTGAAATAGGGTGAGCACCAATGCTTATGTTGTTGGAAGCACTAGAAAACAAGTAAAAATGAAAAATCCAGTTGGTAATTCTTTTTTAGTTTACCCTACTTTGTTTCGCCCAATAGAACAACACATTGGTGTGTTGGGTTTTGCGAGAGCATCGTCTGATCGTGTGTCTTTTCTTGAAAGCAATGGGGCATATTATTTAGATACAAAAAACCATTGAGTTTTTCCAATTTTTAATATTAAAATATATATTAATTTTTTTTTACAATGCATGTATATGTAGGTATCATATTAATGTGAATAATGCTTTGTCAATATGTGTGCATCAGGGTGTCAATGTTTCACTAAAAGGATCGATTATGTTTATTAATTTTTAATAAAAATATATTTTATAATTAAATGTAGAGAATGTCATTGGTGCACTTAATATATTATTTGCATCATGGCAGAAGACATATTATTGCACTGGCTGATGGTGTGCTTGTCTCTATTGCAAATTGGGACATCAATACATTTTTTAATAGAAGTGAACCCCTATTCCCAAGGATTCCCAAGTTTGGGAATGTTATGCCCATATCCTAATTTATTTGACCCAATTTGCATTACCCCAGACATAGAATACCTCGACTAGATGCCACGAAGGACTTTTGTCCAAATCTCAAAGCTACGAGGATGTCAAATGATAGGGTTCTGGCCCAAGGAGCACCCTATATGATCAAGTCTAAGGGATATCCCCCTTGACCCCACAAAATAAATCCCAATCATATCACAATGGGAAAAAAATGTAAATTTCTAAAACTACAAACTCTAAATAGGCTTCATACCCAAGACCAATTCCTTAAAACTAGAAACAAGTTACCCTTGTTTATGCTATAAATAACCAATATATCCAAGCAGGACATACCTTTAAATGATGATTTCTTGCATTGGAGCCAGGTCAAGAGAAACTTCGAAGCTCCCTTTGAGAAAATATTGGTTAATCAGATGCGGAATTGGGACTAGGCCAAACACCTAAATTGAACAAACTGAAGTAGTTAAGGAAGATCCAAACCATATGGAGAGGAAAGTACCAATTGTAGCAACCTCCAAACAGTTGGAGATTTGATAGTGACAACAAATCCAAACAAACTCAAGATCATGGAATGTGGAAAAAAGGAACTAGATCATGAGTGAGCCAACAATCTGGCAAAATTTCCATGTATCAGAGGTAGATATTAGAGACATCTAACAACGAGGAAACCAGTGACATAAATATATTTGGGAATGCGTTAGGGGTGTATCCAACAAATGCATTGACCATAGAAACTAACAAAGGTGCCCTTCTGACTTGACAATGCAACCTTGTTGTGAAAGACTAGTGATGGCATAGAAAACTGCTACTCACCACTGGTGCATAGAAAACCATGTTGGACCAAGTGCATTTAGGATCAACACATAGCTTTCAAGATCTGCCTCCTTTATGAATGTCCCTGGTCATAAGAACATAAAAAGACGGTGCTAACATCTTTAAAAGGATCTCGAGTCGTTTTTTTTTGTTTATAGGTCTTTGTTTAGTCTTAAAATGCCATTTTTTAGGCCATGCACTCATAATTTTTTGTGTAAAAGTTGTATAAACTTTGTAAATGTTTCATAAGGACCAAGAAATCCATATACTTGCAAGAATAGTAAAAAAGGAAGAATTTATGTGTGTAATTGCACTTGGTGTAGGTATAATTTCATTTCATAGAGTGATTTTTTAATTTCTTTGGTGATTTGCTTCACTATTCTATGGAAAATGTTTGGAATCCATCAAACATTGTTTTTCTAAACTCATGCAAACTAGAAAATATTTGATTTATCATCTGAAGTGTTGAATGGATTATGGATTCAGTCTCTTAGCTCCGTGAATGCTAGCAAATTATTATTTTCTAAACCAAATGAAAAAAATATAAGCTCAAGCCTCTTATGTTCATGTTCAAGAAAAAAACATGATTGCAATTGAACAATAATCAAATGGCAGCAACTTGGCTAACGTGAATTTGAATTGCAAGAGAAAATCTAATTTGATTCTTAAATTACAGACACATAAAGGTAATGTTCATTGCATAGCATTTGGTGTGGTTCTATGAAAACTAACCTGTGTGAAGACTGCATAGTGCAAACCCCAAGGAACTTTGAACAAATGCAGAGACAACCACTGTCAAAAGTCAAGCTTAATGCAAACTTGCAAAGATGAAAGATCTGATGATCATTGATTCCTCATGTGGGTTTTTATTGATTGTTGCCACAATATATAAGGATAAAATCGTTGTACGGTTGAAGGTTCCACGTTTTTCATAGATATGGACCAATTTGGAGTTAAAAATTCTTCACCGAACAAAAATTGGGGGCTGAAACCACTATTGAAACCTCCACTAATGAAAATCCATGGGAGTTTCGGCCAAAAAAGAAAGATAATAATTCAATCCCTCGGCCCATATTGGAAAGCCTGCCCAACCCAACCTCAAATCAAGGGCGTACTAACTACCGGGGACCATAAATCCACAACGAACAAGCTGTATAACCCTTCATTGTTGAAAATTTGGGGTGAACTCACCATTTTGTGGGATTCATTCCCAAAATACTTGGCGAATTCGTGGGCTTCATTACCCAAAATATTGGGTGAATTTAACATTTCGGGCCTCCATTACCCAAAATACAGGGCGAACTCACCATTTCAACCATATTTGACAAGGGCGATATTCATGTTCCCCTCTCTCACCTCCTTCACAGCCTTGGCAATTCGACTTCCTAATTATTCTTAGGTATAATATGATCTATATTTGAATCCCGTATTGCTACTCATAAATTATTGATCTTTCAACGAAAAGCTTCAAAGTCACATCAAAAGGGTCAATGGAATTACCCTCACTGGTCATAGTTAGATGGATCTGCATCTGCAAATTGCACACAACGCTGGACATATGTTCATCACTTATATTGGAGTTTGAATAACTTGATCTTATACATAGTCATGGAATTTGTTAAACCAAGTAGATGACATGTGCATGTCCAAAACTTATTCACTTTGTAAATCAAGGTGCATGATCAATAAAGTATTGGTCATAAGCTAAACAATCATGTGGATGTTGTAATGGGGGAGATGTTGTAACGTTTATTCCAAACAAAATAATTTAAAAAATTCATGTCGACTCATAAAATAAAAAAATTATGGAAAGTATTTAAAAAAAATCCATGCTGGCTCATAAATAAAATATTATGAAAAGTAATAAAAAAATCGATGTTCATGTATAAAATAAAAACTTAAACTCGGATCTATCAATCAAGAGAGAGAAAATTTCTTGAGTTTAAATTGCAAGTAGAGTACTAAAATGGAGAGACAACGTGATGAAAGAAATGATAGAGACATAAATGATGGATATATCACCCACAAAGCTCCAACCTTGCACATAAGTACACATATCACCTACGAACCTAACTCATGTGCTAAAAAACTCTTGATGGCACGCATATCTCAATTTGAGGGAAAATATACCTTTGAATGTTTTATGAAAGGAGTTTGTATTGTTATTTCATTTTATTCCTTCAAACACGGTATAAAACATTTCACATCATTACAAAATCCTTTTGTTATTTCTAGTTTGTATTGAGACTTGTAATCTAAGGATTCTTTGTGTGGGACTCATGTGATGGTTAGGTGCTCTATTCTTGGCCCATGGTCCATAAAGGAAAATATTAAGGTGTAATACTTTGTATTTTGATCCCGGATCATGGCTTGGACTGTCCTAATAACCTAGATAATTTCCTTTTCTAATAACCTATATTTTGATTTAACACCATGGATTAGGCTCCAAGAACCATCCTTAATGTTGTAAATATCAAAATGACTATCATGTCCCACTTGTAATCCAAGGATTCTTTACTTAGGAATCATGTGATGTTTAGGGGCCCTATGGATGACCCACGATCCATAAAGAAAATTGTTATGGTGTATGACTCTATATTTTGAACCTGGATCATGGTGTGGACTGTGGGAACCAACTTAATTGGTTTGAAAAACCTCAACAACGATGATGATGATGATGAAATGATGATGACAATGATAATGATGGTAAGGACGATGGTACCAATGATGAGGATGACGATGATGATAAGGAATGGTGAGGAAGTGGATGAGAATGATGAGGATCGAGCGTCCATGTCTTGGACACTTAAAAGAGTCCCTATGTAGGGCCTATATAGTGTTTTAGGGTGTTGTAATGGCCCATGAGCCCCTTAGGAAATTCATATGGCCTTAGACCCTATGTTTCCTTAAACTCCATGGTCCAATATCACCACACATGCCTCTAAAGAGAATATTTGTCCTACAAGTGATGCATGGTTTCCATTACAAGTTTTTAAGCATCAAGGATCGTTCTCGATGTATTGGGCATGGTTCAAGGGGGGAAACTGATTTCTTAGGGCCTAGAAGAGGCTTTTAATGCTCATGGACCATGCACACTATATGTTTTAAGTGAGCTGGAAGAGGATTGGGCCAATTATGTTTATTTGCTCAATCATAGTACACTAAAATTTCAAAGGAGGAGGACTACCTCAATGGTCAAGGAACAAAGGTCACTACATGGTTTTGTACATCGGGGATGGTTTTTAGGGTCATGAACATGGTTCAAGGAGGAAAAAAATGTATTAGGGCCTAAAAGAGGCTTTTATCGTTCACAGATCATGAACACAACAAAAACCACCACACATTGCATATAGAGTGAATAATTGTCCTACATGGATCATACAATTGTTGTTGAAATATTTCAAATGCCATGGATGGTTCTTAGGGCCTTTTGCAGGGTTTAGGAATAAAAACTAAGGTTGCAGGCCCTAAAATATTCATCTTTATGTGTTATGGATATTTCCACCCTGTGGAAAGATGGGAACTCCCTTGGATCACTTTCCCAAGACCTAAGACAGATAGGAGCGGTATACCAATATGTTTCCATCACCGGATCTAATCAATCACATACAACATGAGAAAAGAAGGAAGAAAGATTAACTCACCTTAGCTTATAAGCGCTCCTTTGATGATGGCCATGATTGATGTAGATCAGGTTGAATTGGCTCTAGCTCCACTTGATGATCAACCTACACACATATAGACAAAGAAAAACCTTCCTCAAACCTTTCTATAAACATGTATAAAATATGCATGTAATTGACATAAAATACTATATCTAGACTAGATCTAAGCTAGATCTATCAAGTGACTATTCATTATTGCAGTGATACTTGATGTGTGGTCAATCACACTAGCATTGTTTCATGTAATACTTTATTGGTTTAACCTTGAATAAAAATTTGGAATCTAGGTGCTACTTATGTCAACATGCCTGGTGCTTTCCTTGGCAAAACATTGGAGTTTTCCTGGTGTAGTTCCTTTCAAAATTCTTGGTGCAATTCCTGGTGCTATACTTGGCTCTATACATGGCGCTATGTCAGATGATTTTCCTGGCGCAATTCCTAGCGTAATCCCTGGCTCTAGACCTGGTGCTATGCCTAGAGCTATTCTGGAAGCTATGCCTGACACTATTCTAGAAAGCTATGTTGGACATTATGGAAGCTATTATGGACGCTATTCTGGATGTTAATTGGGATGCTAATTAGCATCTAAAATAACATCTACTTTAAAAAAAAGATGCAAAAAAACGCCATTAAAAGCGCCATCCCGTAGAAAAGCGCCAATTTTGTCCAAAAAATGATGAAAAATACACTAAAAGTGTTAGTGGACGCACAAAAGGGAGCTAAAAGAGACGCTAAACACAGGTTTTGTTGTAGTGTCTAGTGCTAGCATCCAAGTCTACATGTCCATCCTAGGATTTGAATCCTCAAACCCTATGTATTTTACTCTTGCATCATCATAATCACTGATACCTCCATGGATAATCAAGAATACAATAATTCCATGATATTTCCCTAGCCTTACATCCTAAAATATCAAGGTTCCAAAATCATGTTAGGCGTTAGCTCCAATCTCCATGTATTCTACTAGGGTAGTGACCTTAGTGTTACAACAAGAGGCATACAAAGCGTCATCATCTTTAACATCATGTTCTTCTTTAGGTTTTATAATGTACGTGTATAACACAAACCCTACTCATCACAAGAGCAATTCCTAGCATCACACAAGAGAAATATCTCCAAGAACATCCAGTATGTGTCTCTTTCCCCTTATCTTCTTCTATGTACCAGCATCTCAAAGTTGGTACAGTCTTCAATCTTTGTAAAACCCTAGCTAGGAAAACCATGAAAATCCTATCCAACACCAAATATCTCCCATCAAGTAAGCATTGTTTATGACCCATGTGTCACAAAAAACCATATTTTCTCAAAATCAAGTTGTTCTCAAGGGACCTTCATTGATAATGAATGAACACTTTTAGAAATGAATCTCCAATAGTGGGATGACTTTCCTTATCCAGGGTCTAAAACAATCAAATATGCTCCAAATTTTAACAAACTCTATCCCTAATAAGGTGGATGTCTTTCTCCTTGAGATATTTCTTCAAGGGCTAAGAACTCTCCATCCAGGGGAAAATAATAAAACCTTTCAATCTCTTCAACAACGTTCCAATAATAAGTGGTTACCATATCCTTTTTGCTCCAACAATATATAATAAAATAATATAAAATCTATAGATCCACAATTCAAGGAATAATGAGTCATTTGAAGGTTACATGAAGGTTGGATTCCCATTTTGAATGATATGTAGGATGACATGTAACTTCATTGAAACTAGGGCAATCCAGCAATGGTGTTAATTATTCCTCTCTTATGTGGATAATACTCCTCACCATACATCTTCCATGATTATCACTCTCTCCAATATATAACAAACATCATTAATAATTATTTGGTTTATATTTCTGTAGGTATTCATCTTGATATGGAGACAATAAGAGATCCCATGTGTATTTTTTCAACTCTACGTACGTTTCAGACTCTAAGCTGATTCCATCGTCAGGAGTGTGGTGTCTCAATAGAATTTAGGTTATCTCTTATTGATAAATAGTTTCTTTCAGACATTTTTTGGTTTGGCCGACAATTAGTTTTTTCTTTTAGGGAATGTATTATTGGTTTCCAGGATTTGCATAATATTATCCCATCATCTTTGTTAAGATTTTTTATGTTTTTTTCAATCTCAATGGCTTCTCTTATTTTCCTCTTGTTGTAATGATCTTCTAAGGCTATGACTCTTGCATCCTCCATGCGTATTTGGTGTTTTGCTTTTAAGGAGTGTTCTTCTATTGCTTATTTCTTTCTTTCATGTTTTATATCAGCACAATGTTCTTTTAGTCTCACTTGCATAGATTGACCATACTCACCTATGTATACATCATCACAAGAGCAAGGTACTAGGTAGACACCCTTCTTTTGCATGGGGTTGACTTTATCTTTTGCTTTATCTAGAATGTTTCTTAGTGAATTTGGAGGATGGAATACTGTTTTGATCTGTTTACTTTTTAACACATTAGCAATCTTTTCAGAAGTACCATGAATATAAGGAATAATTGCCATCTTAGAGTAGTCTTGCTTTTGTTTTTTATCTCTATTTTTTTATTCTTGTGCCACTTTAAAGGCCTTTTTTATGTCTTTTGTATTATACCCATTGTTTTGCAATACCTTTGATAGGTGTTCTAATTAATCATTAAGATCTTCTTCATCACATATTCTTATTGCTCTGGTGGAAAGGGTTGTGAGGATGCCTATTTTTTTAGAGGGATGATGGTGTGACTTAGCATGTAGGTATCTATTTGTGTGGTTTTTTTTTATGGTAGACTTGATGGGAGAGGGAGCCATCACCTTTTTTCGTAATGAGGACATCCATAAAAGGGAAGGTTGTTATTCTCTTGGACTTCCATAGTGAACTTTATGTGGTTTGATAAGCTATTTAAGTGTGAAGAATTTGTCTAGATTCTCCTTGCCAGAGGCCATATGAAATTTATATCATCTACAAATCTTCTCCATTTTCTAGGTCTTTGGGGATATGAATCAATGGATTTCTTTTCAAAGTGTTCCATGTATATGTTTGCTACTATTGGGGATAGCGGAGATCCCATTTCCACCTCGTATATTTGTTCATATATTTTTCCATGGAAAGAGAAGTAGGTAGATTTAAGACAAATTTTTACAAGGTCCGCAATTTCGTCATTTGTAAGCTCCTTTATTATCTCAATCACTTCTATCACTGGTACCTTTGTGTACAAGGATACCACATCAAAGCTTTCTATAGTTTCATATTTAGTTAAGTGTAAGCTCTTTATCTCATTCACAACAGAGGATGAGTCCTTGATATAGGAGAATGTGTTCTCGGTTAGTGGTTTTAGGGTTTTTGCAAGGTATTTAGCTAATTGATAAGTGGGTGATCCTATGGTATTGAATATAGGTCTTAATGGCACTCCATTCTTATGGATGTTCGGCAGTCCGTAAATCCTAGGTATAATTGGATTTTTTGGGTAAATCTTCTTCTTAGTTGCATTGTCCAATGAGGATTTACCTAAGGCTTTCTTGAGTTCCTTTGTTATTTTTGCAGTTAGGTCTTTACCTAACTATTTGTCATTAATAATTTCCAACAAGTGTGTTGGATGCATAGCCAACACTCCATATGGAGATCTTCATAGTACTGTGTGCACTAGAATATGTGTATTAATATGTTATTTCCAAACAAAAAATAAAAAGGACAGTTCAGATCAAGTATTGAATGGGATAGGTTGGCCACCTTTTAGTATTTTCACTAAAGTTTGTCCCGAATTTTGTTGTAGCCTTCTGTTCATAAAACATGTTACATAGTTCAGAAATCTATTATGGATCACTACTACATTTGGACCCCAAATTCGATGCTTGCTCAACGCGTTTTTGCATCGGATAGGTGTGCTTTTACACCTTGGTCAGGCATCGCTAGAAATTCATCGCTTAAGAATGCCAAGCAATGTTGCGTCAGATCACTTAAGCGATGTCTAATACTAATTTTTTTAGCTTCAATCACTTTTAAAAACTTCGCTTAAGAATGTCAAGCGACATCAAATACTATTTTTTTTAAAACTTCAATCACTGTTAAAAGCATGGATTAAACATCCATTAAACATATGCAAAGTGAAGTTACAGTACGTTGGTGGCTTGTTGAAAAAGGGACATTGGTTGATGTGGAAGTAAAATACAACAAATGTCTAAAAAGAAACATTTGCAAATAAGATTTAACATCATATTACCATCCAACAAACGTCTGAAAATAAATGTTTTGTAAGTAGACTCAATGTTGGTTTAACATCTGAAAAGAGACATTTGCAAAGTACACTTAACGTCAGTTTAGAATATGAAAATAAATGTGTGCAATGTAGACTGAATGTCAATTGAACGTCTAAAAAGAGATGTCTACAATTGCATTGAGAAAAAATGTGGATGATCCATTGAAATAACATTGAGTATTCTCTGGATAATCGAAGTTAAAGTTATGCTACCAATGTTCAAACCACACCACTTGGATGTCTGATGAATTTCGATTGAATGTCCAATAAACCATGTTTATAAATGTCTCTATAAAAAAAACATTGCGAATCTATTTGGATTATTTTCCATGGCTGTAACCTGAAATATGTAGTTTGTAACAATGATATTTTGTCAAATTCCATGGCCCATTCAATGAGACAAACCCTTCAAGAAGCGTTTTGGTCAAATCACGCCCATACTAGTGGAACCAATTCATCCAATTGAAGAGTCATTGGCCATACTTTGAGTTATCATATTCACACTGATGTGGTTTTTCATTCAAGTTCAATTTTGGCTCCAAGGAAATCTATAAATAGAGGCCTCCATCCTCAATTCCAACAAGCTCAAGATTGCTAATGTTATGCAACAATAATTTCTTCAATCATTATGAATCCTACTTTCTCCAAACCTCCTCTTAGGTACCAGAAGCATTTTTTTATCTTTCGAGTTTTCTCCAAAAGTGTTTACACCATGCTTAGGGATTCTTCATGTCATGTGTGGTGCGTAGTGTATGGATGACCCTTGGATGTGTCATCATGGACACAAACATAAGTTGGATTTGTCATTGATTTATATACCTCATCTTGGTGCTCTTTTGGGTTTTTTCCTTGGAGCGTTGGAGACTTGTGGAGCTTGGTGACATATTCATGATGGCCACATGGAGGTCAGTTTCCTACAAGTGTGAATGACTTGATTTGGAAGAGGAATATTGGGCACCTTGGAGGATGGTGTTGAGCCCCACATGACATGGGCACACTTGGTGGTTTCTTGCATGGAGGCTTGTGCTTGACTTGAAGGCACTTCGGTTGATATATTTATCATGTAGGTGGGATGAACTTGGAGGAGCACATGCCTTAGGAATAGAATTGAAGCTTTGGATCCCCATGGAAGTGGAGCATTATAGCTTCTTGAGGAGAGTTACATGCCTTGGAGACTTTCTTGTTGGGCATCGTCACTTTGGATCATGACATGTGTTACTTGAAGAAGAAGCACTTCACATGTATGCCTATCTTCTTATAGAAATGAGGTGTATGATGTCCAAGTAGATTATTACATAACTTCTTTTTCTTTAAGATTTAAAAGAAATATACAACTATATTTTATCAATGACATCAATGAGCACATGAAAAAAAGTGTTCATGTACATATGTAAATCTTGTACTTATGCAAGAAAATTACTAGGTAGAAATACCCAACAAAATATCAACTTATGTTTTACAAAACTTTTCAAACGAAAAAAAGAAGAAAAAAAGAAAAGAAAAAAGAGATTTCTTCATTGTATGAGGCATAACATTATTTACAACTTAGACATTGTTTTAAGACATCATAAAACACAACTTTAACCATCACTTTAGTAAGGAATATCAAAGTTCCCTACATTTGTTGTTTATTATATTTGTTAATTAAAAGTGGATTTAAAAATGAAATTACTTTGTAAATATGATCAGGATGCTTTGTGAGGAAAGGGAAAGTGGAGTTGACTCTACTATATGTATTGTTTTCACCAATTTACTAAGAAGGGACAAAGTTTCCTACATTTGTTGCCGAGTTTGTAGAGTTTGTGGAAATGAATAAGGGTAGCCTTTTTAAGGTCCTTTTAGGACAGGAAGGAGGACTAATTTGAATGAATACTTTGGAACAGTTAGCAAGAAGAGTATTGAATATTTTGGACAGAGTTGAGTACATATTTTGAGAGCACTTTTGTGGACAAAGTGAAGGCAGTTGTGGAACACTTTCCAAGGCTGATTTAGAGTGTCTTATTGTGAGCAGTTTTGAAGGCTATTAGAGGAAAGTATTGAAGTGATTATGTGGGAATATTTGACACATATCCCAAGGTAGATGTGAAGTGTTTTATGGGAAAGTTTTGAAGGTGTTTTTGTGGATCATATTTCAATATCTTGGACATATTTGGAGCAGCATTGTGAATTTGTTTGAGGAATTCATGGGAAACTTTAGATGACGATTTTGTAGATTGCTTTTGTAATATATTTAAGAGAGAAGTAGTGTTCCATCTTAGTAACCCAACTTGTTGGACTTAAACCATCAAAATTGTTTATATCTACTTTATCAAATCTATGCCATATATTGTGTTGATTATCCTTAAAGTGTGGCCCTAGGATATACTCTCTTCCATTTGAAGAGTCAACCCTTTATGGATGCTCCAACAAATATTGATAAAGTTATTTTTCTTTGATAAGTGCAATACTTAGGTTTTGATGTCCTGAAACTCAAAGTTGAGTGTAGCTTTGAGGTTGGTGATTCTGATGTCCAAGTTGATGATCTCTTGAACATTGATTTTCAACTAAGTGACTATGTTTTGCATGGTTTTGATCATGTTATCCATGGTGGTATTCCTAGTGGTTTCCATGGTTCTTGGGATCAACCTGTTGTTTTCCTCTTTGCACCCATGAAGAGTAAAATAAAACAAGCTCGAACAACAGAAAAAATCAGGCACTAATGGTCATGATTGAATGATTTCAAATTGCCTGGAAATATATCAGCCATCCACGGGGCATAAATGGAAAGAAGAATAATGAGATAAAATCCCCTCTAACAATTATGATTAAGTCATGCATCTTTGAATAATAGATTTGGACTATTCGAGGAATTGGAATATGCATCAAAGATAAAAGGGGAAGTTCCATGCCAATGGTTAGGATTAAAATGTGGATCTTATAATAGAAGATCTTGATCGTTTGACGCTATGAAACATATGTCAAATATAAAAAGGTGCTTCTCCCACCAACGACCTAAATTTGATCATGTTTCTCCTTAAGAGCGGATCTAGTCGATTCAAGGTGTTGAGACATGCATTAGGGATAAAAAGGTGCATCCCCCTCCAATGGATTATATTTGATCATTCTAGTACTTAGAGTATATCTAGTACATTTGAGGCATTAAGACATGTGTTAGTGATAAAAATGTGCTTTCCCCACCAACAACCTAGATTTGAGTGTGTTACTCCTTATAGCAGATCTAGTCCATTCAAGGTGTTGAGACATGCATCGGGGATAAAAAGGTGATTCCCCTGTCAATGGCCTATATTTTATCGTGCTACTCCTTAAAATATATTTGGTCTACTTGAGGCATTGATACATGCATCAAGGATAAAAAAATTCTCCTCCTACCAGTGACCTAGATTTAATCTAGCAACTCATTAGGAGCAATATGGGACGTTCATGATAGAGAAAATTGTAGTGCATTTAAGAGAGGTACTTCCCCACCAACAATTCTGATTGAATCATATCAATCTTGTCATGTCCCAAAATTTTGCATTGGGTCACAATGGCCTAAGCCCCTTGGCCATACTCATGTGAGTTTGTCAAATTGATGCTAAGGGTCAAATAAATGCCAAGAATGAAGTCCAAGTTAGTAATCATGCGAAATTAGATCCAAATGGACAAGGTGGGTCACATTAAGAGAAATTCCCAATTCAAAGTTGTAATATACCCATCCAAATGAACTACCATGGAGGAAAATTACTAGTTCCCTAGGTTGGGGGTGGAAGCTTTGGGATTTGAAATAAGGGGGATAATAAATGATGTTTGAAAATTAGAATTGCATAAATATTTAATAAATGAGATAAATAAATAAATACAAGGGAAAATCAAAGTGGCAATTGATCATGAAGACACATGGAGGATGTGGGACCCACACAAGCTAGATTTTCTATGCCACATGGCATCCTCCTCTTGTCATTTCGAATCCATAAGAAGCCCAAGGTTCTTGGAATGAGTTGTAAGGTCAATATACTTGGAATGAATCAATGAAGGTCGAATTGGAGTGGAAGAGTAACTCCCATGGAAGAGGAAGAGGCATTTTGGAGCCAGTGAGACACTTGGACTAGATTCCCTAGCTCTCTGGCAACAATGATGAAGATTCTATGACACCTATGACACAAATCAGACCTGAAGGATGAAATATGACATATATGACATGTCAGAGCTAAAAATAGCCTCCAAGACGGCGCTCAAGTGAGTTAGGGTAGACAAAGAGACACCAATTCGAATTATGAGAAGGAGAGGGCTAGAATTGGAATGACAAGTGTCATACTTGGGAATCTCTTCCCAACTTGAGTTGGCATGAAGCTCTTGGGAGGAATTCGACCCATGGAGGACCTTAGAAGTTTATAAAATACAATAGCAAAGAAGTATGGTAGCTTTTGATCATTTTAGAATTTGCATTTTGCATTTGGAGAGGAGAGATAGTGGAGTGCTACTCTACTTGCCTTAGCACCAATTTCGAGGGTGAAAGATTCCCACACTAGTTGGTAATTGGAAAGGACATTCATACCTTTCATTTGGATCTTTGATGGAGTCTTTTTTTACAGGTTGAAGCTACAAGTAAGCTCATGTTCACATCTCTTTCAACTTGCTTCTACAACCATTCTTCCATTTCTTGGCATATTCTTGCTCCTTGAGGAGAGGCACACTTGTTGAGGTGATGAACTCTTTGGGGTAGATATTGAGGCCCCATATATTTTCAATCTGATATATATACTCTATTTTTACTTCTCATGAGATTCTCAGGTTGAAATACCAAGTGAAGTTATGTAAAATTACCAAACAATGCATAAATGATGCCATTTCCCCTAGATCTTGTTGTTGGATTTTGAAGAGACATTATTTCGAGTTGTATGAGTTGATATATGTGATTTTGTTGATGTATGTAGTTTTATTAAAGTTATTAATAATTTTCATTAACAGACCATAAGCCCTTGGCACCTAAAATTCGAGTTTCATAAGTCATGGTGAAAATAACTAGCTTTTCCCCTATGTGAAATCTTGCATATAAAAATATGATTTTAAGGAGTTGCAGAAATACATAAGAAGTAATTAAGGATACAATGGGGAGATAATTAAATCCAATTATCAGTACCATACCTCTGTTCATAAATTTGGAAGGTTTTAACAGCATTTGGAAATCCATCTTTGTCCACTACCCTTGGGGGATTTGAAGCTCGAAATTACTAGTAATCTTCCCTACTTTGTCCAGATTGTAAATGAATGTTTCAGAAGTGTTTGAAGGGTTTTTAAGTATCCATAATACTCTTTTATATGTCTTAATACCTCTCAAATACCTTCAGAACCATTATACAAGCATTTGGAGTCATTTGGAGACCAAGAGACCAATACTAGTCAAAGAGAAATTGCTAGTTAAACTCCCTACTTTGGACAAAACTTAAAGGAGAGTTACAGAAACCTCTTGAAGAATATAAATCATCCCTAAACCTAATAATTATTTCCTAATATCATCCATACACCTTCTGTAACAATTTGGGAGCATTTGGAGTCATTTGGAGACCAAGAGACCAATACTAGCCAAAGGTCGAACTAGTGGAAAAAGTTGAAAATTTCACCATTTTAATAAATTTATGAAAAAAGACATTACAAATATTCTAGCAATTAATTTGATCCATTAGTGCAAGGGGGTTTGCTTCACTACCAAATCATATTCTTGATTCCCTGGAGTAAGTAGAGATTCGTTATAAAAAGGAGATCACATCAGGAAAAGTGATTATAGAGCTCGTGATTATCAATTTTCACGTTAAAATTACAAATCCCAAGATGAAGAAAAAGTGTCCCTGAGATCAATGCTCCAATGATATAAAATATATTCCCATACTGTCAGCTTGGAAAAGCCACTGGTGCCACCCAAATAACATTAAAGCACATTCATAAGAGAATTTAATGGCTTTAAAGCCTAAAAATCGACAAAATATTCTCAAAAAATATATTTGCACCTTATTTTGAATCATATGCTAAAGTTTTAGAGGAAAACATTCACCAGCTATGTCAATCCTTAAATTTTAGTTGCAGCTGACCATAATCGAACAAGAAAAGTCACGCACAGTATTTATAGTGAATCCAAGTTAGTAGAATTCTCAACATCTTCGCCATTTTCTATCAAAACTACTTCAAATACTTTGAAGTCAAGAAAGAGTTTTGTAGTTTTCCTTTTCCTTTTGGTTATTCCGTTGTGTTCCTTTCTGCTCCTATTACCGAAAGTTCAAGATGACAAAGAAAAAGGTTTCTACCTCAAGCTCATCTTCTTAGGCCCTTTCTCACTAGTACAATGTCTCTGATGTATCATCATTTGATGTGTTACCCTTTTTTGACCAATGAGACAATTTATCTCCACTTGATCTAACTAAATCCACAACTTGATAACTAATAGGAGTAGCTCTTGGGAAATTGTTGGCCTCAAGGGCCTTATCTGGATTCTAGGAGTCCGAGTTAGCTCATCACCCAGTCCCTGATGCCTTCCCTTTTCCTAAATTTCTCTAGTTATGTGCAAGTAATTACAATCCAAACACGTCCACCATCCACACTAGCAATGGTCGTAACGTTCTGTTTGAAATCTCAACCTTTTCAATTGCCAAAATGTTGGGTACCACCCCTATTGGGAAGACTATATCCCTAGAAGGTCAACTGTCTTATTATGAAAATATGAATGGTGATAAGAAGGTGAAATTGTGAGCTTGAATTGTGGTCACTCATAAGAAACAACCAATTCCCCTTGACCTATGGAAGTAGGCAAGTTTGTCACCATAGAATCAATAAGTTGTTTTGGCCTTTACAATGATATTTGGTAGATATTTTGATGCAAGTGTTGATGAATGAATGGTTGTGATTGTTGATTCTTATAACTATAATTTAGCACCTAAATTTAATCATTGCGCCGAGAGGCACATTTATACAACATGGGTGGGGGAATGTGTTTGTCTCTCCCAAATATTATAGATGACATAAAATAAAGAGGTTAAAAAAAGAAGAAAAAAAATATTATAGTGGATATGAAAAGAAGAAACATAATATTATAGCCGACATAAAATAAAGAAGTAAAAAAAATGTAAAAAAATATATTGTAGACGACATAAAAACTAAAAACATAAGAAGTAAAGAAATATTATAGCCCACACAAAAAGTAGAAACATAAGAAGTAAAATAAAGAAGTAAAAAACATATTATAGACAATATGAAATGTATAAACATAATATTATACTTGATATAAAATAAAGAAGTACAAAAATGATGTAAAAAAGCATATTATAGCCGACATAAAAACTAGAAACATAAGAAGTAAAACAAATATTATAGCCCACATAAAAAGTAGAAACATAAGAAGTAAAATAAGGAAGTAAAAAAAATATAAAAAAATATATATTATAGGTGACATGAAAACTAGAAACATAAGACGTAAAAAAATAAAGAAGTAAAAAAAATATTATAGTAATTTGTTAAAATGCAACCATAATAATAGTTAGATTTGATAACTAACTATAACTTTGAGAAAAATGGGATTTGAACCTTGGTCTCTAGGTTAACACAAGGCCAATCACCTCACTACTTGCCAATAGAAAACACACAAATGTTGTTAAAAAACACAAGATGCATATTGATTTGATTTATTGCATTGATTTCAACAATGCATTGTTTTTATTTTTTATTTTTTACACATATGCATTGGATTTATCAATTTAATGAAAAAACATTCTTACATTGATTTCAACAATGCATTGTTTTTTTTTTTTACATCTATACATTGTAAATAACAAAAACCAATGCATATGGATTTGATGCATTGTTTTTTGAAATCAATGCAACAAATCAAATCAATATGCATTATTTTTTGTAAATAACAAAAAACAATGCATTGATTTCAACAATGCATTGTTTTATTTTTTTATTTTTTATGTGTATGCATTGAATTTATCAATTTAATAAACAAACATTCTTGCATTGATTTCAACAATGCATTGTTTTTTGTTATTTACATCTATACATTGAATTTATCAGTTTAATAAAAAAACTACTTTTCAATGATTTCAACTTAAAGTTTTTTGTTCTATGTTTCAAGGTATATCAACCTTAATTTTTATTTCAACAACAAAAATGCAGTCGTAATTTGTTAAAATGCAGCCATAATAACAGTTATATTTGATAACTAACTATAACTCCAAGCAAAAAGGGATTTAAACCTTAGTCTCTAGGTTAACACAAGCCCAATCACCTCACTACTTACCAATAGACCACAAACAAATTTTGTTAAAAACACAAGATGCATATTGATTTGATTCATTTCATTGATTTCAACAATGCAGTGTCTTTTTGTTTTTTACATGTATGGATTGAATTTATCAATTTAATAAAAAACACATTATTGCATTGATTTCAATAATGCATTTTTTTGTTATTGACATCTATACATTGAATTTATCAATTTAATATAAAAAAATACTCTACAATGATTTCAACATCTGGTCCCATGGCATACATTGATAAATACATTCCCATCGTAAAAAAAAAGCATAAAAAAATAAGACTTTTTTTTCTTAAAACACTAGTGGCAAAACGCATTGGTCCTAGTTTCAAACTCACAACATCTTCATTTATTCAATACAATAGTATATCCATCAAAGTGGATTGATTCATCTCTTCCCCGGCTCTATTGTTCTCCTCTATACAGTAGGATTTATCTGATCCATTACACAAAATAAAGAGAGAAGAAGAAAGAAAGGTCTAATGTTGCATATCCTAGCAAACTCTCTTAGCTTCTTGACTTATGAGAAAATGAATGAACCTCTCATTTGTTTCTTATTGTTGATCTTAAATATGTTCTCCCTTTTCAATGTTGACTATGCCCTCTGAAAAATATCATGTTGCATTTGTTTTAATTTTCTAATTTAAATCTCTTTTTGAGGTGGCATAACTAACTTTTCATCTTGTGGAACACCAATTTGTGACCAGTTGGGGTTTGCAAACATTACTATTTTGATCATTTATTTATTCTCCCTTGCATATCCTTTTTAGGGGTTTGATATGATTCTTCTACCCACTTTGTTTGTTGTTGTTGTTACTACTCTCTTGTGTGAAATTTTTCATAGTAGATCTATACGAAAGAAAAATAATCCTCACTTAGTTTCACAGAGATGCACATAAAAAATTGAGAAGAAAATATGAGAGAATTCACCAAAGAGAAATAAATCCAATGGAATACATCAAGTTTCCAACTGTTGATGAAAAGGGAACCCTGGACATGTAATCTATCTCTTCTTGTGTCTTGGGACACATCTCCTTACTTAGTTTGAAATGGCTAGCCAAAGGTATACCAACTGGTTTTTCATTCTTCATTCTAAACCTCTCCAACACCTTTTGTATGTACTCACCTTGAGACAATGTCAATTTGCGATTTTTCATGTCTCTTGTTATTCTCATACCATGGATTTGCTTTGCAACACCCAAATCCTTCATTGCAAATGAATTAGCTAAATTCTTTTTGATAACATTTTTATCATGCATGTTAGACCCTGCAAGAAGCATGCCATCCATATACAATAACAAGATAATATATCTTCCATTATCTAGCCTCTTGAAATAAACACAGTGGTCAGAATGACATCTACTATAACCTTGTTCTGTCATAAACCTATCAAATTTCAAATACCACTACCTTGGAGCTTGCTTAAGGCCATACAAGCTCTTCTTCAACCTGCATACTAAATTATCCTTCCCTTTGACCTCATACCGTTGTGGCTGCTTCATATAAATCTCTTCCTCCAAATACCCACAGAGAAAGGTTGTTTTTACATCTAACTGTTTAAGATGAAAATATTCTACAACCACTAGACTTAAAATAGTTCTAATTGAATTCATTTTAACAATAGGGAAAAATATTTGATCAAGATCTATACCTTTCTTCTATGCAAACCCCTTTACAACAATTCTAGCCTTATACCGCTTCTTTCCTCCATCTTCTTCCTTCAACCTGTAAACCCATTTATTCTACAATGCTCTTTTACTTGTAGGAAACTGAACCAAATCCCATGTCTAGTTTCTTACCAATGAGTTCATCTCCTCATTCATGCCTTGCTGCCACTTCTTTCTAGTTTCCACCTGCATTTCTTTTTCATAACATTCGGGTTCACCAGAATCAAACATCAATAAATAATACAGTGAAGGAGAGAATCGTTCAGGGGGTCTACTTAACCTGGTATATCTTCTAACACTTGCAGGAGTTTGAGGTACCTGCTGCTATTCTTGATTTTTCGGCACCTTTGGAACTTAATTTTCTTTGATTTCATCAAGCACTATGTACTATGTGTTTCCTTTTCATGTTTCTTTCCTTGCAACTGGTATTTATACATGACCTTTTCATTGAATACCACATATCTACTCCTAATGATTTTGTTATTTTCATTCCCATAAGCGAAAACCAAAATCATCAACCATGTATCCAATAAAGGTACATTTCTTGGATTTAGCCTCAAGCTTTGTTCTATTTTCTTTATCAATATGGACAAATGATTCACAACCAAAAGTTCTCAGAAAAGATTAATTTACCTTTTTACCTATCCATGACTCCTTTGTAATACCACCATCCAAAGCACTTGAAGGCCCTCTGTTTATTAAGTAAACAACAGTATCTACAACATCTACCTAAAACTGTAAGGGAAACCCTGCATTCAATCTCATACACATTGCACACTCTATGATTGTTTTGTTCATCCTTTTTGACACACCATTTTCTTGTGGTGTTCCTGGGTCTATCTTCTCTCTATGAATCCCATGGTATGAATAGTAACAATCAAACTCCTTGCTACAATATTCACCTCCATTATCAGATCTGAGACACTTCAACCTTTTTCTTGTCTCATTCTCAACCAAATCTTTTCATTTATTAAAAGTAGAAAACACATTAGATTTATGTCTAATGCAATAAACCCAAGTTTTTCTAGTTGAATCATCAATAAAAGTAACATAATAACAAGAGCCACCAATATATTGTATCTGAGTTGGTCCCCATACATCTGTATGTACAAGCTCTAACTTTTCACTCTTCTTTTGTTTCCCAACCCTGAGAAATCTAACTCTCTTATGTTTTCCATAACCATAGTTCTCACAGAATTCCAAACTTACTTGCTTCAGATCTGGCAGCAACTTCCTTGAGTGGAGAATCTGCATCCCCTTCTCACTCATGTGGCCAAGCCTATGATGCCACAATTTTGTATATGTTCCTTTGGAAGTTAAAGAGATAGAACAGACAATATTACGAGAACATAAATACAATGTACCTATCTTGTTTCCTTTTTCTATCACCGTTGATCCTTTAGTGATATTCCACCACGTTTCTGAAAATGTAGATAAACAACCACCATCTCCAAACTTCCCTGTTGAGATCATACTTTTCATAGCAGGAATATGCCTTACATATTTTAACAACCATTCACCATTCTTTAACTTTGTTTGTACCTTACCCATTCCAACAATTTTACATGGTTCATCATCACCCAAAAAAACATGTCCAAAATCGCCTGGAACATAATCATGAAAGAATTTCCTATGGGGTGTAGCATGACATGAATCCCCTGAATCTACTACCCAGTAATAACTGTTATTATATAATGCAATAATCAAAGAATCTTGTAACACATTACCTGCTACATTTTATTCCTGAGTAGTCTCATATTGTCCATCTCCTTTCTTCTTTAGAGATCTACAGTTTTTCTTTAGATGTCCTTTCTTTCCATAGTTCCAACACTCTATATTTCCCAATTTGGACTTGGATCTTCCCTTGCTAGACTTGCTGTGATTACTTGGGTTCTTTCCTCTCTCCCTTTGTCTTCCCCTGCTCTCCATGGTCAATGCATTACTTGATGTCTCACCTGTGCTTTTCCTTTGCATTTCCTCGCTAAGAATAACACCACCAACAAGATAAAATTTCAAAGTGTTTTAACCAGATACAGAGTTACTTACATCCATTACCAATCCATTCCAGGTTTCTGGCAATGAGCACAAGTTTAGAATATCCCTAACCTCATCATCAAAATCCACTTTTACAGAATTTAGCTAATTTGTAATTGTATTAAATTCATTTAAATGATCAGCAACAGATCCACTTTCTGACATCTTCATATTAAATAAATGATTCATTAGAAATACCTTGTTTGAGGTCGATGGTTTTTCATACATCTTACCCAATGCGCTCATCAGAGCCTTCATTGTCTTTTCTTTTGAAATATTGAAATACACCGATGAGTCCAAGCACAGTTGTATTGTTCCGAGTTCCTTTATGTGAAGAATCTCCCATTCTTCGTCCTTCATAGTCATCGGTTGTTTTTCTTTTCCTCCCAATGGTAGGAATAGAATCTTCTGGTACAAATAGTCATCCATTTGCATCTTCCATAACTGGTAGTTTTGGCCATTAAATTTATCGACCTTAAATTTTCCTTCTTCCTCCATTGCTCTACTCGAACTAGTAACCCTTCTTTCCAGCGAGTTTATCTGCCAAATAGACCTTTGGCTCTAATACTAATTATTAGAAAAACATGATTGCAAAGCAATAAAAATAAACAAGGTGAAAATATAAAACACTTAAAACACATTACAAGAGAGACACCAATATAACTTGGTTCACCCAATATGGGATACGTCCACACAGAAATTGCTAGTCCTTATTATTATACCATCCAACAAATGAAGGGCTACAACCTGCAAATTCCTCTTCACTCTCTCACACAATCATATATATGTTTACAATTCTACAATACCCAACCATATTACAATTCCTTCATTTTAAAGAGCGAATTCCATGGGAAAATACCGTGGAACACCCAATACCACGGCCCATAAATCACCCATTATTGACCAAGTCATGACTATGAAATTACAACATTTACAAGGCATTTTTTCCAATATTTTCTATACGAGGGAGCTGCCCCTGAACCCTCTCTAGGGGAAATCCCCCCAACCCCCCCATGGACCCCCCATGGTGACTATTTTTGGGGGCAATCCCCCCCAACCCCCCCCACCCATCATGGGCTGGGATCCAGACACAACTGAAACACGACCTCTAAATAATGAAGATCAGGCTCCACAACCAACACATGCAAGATGGACGAAGTGTCGATCTAGGCATCATACCTACACAGAAAGAGAATAAATAATATTATATCAGATATTGCACAATTAGATAAATACAAAATAAACCAATAAAAAATCAACAAAACATTCATGAAAAAATCATAAGTGTAAAGAAAATGCAGATATCTTTTACTCACCAAATTCAATAGATTTACTGATAGTTATTAGTTGCATTTATGTTGCAAGTGAACACTTGCATAAATCATGATGGAATAATAAGTTTATATATATAACGAAATGATAAATGAATATGCAACCCAACATGTATCATACTCTAAAAATACCAAAGGGGAATACCTGTATGAGATTCTCTATGTTTCGAGAATAATTTATTCTCTATTGAATAGGGCCAACCATGTGAAGGTGGAAACTCATTCCCCCCCTCACATCACTCTCAATTCCCCATACCCAATCTATTTACTATAACTATACTTGAAAGAAACAAAACAACATAAAAGATAACACTCATTTAAACTTAATAGAGGCTAATTACAAAATCAAAGAAAATGAACATGCATACAACATAAAACATAACACTCATAAATTTCACAATGATAAACATCATCACAAAATACTATAAATGTAAAATAGAGGTACATAACTATAAAAATCAGCATATAATCAAATTTATTTTAGGATTTAAATATCAAAGTCCTCTACCAAAAATATATATATTACAATCTCATATACAACAAAATGTGTCTACCTTGCACAGTGGACAATCTCTACTACCCTACTTTTTAAGGTTTCCTTTTTTTAATGAAGTCTACAATTGCATCATTGGTGTCATCTTCCTCCTTCTCATCTTGATCAATTTCTTGTGGTATTGCATTGGGGTGGGATATTGCAAGATACATCTATATATAGGATTCCTAGGACTCAGGTGTTTCCAACTACAATTCAATAAAACCATTTTTTGATCAGCTTATTTATACTAAAAAATAACCAAACAATTATGAATTACATATGCCATTGATCAACTTATTTATAATAAAAACCATTCTTTGATCTATCTCTTTAGGTGTGGGAATGATGCCAAAGTCTATGGATTACATATCCCATAACATAACACATTTAAGTAAGGAAAGTGTTTGGGGGTCTAACCCCGCTTCAAGTTCAAAATAGATCCGTTAGGATAAATGCCAAGCCTGAAGGAGTTCGCATAGTGGAAAAGGATTGTACTAAAGGAGCGGAGGTCTGAGGGTCAAACCCACGGGCCTCCGTTTTTGGTGGAAACAATATATATTATATACTAGATATATAACATATGGTTTAAAACTTGTTTCAAGCTCCACTATTGATTACATTGGTTTGAATAAATAAACCATAGGGATGGGGGCTAAGCCCCTCAGCTCACCCTTTTTTCCAACTTAAAACAAATTAAACCTTAAATATAGTATTGCTTATTATACATAATAAGCATCACCTATGGCGCATTGGTAGGGAGCCTGGAGGTCAGGGGTTTTATCATCCATACATCCATAATTTTTTGTAAACAAAATATTATTGTGGCCAATCGGGCCACCACATGGAGGCCTCTGAATGGCCCACATACCTGCCACCTACACAGTCATCATACCACTTTCCATCCTGTAAAAAGTCCACCTCATCCTGCTCTACCACATCCTCGACTGATTCACCTACCTTGTGGTTCTCTGTGAGCATTCCATTTCAATATTAGAGTTCACTAGTAGAGGCAACATGGAACCCTTTCAGTGGTGCCATGTGGCACTCCCTTTTTTCCATTTACTGTCTTGCCAAAATTTCATAACGCAATATCTTCTGCACCCAGAGTCTATCTTTTATGAAACAAGCATCACCAAAAATCTCTAGGATATCCCTACACAATGACATCATTCTGTTCAACATTTGAATACTTTGAGTTTTGGTCATTTGGAATATCCTCCTGGATCAAACCTCCCCACTATAAGGTTTTGGACTGCCAAAATCCTGGAATCATTTAGTAAACATGTGAGGGTACAACTCCTTCACCTTTATGGTCTCTATTCATCGATATTTTCTTGAATGAATTCCTTTAAGACCCACACAAAGATATTCCACATCTCCTCTTCATGAAGTCCTTATTCTTCTATCCATAATGATGTCTTCCTGCAACTCATCAAGATCTTCAAGTGAAAAATCATCTACATAAGGAACATGAACAATATCCTCTTGATCCAAGATCTTTGGAGGCTCATACAATTTCAAGTTTTTCGCATTCACAATGAAATACATATACATGTATGGAGGTAAATCTAACTAGAAAGAATTCTTACCAACTTTGTCCAAAATTGTGAAGGGTCCATACCTGAACAATTTAAGCTTTTTACCTTCCCCTTTAAGTCATTCTTTGTTGATATGAAGCCAAAATTGATCACCAAATTGAAAATGATGATCCACTAGATGCTTATCATGCTTTGTCTTGTACTTGGCTTGGCTCTTATCCAATTGTTCATGTACTGCATGGTGTACCAACTAGATCTAATGGATGAACTTCAAATCCTTGTATGCATAAACTTTTCCATATTCCATAGAATCTTTCCCATAAAAATAGTCTAAAGGAGACTTTGGCAAGTATCCAAAACATATCTCAAATGGAGACATTTTTGTACAAGAGTGAATGGATCGGTTATAGGCATGTTGTACATAATTCAACTGTTCATCCCAAAGCTTAGTATGCTTAGAACAATATCCTCAGATTAGATGTACCACTGTGTATTTGATTGCTTCAGTCTGACTGTCATTTTGTGAATGAAAAGCACGTAGTGTCCATTAGTTCCCAAAAATATGACCAAACATTCCTAAGGAAGTGGGATTCTGTTGGCATAGGATTAGTCCACATGAAGTGTGGAAGCCGACAATGCAAAGAAGGACCATCCGCAGAAGAAAGGTCCATTTGCAAAGAACAAGGATTCGACGAAAGAGCAGAAGTGGTTTAGTTAGTTAGAAATGGGTCATGTGGACCATTTTGTAACCACTTAGTTTCATATAAATATGAGTATAATTGTAAGACTAAGGGTATCTATCTTTTGTGTTTTGATCTATTTTGTATCCGTGTTGTGATGTATTGACTGTTCTACGAAGGTCATTCCGTAGGTTCTAATGAATGCATGAAGATGTCTGATTATGGTTCTATCTTTTGTCTTTGTTTCTGCTAGATGGTGAATACAAATGTTTGTGAAATGTGTAATACTCCGTGGTTGAGTAATTTATGTTCATGCGAATGAGTACTTTGATCATGTTGATGCAAATGTCCATTATGTATTGAATCTGCGAATGATGAATTGTTAGCATAATATGAAAGAAATACTCTCTGGTTTCTGTGAGTGAAATGTGTGTTTGATGCATGTCCTCAACTCCACTTCGAAAACTTGGTTCCTGTAGCTCCCTTATCCATCTTGAGTGAGACTTCACTCGCTCTGCGAGTGTTGCTGGAAAGGGTTAAACCTTTCCGGGCCGGTGTTTAAGGGAGTTTGGTTGATGTTTGTTGACGATAGTGCGAAGTGAACCCTTGTCGATAGGTTCTATGTCAACAAATGGTTCCGTTATCGAGACCTTGAAGAGGAAAAGAAGAGGATATGTTGTGGAACCTGACGAAACCAGAGATGCAAGAGTGGTTTGACAAGAAGACAGAGGAATTCACAGAAGGAGAAAATCGGAACCCTAGACAAAAAGTGATAAGTTGGTTGCAAAAGTATATTTATTCGGATATCCATGAAGTGTTCTTTTGTGAATTCTCGATGTTGTTGCACGAGTGGATAACACAGCTGACGTTTAAGAAAAATCATTGCCAAAAGACTGACCCTGACCATTGGACTCCAGAATTGATTTGACAGCTGAAACGTGTCGAAAATAAAGTATCAAGGACTGTCGATTTCTAGGTGGATAGTATCCTAGAGTGATATATTACTGAGTTTGCAGTAGACATAATCAAATCATACAACGATGTACAAAGGAACTTCTTCAAGGGACCAAGGGGAAGGTTCTTACTGTTGCTAAAACTGTGGATTAAGATGCTCATATGTGAAAAGGGAATATTGAGGATGAATTCCAATGAGTAGGAAGATTAGTGTGCGGAGGTTGTGGGTATCGTGTGAATGTGGATCTGATAGAAAGATGCGGGATAGATGGACATGAGCGACAACGAGTTTATAAGGGAAGTTGACGAAGAGTGTGGTACCTTGAGGAGTGGGGTGATATTCCAACATCCTGAGAAGAAGAGGAGGATAGAGAGAGAGTCTCCTGAGAGGACTGGAATGGAAGACTGCAAAACAGGACCACAAGGGAGGAAGCTACCTTATTGCGACGAAGATGGTGACCATGCTACCCAAGAAGTAGAAGAGGGATGGATCGTAAGTTACAACATACCTACAACCCCACGTAATACCTAGAATTTAAGAGGAAGAAACACAAGCTATTCGCAGATTAGCCCTATGTGCAATGGTAGAAGTAGTGCATCAGTAACCAATAATAGTAGGAACATTAGAATGGTAGATGACACAAAAATTCCCACTTTTCAGGGGAACGAGACTGAGGATCCCGAGCAGTATTGGTTCTGTGCGAAGCAGTATGGACTGTGAAGCAGGTCCAAGATGAAGATATTAAAAAGGGATAGCTAGCAAAGACTCTTAGGGGTCATGTGCTAGATTAGTTTATGAATTTTACAAGGGTTACAGTGGGAACACCAGCCAAGTCATTGGCACAGATCAAAGTAGGAATGGTCGATGAATTTAGAAAGCCAAATTTGGAGTCACAGTATGTCACCGAGATCAAAGAAATCAAGCAATACCCAAATGAGCTGGTACGGGAATTTGATCAACAGTATAAAACGTTGATAGTGAAGGTAAGTTTTGGGATAAATGATATGTAGCACAAGGAGTGGTTTATCATAGGATTGGTACCACACATCCGCGGACTACTAATGCAACAGAAGGTTGCAGCCCAAGCTGAAGCATTGGAGATTGCAATGAAGCTGTAGGCTTCATCAATCGACGAAATGGGTTTGGGCATGGATCGAATACATGCGCAACTGGAAAACTTGACGATCCAGCTACAAGAAATGAAGAAAGGAAAAGAGGCCCACGAAGAAGTCCGGTGCACTAGGTGTAGGACAGAAGGATAGTAGAAGGAATAGTGCCCAGACTTTTGAGAATATTTACAATCAGGTGCACAAAATCCCCTCATTCAGGGAGGGTTCATTGATGTTGTGTTTGCTAGATGAGAGGCCATCGAATATAAGAGTGTGTGTACCTGTAGAAGATATTGTCGAAACCAGTGAACTTGTATTGCAAGTTCTGTAAATCAGTTGGCCACGATGAGAATGATTGCAGAGATTATGGACTACTCTAGAGAGGACTGCGGCTACATACTTCATGATAGGAGAAGAACAACCACCAAGTCAGCAACAACAACAGTATAATCAATCGCCGGCTCAGTATAATCACCAAACACAACAATATGATCAAGGGAAGTATGGCAAACCGCAGTATGGTCATCCACAGTATTCGACACCGTAGTATCTGCCACCATAGTATGGGAAACCACCATATCAACAACCACAATATGGGAAATCGAAGTACCCATCATATGGGCCACTGTGTGGAGGTGTTAGAGGAGGATTCCATGGAGGTCAAGGTGCTGGCGCAAGACAAGGAGGAGCTGCTAGATGAGGATAAGGACCGATTATATGTTACAATTGTGGGAAGCAGGGGAACTATCAGAGGGATTTCCCGAATCCAGCGCCACAGTGCACTTATTGTAGCGATGTGGATCATGGCATTGAATAATGTCCACAGCTCATTGCAAAATGGAAGACCAAGAATCTACCACCACCGCTGTAGAACCAGAATCAGAATACGCCACTGGATGTACATAAGATATCAGTGGAGGTTCAAAGCCACACTACGAATGTTGGAGTAGTGACATAAGGAGGAGCTGTGACAGGATTCGACAGGTCACAGGCTACTGTCTGACCAACAACAAAGAAGCACATCACCTTTGATGCGGAAGTTGAAAGGGATGTTTTCTTGAAAGAAAAGGAGGCGATGAGACAGAGGAGGTAGTTATCTCTTCAAGAAGAAGTTATCTACGATATACCACTGACATTCGACATGACGAAGTCATGGAGGAAGGATAACACCTTATGAGCCTTCTTGGAGAGTTTCTTGGAGTTGGAAAAGGATCAGGATGCGCTGGAAGAGCTATCCAATTTGTTGAATCGACGGGAGTGTGCACGCCAATAGAAAAAGGTCAATCGCATACACAAGAGGAAGACAGGGAGAGAGATGCGAATGTCAGCACAAATTGGAGCATTTGATGTCGACTCAATTATCTTGGACCTGGGGTCAGACGTCAACATTCTGACCAAGTAGACATGGGAAACAATGGGGAAACCACAGTTGGCCTAGTCATTGGTACAACTGCGATTAGCAAATTAGAGTAAGGTTACTCCACTTGGTTGGGTGTGCCAGCTTCTAGTTGAGATTGAGGGCCTCAAGACTTATGCAGATTTTGATGTAATTGAAATTGTGGACAATACCAGCCCCTACCTAGTGCTTCTAGGGATAGAATGGGAAATGGATAATCTAGCTATTATCAACTTCAAGAAGCGGACTATGTCGTTTGAAAATTGCGAAATGAGGGTCGTCGCACCTCTTGATCCTATGGAAGCTATTATCAACTTCAAGAAGCGGACTATGTCGTTTGAAAATTGCGAAATGAGGGAAGCGATATGTTGAACCAGCGAGAGATGAATTTACGGAGGGATGGGATAGAGTATACAACATATCCGAGGATTACATTAATCCCACTGTAGATGGAGAATTGGGATGGCGCAATGTCAGTTCGGCATCATCGGATTCGGATGAGGTGCTCGAGAATTGGCATAACTGGCTGCATGAATTGCCATTTAGGAGGTGTGCAAGGATCACTGTCGCTGCTAAGGGTAGCCACAGACGAGTGTGAGCTACCAACATACAAAGGATTGCCTAATTTGGCTACATTTCTTACTGAATTTGAGGCAAAAGTGGTGGAACTACAATGTCTATTGGCCGTGGAGGAAGCCTTGAAGGCTACTCCTATGCGCTGGTGGGTGGTGCACAAGTCTAATATCACAAACTGGACACTATGTCGACACCTCATAATGGTTAGGTTCGACGATGTAGAAGGATATGATGGAAGGAAGTTTGACAATAGAAGTGACCCGAAGGCACATTTGGTTGAATGTGCAAGCAAATGGGGACTACGAGCAAAAGAGGAATGGGTCCATGCATTTATTCACACACTGGATGAAGTACCATGGAGTTGGTATGTCGTAGCAGAACTGCGACATGGGATGACTTCTTGGGAACAACTAACAATTGGATTTAGCCAAGTGTTTTATTTCTCATATGCGAACCCTTTTATCCATAGTGCATTGCAGGTGATTTGAGAAAAGGTATTTGAATCAGTACCGACAGAGCAACCATTGGAACCTCGGTGTATTGCGACACTAGAAATGATGATGGATTTCTATAACATCACAGGAGAACCAGAAGATGAGGATGATCTGAGGGATATATATATGTCGAAATCAGAAGGTATTCGTAGTATTGAGGCACCAGGAATACCTTCCGATAGGTTTCAACAACCACTGAAAATTAATAAAGTAAACATTGGGTTAGAGGAGAACCCGAAGTTCGCAAGTATTAGGGATTATTGGGACGATTCGACTATTGCGAAGATGACTGATCTGCTACATGAGTTTCAGGATTTGTTCCCAATGAAATTCTCGAAGATGAAAGGAATTTCTAGGGACTTAGGAGAAATGAAGATTCCCCTGAAACCTGATGCGAAGCCAGTCAAGCAACAACCCTACCAGTTGCATCCAAGGTACAAGGAATAGGTGCAAGCTGAGATTGAAAGAATGTTGGATGCAGGAAGTCTAGACCCAATGACAGATGAGTTCAATAAGTACACAACAGTGAGCAAGAGACCAATAGAAATAGGAAGGGACCAGCAACAGACGACCACTATAAGAAGCACGCAAACAAAAATCTCCGGTGAAGTATTGATGCAGCAGAGATGGCTGCGTCACTAAATCGCATAATGTAGTATTTGCAGTAAAAAAAAAATGATCGCAGACTACACCCAAGTGCGGTACGCTTCGACAAGTCAGAAGCTTCCATGGTGCGGAATGGTCCAATCCGGCCATAAATGAAGTAGTTAAACCACAACGATTGGTGGTGAAAATGAAAAACCGACACAATTAATGCCCGATGCACACGATGGATTTGGGGAATCGGTGTTATATTTGGCCATTATTGTCCAAGATTGGATGGATGCGGTAATTCACCACTATAAAAATGAGGCAGGGGAGCAGCTCAACGCATTAGGTATCAAGCAAGAATCTGCGGAGAAGTGCATGGTTGTTTACATTTTGTGCGAAAGTACTCAACAACTCGAACCCACACCAGTTACGGAGGAGCAGCCCGAAGCTATGTCTGGAATACCACTTAAAAAGAAGAGGAGCACAAATCAATGTCCAGACACTAGCTGCGTGCCAAAGAAAGCGACCTGGGCCTCAGCACGGTTCACCGATGAAGCTGCAGGTACTTCAGGCGTCGAAGTACTGTCACAAGGGAATTACAGCCCAATGCTCTCAGAGTATGTTCTGCCATGCCAGAAAGAGGCACCAGTGCTACAGATAAACAAGAATGAAAGGTAAACTATTGAGATTTCGTCGATACCACAAAGAGTTCCTCAAATCGGGAACATTGTGGCAAATATGAAAAAGCTACAGTATATCGATCACGAACATGCGAAATTCCTAGAATACACAAAAGGTTACGTTGATGTCCCCCATGAAGGAGGCCCGACCACGAAGGAACCTACGGCATGGGCATTGGGATTGGAGCACTCACGGCTGTTAGGCCTCATGCAAATACAACACTTCGGGCAGTTATTGCAGGTCAATGCATGTGTCAAAAAATTGATTGTGTGTTTCCATGGCAGGGCTCTGTGGCTGCATAAGAAGATCCCCGTCACAGTCAATTTGATAGCAAGAATCACTGGGCTTCCTAAAGATGGACCTGACCCTTCCCAATTTTTCCAGGGAAAGGACAATGACAAGAAGTACGTAAAACAGTTGACGACAAAGTACGGTGTGGAGAAAAATTCCATAGGATACCTAATCCACACAATCAAGAACTAGGCCATTAGGGTCGGGGAAAAGATACTAGCAGTTAAGGTGGCACGGAATAACAGGCCCAAGGAATGTAATTCGGTGATCATCACCTCTACGAATCGGTGTGCCGTAGGAGAGCAGATGAATTGGTCCAAATTACTGCTACACGAGTTGGTCGACGATGCATACGATGCACAAGAGTACGAAAAGCCATTTACATACTCATGTCTCATCATGCTAGTCGCATTAGTAGGATGGAGGGAACCCAACCACTATTAGGGTATGGAAATCGCAGAAGCCTAGGTACACAAAGGAGTGCAATACCAGAACTTATGAGAAACCACTGATAAGGAGTGGCAGAGAGACAACATTCTACAATTTTATGTGTTGTTCGAAAGGATGCAGATAGATGCGAAGATGATACCGTGAATACCAGAAAAAGCAACAAAAAAGTATCGCTTGATTGTAAGGCTATCGGTCGAGGCGTAGACAATTTTCCTTCAATCCTGAGTGGATCCGGCAAAGCAGTGGCTACCGACACAGTACAAGCTCACCGAAGATGAGCTCGACACTATTATCGCTAGATGGCCAGAAGAATGGAAAGTCCTAGCTAATTAGAAGGACATGTGGAATGGACAGGAAATAGCTCGACCCAACCCGGTCGGGGAAGACAAAGATTCTGCTAGCCGGAGATGGAGCCTCAACAAAAAAATCCCTAACAGATTTTGTCTTAGACGCGCAGGACAAGGAACGAAGGACAAATTAGAGGATGGACTGGGGTGCAGGAAGTACTAGTGGTGGTCTTCCGGAGGAACAGGTGAATTGGCTCCTGGAGACACTAACAGAGGTCATAGTGACCACTAGCGTGAAAGTTACACAACATTCCACTGACTAATTCCATTGGGTAAACCAATTGCTAACCACGTTGTCCAACGGAGATGTCAAGTCCAGTGTACTGCATGGGGAAGTTCAACAGAGTGCATCGACAAGCAGGGTTGAAGTAGCGGTTGGGAAAAACCCAAGGTTAGTTAAATGTTTTCCAAATGTGATGTACACAGGGAACGAAGGGATGGATGTGGAGATAATACATCTTGACTCAATAGATGTATATTTCAACATGCTACCAATTTTGTCACTACATATAATTCAAACCACAGCAAGTACATAAATCCATGACCGAGAAGCCTAAATGCATGACTAGATGGTGCGGTACAAGTAGCAGGCACACAATAGTGAGATAGAGGTACAATGGTTCCAGGAAGAGAAATACCAAACATTAGACGACAAAGAAAAGGCCATAGAGGATAGGAAGAGACTGGAAGAATCCATCATCAAAGTATGCGAGAAAACCCCTGAGGTAGAGCAGGACCTACTACCAGAAGCAAAATCCATCTTATTGGGTGTGATTATTGAGAAACTGCAGAAGGAAAAAGCGGAGCTAGAGGCAAGGGTAGTTCCAAGCACACCAAAACAGATTCAGAGTCAACAGATGGCGATTGAGGAAGCAGTGACAGAGATCTAGGAGATGGAATAGGTATCCCAAATAGTCGCAGAGGGCATCACAGAGTTTTGGGGTAGTGTAGTTGAGGATGACCAGCTGACCGTGCTGAAGGGACAACTTAGTGAAGTGGAAGCACAATTAGAGTCATTTAATGAATCAATCAAAGCGATGCTCCTAATGATACGAATGACAAAGGCCACAGAATTGAAAATCATGCAACAACGAGTAACGAAGGCCCGCGAAAGAAAGCAATGAAGGGCCACACATTTGGACAAGCTCCGAACAAAAGCAAAATTTCTCACGGCACGGGTAATAGAGGCAATGATATAGGTTAAGGAGAAACCAAAGGAATCACAACAGAAAGGTTGCGAGCACCCCATAGAGCAGCAGGTGGGAGAATGTGCATAGCTTAGAGCATCAGTGAAGGAAGTGGTCGACCAGATCAAAGCTGCATACGATGACTTCAAGCAGCAGGTGAATGCACTAACGGTGTCCAGCTGAGGTGGCTCGAGGGAGAGCCACAAGTTTGTGTTGGGGTCCTGTTGGCACGAGATTAGTCCGCATGAAGTGTGGAAGCCGACAATGTGAAGAAGGAACATCAGCGGAAGAAAGGTCCATTTGCGAAGAACAAGGATCCAACGAAAGTGCAGAAGTGGTTTAGTTAGTTAGAAATGGGTCATGTGGACCATTTTGTAACCACTTAGTTTGATATAAATAGGAGTACGATTGTAATCCTAAGGGCATCTATCTTTTGTGTTTTGATCCAGTTTTGATCTATTTTGTATCCGCATTGTGATGTATTAACTGTTCTGCGAATGTCATTCCGCAGGTTTTAATCATGGTATTTTTTAAGGATTCTAATATTATACTTAAGTATAGTATTCTAGGCGATTATTTTGGATTGAAAAAAACATATATTTAGATAGGTAGGTGAATATTAAATATGAACACTGCAATTTAGTACTGAAATGGGTAAATTTTGGCGAATATTATGATAAAAAAACATTTTTAATGTAAATATAGGCGATATTAGAGACTAAAAATGACCAAATAACGAATTTATTTTTTGTAAAAAAGCTCGAAAAATAGCCAATTGGCTAAATTTCGCCCCCAAAAATTACCCTGGTTTTAATGAATGCATGAAGATGTTTGATTATGGTTCTATCTTTTGTCTTTGTTTCTCCTAGATGGTGAATACAAATGTTTGCGAAATGTGTAATACTCTGTGGTTGAGTAATTTCTGTTCATTTGAATGAGAAGTTTGATAATGTTGATGTGAATGTCCATTATGTATTGAATCTGCGAATGGTAATCATGCGAATGATGAATTGTTAGCATAATGTGAAAGAAATAATCTATGGTTTCTATGAGTGCAATGCGTGTTTGATGCATGTCCTCAACTCCACTGTGAAAACTTGGTTCCTGTAGCTCCCTTATCCATCTCGGGTGAGACTTCACTTGCTCTACAAGTGTTGTTGGAAAGGGTTAAGCCTTTCTAGGCTGGTGTTTAAGGGATTTTGGTTGATGTTTGTTGACGACAGTGCGAATTGAAACCCTGTCGATAGGTGCTCTGTTATCAAAGTCTCGATCGGATACAATAGAAGTGGGTAACCCAAAGTGGACCCAAACATACTAGAAGAACAACTAAGCATTCAACTATGTTGTGAACTGCTTCGTACAAGGAATTAAGATGCACATTTTACTGAACCTATCCAGAACCACATAGAAGTAGTCATAACCTTTCCTAGACATAGGAAAACCTCCCACAAAATCCATAAAAACACTTTCCCATGGATGACAAGGTACAAGGAGTGGAGTGTACAAGCCCAATTTTATGTTACTTGGCTTACTTGTAGCACACATAACACATCCCTTTACATATTTGGATACAGTTTCATTCATCTGAGGCCAATAACAATACCTATGAAGTTGAGCTATGGTCTTACCTACACCAAAGTGAACAGATATAAGAGAAGTATGAACTTCTCTAATTACATGAACTCTTTCACTCAGTGGAATACAAATTTTTCCAAGATGATAAAATAACTTATCATGAATAGGATATTCCAATTCTTTAGTTTGTTTTCCATGCATTAAATATTCTTTGAAGCCTTAATCCTAAACATATTGTTCAATGTAACTTTCATGATCCCAAGGACTATTTTGCAAGATAACAGATGCATCAATTGGAGGTCTTGATAACATGTCAGGCTACTTTATTTTGAATCCCCTTTTTATATTTACTGAATAAATGAAGTTGTTGTAGAAATCCCGTCCATATGAAATGTCTTAACTGTTGTAGCTTAGTTTGTGATTGAATATATTGTAATGGTTTATGATCAATATGTATTATTGTTTCTTTACCCATTAGATAATTTTCCACTTCTTCACACTTTGTACTAATGCATACAACTCTTTATCATATGTGGTATAGCTAGCTACTTATTTAGGAAATATTTCATAATGGTAGCATATTGGTTTCTTATGTTGCATTAAGACTTCCCCATGGCATAACCACTAGAATTGGTTTCAATATCAAATGGTTGTTGTAGATCTGACAATGCAAGTACTGGAGCTATGCTAATATTTTATTTCAAAGTGTCGAAGGACTTCTTCTATTTTACTCCCCATTGAAATACATGTTTCAAACTTGTCAAAGCATGTAAAGGAGAAGCAATATATGAGAAGTTAGCAATAAAATTCCTCCATTATTGGGATGCTCCCAGGAAGCTTCTAACTTTTGTTTTTATGACTTACTGAACTTCCAACTCACTCACACTTTTGATCTTCTGATATTAGTTTTGTTGTGTGGCACTTTCATATGCAAACGATTCACCATCACTGTGTTGAATACATCACTTGACTTCTTATTCCTCTCAATTATACACTTCTACTTATGTCTTACTTCATGTAATGTGTGCTTATGATTCTATAGTCTGCGCAAAGGTATGCTCATTTGATCTGCTATTATGCAAATGCACTGACCAACTGGTACTGTGATTTCAATTGATAGTTTGTTGTTCTGAGCTAAAACACCAGTAATAGATGGAACTACATTTAAGTTTCATAGTCTTTTAGAAAATCTGCAACATATTGTGCATCAAGTGATTTTTCCTTTCGGCTTAACGCACTTGTCTCAAATCATCCTCATCATGATGCGCTTATAGGATCCTGATGCTACTCTATTGTTGCACATCAGATGGACTTCTCAACTTCACACACTTCACTTCAACTTTCATGCATCAGCTAACATCAGTGCATCATCTAATATACTTCGGTTTTGTCTCTACGCTTCTGAAATACAACATTTGTGACTATTCTGCATGATATTTGTGATACTGTCAATGACATTAACAGCAATAAAAAATGTAACAACACATCTGATACTTAATGTAACTCAGAAATGAAATTAACAGCAGTAAAAAATATTCACTCGGCTCATTAAGCAATAAACAGAAGTTTCATGGCTCTATCTTCACAGAGAGTCATTAATTGTGAGTTATTACAATGAATGGAAGAAGAATGTTACAAAAGTGTAAGAAGAGGAGATTTTGACACTGAATATGATATGTATGATGATAATGATATTATGGATTCTCATGGGATGTGCATTGATCTATTGTAGCTTCTTGCAAGCTCTCCAGTTGATCTCTCTCTCTCAGTGAAACTCATTAAAACTACATCAAATCGGCTTGGATCTCTGCATCAACTTTTGAAGGATTGATCTACACATGAAATAGCTGGATCAGATCTACAATTTGACTTAGTGATGAAGACTGGATTTCATCATTCTCTCAGTAGAAGAAAGGGAAAATCTCCCAAGTGAATGAGGAAAAATTGCACTCAATTCAATTCACAATCTGTCAAAAGATATTGTCTAAGTGTTGTGCTCCTATTCTTTAATAGACTTGGGTGGCTTGTTGAGAAAGAAAACTAGGCTAATGTGCCCTCATGGAGTGGATAAAGTTGCCTTGCTTTCTTCTTTATATTTTTCCTTTGATTTCTTCTATGCTTTGCTTTTTGCTTTTGCTTTTACTTTTTTCTTGCTTTTCTACCTTATCCTGCTTTTTCTGCTTTGTCCTGCTTTTTCTTGATTTTTTGCTTTATCCTGATTTTTTGCCTTTGTCTTGCTTTTCTGGTTTGTCCTACTTTTCTACTTTGTCTTGCTTTTCTACTTTATTCTTCTTTTCTTGAGCTTTGTTGATTTCCTTCCTTGTGCCATCTTTTCTTCTCTTTTTCCTACTTCCCTTACTTTGACTGCTTTATCTTTCCTTCCTTTGCAACCATCACTTGGTCAATCGTTTTACTCTAATGCGCCCTTGTGCATAATTATCCATTTTATTTTATTGAAATAAATATCTATTAATGAAAAATACTTCTACCAAGTGCATTTCAAACTTAGGATAAAATAAAATTAAACTTCCTAACTAATTAATGCCTTAACTTCAAAATTAACCCCCAAGTGAATGAAATTTGCTCCTCAACCCAAGGCATTGGTTGGGATAGGAACTCCTTCCACTAAAAATCAATGAGAGGACATGGCAGTCCTCCCCTCCCAAGATTGCTTGTCCTGAAGCAATAATCAAATCCAATCCAACTAAGAACCACGAGCCATCATGCTTCTGCCGTACCACTCTGATTATAAACTGTTCATGAACTCTCCCAACAATTTTTTTTATCACTCTCCAACCATGCACTTAGTGTGGAGATTAATAAAAACTGATACCAGGATCCCAAATGATCCTAAAAAATGTAAGGTGTAAGATACATCCTCCAATTCATCATGCATGCAAACCATAATTCCATCCAAATAAATGTTCCCCAAGTAGGAAACTGAAACCAAGTGCAACATAAATGAACTTATGAGAGAGAATGTTGACTTGATCCATCAAGCTAACATGACAACAAATGTTCCAAATACAAGCGATTCCAGGATCCCATTGCTTTTATTTCACTCCCATCAATGAGAATGGCATCCAACAAAATCCATTGGGAAAAGGAATGTCTGGATCCCACTGCCTCAACTACAAATCTCCATGTGGTAGTGTCATGTGAGGAAAATTGACATTAGAAGGGATGCCAGGGTCCCATTGTCTAGTGTGCATCCTCCTGAACATCATCAACACCATGTAGAATATAGAACCATGAAGGGTACTAGGAAGGATGAAGGAATAATCACGAGGAATGACAAGATCATGCAACCATAGTGAAAGTGTGTTACCCTTAATGCTAGGTTGAATCATAGAGAGACCATCCTTCATGTAATGTGAATCCTCAAGGTAGGGACGAACCCAAAAAAGTCTCTCCAAGTAAAAAATAAGGTTCTTATGTGTCCAATGCACACAAGAATCAAAGGTGACATTAATGAAACTCAAGTGACAAGGGTGAAAGTCCCATGTCCAGTCACAAAAATGGTAGGCATTCTCAAAGAGAAAAGAATGCCCATGGTGCTCACAAGAAGTGTAATATGTATCATAGAAGTCCCTAAAAATGCAAGTAGGAATATCAATCATGTTTCTTTTCTCCCAAATAGGAAAATAAGAGACACTCCAACCCAATGATCCATCTAGAAAGAAAGGTGATTCCCTATGTGAATACTCCCAATGGATCAACTCTCTGCCACTGGTCAAAAGGTGCATGCAATCATAATGTGCATTTCTCAATGAAGTAAAATGGGAACCATATGCACCTTTTGTGTGAAGGCATCAAAGGTAGGCATGGGATGCCTCTGCAAATGCTGGGAGGGAAATGGTGCTATCCTTGAATCAACTGGAGTGAATGTGGGAGCCGTCTACTCCTCTTTAGGCACTATCAAGAAGAAACCTTGACACAAACTTCCCCCTCAAATGAAATGGAATCAGTAGAAGTAAATAATGTAGGATCATGGACCAAAATATCCTTATTGTAACCCTCATCAATCAATATAATGGGTGCATCAACTCCATCAAAGGCTGGTCCATCACACAAGAGCTCTTATGACTCCTTAATGGAGGGATGGGTCACTCTATGAAGAAGCTCAGTTTCACTCTGGTAGAGAGTATGTGATTGGAACTCACTATATGCATCCCAAAAATTCTCAAGCACATGCATGTCATCCTTCACCTCATGAAATGCCATCTCATGAGGTTCCTCCATGAAATTATGAGTACAATCAACCATAAGAGACTGGTTGACTAGAATGAATGATCTTTGCAACCTTTGGTGAAGTTGCTCTATCTCCACATTGGATTCTTGGAGGGCACTTTGAGTGCTTCTCAAAGAATCTTGGGTGGAAATTAACTCATCATCAATCTTGCAAATACATCATCCTTCAAGGATGATCCCTACAACATATGAATAATATCATACAAATAATCTCTATCAGAAAGCATATGTGAAAAATTACGTTGGATAGTAGTCATTTCTTTCTGAATCTTCTGTATGGCTTCAAGGAAAGATGAATCTTCCAAAGAAGTAGTTCTCCAACAAGACTGTGACATTGAAACATGTGTGTCATGGGGAATGTGTAAGGCCTCCTTGATCTTCCTTTATCTCATATTGAATGGCCTTTCAAAAGGGGAAGGTTGAGAGTGAACCTCCTCCTCATCAATTAGTGGATCAACCTCATGAAGCTCTTGTGGTGAAAGTGATATTGATTCTTGGATATCTTCCTTGACTGCAAGGATTTCATCTTCTTCAACTTCAGTGGGTTTTGTACTTGCATTATCCTTCTCAAGTAGTATCTCTATGTCAATAACATAGAGGAATGGACATCCATCAGTATATGTCTCGTAAAAAATTAGGCACCCATCAGTATGTACCTCTTCATAGAATCCATTACTAGATGCTTCTTCAGAACCTGGACAACCAAAAGTAGATGCCTCTTCAAAGCACCATTCAACATTGTGACCTTCTGATCAAGAGCTAGATGATCCTTATTAGAATTAGTGGTGGCTTATTCATGCTTACAACCCTCCTCAGTAAGGATTGTACCTTCATATTCTTCAGATGGCTGATTTGTACTTTGTTTTTTTTCCTTCTAGTGAATTGATGTATCTTTCTCCTCTATTGTCTCAAAATCATAATTCTTGGAGACTCTATTGTTATAGAAATTTCTCCCTACAGATAAGAAGAAACTCTCTTAGGCTAGACTAGGATGTAAGTAGTTCTAAACTAAGAAAATTGGGAAACAAATGCTACCTTGAAACTTGAACTAAGCTTTACAACAAGATTAAGTGTATTCAGAAGAAATGGAAATATATAACTCACCTTTCAATCAGATGTTTGTCCCGCTTCTAGGTCTTAATCCTGAAGCTCCCGAATAGAACCTGTTAAGATCAAACAAAGGACAATCACACAATATCCCAAATACCTTGAAATAAAGGTTAGATTCAAATATAAACTAGATACATTTCATGTCAGAGATTCAAACACAATACACATGAAATGGGAAACAAGACAAGTTATCTGTATTAAGAAGTTTGAAAAACACTTGCATAGGTTGCTTGATTCCCAATCCAACTCCATCTCCAAGACATGTCTCCTCTAGATATCTCTGCAAATATCCTAAGATCATAGGTTGGATGCCCCAAGTGGTTCCCCCTTGGATCATGTATGGCCTCTCTTTTATAGCACTTGGAGGAGTTAACCATAAGGAGAGGAAGGTGGATCTAGTGAGGGTTTAGTGCATCATCCAAGCTAAACAGAGGGAGGAGGTTGGGATTGAATCATAGGTGGCAATACCAAGGTAATCTCTCGGAAGGTACAGATCCAAATTCCAATTTTAAGGGATAAATCGAGATTTTCGCGCCCCAAACACTGAGCATAATGCAAAAATATCCAATATTTTTGCGGGGCAAGGGTTATGTAGAGCACGAAAAAAGGGAGATTCTCACGGGTTGATAGACATGTAGAGTGCGAAAATCAAGGTCAAAATGGAATGACACTTGGTTTAGTAAGTTGTTTCTTGGTCAATAAGATATGAATTTATCTCCAAGGTGTCCAGATGAGACCAAGGAGGGTGTCGACAACACATAACATTCATTAGGGAGAAATGTCTCTAGGTCACATGGTACAAAGATGTGACACTAGATCTCGAAGTGTAACTTTGAAGTATAACATATGCCCCCTAAAGTGTGATGTCAAAAGAAAGTGATGGCCGAAAGAATTTACCAATAAAATGTGCAGAGATAACATCGAGGGAGTCGGAGAGGAGCTGCAAGGAAACAAGATGTCAAATACCACCGAGGCGGGCATTCCCATGCTCAGAGCAACTGACTCAAAGCGTGGATGCCGACCAATACATTGTAGATCCATGATAACTGAGATGATATAGATTGTGGAAAAATCATGGCTACTATGAATAATTGTAGATCCATGAGATGATAATAACACAGCCACGACCAATACGATAGTGGATATGTGTGACAATACAATACTGAGGTAATCAACATGATGTGTATGTGGAGACCTACTCAATAATCACCATCGCAACCTGGACGTGGAAATAGTATCAGGAACGTCTAGGGTCTTTTACCTGAGCCCCAAAATTATATGAATCTGACCATTTGATTACAATGTCTTGAAGTCAAACATGGCATAAACCACTTGATTACTAGCCAATGATGTAAGCTGTTAAAAAACACGAGGGAAATAACCAATAATGATGATGATCCCCAAGGTATCTCTAGTACATCTCAACGAAATGCGAATAGATGAGTTGACGTCGAACATTCGATCAGAGGTCAATGATGAAAACCTACTGTCGAAGGCGAGGAAACTTGCCATTAAGGCATGCAGGTACCAAGGTACTAAGTGTTGATTCCTAAGCCTAATTACTGGATAGTGAGTTGGAGTCGACAGGAATATAATTGTCGAAGGCTGGACATAATGAATCCCACATCATCGACAAGAAATCGATAGGAGATAGATGTGAAGCAATGGTTTTAAAAGATATGTATTGACAAAATGGAAGGTTTGACATGATGGATGACTCGAAGCAAGGCTAATCCTTTGAACATATAATGACATGAAGCAGAGCTTGGAAGCAGGGATTTAAAATAACAACCACAAGGCGAGCGAACCCAAAACCAAGGAGATGACTCATAACTATGATTATAACTCATCAGAAAGGACTGAATACCCAAAAGAAGACAGGGTGGGGATGCATGCCATGTTCAAAGGTGATGAATTTCAAGCTGCCAAAAAGGGTGAACTTGACTCATTTCCCATTTTTCCCCATCATAAAAGATGAGTACCTATTTTTTGTTTTACAAGATTGAAGAGGATAACAGATGCTTGGTATAGCTCATCTGATGGATGAGTCTGATCTCACATGTTTTACGACCTGATAAAGGAGGGGTTTGTCCCAATGTGGGCCCTTCTATGTTGAATTTTAACGAGTCAAAAGAAGGAAAACTCATTAGTTTTTCATGTTTAGAGAGTTTGAAATAACTTAAAGAAGACTCCAAAATGTATTTTTTCGTAAAGGTAGTCCCCCAGATCCAAAAGAGTGTAAAACAATTCCTAAGAGAAGTCTCCCAGTCAAAGGTTGACTGAGGTATACCTTTCTTGTAAATAGTATAGACGGGCCGAAAAAGGGGTAACCTATCACCAAATAGACATCCTTTCAAATACTTTTACAAGTGTGAAAGAGACAAGTGCACTTGGCAATCTTTTCGTAATGAGGGAGCCCGAAAAGAGCTTAAAGGGAACTCCAAAGGTCTATTTTCGTAACATTTAATCATCTTGGCCCGAAAAAGGAATAAAATAATACCAAAATGATACTTTCCTCATCGTTTAACAAGCATGAGTAAATTTGACCAAGCTCGACACCGGTTTTCTTATGTTTAACAAGCACGACACAGGTGTGAAAAAGCGCTTGGAATCTTTTTTGGGTTTAGGTTCAGAGCACGAAAAAGATAAAGTCAGCTCGAGTGAAGGTCAAAACAACATCATATTGCCAGTGTGAACATCTTATGAAGATCCTGTAAAAAATGGTTAAAAAACCTTGGAAATAGGACATTAGTAATGTGAAGAATTTTAACTAAAAAAGGCATTTAAAATAAAATAATGAGCAAAAATAGTCATGTAACTTGTATAAATAGAAGGTAAAAGGAGAAGTTACCCATCTTAACTTGGCCATTTTTACCCAAAGAGGAAATTTCACCTATTGGAGGGAAAATCTTCAAGTGACCATATCTGGAGATCTAGGGCACCGTTTCAACTGTCGTCTGAACCAGGTAGAAGCTCTTGATCTCCTCTTATTTTTCATGTTTTTATCTTGTTGTTTCATGCCAAATTTTTGGATTTTTGAGGAACTCTAAGGAAAAAAATTTGGCCCTCTGAAATTTTCGCGGGCTCTCTACATCAAGAGGTGCGGAAATTTCGTGATTTTCACATGGATGCCTTTACTAGGGGCACGAAAATTTACAGTTTTCGCCTGGCCGATTAATGCCCATGCACAAAAATCTGCAGAATTGGAAAAAATGGAAGTTGGTTTCTCATGTTTGGCATAAAATCAATTCTTCATCTTCTCACAAATGTTTTCTTTGGTGTTTTGCAGGAGTTTTCAATTTGTTTGAGTGAAGATGGTTGAGTGGAAAGAGAGGGAGCATGAGGAAGACAATAGAGTGGCCCTAAATGATCAAGTTACATTAAGCGTGTTGCAAGAATGTGGTATACTAAAGTTCTTCAAAACAAGGGGGATCCGCAAGCAAGGGAAGCTTCTGAACTACATAATCCAAATGTGGGATAGCAATATTCAAGCTTTCCGTATTGGGGAACATACTCTCGAGATAGAGCTCGAGGAAATTTACTTCTTGGTCGGTGTTGCTTGGTTTTGCAACCAAGCTTGTGCAATGGGCACCTATCAACAATGTGATCGCAGTTTCAATATAGAAAGAAAAAACGATTATGAATTAAATCTAAATCTAAACTAACATGTGCATATAACATATATAACAAATAAATCTAAAAATGATTCATAGAAAGAACAAGAAATAAAAGAATATTTTGTATTATCCTACCTCAAATGGTGAGGATTTGTGGTGTTGAGCAGCTCCAAGGGTGAGATTCTTTAGGCTCCAATGGTCTCTTCTCCAAGATTGCTACAATGGTCAAGAACCCATGAGAGATTTTGCCATCATGAGGATAGGATGATGAATGGATGGAAAGTGAGGAGCCCCTATCACCTTTTTATAGTTTTTGGTGATGGGTAATACCATTGTGGTTTTAAGGAAACCAATGGTATTGACCAACATGGTTTAGGTACCTTTCCTCTTTTTTCCTTTTTTTGAATATTTTTGAATATTTTGATTCCCTTTTAATATTTTTGGGAATTCTGGACCCTTTTTTAGGGTTTTTTGAGGAAAAATATATATTTTGAGGGGAAAAAAGGTGTATTATGGTCTTTTTGGTGACCTTTTGTGGCTTTAGAGGCTCAAATGGTGGAAAAGTGGACAAATGGGTCATGTGAATAAGGGAATGAGCTAGTGAGCACTTTTTGGGTGTTAACAGATTGCCCCCTGATGTGTGAGGGTAGGAGCTCATCGTATGGCTGATAGACATCATAGTTTTTTGTGTTTTTCCTGGGGTTTGGAGCAGAGAAGAGACCGGTTGGAGACTAGATCAACGACCCCTTGGAAGTTGAAAAAACAAAATTTTTTACATGGCCTCAATATGAATGAGGAATAATCTCTGATAATGGACGAGGCGGGCATACCCATGCTCATATCAAGACATATACATAACAATTAGTCCCAAGAAGGGGGACCTGAATAATACATAAAAAATTTGCTGGTACATCATAATGGTCTAAAGGGGACACTATTCTTGGATGTACTCATGATCATAACATGACTGATCTCAATGACTGATACACTGGAAATGCAACAACCGTTTCGAATAAGGTTTCAGGAGGGTTGATGAACTGCTGAAACTGAAGGTGTCCAACATTTGTAGGGACTCAACAACTGTGAGTCAACTCTGAGGAGTATATGTGACTGTATACTCGAGGGAGTATAAAACTAGAGTACATCTAAATACTGTCGCCATGCGCAACCCAGATATCTATAGGAAAATGTAACTGGTTGTTTCCATAAGTAGACTCTCAAATGTGGAAGAGTCAAGTGGTATCCGGGGTCTTCGACAAATAACTGAAAGGACCAAAACCCTGTGCGAGTCTCAATGATGCGATCAAGGTGTTGAAGTCGAGCATGTGAGAAACAACCATTTGGAGAGGTACTGAGGACTCTTCTCGAAATGATTCATAGGTACTCATCATAAATGGTGATGAGTCCAAGACATAGGGACCTCTAGGTCTATCCTATGGAATAAATTTGGTTTGCATCGACAGAGGGAGACCAGAAACTATCAAGGAAATGGTGTTTCCTTGATAGGAGTGTGAGGTGTACAACCGAAGTGGGATAGTATTGATGGTAGGACTGACATATTGTGGGGATGGGAAATAACTGGGGTCATAGAGTGGGTGGACTCAAACTTCCTTTGTTTGGAGCATGATGATATGGTTGACCTGGTAGCGTAGGAAACTGACTTGTAGGTGTGGGGATCATAGCTTTAAGGACTGAAGGGTATGTATTGTAGATTGGAGTGACTCTGGGGGGACAAGCCGATGGATGTTGTAGAGGGACTCTCAGGGTGACATACTACAGAATACTCTGAACAAAGGAGACCAAAATGGGGAAGCTGCCATATGAGTAGACATGATCTGTTGTGGTGCCGAGAAGCACCATTGGGTCCTTCTTCATAGTTTTAATGAGCTCCAAGAAGGGATAAAAGTGTGCTCTAAAATGGTACTATCCTGTGGATTTTGTGAGCCTAGGATGGTTCATGCTCATGAGTGCTTTCATTTTTAAGGAGTCTGAAAACGATAAGAAGACTCTGCAGTGTTGGTGGAGTACCGTCCTGTGGATTTATACGAGCCCAAGATGGTGATTGCTCGTGGTCGCTTTCATGTTTAGAGAGTCTAAAAGCGGTAAGTGGACTCCATTGGTGTTCTTTTTCATAATTTAGTCTCCAAGGCTCGAAAAAGCATAAAATGATGCAAATGGAGAACTCTTCTAGCCGATGTGACTAGAGTATTCCTTTTTCGTAATTAGTCTACAAGGTCCAGAAAAGGGGTAAACTTATACCAGGTAGATGCCCTTTCAGATATGTTTAGCAAGCATGAAAGGAAGCAATATTGCTCGGCAATCTTTTCATTGTTTTAGGAGTCAGAAAAGAGCTTAACAGAAACTCCCTAAGTGCCTTTTTCGTAAAGGAATTGCTCGGCCCGAAAAAGGGATAAAATTATACCGAACAAAAAAAGGTTTTGATAATAATGAGAAATGGTCTCACGCATCGTCATGAGTGCGGAAAACTGAATCCGGTGACATAAAGATCGTAAAAAACGGGCAACGGCCGATGCGGCATGTAAACCGAGGTGATGAGTGGAATTTTGAAAAAGTACCCAAAAATTACGGGGGTGAGAGCGAGAAATGGTCTCAAGCATCATCACGAGCGCGGAAAACTAAATCCAGTGATATAAGACTCGTAAAAAATGGACGACAGTAGATGTGGCACGTAAACTGAGGAGACGAGGGGCATGGAAAAAAGTGCCAAAAAAATTTGGGCATGAGAGCGAGAAATGATCTCAAGCATCATCACGAGCGTGAAAAACTTAATCCTGTGATATAAGACTCGTAAAAAATGGACAACGGCCAATGTGGCACGCAATTCAAGGTGATGAGGAGGCATGGAAAAAGTGTTCGAAAAATATGGGGGTGAGAGCGAGAAATGATCTCAAGCATCATCACGAGCGAAGAAAACTGAATCCGGCGATGCAAATTGTGCGAACAATAGAGGTCATAAGGATTCTGGAATGGTCAAAGGAAATAACTAGGTTCAAAAATGGCTACAAATAAAGGTGAGCCCACCAAGCCAAGGATGCAGTGGTGGGGAGAAATGATGACCCGCGGGGGAAGAATACTAGGTGTATGAAATCAAATATACAAGCAATATGTGACCTAAAAAATGGTTGAGATCACGCATGTGAAAAAGTGAGTGGGGTTAATGACCTGCCCCCATGCTATGTGCATGGGGTTTATGATTGTGGATCACATATGTGTTGGTTTGAACAATGGGGTCATTGAAATAATGAGATAGATGTAATGGGGAAGGTTCAAAATTATTGATCATGCCCCCTATCCCAGGGTCGAGGTAATCTATTATGCCCCCTAACTCAGGGGTGTCAATGTGGTGCAGATGTTGTCTTAGAGAGGGATCAATAGGGCATTGAGAAACTGCTTGCGGGGGGCTATACCATGAGGCTGTGCGTTGTGGTGGCATACTGAAGTGATGATATGATGACGGGGGATTCCCTTTGTGGGGTGGATGCCCCCATTATCTCCGACGAGAATCACGATGATGATGAGCAGGAAAGGTTTTGGGCCTGCCCCCATGTTGTGGACATGTGGTTTCCTCGTCGATTTGAAAGGGTTGAACATGTGTGTCAAAGGGATCAATGGAAGAGGCCGACCAGACAGAGGGGTATCCAGTGGAAACCGTGTAAATGGTGTTAATTTCTCCCAAGGAGGAAGATTGTGGGGGATGAATTTCCTCAATTTGAGGAAGGGATATCTCTAGGTCGGCATTATTCAATTCGTATAGAGATGTTCTATAATATGGGAGATCAGGGCAGTGATGTAAGTAATGGCCGTAAATCCCGCATATCGCACAAGGGTGATTGGTACACAATGATTTATCGCGAGGCTGAGGGGGCAATTCAAGTTTGACAACTGGTGTGTTAGTGTCATCATCCAACATTTGCATCTGTTCTTGAAGTGCCAGTAATTGTGGACATTGATGGGTAGCATGGCCTATATTGTCGCACAAAGAGCACTTGGGGGGAGCACGGATTGTTGGGGGATTCTTCGCCAGTTTTGGGGTCACTGGGGGGGTGCGGGTTGTGGGTCGAGTGGTATAAGTTTGTGGGCATCTGCCCCCAGTGTTTCAGAATGGAGGGGGATCATTATTAGATGTTGATGCCGTAGTCACCGTTGGGGGTAGTCGGTTCTGGATGTTTTCTACACCAGGGGGTGGATGGTTAGAAGTATTGATGGGTTGGACCGGTTGTAAAATGACATTCGGTGTCGGGGGAGGGGTTGGGGCAGGTAGGTACCACACAGGTAGTCCTAATGTTAATCCATGACTGGTGTGCTGATGGAGCCTGAAGGGGGAAATAAAAATGGGATAGTATGAATTGGTGTGGCTCCTACGTGAGTTGGCACTGAGGGTGGTTGTGGGAGTAAAGGGGGTTGTTGGTTTGGTACCTGTGTGTTATGCGAGAGGGTGCACAAATCAGATATCTTGGTTATATTTGTTGATGTATATGTAACTTCGGAATGTATTTCACATATATATATTGTATTCCTATAGAGATGTTATTATTCCTCTATACGGAAGTGTCGTCATTTATATTGTAAGTGTCGTAACTTATATTTGATGGGTTATTAGACCACCCTAGTGGGGGTCGGCCCAGTCAGCATTATGTTAAGTGGTTAAGTTGAGGCCAACCTAGTTGAGTAAAGGTCAAGTCAAGTTAGTGTATAAATAGAGAGTGTGTCTTTCTCATTTTACACATTCTATTCTCTCACTCACACTTGGGAGAGTGGCGCACTTGTGGAGGAGGAGGCTCTACTGCTAGGAGAAGACTGTCTCTTGTATTCTGGTTGTATCATTGCTCTATCTATCTCTAAGGAAGTTATTGGGGTTTTTCCCCTTTATGGTTTTCCCCAAGTAAAGTCTGTGTCTCTTGTGAGCTTGCATTATTGTGTCCATGATTGATATGCTGTAGATTTGTTGTACATGTTGTTCTCTCAGTTAAGATCCTAGATCAGATTGAAGTAAATTTTGAAACTTTAACATGGTATCAGAGCTAGCCTAAAAGAAGGCATGATATGGCATGTATGACACTTGTTGCACTTACGATGCTAGGGATTGATATAGAAAAACCCAGTCATCGTAGCACTTTCGCTATAAAAACTTTTACAGGTCAAAGATCAGATCCACATGTACCTTGTGTCCAAAGGACAACCTCTAATTCATTGTACTTTGTGATTTATGATCTGTACAATATAGGATTTCTGCCTCTTCCAGATCTGAGTCAAAATCAGGTGACCTTGGGAAAAAGGTCATAACTTGGGCTAGGAAGCTCCAAATGAAATTTCGTAAAAAATGACAGGTAGTGCATAGATTTTAATATCTCAAAAAAACTTTTCAGAGGCCGAAGTTGAACCAGTGATACGTGGCACGCCGTACAAGTTTGCTCTACTGTATTATCCCATAAACAGGTCATGTTGCGACACTTGGCATAACTCTCTCTCAGAGAATCCAATTGATGTCAAACTTGTCGGGATGGAAAGATAACAGGTCGGTCTATCTCATGAAAATTTTTTAGACCCTAGGGATTGAAAAGTTTGGAGTTACACCAGAAACAATCAGGTACATATTTCTGTCAAATAAGAATTATTTTTTAGCACCTTCATTCATGGCTTCCGGAATTTAGGGCTTCGGAGAAAGTTGGAATTTTTGTAATCGGAGACCACGGCTGCATGCTACTCATCAAAATTGAAATTTAGAGACCAATATAATAATTTTTGGTTGGGCAGAAGGCCGAGCTTGATTAGACCCTAGTTCGGGACTTTGATCAGAAAAGTGGAAAATTAGGGCTTCTACAAAAGTGGGAATTTTTGAAATCTGCGACCACGGCTGGAAACTCCTCATAAAAATAGAATCTTAGAGCTTTGGATCAAACCTTTTGATTGGGAAAAAGAGTGGGATTCATCAAACCCCAGTTCAGGCTCACGTCCAGTGAATCCGGAAGTTTCAAAGGCAAAATTGAGGAGTGAAACTTTGCAGTTTTCATATTCTGAATATACTAGCTTGATCAGCTCATGAAGGTGCATATTTCTATCCTTTTGGAAGTTTGAAATTCAAAGTTTGAATTTTTGGGGTTTCTCTGACAAACCCTATTACAGCTCCAGATCCATTTCCTGCAAATCAAGTGTATTGGGTTAATCTTAGAAGAAGATGGATTGGTCACCTGCATAAGTGAAGAAGTTCTTGTTTTAGAGGGAGATGAGGCTAAGGCCTTACATAAGAAGATTACAAGCGATCTCGACAGGTATGACTCATTGAGGTATGTTTTGAGATTTGTTCATGGTATGTTTGTCTTCATGATTATTACGGTTAGTACAATCTTGATTTGAGATTTGTCGTATCACCTTAACAAAATTATGAATGCATGATAGAAGATATTCATTGATTAGGGTGTTGACACTTATGATTGTACTAATGCATTATGGTGTTGTATGAAGTTTATGTTGTTTTCTAACATAAAAGGTACACCAAGAAAGAAAAATCATGTTCTACTTCAAGAACATATGATCATGGTGACATGAAGACAAAGATTCATCCATTGTCATGGATCACATAGAAGATCTACTTTCGAGGTATGTATAACTTGGTTCTACAATGGTTAACCTATGAGACATGTAGGTTACTAGCACAAGTCACTGAAGAGAACCAGAAGACATTATGCGGGTATGTTAGACATAACTAGCTAGCATGCTAATCCAGGTATGTTTTTCCTATATCCAGCTAGAATCCTACCTTGTGTTAGGATCTTATACTGTTGTGTTGTTGATAATGATTATTCATGAAGTCATAGGTTTGAATAGTCATGGTTGTATGCATATTATGTTTCTTACCATAATTGATGATATGACTAACCAGAAGAATCATGAAAGTATAGGTTTGAGTAATCATGGGTTTATGCATTGATGATTTAACTAATCAGAAGAGTCCTATGATCAAATAAGAATATGCATGAGTAAAAGAAGACTTCCCTGAAACCTTGAATACTAATGTTTATTATCTGTGAATGATCATGACTATACATGTTTAAGATTATTGTGTTTTGATAGTATTAAGATTATACTAATAAATGTGTGGTTATGTATGAGACCTCAAGGATAACACAATGATGATACTAATAAGCATGCATAGTGATTAAGGATGGATGTAAGTTCAAGGACAGGTAATCTAGGAAGCAAAGTTCAAGAGGGAGCACACCCTAGTTGTTCCTGCAAGAAAGCAAAGGAGCACACTTCAGTAGTTTTTGCAAGGATGCAGATATTCAGAGGGAGTTGACCACTTCTCACAATCCACATCAGAATGGAGTTGCAAAGATTTAGAGGGATTCCACCCAGCAACCAAACAAAGATAAGTATTTGAATTGTCATTTCTTACATAATGTTATTCAATGATGTATATGCTTATGTTCCTAAGAATTAGGTTGTGTATTATGCATATTAGAATAGTTGCATTGATGAACAGTATACTACTAATATACATGGGTAAGTGGCCTATGGCACTGTACAACATTCCATTTCTACTTATCTAGAATGAAATCTCTTTGCTAACATGTTAGGAGTTGTGCACACTCTTAACAATGTTCTGGTAGAGATTGGAAGGCATCTAGAAAGTTACGGAATATGGATAAATGTTGTATTGAAGCATTGGCTAAGATAATTGCATGACTGTATGACATATTTCTCTATGTGTAAGAATTTGTTCTGAAAACTATGAGATGTTTTCTAATCATGCAATTTAACTTGTTGTGTAGGAAAGATCGTATACCATCACCTACAAAAGAAGGACTACAACATTTGTTCAGCAACAAAGTTATCTATTGAAAATATTGAAGATTTTGAAGTTCCCAGGATCTGGGAAGAATGCCATGATCGAGGAGTACCAGTCGATCATGAAGATGTTTTGGATGCAGTCCCAAGACCTGAAGTGGAGTCTGTAGTGACTTGCAAGAGGATCTACAAGATCAAGCATGCTGCAGGTGGTAGCATAGAGACTTTTGCTCCTGTAGCCAGATACACTTCCATTAAATCAGTACTTGCTCTGGCTACAGTGATGAAGAGGAATATACACTTTCTTGAATGGTGTAGTTGAAGAAGAAGTGTATGTGGTGCAACTACTTGGTTCTGAGACACATGACAGGGAGTCATATATGTGTAGAACTTGGTATGGTAGGATAGACAACTTTCTATCTAGTTTGGGATTTACCAAGAGTGAAGCGGATTCCAACCTTTACTACAAGGTTGAGCAAGGAAATCCAGTGATACTACTATTGTATATGGATGACCTGTTTGTAACAGGTGAGGATAGATTGATTGCCGACATGCAGTGGAATCTTGCTGCCGAGTTCGAGTTGAAGAACTTGGGGATGATGCACTATTTGTTTTTGGCATGAAGGTGTGGCAGAGTGCAGATGGAATCTTCCTTGGACAAGGGAAGTATGCAGTAGAGATCCTGAAGAGGTTCGGGATGATGGACTGCAAGGCTATGGCCACATATATGGCATCAAACCTAAAGCTTCTGTGTGATGCTTCATCTAAGTCAGTTGATATCACTATGTATCATCATATGATTGGGTCCTTGATGTACCTAACGAACACGAGACCATATATTTGCTTTGCGGTGAACACATTGAGCCAGTTCCTGACGGATCCGAGGAGTGTTCACTTGGTTGTTGTAAAGCATATTCTGAGGTACCTGAAGGGTACAGTTGATTATGGGCTCAAGTATGATGCGAATAAAAAGTTTAACCTGCAAGGTTAGGTTGGATCAGATTGGGCAGACAGTGCTGCAGATAGGGATCAAGTGTGATCTCTTGGTTTAGCAGGAAGCAGTCCTGTGTAGCACTGAGTACATCCGAAGCAGAGTATGTTTTGACAGATGAGCAGGTTGCAGATGTATTGACCAAGCCGTTGGCCAAAGTGCAGTTTGAGTACTTCAAAGAGAGGCTTGGTGCACTTCAGATCGAGGTTCCTTCCAAAGGGAAGTGATGAGTCTGGAAGATGCAGATGCACATGAGCTTTTCTGACATGGTTGATGTGTTCTCCCTTGGTCGTGATGTAATTGCTGAGCCATTTTTCACATGGTGGTAGATGTGTTCTCCCATGGTGAAAAAGTAAGGGCTGGAGCCTTCCCTGAATGGTGGTAGATGTGTTCTCCCATGTCGGTGGTGTAAGTGTTGGATGATGTGCATCTGGGATGTGCTTTGTGGACGATGAGATGATCTGAAGAGGACGATGCTACGATGATAAGGAGGATCATGGATGATGAGCATTAGGACGATGCTCCAGTTACTGCTCTGTATATGCATCAGGAGGATGATGGACATGATCAGTTGGATCATTTATATGTTTTATATATGCATCATGTTGGATGCTTGGACCATGTATTTGTATATGTATCAGGTGGATACATTGTATGATCAGGTAGATCATGAATGTTGATATATATCAGGTATGATCAGGTAGATCATGTATGTTGATGGATACATTATGTGGATCATGTATCTATGTATCAAGTGGATACACTGTGTATGGTGATATGTATCAGGTAGATATTTGGTATTCATCAAGTGGATGCATTGTATGATCAGGATGATCGTGGATGATGAGCTTCTGCAGATGACATGCATCAGGACGATGCAATGATGATGATCAGGATGATCATGTGTACATCAGGATGATGTATGGTGAGTATCAGGAGGATACTTTGTGACTATGGATCAGGTTGTGCAAATGAGCATATAATTTGGCCCTGGGATATCTGGCAAATTATCTTTCAAGGTTTTTCTCTGGGAGGACATATAATTTGGCCCTGGGAGATTTGCAGATAGTCTTTCGAGGTTTTTCCTATGGCATATAATCTGGCCCTGGGATATCTGGCAGATGCTCTTTCGAGGTTTTGTCCTATGGAATATAATATGTCCCTGGGAGATCCGATAGGTCGGGCTGTGTGCCCGTAATAAGTCATGGGATGCTCTTGCGAGGTTTTTCCATGACCACATATAATCTGTCCCTGCGAGATCTTATAGGTAGAGTTGTGTGCTCGTAACAGCCCGGGATGCTCTTGTGAGGTTTTGTGGTGACCACATATAATCTGTCCCTGGGAGATCCTATAGGTATAGCCGTGTGCTCGTAATAGCCTGGGATGCTCTTGCAAGGTTTTGTGGTGAGGTCACATATAATATGGCCCTGGGAGATCCTATAGGTAGAGCCCTGTGCCCGTAACAACCTGGGATGCTCTTTCGAGGTTTTGTGACACATGTAATAAGTCTTGAGGATTCCATAGTATGGCTAGTGATGATGAAGACCTGCAGATGTGTAATGTCCCTTGTTAGGAATTTTATTAAAATGGCAATTTTTCACTTTTTTTCCTAGTTTGACCTTTGACTAGTTTTGAGCTCTAGGTCCCCAAATTGCTCCAATTGCTCCCAAATATTCTGATAAGGTATATGGATGATGTTAGAACATAAATATGTATTTCAGGGATGCTTTTGGACCTTTAAAATACTTCTGCAAATCCTCTTTCAATTCTGGCCAATGTAGGGAACTTTACTAGTAATTTCCCTTTGACTAGTATTGGTCTCTAGGTCTCGAATTGACTCCAAATGCCTTCAAATCTTCAAGAAAAGTGTATGAATGATATTAGGACTTGAATATGATGTTCAAAGATTATATATTACCACCAAAATACCTCTGCAAACTCTCTTAATATTCTGGACCAAGTATGCAATTTTACTAGTAATTTGGGGTTCAAATCCCCTTGGGGTTAGTACTGAAAATGGATTCCCAAATGCCTCCAAACCCACTCAAATTTATGAACATAGGTATGGAATGTATTAAGGATGTTATTAAGGTCTCATGTGAACCATTAATTGATTATTATATATGTTCCAACCCTCTCCCATTCAACTGCAAAAATCACCAATTCGACCCTTGGGGAAATGGCACTATTTCTTCTCCCAATGCAATTAAACTAAGTAAAAATACTTCAAATGCTCAAGTATAGTACATTAAAATTGTAAAATACATCCATGGTAGTCCATTAATCACAAATTCATCAGAGAATCATCCATTCATTCGAAATCATCATCAATACATTGGTTCACAACAAGGTAGTGGGGAAATGGCATTGTTCTTCCATTAAAAATGATATTTATACATTTCTACTTGGAATTTCGACTTGAATTTTTTGGAGATGAAGAACAGAGTATTTAATTCATATTACAAAATAAATTGGGCATGATAATCTCCCCCAAAGAGTACAATATCTCACCAAAAACGCCCTCCCTCAAGGATCAAGAATATGCCATCAAAATTGGAAATGGTTGAAGGAGTGAGCTGCAATAGAAGAAACCATGAGCTGCCCTATAGCTTACACCTGAAAATAAAGACTCCATTAAAGCTCCAAATGAAATGTCTGAATGGCCTTTTGAATTACCAACTTGGATGGGAATCTTTCACCCTCGAAATTGGCTAAGGCAAGAAACTAGTCATCCACTAGCTCTCCCTCTTCACAAATGCAATTGCAAATTATACAAATGATCAAAATCTAGTTTCATTATTTGTTATTGACATTTATAAAGTTATAATGGCCTCCATGGGTCGAATTCCTTCCAAGAGACTCATGCCAACTCGAGTTGGGAAGAGATTCCAAAGAACACCACTTGTACAACATTTCCTAGTCTCCCACTTCCACCAAATCACATGTGGAAGCATCTTAGCTGCCCTAACACCCTTGAGCGCCCTCTTGGAGTCTATTTTTATCTCTGACATGTCATATATGTCATATTTCAGCCTTCAGGTCTGATTTGTGTCATAGGTGTCATAGCATCTTCATCATTGTTGTCATAGAGCTAGGGAATCTAGCCCAAGTGTCTCAGTAGCTCCAAATTGCCTCTTCCTCTTCCATGGGAGTTACTCTTCCTCTATATTTCGACCTTGGATGAGTAATGCCATGAATAATACCTTTTGGACTCCCCCAAGTATGTTACCATTCACCTTGAATTCAAATTGGTGAGAGAATGATGCCAAATGTAGTGGGGAAATCTAGCCATATGTGGGTCCCACTTCCTCCATGTGTCTTCATGATCAAATGCCACTTTTATTTTCACTTGTATATATTTATTTAGGTCCTTTATTAAATATTTATTCCATTCTAATGTTCAAACATCATTTATTATCCCCATTATTCCAAATCCCAAAGCTTCCACCCTAAACCTAGGAAACTAGTAATTTTCCTCCTTGGCAATTATTTGAACTTTAGCATCAATTTGACAAACTCTACGGAATAGGGACAATGTGATTAGGCCATTATGACCCAATGCCAAATTTGGGACATTACAAGATGGTGGGCCTACATCCAGTATGAAAAAGGACTAGCTCTATAGAACTTCCTATGACGAGTAGATTCAGAGATTGATTGAGATAGCAGTAGCAGTGACAATGATGATGACTCGATGATGATTATACAGTGATGATGATCCAGAGAAGATGACTTGTGCTAGAAGACCTGTGTTGAGAAATACCTTCCTAGTTAAGAGGGAGTTTTGATGTATATGTAACTTCGGAATGTATTTCACATATATATATTGTATTCCTATAGAGATGTTATTATTCCTCTATACGGAAGTGTCGTCATTTATATTGTAAGTGTCATAACTTATACTTGATGGGTTATTAGACCACCTTGTTGGGGTCAGCCCTGTATAAGTCATGTGGGTCAAAGGGTTATTAGACCACCCTAGTGGGGGTCGGCCTAGTCAACATTATGTTAAGTGGTTAAGTTGAGGTCGACCTAGTTGAGTAAAGGTCAAGTCAAGTTAGTGTATAAATAGAGAGTGTGTCTCTCTCATTTTACACATTCTATTCTCTCACTCACACTTGGGAGAGTGGCGCACTTGTGGAGGAGGAGGCTCTGCTGCTAGGAGAAGACTATCTCTTGTATTCTGGTTGTATCATTGCTCTATCTACCTCTAAGGAAGTTATTGGGGTTTTTCACCTTTATGGTTTTCCCCAAGTAAACTCTGTGTCTCTTGTGTGCTTGCATTATTATGTCCATGATCGATATGCTGTACATGTTGTTCTCTCAGTTAAGATCCTAGATCAGATTTAAGTAAATTCTGAAAATTTAACAATATTCAAAGGGGGTGGGATGGATTGGAATGTGGAAGTCATAGGTGATTCTGAGTATAATCCGGGTTTGACTGTGGAGACGAATGATGTAGGTGTATTCTGAACTAGTTATTCAATAATAGGGAGAACATTTTTAGGTGCAGCGGGGGCGTATTGGTTTCGACGTGTTTGGAGATTCATGTTGGACAATGACATCATAAGGAGATGATGAGTACTTGAATCCATCGGTTGGTTTGTGTGTGCAGCGTATGTGATTTGTTGTTGTGGTGTTGTGGTTCCTTGAGGAGGATCCAATGGATGAGTGTTCGCCACTCCTTGGTTTGGTAAGGGATTTTGCAATATCATGGATTGTGGCTGAGGAGGAGGTGCTGGCTGTGCAGCATATCCTTGGCATTGGGTGTCATCAGACCACAGTTGGCGTGCTCGCCCCAAATGGGGGCAAGTGTGTGTATAATGGCCGTATACCCTGCATATGGAACATGGGTGGTTTGTTCGTAAATTGGGGTTCTTACCCTGTTTTGGTGGTCGATCAGGGTTTTGGTTGGCGGGGGTAGCGTTATTGTTGTTTGGAGGATAAGTCTGAGCGACTGGAGGTTGTGGTGCAACAAGCGCTGCCTTTGGTAGGTAATAAGCCGCTGGGGCTTGTGAGTGAATAGGAGCATGTGTGGCCTGCTGATGGTAATACGTAGGGAGTGCAACCAGAGGTGGATAGGCTGAAGGTGCATGACCATAACACTATGGTGGACATGAGGGTCCATGAGTGTGGTGGTGGTGGGCCATGGGAGCATACGAAGTTGTAGCTCCGGAGTGAGATGTGGCCCGTGAAAGATCGGGGCAGGTATTATTGCGCATAATGGAAAATGGTGGGTAGTAAGCAAGAGAGTTATGAGGTGGACCTATTTCTTGTTGTGGTTGTCGGTAACCTTGAGCTGTTGGAAGTGTTGGAGCAAGAGGTGCTTCCTGTTGAGGATAATAAGCCACTTGGGCTTGTGGCTAAATTGGAGTCTGGTGGGCCTGTTGGTTATAATATGGAGCTGGTGCATAAGCTGATGGAGCTTTCCCATAACATTGTGGTGGACATGAAGGTCCATGGATGTGATGGGTGTGTGTTACTGGAGCATACGAAGTTGTTGCTCCAGAATTAGATGAATCCCTAGAGAGGTCTGGGGTGTTGTTTGTACTTGTCATGATAAAAGGTTTGTTTTGTGCTGTAACCTGGCCGATAATACCGTCGGCGGCATGGGATTCCCCCGGCGCGTCATGGCGGGATGGATCGCCGCACGGGGCGTTAGGTAAAATAGTATATAGATATCCTGACTAGGCATATATGAGGTCGAATTGTTGAGCTTTTAAGATAGCTTCTTCTTCTGACTGGGGTCATTTGGAAGCTACATCTTTGGCTATGAGGGGTAGGAGTGATTTGAGAAACCAATCCAAAAATATATGGTCGTCAAGTTTTATCTTGCAGAGACTACGACACTTACGCCACTCATGGATATGATCGGTGATGTGTGTAGCGGTGTTCTGTCTACAAGACAGTAGTATTTCCACTCCTGCATCGTAGCGGACAGGTAATTGGAAGAACTGTAGGAAAGTCGAGGAAAGGGATGTGAACATAGGGTGTGTCTCATGGGGTTGCTCGATGTACCATTTGGCTGCTGAGCCGGTAAAAGTTCATTGTAATAAACGAAGATGAATGGAATCGTCTACTATGGACTTTGAGGAACACCATAGGTGAAAGGACATGATGTGGTTTTGGGGGTCTTCCCCAGCCTTGCCTTCAAATTTTGGGATATCGGAGGGGAGCTTTGTGGGCATGGGGGGCCAAGTGGGGTCATGTCTAATAGTATCATTCGTTAGTCTTGCCAAGTCTGGCAAATTCAAACTTGCTAGAAATGGTAGACTGGACGAGGGGTGTGATGTAGTGGCTGGGGCATATGTGCTAGTGGTAGCATTATGGTGTGGGCCACTGCCCCCGAATGGTATCTGATTTGTGAAAGGGATCTGTCCCCCAATCAAAGGTGTATGGGTGAAGCCCATGTTCCCAAGTGTAGCTTGAGTTACAAATGGGTTTGGATTGGGTATGGTAGACGCAAGGTTTGGTATGCTAGAAGTGGTTCCAGTCAAAGGTATACCTATAGGAGGTGTAGGTCCTGTGTTGGGCATGCTTGAAGCAGGTATGGCCCCCATATTAGGCATGCCTAAAGGGGTTGTTGTTACCATAGGTGGCACAGTAGTAGTAGGGTTTGTAGATGTATCTCCAATAGCACTGGTGAAAAGGGGGTCATATTGTGATCCAGCCATGGGGTTGGTTGGTGATATTTCAGTAGGGTGTTCGGATTCAGCCTCAGAATCAGATGTGAAGTGAGGCGCATCAGAATTGGATGACTATGTTCTATGCCAATGACGTGTTGAGTCAAGGGATAAGGCTCTACGTCTATGACGTGTAGAGTCAAGTGTACTGAACTGAGGGGGTTCACCTTGAAGACGGCGGGATCGTCTTAAATTCTCAATGGTGAGAAATATATAAAAATTTCAGTGGAAGGTGGTGATGTAAAAAACTTGAAACCCTAGTGCAACAATGAGTGCAAGAGGGGAGTGAAAAAATAATGGTTCTCAGGCCAACAACCAACCTCAAAAGCACTTATTATAACAGCTATGCTATAATAAGTGGAGGGATCCAACAAAGTGGTCAGAATACCAAAAGTCAAACATTTCCTAGAAAAAAGTGGTGCTCACTAGACCAAAGGTGGGTATTGTATCATGCAAACACCTAACTAGAAGTATTGTGAGTCAACAAACGATATTCTCTGCAAGGTGATGAAATCCAAGTCAGACAATATAGAGTCTTGAATCAATAACTAGATATCCCCCTACCGGGAGGGACACCGAGTAGACAATCCTAAAGAATGGAAACTAGGATATCCCATTCATGACACGTTCGGTTGGGTGAATCTGCAGTTTGGTTCTATCGCTGTTGTACCCCAATACGGGTGTACACCGAGAACTTAGAAAGGTATCATTTGGTTACTGAATGGATTGCGGTATTCCACTTAGGCTTCCGGAACTAGTTTGGCTACTTCAACCGTCCTAAGGGAGAGGCCTTCCCGATAAATTGGTTGATAACCATGTCAAAATTATAAGGAATTTTTGGGACCCTAAAAGACAACCACTATGTCTCAGATGTAAAAAATTGAGGGGTGTTATTGGCACACCTATCCCCTCAATCCTACCTAACTACAAGATTCTTTTAAGTGCTCCCCAAGTGGGGTTAAAGAGTTTGTTGAGTTAAGGTATATTTTAAGGCTCAGTTTAAATAATGTGGTAGAGTGGGTGCACGTGTGATTATTTAACTGAAATTGATTTGCCTCGCTTGGGAGATTGATTACAAATGAAAAAATAAGACGTTTTCAGTTTGCAAAAAATAAAGGCATTTTCGAAATGTAAATGCTTTAATAAAAACGATTCAAAAAATGATGGACTTTTTGAGATACTTTTTAAAGGAAAGCAAAATACATAAAAAATTTCAAGAAATAAATGGATTTCTTAAGAAGTTGCTTGGGCAAGCTATTGAGCAAATTTAAAGTGAAAGCTATGATCTAAAAATAGTGCTGAAAATCTTTCTTTCACTTACTGAAATTTTTAAAAATACTTTTTAATGGAGCATATGTAAATAGAAAATGTTTCACTATGGTTGTAATAATGCAGAAAAAATAATGCTGGAAAAGATGGGCCAAAATGGGTAAACTGAAGTGATAAATAACACTAAAATAAAATATTAGAGAAATTTATATGAAACATTTCCTAAATATAATGGGATATTTGGATTCCTTGATTGAAAACACCCAATTTGAAAAAAAAAAAATCTCAAACAGAGTTTGGGAGAGGGAGATATGGTCGTTTGAAAGTTGAGCCGCGCTGTTAGAAAATTACATCGTGGGTTTTGGGCTAAAAGTCGCGATGCACATCGTGGGTTTCAAGTGCACAGTCGTGACGTGTAACACGGAAAAAGGACACGAAGCTGTGATGTGCAGCATGGAAAATGGCCACTAAGCCACGATGTTCAGCGCGGAAAAAGGCCGTGAAGTCGCGGCGCGCAGCGCGGAAAAAGGCCGCGAGGTCGCGATGAGCCGCGCAACTGTCGGGCGAAAAGCTACGAGGCGAAAACGAAAAAAAGTTGCCGAAAAACAAACCCGAAAAATGAAGTTTCAAGCTATTTAAAGGGCACAGAAAGGGCCAAAAACTAGTGCAGCAATGGATTTGCTGCCTAGGATGGCAGATCTGTAAATTAAAATGATTTAAAACTAACAAAAAATAAGATCTAAAGAAAAAAACCAAGATCTAAGAATTCGAAGCCAGCAGAGTCGCCAAAAACTGTTGCTTGGTTTTGAAACCAAGCTTGTGCAATGGGCACCTATCAACAATGTGATAGCAGTTTCAATATAGAAAGCAAAAACGATTATGAATTAAATCTAAATCTAAACTAACATGTGCATATAACAAATAAATCTAAAAACGATTCATAGAAAGAACAAGAAATAAAAGAATGTTTTGTATTATCATACCTCAAATGGTGAGGATTTGTGGTGTTGAGCAGCTCCAATGGTCTCTTCTCCAAGATTGCTACAATGGTCAAGAATTCATGAGAAATTTTGACAGCATGAGGATAGGATGATGGATGGATGGAATGTGAGGGGCTCCTATCACCTTTTTATAGTTTTTGGTGATGGGTAATACCATTGTGGTTTTAAGGAAACCAATGGTATTGACCAACATGGTTTAGGTACCGTTTTCTCTCTTTTTTCATTTTTTTGAATATTTTGAATATTTTTATTCCCTTTTAATATTTTTGGGAATTTTGGACCCTTTTTTAGGGTTTTTTGAGGAAAAATATATATTTTGAGGGGAAAAAAGGTGTATTATGGTCTTTTTGGTGACCTTTTGATGGATTTAGAGGCTCAAATGGTGGAAAAGTGGACAAATGGGTCATGTGAATAAGGGAATGAGCTAGTGAGCACTTTTTGGGTGTTAACAGTCGGCCTCTCTAAGAGGGGGGAAAGGGTTAACCTATCTAGACACAGGGCCTCAAAAGAGAGCACAAACGAGTATATCGCTCGTTACTGCAGACATGGTTCCCTTAAGATAAGCAGAAAGGTGCCCATAAAATATGTGATAGAGCTCTGGTTGAGAACCGTGTTATATACCATCACACGGGTTGTGGGTAGTGTGGGTCCCCACCATGCAACATGGGGACATATGACCTGTGCAGTGGAGTGTATGGCACCGACGCTATTCAACTAGTGTGAAGGGGTCCTGGTCAACCTCAAGGATCAGGTCACCGAATGCAGGAATGGAGATATCCATAAGTTTGGGTACGGGAGTATCCTCATATAGATAGGCCCATCCATCCCGCATCTGAGCCTTGGATGGGGAGGTGGAGCGACTATGTCGAACGGCTCGTCGGGCCATAGGTCTTAGATTTTGGCGAGGACTTTTTCTCGTGGCTCGAGGAGAAAATCATCCTTTCTCCAATACTCGTTTCATGACATAGGGACCATACCACATTGTTATACCTCAAAGTTGCACTTCGAGCCCTAGTGTCGCATCTTTGTACCATGTGACCTAGCGACATTTCTCCCTAATAACCGTCACACATTATTGGCTCCCTCCTTCGTCTCATCTGGACACCTAGGAGAAAAATCCATTGACTAAATGCCGAGATATGACCTTATCTTCCACGTGTCCTAGTAGCTGACCCTATCTACATAGTTTTTCGCGCTCTACACATCTGCTATGTAGCGAAAATTAGGGTTTTCGCGTTTTTCACTTTCCCTGGGGCACAAAAATCGAGATGATTTTCGCGTTATGCTCAGATGTAGGGGTGCGCAAATCCCTTTTTTAGCCTTTTTCCATGGATCATGGATCTCATCCTTCGAGATATTTTCTTGGTATTATCAGTCCTGATTTGATCCCAACCCCCTCTCCCTGTTTAGTTTGGCTGATCCACTAAACACTCATTAGATCCACCTTACTCTCCTTATGGTTCCAAGCACTATAAAGGAGAGGCCTTCCATGATCCAAGGGGGGACTACTTGGGGCATCCAACCTATGATCTAGATACTTTTGCAGAGATAGCTAGAGGAGGAACTTGGAGCTAAAAGTTGGCTTGGACATCAAGGAACCATTGTAAGCATTCTCAAGTTTCCAATAAAGATAACTTGTCTTGTTTCCCAATTTGTGTATGTTGATTATGATTCAATTACATGATTTGTATCTAGCTAGATTTAGATTCTAACTTGTAATTCAAGGTACTTGGAGAATTGTATATGCTTGTGTCTTGTCCGGTCTTAATAGGTTCATCGTGAGGACTTCGAGATCTGGACTACAAGTGGGACAAACATTAGAGTGAAAGGTTAGTCATTTTCTCTTGTATTCTCCAATACTGAAACCTTGAAATGCTTGTTTGATCTAGGATTCAAGGTAGCATTTGTTTTACTTTTTTCTTAGATTAGAGTCAATCTATCCTACTTTAACCTGAGAGGGCTTCTTTCTATCCGTAGGAAGAAATCTCTACAACAAAAACTGGCGACTCCACTGGGGAGGGGATTTGTTTCATTTTTTAACGAGCTTAAAACGGAATAAAACTATGCTCGTAGGGTATTGTTTCAGTTTTTAATGAGCTTGACATAGAAATAGAACCATGCTCTTGAGGCTGGTTTCATTTTTATGCAAGATTGAAACTAGAAGTAAACTATGCTTGGAATTGGTTTCATTTTTACACAAGATCGAAATCAAAGGTAAACTGTGCTCGTATGGGTCCTATCCAACACGATGTCGAGAGGTTGGTAGTGTGCCCCCAGCATAAGAATCTAGGGGGATAAAATCCAGCATGATGTCCAGAGGATGGAGACATGCCTCCCATCCCTAGGGGAAGAAACCACTAAAACATGTGGAACATTTAGGGAAGTTTGATGACTAGGAGTCATGAGATGAGTGGGTGTCACAAAGGAAAGTTGATCAATGGTCACCATATTCCCATTATGGGGAAAATGCATCACTCAAAAGAGTATGGACACTACAACTTTCATAGCATAGACATAATCACGTCCAAGGAGCATATTAAAATCTAAGGGACCTTGGACTACCATAATATCAATGCAGACAGTTTTCCCTCCTAAAGTGATAGGTAACTGAGGAAGGATTCCTAAAGATCTAGTAGGCCTTCTATTGAAAGCCAGTACCTGGTCAGTGACTCTCACAAGCTGAAGAGAACCTATAGATTTCCAAGCGGTTGAGGATAAAATACTAACAGAAGCTCCCTCGTCAACAATAGTGCGAAGTACATTTCTACCAGTAACCTCTACAGATATCTTGAAAGGGACACTCGAAGGAAGACAAGATTCTGTTAGACTATTCCAATCAAAGGAAATGACCTCAGTACTTGGGGGGGCCTTCATTGAAATGGGATAAATGCCCCCTTTTCCAGAACAATCTGAACTGACTAGGAAAACATCAATGGTTTTCAATTCACTCTCAACTGGAAGAGCAGTATGAGATGAAGATTGTGTCATGGTGACTGCTTCAGTCTAGGGATTCTCCAATAAAAGAGTGGGATCGAGTGGAGGTGATATCGACTCAACCACTTTATCTTCAAACATGTTATACAACTCGACGAGAACTATATACTCAAAACGAGAACTCTATTCATAAAAACCCATATTTTTGCATAAAAAACACCAAAAAACAACCCTGAATCAAAAAGTGGTGCTACCGGTAGCACCACTTTTTGATTTGGGGTAAAAAATATAGAAGTGAACCAAAACATTTGTTATTGTTGTTTGAAAAAACCTTAAAATCAAGCTCTAAATTGAAAACTAATGCTACCGATAGCACACTTTTTCAAAAAATGGCTTTTTTATATGATTTTATCATAATTTAAAATTGTATTTGTTAATTCTCTTAGTAAAACTATATAAAACTAGCATCCAGTTAAACACAAATTGTTCAAGAAATTTTATCACCTCTCTTTCTCTATAAAATAAACAAATTTATGATATGATTCATAATAAAACCTATAACATAAAAGGTAGAAGTTATGATATTTGGGTGCACAGGGGAAGAAACAATTTATACTATAAAATAAAAAATAGGTAGAACGAGAACTTTAGCCATAAAAAATCAATTTTTTGCATCAAAAGCACTAAAAAACAACCCCAAAACGATCCATACGCAATATCATTGCAATCAAAACCCTAATTCGCCCCCTAAATTAAAAATCGGATCTCTTGGAATTAAATTTAAAAAAAAAAATTAAAAATAAAAACAAAAGGCAAAAGTTATCAAAAAAATTTAAAAAAAAATTATAAACAAGAAATTCAAAAAAATGTAGAAAACTAAATTTAAAATGAAACAAACTTTTCAAAATTTCAAAACAAATACAAATTTAACAAAAAAAATAAAAATACTTTGAACAAATTTTAAAAAAGATTAAAAGAATATCAATTTAAAAAAATGGAAAAAATATCGAAATAGAAAAAATAATTTAAGAAAATTTAACTAAACAAATGAAATAAAAAATTCAAAACACAATTTTAAAAATTTTAAACCAAACTTTTGAAAAAAATAGAAAAACAATTTATTTTTTAAAAAAAAGTTTCAATTAAAAAAAATTAAAACAACAAGAATAAATGTTTAAATTTAAAAAAAAAAACTAACCTAACCTAACCTCTCCCCCCCTCGATCCCCCTCCCCAGGTCCCCTGTCTCCCCTTCCCATCCCTCCGTTGCCTCCCCTACACCCCACATCCACCTCCCCTCCCCTCCCCTCCCCTCTGCCGCCTCCCCTCCCTCTTTTTTTTTTTACAAATTTGCCCATATAAATTACCTTTTTAAGATAAAAGTTCAAAGAAAAAATTCAAAAATATATATGTTTTTCAATCTATCTAGCTTCTAATTTTTTTTATTAAATGTAGGTATTTTTTTCATTATAACTAGCTAATAAATGTTTATTGTTTTGTAAAAGCTGAAAAAACGCATTTGTAAATACAAATTAATTTTTTTCTACCAAGAAATTTCAAAATCGCAAAAAAATGGCTTAGAATGAAAAATGGTGCTACTAGTATACACACTTTCCGAAATGAAGGTAAAACAACTACTAAAATTGACCCCCCCAAAAACGAGAACAATGACGGGTTCTCGTCAAATTGTATAACATGTTTTCACTCATTGAAGAAAGAGTGGGATCGACCGAGGATGGGGCTGGATCGACCACTTCATCAACCAACAGGGGGTCAAGGGATGACTTATGACATCCAGCTGGAAGGTGTTTCTGAGATAGAGTAATGTATTCCAACAATTGTGAAGCTTCATCCATGCGTGGACAAATGTAAGTAAGGTGCATGCCCCTGCATAACAAACAAGGATTCTTGACTTTACCTTTCTGACCCTTAACCATAGAGTCATTGGTTGGTGGGGTATCATCAATATGATGTCCAGAGGTTGACGATATAGGTAGTTTGGAGGCTTTAGACCACTCTTCTAACACTTTAGAAAGATCAGAATAATCCTTCAGAAGGTGTTCACCCTTTTAAAGCCTGTAAGGGAACTTGGGTCTACAAGGTGTTTGAATAGAATGAGTACCATTGGATGTAGATGGTTGATACTTGGTCTCTTTGTTATCCTTCTTCTTCTAAATATTCCTTTTCTTCTTCTTCTTATCCTCCTGATTACTAACATTAATGCTTTGACGGGCGAGGAAGAAGGAATGGAAGAAGATGCATCTGATGAATAAGGGGAAGGATCAGTTTGGGATTGACGCTCTCGTGATGGAGAGTTAACATTTGAAGCATTGGGTACAACCGAAATCACTGGATTAAATAACCACACCGGTAATCCTATGGTTAATCCAGGAAGATTTAAAGTGGCAATAAAGGGAGGACCAATATATCCAAATGGAGGAAAGACAAAAGGTACCCCTTGAAAAGGGGTCTCTTGATTGGTAGTCCTAGAAGGAGCTTGGGTGCATGGAGATGGATTCACCATGGAACAAGACTAAGTGATGTGGATAGAGTCTTGCTAAAAAAGAACTCAAAAACCCTCAGGAAACTGTGCATGCAAAAGGGGAGCTAGAAGAAAAAGAGGCACACAGGCCAAAAAAGAAAGCTAAAAAAACTTTACTATAACCGATGCCACAATAATCGAGCTCTAATAAAGAGGCCATAAAGCCAACAAGAAGCACTAGAAATAAAAAATACCCTCTAACGATGAAATAGCAGGCAAGATTCCTAAATAGGATCTAGAGACCTCAATAGATCGTATCCTTCGCAAGGTGATGAAATCCAAGTCAAACAATACGAAATGAGAGACCAAACTAGGAGGATATCCCTCTACCGAAAGGGATCATGGGTAAAAGATCCCTAGAAGAAAAGCCACTAAGCTACCTCATTCATGACACATCTGAGAAGGTTAACTAGAGCTTTTTCCTTTGAGCCCTTGTATCACCTATACGAAAAATACAAGGAAGACAATGGATGGATGTCCTTAGGTACTAAGTGGAGTGCAGTATTCCACAAAGTCCGTTCGGAACCTGTCCTCGCTACTTACCCCTGTGGAATGGGAGTGTTAAATTTTCAGAATTTACTTCAATCTGATCTAGGATCTTAACTGAGAGAACAACATGTATAGCAAATCTACAGCATATCATTCATGGACACAATAATGCAAGCACAGAAGAGACAACGAGTTTACTTGGGGAAAACCATAAAGGTGAAAAACCCCAATAACTTCCTCAGAGATAGATAGAGCAATGATACAACCAGAATACAAGAGATAGTCTTCTCCTAGCAACAGAGCCTCCTCCTCCACAAGTGCGCCACTCTCCACAGTGTGAGTGAGAGAATAGAATGTGTAAAATGAGAGAGACACACTCTCTATTTATACACTAACTTGACTTGACCTTTACTCAACTAGGTCGGCCTCAACTTAACCACTTAACATAATGCTGACTAGGTCAACCCCCACTAGGGTGGTCTAATAACCCTTTGAACCACATGTTCAACCCCCAATAGGGTGGTCTAATAACCTTTTGACCCACATGACTTATATAGGGCCGACCCCAACAAGGTGGTCTAATAACCCATCAAGTATAAGTTACGACACTTACAATATAAATGATGACACTTCCGTATAGAGGAATAATACCATCTCTATAGGAGTACATACAACATACATATATGAAATACATTCCGAAGTTACATATACATCAACACTCCCTCTTAACTACGAAGGCATTTCTTAGCACAGGTATTCTAGCACAATTCTTCTTCTCTGGATCATCGTCACTAGATAATCGTCATCGAGTCATCATCATCGTCACTACTGCTGCTATCTCAATCAATCTATGAATCTACTCATCATAGGAAGTTCTACAGAGCCAGTCCTTTTTCATACTGGATGTAGGCCCACCACCTGCAGGTCTTCATCATCACTGGCCATACAATGGAATCCTCAGGACTTATTACGTGCGTCATAAAACCTTGAAAGAGCATCCCAGGCTGTTACAAGCACACGGCTCTACCTATAGGATCTCCCAGGGCCATATTATATGTGACCTCACCACAAAACCTTGCAAGATCATCCCAGGCTGTTACGAGCACGCAGCTCTACCTATAGGATCTCCCAGGGACAGATTATATGTGGTCACCACAAAACCTCGCAAGAGCATCCCAGGCTATTATGAGCAGGCAGCTCTACTTATAGGATCTCCCAGGGATAGATTATATGTGGTCATGGAAAAACCTCGCAAGAGCATCCCAGGACTTATTACGGGCACACAGCCCAATCTATCGGATCTCCCAGGGACAGATTATATGCCATAGGACAAAACCTCGAAAGAGCATCTGCCAGATATCCCAGGGAAATGAATTACATGCCATAGTCAAAACCTCAAAAGACTATCTGCAGATCTCCCAGGGCCAAATTATATGTTCTCCCAGAGCAAAACCTCGAAAGAGCATTTTCCAGATATCCCAGGGTACAAATTACATGCCATAGGCAAAACCTCAAAAGACTATCTGCAAATCTCCCAGGGCACAAATTACATGCTTATCTGCACAACCTGTTCCACGACCACAGAGTATCAACCTGATACTCACCATACATCATCCTGATGTACACATGATCATCCTGATCATCATCACTGCAACATCCTGCTGCATGTCATCTGGAGCAACATCCTGAATCTCGTCATCCATGATCATCCTGATCATACAATGCATCTACCTGATGCATACCAAGTATCTACCTGATACATATCATCATACATCATCCACCTAATCATACAGTGTATCCACCTGATACAAATACAAATACATGATACATATCACCATACATGATCCACCTGATCATACAATGTATCCACCTGATACATATACAGATACATGGTCCAAGCATCCAACATGATGCATATACACAATACATACAAATGATCCAACTGATCATATCCAACATCCAACATGATGCGTACATACATATAAATGATCCAACTGATCATATCCAGCATCCAACATGATGCACACATACATATACATATAAATGATCCAACTGATCATATCCAACATCCAACATGATGCACACATACATATAAATGATCCAAATGATCATACAAAGCAGAAACTAGAACATCATCCTAATGCTCATCATTCAGCGCTTACATCCACAGCCATGTGAATAATTCTCCTTCCAACATGCTTGGAATGGCTTCAGCAAATGTGTCCATCACTTCTTCCTCGAAGTGTCATCAATCTGAAGAACACCAAGCCTCTCCCTGAAGTACTCGAACTTCACCCTGGCTAGTGGCTTCGTCAGCACATCTGCAATCTGCTCGTCCGTCGCAACATATAGGAGCTTCACAGCTCCTCTCTGCACCATATCCCTGATATAGTGATATTTGATCTCTATGTGTTTCGACCTGTCATGAAACACTGGGTTCTCGGACAGCTTCACACAACTCTGGTTATCACAAAAGATACCGGTAGCATCCAACGAGAGATCAAATAACTCAGACAGTAGCTTCCGTAGCCATACTACCTCACAACTAGCTGAATAGGATGCAACATACTCTGCCTCAGCTGTACTCAGTGCTACGCAGGACTGCTTCCTGCTGAACTAAGAGATCACACCTGATCCCATACTGAAGCAACACCCATATGTTCTCTTCCTATCTGTAGCACTGCCTTCCCAATCTAAATCAACATAACCTTGGAGGTTAAACTTTTTGATTTGCTTCATACTTGAGCCCATAATCCACTGTACCCTTCAGGTACCTCAGAACAAGCTTTACAGCAACCAGATGAACACTCCTCGGATCTGTCAGGAACTGACTCAATGTGTTCACAGCAAAGCAAATGTCTGGTCTCGTGTTCGTCAGGTACATCAAGGACCCAATCATCTGATGATTCATAGAGACATCAACCGGCTCAGATGAAGCATCACACAGAAGCTTCAGATTCGATGCCATAGGTTTGGCCATGGCCTTGCAATCCATCATCCCAAATCTCTTCAAGATATCTACTGTGTACTTCCCTTGTCCAAGGAAGATTCCATCTGTACTCTGCCACACCTCCATGCCAAAAAAAATAGTGCATCATCCCCAAGTTCTTCATCTCGAACTCAACAGCAGGCTTCCGCTGCGTGTCGGCAATCAATCTATCTTCACCTGTAACAAACAGGTTATCCGTATACAAAAGTAGTATCACTGGATTGCCTTCCTCAACCTTGTAGAAAATGTTGGAATCCGCTTTATTCTTGGTAAAGCCCAAACTGGATAGAAAGCTGTCTATCCTACCATACCAAGTTCTGCACACCATGCTGTCTTGAAATCCATCTGGTGCATCTTCTATTTCATCACTTTTATATTTCTCAATGCTGCCATCTGCAACATGCTTGATCTGATAGTTCCATTTGGAAGTCACAACAGACTTCCCTTCAGGTCTTGGGACTACATCCCAAACATCATTCTTCATGATCGATGGACCATGGCATTCTTCTCATATCCTGGGAACTTCAATATCTTCAATAGATAATTTTGTTGCTGAACAAATGTTGTAGTTCTTCTTTTGTATGTGTTGGCATACGATCTTTCCTATACAACAAGTTAAATTGCATGATTAGAAAACATCTCATAGTTTTCATAACAAATTCTTACACATAAGGAAATATGTCATACAGTCATGCAATTATCTTAGCCAACGCTTCAATACAACATTTATCCATATCCCGTAACTTTCTAGATGCCTTCCAATTTCTACCAGAACATTGTTAAGAGTGTGCACAGCTCCCAACATGTCAGCAAAGAGGTTTCATTCTAGATAAGTAGCAATGGAATGTTGTAAAGTGCCATAGGCCACTTACCCATGCATATTAGTAGTATATTGTTCATTAATGCAACTATTCTAATATGCATAATACACAACCTAATTCTAGGAACATCAGTATATACATTATTGAACAGTATTATTTAAACAATAAAATATGCAAGTAATGACAATTCAAATACTTATCTTTGTTTGTTTGTTGGGTTGACTCCCTCTCAGTCTTTGCTTCTTTTTTGCAACTCCATTCTTATGTGGATTGTGAGAAGTGGTCAACTCCCTCTGAATATCTGCATCCTTGCAGAACCTACTGAAGTGTGCTCCTTTGCTTTCTTGCAGGAATAACTGGAGTCTGCTCCCTCTTGATCTTTGCTTCCTGGATTACCTATCCTTGAACTTACATCCATCCTGAATCATTATGCATGCTTATTAGTATCATCATTGTGTTATCCTTGAGGTCTCATACATAATCACACATTTATTAGTATAATCTTAATACTATCAAAACACAATAATCTAAAACATGTATATTCATGATCATTCACAGATAATAAACATTAGTATTCAAGGTTTCAGGGAAGTCTTCTTTTACTCATACATTTTCTTATTTGATCATAGGACTCTTCTGGTTAGTTGAATCATCAATCAAGATAGGATATATAATATGCATAAAACCTGTGATTATTCAAACCTATACCTTCATGATTCTTCTGGTTAGTCATATCATCAATTATGGTAAGAAACATAATATGCATACAACCATGATTATTTAAACCTGTGACTTCATGAATAATCATTATCAACAACACAACAGTATAAGATCCTAACACAAGGTAGGATTCTAGCTTGATATAGGAAAAACATACTTAGATTAGCATGCTAGCTAGTTATGTCTAACATACCCGCATAATGTTTTCTGGTTCTCTTCAGTGACTTGTGCTAGTAACTTGCATGTCTCATAAGTTAACCAGTGTAGAACCAAGTTATACATACCTCGAAAGTAGATCTTCTATGTGATCCATGATAATGGATGAATCCTTGTCTTCATGTCACCATGATCATATGTTCTTGAAGTAGAACATGATTTTTCTTTCTTGGTGTACCTTTTATGTTAGCAGACAACATAAACCTCATACAACACCATAATGCATTAGTACAATCATAAGTGTCAACACCCTAACCAATGAATATCTTCTATCATGCATTCATAATTTTGTTAAGGTGATACGACAAATCTAAAATCAAGATTGTACTAACTGTAATAACATGAAGACAAACATACCATAAACTTAATCATGAACAAATATTGAAACATACCTCGATGAGTCATACCTGTCGAGATCGCTTGTAATATTCTTATGTAAGGCCTTAGCCTCATCTCCCTCTGAAACAGGAACTTCTTCACTTATGCAGGTGACCAATCCATCTTCTTCTAGGATTAACCCAATCCACTATATTTGCAAGAATTGGACCTGGAGCTGGATATGGGTTTGTTAGAGAAACCCCCAAAATTCAAAATTTGAATTTCAAACTTTCGAAAGGATAGAAATATGCACCTTGATGAGCTGATCAAGCTGGTATATTCAGAATTTGAAAACTGTAAAGTTTCACTCCTCAACTTTGCCTTTGAAACTTCCGGATTTACTAGACGTGACCCTGAACTAGGGTTTGATGAATCCCACTCTTCTTCCCAATCAAAAGGTTTTATCCAAAGCTCTAAGATTCTATTTTTTTGAGGAGCTTCCAGCCGTGGTCACAAATTTCAAAAATTCCCATTTTTACAGAAGCCCTAATTTTCCACTTTTTTTTATCAAAGTCCCGAACTAGGGTCTGATCAAGCCCGACCATTTGCCCAACCAAAAATTCTGATCTTGGTCTCTAAATTTTGATTTTGATGAGTAGCATCCAGCCGTGGTCTCCGATTACAAAAATTCCAACTTTCTCTGAAGCCCTAAATTCCAGAAGCCATGAATGAAGGTACTCAAAAATAATTATGTTTTGACAGAAATATGTACCTGATTGTTTCTGGTGTAACTCCGAACGTTTCAATCCATAGGGTCTGCAAACACTTCTTGAGATAGCCCGACCTATTATCTTTTCATCCCGACAGGTCTGACCTCAATTGGATTCTCTGAGAGAGAGTTATTCCAAGTGTCGCAACATGACCTGTTTATGGGATAATACAGGAGAGCGAACTTGTACGGCGTACCACGTGTCACTGGTTCATCTTCGGCCTCTGAAATTTTTTCCTTAGATAGTACAGTCTGTGTATTACCTGTGACTGTTTACTAAATTTCATTTGGAGCTTCCTAGCCCACATTATGACCTTTTTCCCAAGGTCACCTGATTTTGACTCAGATCTGGAAGAGGCAGAAACCCTATATTGTACAGATCATAAATCACAAAGTACAATGAATTAGAGGTTGTCCTTTGGAAACAAGGTACATGGGTATTTAATCTTCGACCTGTAAAGGTTTCAGATCCAAAAAATTCGCCAAAATGGATTTATAGTGAAAGTGCTATGATAACGGGGTTTTGCTATATCAAGCCCTAGCATCGTAAGTGCAACAAGTGTCATACATGCCATATCATGCCTTCTTTCAAGCTAGCTCTGATTCCATGTTAAATTTTCAGAATTTAATTCAATCTAATATAGGATCTTAACTGAGAGAACAACATGTACAGCAAATCTACAGCATATCATTCATGGACACAATAATGCAAGAACAGAAGAGACACCGAGTTTACTTGGGGAAAACCATAAAGGTGAAAAACCCCAATAACTTCCTCAGAGATAGATAGAGTAATGATACAACTAGAATACAAGAGATAGTCTTCTCCTAGCAGCAGATCCTCCTCCTCCACAAGTGCGCCACTCTCCACAATGTGAGTGAGAGAATAGAATGTGTAAAATGAGAGAGACACACTCTCTATTTATACACTAACTTGACTTGACCTTTACTCAACTAGGTCGGCCTCAACTTAACCACTTAACATAATGCTGACTAGGCCGACCCCCACTAGGGTGGTCTAATAACCCTTTGACCCACATGGCCGACCCCCAATAGGGTGGTCTAATAACATTTTGACCCACATGACTTATACAGGGTCGACCCCAACAAGGTGGTCTAATAACCCATCAAGTATAAGTTACGACACTTACAATATAAATGACGACACTTCCGTATAGAGGAATAATACCATCTCTATACGAGTACATACAACATACATATATGAAATACATTCTGAAGTTACATATACATCAACAGGGAGGCCCTTTCAACAAACTGGTCGATGATCATGTCAATAAGTAATAGAGGATTTTAGTACCCTAGAGGAAAAAAACTATGTTTCAAATGAAAAGTGACAAGGGGGAATTTTTTGGATTCCTATCCCCGGTGTCCTACCTAACTAACAAATTATTTTGTATTCTCTAGTGAGGTTAAGATGTGTTGAGTTAGGGAGATAAATTTTATTGGCTTGTTGTCTTACTCAATTAGGTAAATGGAAGTGCAACTAGATGGTGTGTAGACTTGACTCAAACCATGCAACTATGGATGAATTATGCAAGTCTTTTTCCTTCAATGAACTTCTAGCTAAAGTAAGGAAGAACTCTTTTCATTCCCAATATGTACAACCCAATGCAAATGCAATTTTAGCTTTTTAATGGATGATAACCAATCATGTAAACCATACCCAAACTATCCTAAAGTGACAAAAAGAGATCTTTCTATCGGTAACCAATGCAAAAATTATAATCCGTTTCCTATCTCTTTACACTCCAAAAAGACTCATCTAAGCTATGGAAAGAAGGATTCCACGAACGTTTCCAATCAAATGCAAGACAAAGAAAAGCACCTAATAACCTTGTCTAACTCAAATGCACAAAAATATGAAACAGGCCTTTCTTCTTCTTATGAATGTAAGACTAAGAATGCCAAATGATCAAATTAAAGCAAGAAGAATACTTATGTTTTCCAATTTCATGAATATAGCAAAAGAGTGACAAAATCGAGCTTCTCTTTGAAATAAAGTGGAAACAAGGAATCGATATTTCCCAACAATAATTAGATAGCTCACCATGTAAGGAAAACAAGATGCACAACCCAAGGAAAAGAGGTTTAAAAAGACATGGATATCCCACACTTTTCAAGTCTTTTAAAACAAGCCAATCACTCCAAACCAAAAATTATCTTAAAACCTTAATGTGGGTCAAAACGACTGTAGGATACATGATTCATGGAATTTTTTTCAACTTTTATGTTCATTTTAATCAAATCCAATGCAAAAAATTCCAAAAAATGCAAACAAACATGCACTCAAACTGTGGATGCAAGAGCACTTACAGCTCCTAACAGACAACAAGAGGTGAGGAAAATAACCTTGAACCAACAGACCAAGGCAAACCCAAGAAAAAAATCTCCCAAAAGCTTAAAAGCAGAGGATTTTCGCCCCTGTACAGACCAACACATAGCGAAAACATGGAAATTTTCGTGTTCTAGGACACTGTAGGGGCACGAAAATGTGGAAATTCCGCTTTGTAAGGTGTTTTGGGGTAGCAAAAATTTCCCTGTAGGTGTAAAAAATGAAAATTAATGCCTAGATCCGAGTAGGGATGAAGTGTTGGGTTCAAGATAGTCCTCAATGATGACTAAAGAGGATCTAAGGTGATGAGAAACAACACCTAAAAGGGGATTGGATGATCCAAACAAGCAATCAAAGGTGGAACCAGGGAAAGAGTACCTAGTGGATTCGCTAGTTTTTTACGAGCTTGAAGAGGATAACAAATGCTTGGTATAGCTCATTTGATGGATGAGTCCAATCTCACATGTTTTACGAACCTGAGAAAGGAGGGGTTTGTCCCAAAGTGGGCCCTTCGATGTTAAATTTTAACGAGTCCAAGTAAGGAAAACTCAGCAGTTTTTCATATTTAGAGAGTCTGGAAAACTTAAAGAAGGCTCCAAAATGTAATTTTTTGTAAATTTAGTCCCCTAGTCCCGAAAAAGTGTAACAAAAATTCCTGAGAGAACTCTCCTAGTCAAAAGTTGACTAAGGTATTCCTTTGTCGTAAATAGTCTAGACGGGCCGAAATACTTTTACAAGTGTGAAAGAGACAAGTGCACTTGGAAATATTTTCCTATTTTGGGAGTCTGAAAAGAGCTTTAAAGAGGACTCCATGTACAACTTTGTCATGGTTGGTGATTTCCCTTGCACTTGTTAACGGTTCACATCATTGACCGGTAATCAAGTGGTTTTTACCATGTTCAACTTCAACACCTTGTAATCACATGGCTAGATTCGTATCGTTTTGGGATCAAGTAGAAGACCCTGGACACATTTTGATGTTGTTTACGTCTAGGTTGCGATGGCGATTATTGAGTAGGTTTCCACATAGTCATTACGTGGATGACCTCATTATTGTATTGTCACACGGATCCATTTATTTATTGGTTATGGTTGTGTCGTTATTGTCTCATGGATCTACGATTGTTCATAGTAGCCATGATTGGTCCACAATCTATATCATCTCAGTACTCATGGATCTATAGTGTATTGGTCAGCAGCCATGCTTTGAGGCAGCTATTCTGAGCATGGGTATGCCCGCCCCAGTGATATTTTTGACATATTGTTTATGTTTCATCTCCTCATTGCTTCCCTCGATGCTATCTCTGTGAATTTTTTTTATAAAGTCTTTCGGCTATCAGTCTCTTCTGAACTCACACTTTAGGGGGCATCTGTTATACCTCAAAGTTACACTTCAAGCCCTAGTGTCACATCTTTGTACCATGTGACCTAGCGACATTTATCCCTAATAACCGCCATAGATTATTAGCTCCCTCCTTGGTCTCATCTGGACACCCAGGAGAAAAATCCATTGACTGAATGTCGAGACATGACCTTATTTTCCACATGTCACAGCAGCTGACCCTATCTGCATATATTTTTGCGCTCTGCACATCTGCTGTGTAGTGAAAATTAGGGTTTTCATGTTTTGCACTTTCCCCGAGGCACAAAATCGAGATGATTTTCGCGTTATGCTCAGACCTAGGGGCGCTAAAATCCCCTTTTTATCCTTTTTCCATGGATCATGGATCTCATCCTTCAAGATATTTTCTTGGGATTATCAGTCCTAATTCGATCCCAACCCCCTCTCCCTATTTAGTTTGGCAGATCTACTAAACACTCATTAGATCCACCTTACTCTCCTTATGGTTAACTATATTGGAGAAAACTCACTATGGCTTGGGAATACCACAACAAACAGATGACTACTAGAAATCTACTCAATTCTCAAAACAATGCTATTATAAATGACAATGTTAAAATAATGGAGAAATGTAACCAACCTCGATCCAACGTTTGATCTAGATCCCCGTTGGAGCTTTCAATCCGCGCACATCCAAGCACTTGTAATATGCAAATTAGCCTTGACAACCAATATCTAACAAGTGCATGTGATATATAAATGACATCAACATTATCAATAACAATGGTCCATAATATCATAACCAAATGTAACCCAATGTATAATAAATGACATTCACACCATGAATGGACGAGAATATGAGTATTTCTATTAATGAACAAGAAGAAGTACAAAGTGATACGACCTCTTGCCGGCAACCAATCTGAACCAAGATCTAGATCAATCCACTTGTGCCTCCACCACTTCAATCCTCCATGAAAGGCAAACTCAAACTAGCAAGGAATTTGGAAGGTGAACATAATTGGTTCACAACTACAAGGATCAATGAGTGCAGACTCAAGATAGGGAAAAAATCCACTAGAGTGCCTTTACTATTCTCTTCTTCCTCCTGTCCATAAGCCAGATGTGCTTAATATATATTCCTCTCAAAGGTAGGTGAAAGGACTCATCGAGACATTACTTGGGAAGATGGAGAGCCAAAGGTCACCCAATGACTGCTTTTTGGGAGTAAAAAGTAATAAAATAGTGGTTTTTACCATTTTACTTGATACCCATGGGCTATAGGGATGCAACTCGCGGGTGCGCATGCTATAGTGATGCAACATGCGAGTAGGAACAAAAATAGGGCAAACTGGTATCACTGAAGGATGAAAATGGATCTGAGTCACTAAAATGGATCCTACAGGCCAAAGAATGCTGATGCTCACAGGGTGGAATATTTTTGTGTAAAAGATGCCCCCTAATGTGTGAGGTCAGAGACTGAAATGTGCTACAATGGCCGAAATACATTATAAAACTCAGAAGTGGAGTGATGGAGACACAAGTGGAAAGAACGGCTCACTCGTCATAGTACAATAGTATCTCTGAATACATGTCGGTATAGTACAACAATCTGATACAATGGCCATGAATAGGAAGTACATAACTAAATATGTGTCAGAAGTGATCATAGCCATGATCCCTCTACAGTAAAATATGGTCTTTTGCTGAAAAGAAGACAACTGGTGCAAAGCTGGAGGTACAAACTGCTAAAATCTGAGAGGTGATATCTCAGATGTAAAGTCAAAGTCATATGTAGCATACTGAATGCCACAATCGCTTGGGGTCTTCTACACAAGTATTCAATGGTGCAATTCCCATCAAGTGAATAAAGGTTGAACCTGATGAGACATCGTTTGATTACCGGTCATTGATGTATACCGTTAATAGACGCGAGATGAACCACCAATAATGAAAATGGGAATCAAGGCACAGAGCACAAGCATCAGAGTGTGAATAAATGGGTTGAAGTCGAACACTAGGATGAATCCATCGATCAGGGGACATTGATATATTCCCAAAACTGTCGATGGTGAGAGAACCTGCCACTAATGACTACAAGCCTCAAGGTACTCAACCGAACTCTAAGCCTCAAGTCTCGAAATAAATGAGTTGAAGTCAACAGAACGAGACTCACTGGAAGGAGGGCATTAAGGCATCCCCCATCAACTAGCACGAGGTACCAACAATGCTGAAAGATTTGGAAGATCTCAAGTGAAACGGACTGACTCAATAAGGATGGCCGACATGAAATAGTCAAGATATTTGAGGAGTGGCCGACACTAGTTTCAGGACTTCCTTTGAATAAGAGCATGAGCAGATGGATAGACTTGGGCAGCATAGACTTGACATAAACTATGCAATGCAGGAGGCAATACAAAAAGGGCTCCATAATGACTGGAATCTTAACCAATTGGTGGAGAAAACTGAGAAACAAGTACAGCTCCTAAGGCCCAACTATAGTCCCGACTCATAATGTATGGAGTGGAATGAATGCTCTGTTCAGAGGCGACACAATGGCTGCCAACAAGAAATAGTGACCATAATCCCGTCCGGCTTTTTGGAATATTTGAATTTTTTTATCTTTTTCATATTTGGGAAAAGCTTGAAAAATAATAAAATTGCTTATAGTACAACAAGTGAGGGAACGAGTGTCAAATAGCTAGCAAACTAGTCCCAAGTAGTGGAACATACCTATGCTCAATGCAAGGAAGTGTGTGCAGGATGTGGACACTCGGGGGTGTGTTCCCTCAGGGTCAAAGGGTCATCAAATTGTGAAGGGAAAATATATAAGCTTTGCAAGGTTCGACAGGGAAAGTGCTCAGGAACCAGGCTAAAAATTGAGTACGCGGGAGTCGGCACAAGACTCAAGCGGCAAGAAGGATGATGCAATGCAATCACAACATGATATAACTAAGGGGAGTCCTTAAGGGAGATGACCAGCATAAGACAAAGTAGAGTATGAGTCTTCATCGCAATGTCATGGCATGACTACAAAGGACTCCCAATCCCGAGGACAAACAATGGCATGGGCACCAAAAGCATAATGGGGTTCTAACTAGGGTACCCATGTTCGGGAAAGCCCTACCGCTACATGACGACACTTCTATAACAGTGTGAAAGTTCCATGTCAATCACGAAGTGGGGTCGCACCTAGGGTTTATGAAAAATGGTCAAAGGTCAAATGCATAATGCATGTGGAAATGGCATCTAACCTATATGCCAGGTGTGAAACTTACCTGTCGTAGGTGTGAAATGGATCAGAACAACTCTCGCCGAGGAAATCTATTGAAAAAAAACTACTCCATGACATGATATTAGTTCATAATGGCCCAAAATGGAAAAAACTATAGAAAAGTGGGTCCAGAAAATTATAAATAGTAATAAAATTTAATAATTTTCAATTCATTTGCACTATTCACCATTTTGGAGTTAAGTGGTAAGTTTGCACCTGAAACTTCAAGCGCTAATCGTGGGAGCTACGAGCAACCGTTTAGGGAATCGTCCGGAGCAGGTTAGTAGTCATTGCCATACCTTTCATTTAAGTGCTTTTATTTCAATTTCGGTCGGTGGGATTTTTTGTTTGGCCAAGCCCTAAATGGCTTCGACGCTACCCGTGGGCTGTAAGTGTGCAGGTCGCGGGTAGGGCATCAAACGCACAGTCAAAAAATTGACTACCTGCGTCTACCCACAACTGTCTACAATCTAGCCCATGGGTATGGCCATGAAGAAGTTTTTAAACATGATATTGACTAAAAATGTCTTACTTTGCACTCCATGATGGTTCTAGAGTGGAGGGAGAGAGAGCATGACCAGGTAGATGAGGCCGTGCGCAATGATTTGCAAGCACAACAAGCATTGCAAGCATGTGGCTTATATAAATACTGGATTCTCGGGGGCTTAAGGGCCCAAAACCTACTACTCCGTCATTTGATCAACTACTGGGATTTCGATGCTTAACACTTCATCCTCAACGGGAAAACACTGACACTGGAAGTGGAGGATATCTACTTCATTACCGGTTTGTCCCGTAGAAGGGAAGTGGCTAGTCTTTGGTCACGGACCGTGGGTGGTGGGATCACTGTGCAAGACTACATAGTACGATATTGTCCCACCAACACACGACCAGTGGGAATTCAAGTGCCAGTCAACCTCATAACGGATTTGAGTACAAAGATAATTGTGGCAACTCTGGTGCGGATCATGGGATCCAAAGCACTACATCATGCATCCATACCGGTGATGTTCTACGCATCACAATGCTTGTAGCCTACTATATTTGACTAGTGTACTACTCTGCTGGTGGCTATGAAGACACAACTGACAGAAAGCAAAGAGGGGAAGGCCAAAAACTTTGGGTATGGTAGCATCCTCTGTAGTTTCTTCTTTGAGAGAGTTTCAGGACTTAGCCCGAGGGTGGATGTCTCTCCTCACAGTCTTCGAGATCCAGCCCTGACCCGATGGGCTAAGATACTGACATGATAGGGTGGTGGCCGTCTGGCATCACCATATATTGAAGGAGTTCTTCCGTTGGTGGAACCGGTAGGTGATCACTGTAGAGGACTATCCCTATGTGGGGATAGACTTCAGACAGGACCATGACATGCTGCTCCTACCAGGCGCAGCTTTCAGAGACATCAGTGAGTACTCTTTTGGTTTTGTGTTTTTTAAATTTTTATGGATTTTTTTATTATAGTTGAAATGCAAAAAATATTTTTGGTGGTAGTATCATGTGCTAATGGGTGACTGTTTGCTCGCAGACAAAGGCCCAGTGAGACCCGAGGGCTTCCCGAGACATGGTAGTCGGGGTAGAGATGAGGTGGCAGCAGATGCTGCAGTAGGGCGCACACTCCAGACGTTGTGGCGCAACATATCATGGATGGTTGCCCGAGTACCACTGATAGAGGTAGCCTGACTACTTGAGGCTATGCAGCGCCAGGTAGTGGGTGTTCTTGGTGAGTGGGTACGGCTACTACAGCGGATGGCCAACGCAGTACAATACTACTATGAGACACATCCCGTCGAGGCGACAGCTAGACCTCCTCAGAGGGAGTAGATATCCCAGGGTATCATCATTTTTTGTATTGATATGTATGATTTTGAGGGCTACGGGCTCCATTCTTGTATGACACTACCATTTTTGGACATATTTATATATATATACAACTTTGGTTCTCGGTTCTACTATATGTGTGTATGGTACAAATGTATGAATGTCTTTGTATTTATGTGCTTCATGATGAATGTGACAAATGCCAATCTAATACATAGTTAGCATATGCATCAGATATATAATTATGACTTCTCAGAATGTAAATATATGTAATGGAAACGAAATGTCTCTCCAAGAGTCGTACCTTAAGGAATATCCATAGTAATGTAGGGTCTCATACACGGTACTTCCCATTCAGCTGAGACACAACTAGTTGTGAACCCAGGTGGACTTCTAAAGACTGGATACCATGTGAAGTGGCATCCCAAAGTAGCTCAACAACGGCACTATACTCAGCCACATTGTTAGATGTAGGACCGAGACAAGAACCTCCTGAGGACACAACTAGATCGTCAGGTGAAAAGATAACCCAGGCAGCAGAAGAAAGATGCTGCATATGTCGGCTAGCACCATCCGCAAAAACTAAGAACGTAGGACATCCCGCTGACATCTGTCAATCAAACAGAGGCTAATCAGCAGACCCGACAAACCAAAAAGGCAACCTAGACTATGTACAGAAAAACTATACAATAGTGTACAAAAGTATCAGCCTGAACCAAAGTTTCAAGCGTAATACCGCTTGAGGTAGAGCCCATTTCTAGGTGCCTTCAAGACAACTCCCTCATAATCTTCTAACTCATAAGCTCCTTTTTCAAGGACTCACTTCACAATGTAAGGACCGTGCCACATGGGATTGAACTTGCTTGCCCCTAGGGGTTCTTTATCTTGGTCATACAAGATTACCAAGTCACCTTCAGCATATTGCCGGGGATGGATAGACCTATCATATTGAACCTTGACACGACGCTTGTTAACATCAATGGCCACAGCGGCATCTCAACGGTGTTCGCTAAGTTGCTCGAGGTGTACTAAATGTTGCTCAATATCTGTCGTATCAAGGAGGAGCTCTATGGCTAGCTTGAGCGAAGGGATCTCGCATTCAATTGGTAAAAGTGACTCCACACCATGAACTAACTGGAATGGTGAGAACCCGGTGGCAGTCTTAACTGTAGTTCAATATGCCCACAAAGCAGGATATAACATGATATGCCAATTGGTCTTGCTTTGTTGGATGGTACGTTGGAGAATGGTCTTCAAAGAATTATTTACTGCTTCAACCTGACCATGCGCTTGAGGATAGTAGGAAGACGAGTGTTCCTGAAGAAACCCAAGCTTGAGAGACAAATCCTCCATCATCTTATTTTGAAAGTGACTGCCATGGTCAATGATAATCTCTTTCGGGATACTGAATCGAGTGATAATCTGGTTGAACACGAAATGGGCTACAGTAGCACCATCGGCTTTAACGGTAGGCATGGACTCATCCCATTTGGAAAAATAATCTACGGACACAATAATATGATGATGCCCCCCATCTGAAGCTAGTTTGCAATCCATGAAATCTACCCCCCACTTAGTGAAGGGACCGATAGTGACAAACGGATGGAGGGGTGCTGGATGCGAGTGTATGTTTCGAGAAAACAACTGGCAAGGGTGACATCTATTCACAGCGTTAATACAATATTTAAAGATAGTAGGCCAAAAATAACCCGCTCACATAATACGCTGGGCTGTAGCAAGCTCGGATAAGTGACTGCCACACGCCCCCGCATGGCAATCATTAAGTACCCATTCCGTTTCTTCATGAGTCAAGCAACGACAGAGAATGGAATCCTTTCCTCAGCGATACAAAGTGTCACCGATGATAGTATAATCTTTAGCGTGATGTCTCACATACCGTCGCTCATCCCATGAATAATGCGGAGGAAACTTCAAAGTTTGGAGATATCTAATGACATCCCCATACCAAGGGTCCTCGGTCGAGATAAGAAATAAATGTTCATCCACAAAGGAATCTTCATTAATGACATCCTCATCAAGCCGTGGAAGGTCCGACATAAGCTCATTGAACACCAATGATTTCACCGATTTTGCAAAAGCAAACTCGAGATCAAATTCTTGAAGGATCGAAATCCATTTATTATACTTGCCCCCGATAAGGCGTCATGATAGGATGAACTGAAACGGATTGATATGAGCTACAACAGTGGTTGTTCGAAGCAAAATGTAATGTTGTAACTGCTGGACTGTGTGAACAGCCGCAAGTGCCAACTTTTCTACGTGGGTGTACCTTAGTTCAATGTCTACTAAATTTCAACTAAGATAATAGATAACATGCTCGACAAGCGCATCATCTATCTGAACCAAGACCATGCCAATAGTCTCTTGAGATGTGGCCACATAAAGAATGAAATCTCGTGTAAATTCTGGCGGACTAAGCACAGGGGCCGATACCAAAGCTTTCTTTATGGCAACAAAAAATCGTTGGGCTCGCTCATCCCAGATAAAAGGTGTGTCTTTCTTCAATAGGATTGCGAAACCTTTAGTAATACTAGCATAGTTAGCTATAAACCGACGCAGAAAAGTAGGTCTCCCTTGGAGGCTTTGAAGTTGAAACAGATTACGTGGAGGAGGCAACTGAAGTATTGCCTCAACTTTGAGAGGATTGACTCTAGTACCCTCCTTCGAAACTATGAATCCTAGAAGGTGACCAGTCCTAACAGCGAAGATGCATTTGTTTGGATTCAATCGAATTTTGTAGTGGATACATCATTCGAGAATCATACGGAGGTGCTTGGGGTGGTCCACTCTCTTACGAGAATGGCCAGCAAGATCATCCAAGAAAACTTCCATAATCTTCTTAAGATTGTGAAAGGCATAGGTCATGGCTCGCTGAAAAGTGGCTCCAGCATTCTTGAGGCCGAAGGGAATTTTTCGGTACGCAAAATTTCCCCATGGACAAATAAATGTCATTTTATGTTGGTCTGCGGGTTTGATTTGAATCTGATTATAACCCGAGAATCCGTCCATGAATGAAAAAATCTCACTTCCCGCACAAGCATCCAATATTTGATCAATGAATGGCGTGGGGAAGTTGTCTTTCGGACATGCACGGTTCAAATCTATGAAATCAGTGCATACACGGATAATTCCCTGCTTCTTATCCACAGGAACGGGGTTTGACACCCATTCGGTAAGGGGAACGGGGTAGATGAAATCAGCTTTGAGCAATTTCTCCACCTTTGCCTTAATAGCAGCTGCCTTCCTAGGGTTCACAGCATGTAAGCATTGTCGAACCGGTTTAGCATCAAGATACATTTTAATCTTGTGTTCAACAATGCGGGGGTCTATTCCTGGCATCTCCTCATATGACCAGGCGAAAACTTCCTGGAGTTCCGTAAACACATCAGTGTAAATAGAAATCTCCTTAGGAGTGCAATTAGCACTGACGTAAACATTCTCAATCTTTTCGGGAGTGCGGGAGATGTTGATCGAAGTGGTTGGGGAAATATTGTCCATATTCCCCTCCAAGAAAACATCATGCGACTGCAAAAGAGCCATAGGGTGACCAACCCTCTCGGCTAGAGTCATCCTAAACTCCTCCTGCTCAATGAGCTCAAGGTTGGGAAGGAAATAAGATCGATGGTGCATGTCTTCCCAAGGCCTCTCACTACCACACATGGCTTCGAGGATAGCTTCATCCGATGGAAAAGTATCATCAAGGCAATCGTGAGAGTAAGATGAGTTGGCTGCCCAAACTGGCAGTGTAACGGGATCTTCTTCAACTGTCTGGGAAGAAGAGAGATCTGGATCTGCAGTGGTTTGTTGGATGTGATCATAAGTGAGATCCGCTACAGATAAAGGCATAGACATCCCGATGTGCGCAATGTCTCCAGACATAGAATCCGCGGATGGAAAAATCCATGGATCACCATAATAGGAAGTTTGGAATGGCATACTATTTGAAGGAGGAGGCGCACTGTCAGAAATGGTTCCAATAAAATTCACAGGTGCAGAATGGTTAAAAGTTCCCATCAACGAGGGGTACATTCCAACACCTATGTTTCTAGTTGCCAACTGAGAATCAGAAACTTGTGGGACTACTGATCCTGTGGATGCTGTGGAAGGAGTGCCAACATAATCCAGTTGATCGATCGTCACAATCTTGCCTTCATGGGAAAACAAATAACTCAAAATACAGTAGACGCGATAGCCTTCATAGCTTACATCCAATTTCGACCCAGTAAAATGTTGTAGTCGATGGGCGCATCAACCACTTCTACTTCAATAGGCACGGACTTACCTCCTAAGGAGACAACAAGGGAAGGGATAATTCCATGCGGTGTAAAAGATCTACCATCGAATGCAGTGAGTGTAGTTCTAGACGCGAGTAGAGGAGGAGAGCCAAGAGATTTCCAACAAGTTAATGACATTACTGACGCGAAAGCACCTTCATCAACCATAGTACGTTTGACGAAGCTCTTAAGGCAAACCACCTGGATTTGAAAAGCCATGTGGTAATGCAAGCGAGTTTGGACATCAGTAGTATCGAACTTGATAACACTAGGACTTCCCCCATCCTGAACTCCTAACGCACTCAAAAGGGCATGGTTCTGAGAAGGAAAAGCTTGTAAAAATTCAAGATCCGACATGGCACACGGAGTTTGGCCCAAATCTTCTACGATGGAGTAGTTCTGGGCAGCTCGAGCATTTGGATTATGCGTGGAGCGCTTGAGAACACCTTTCGGTATCCGCGGCATAATAGAAGGCTTCTCGATATGCAAGGAATTATCAGGAGGATGGGGAGGCTCATTCCCCAAATTCGGTTGTGTTGCATAATCACATTGACGAGTAGCAACACAAACCTCCGACTGAACCATGTTCACACATCCATAACCACTAGTATTGGAAGAATACGTTGTCGTTTCATTAGTACCATAACCAGTGGTGGGAGCATGTGAAGCCATGTTCTGGTGATGAGGTAGGGGATCCTTTAGCACAGCTGGGCTCTGTGCCAAATGCTTCAATGCTTCTTCAATACGAGGACATAAGTGAGTAAGATGATCCTCCCCACAAAGCTTGCAAGGGAATTTCACCTTACGCCTAGGTTTACAATCCTTGCCATCATTACTGCCTTCCCGAGGATGTTTGGAATTCTCTTTACGAGGAGTATTATGATTTCTATTGTTTTCACTTCCATTGTTTCCACCCCTGCGATTATTTCTCCCCTTTTTATTACCACCAGGCTGCTGGTTACCCAACAGTTTCATTGATTGCACATTGTGTACATCAGATGACGGAGTGGAAGTGGACAAGGTGTGAACCTGTCCGGGAGAAGACTGGTTTAGCGAAATTTTTTTCATTTGATTAGCTACCAAGTCTACAGGGCGAGTGCATGCGGACCCCACGATGCCATCGGCATGTGGTCTAGGAACTGATGTGGGTTCATGTCTTGTTCTCGGTGCGTCAGGAATAATGTCATACAAAATTCCAGACTGAGAATAAAGTAGATCTAACTGCTGTACTTTCAAGATAGCTTGTTCCTCAGTCATAATGCTAGACATCGAAACATCCTTAGCAATGTATGGGAGTAAAGACATAAGGAACCATTCCAACAGGAACTCTGGAGGAATGTTGGCTTTCACTAATCTCTTTTGCCGACACCACTCTTGAACGTGGTTAGAAATATGTGTGGCCTTATTTTGACGGAAGGTGGACAACAACTCAGTACCAGTATCATAACGAACCGGCAACTAGAAATGGTCTAAGAAAACCAAAGCAATCTCATTGAATCCCCTATAGGTTTTTTCGGGAAACTCCACATACCACTTCACGGCTGCCCCCATGAGGGTGCGTTGAAATAGTCGTAATCGAATGGAATCATGATTCAAAGAATTGGAGGAGCACCAAAGGTGAAATGTTGTCACATGATCTCCCAGGTCCTCACCACCTTTCCCTTCAAACTTTGGAATGTCCAAAGGGAGCTTGGTAGGGACTGAGGGCCAAGTAGGGTCCTAACACACCGGATCATTCGTGAGCTTCGAAAGATCCAGGAGATTCAAGCATGCAAGGAATGGTAGCTACAGCTGGAAAGCTTGATTATAAGCCCCCATAAAAGGTTGGTTAAATGGAACTGTGTTGTAATATGGACCAAAAGCTTGACCATGAGGGTTAAACTGCTGATAAAGAGGACTTGACAGCCCGTAAGCTTGCCCATGGCCATAAGATGGATAACCTCCCCCTTCCCGACCCATTTGAAAGTAAGCAGGTATATGTGCGTTTTGAGCACCATATTGGGGTGGTGGGTGATACTGGTGCCCAGCACCGACTGTGTTGTAGTAAGGGTTGCCACCATGGGTATGGGGCATGTATGTACTATTCATAGTGGGAACCGTGTTGTATTGACCGTAATGGTATGGTATGTTCCCACCCTCAATATTAGGATTAGCTTGAGTAGTCGTGTAATGACTATAAGCATGAGAAGTATTCCCAGGTCCAATATGGGTGTGACCAGTAGCAGGGTTGGTGGTGTGATGTCCATGTGGATAGGAAATATTCCCACCCCCTACATTATTATTACTAGCGGTGGCAGTGGACACAAAAGTATGTGTTATGTGTCCACCCCCGTGGTTGGGAGGAATGGTATCATGTGCAAAAGTAGTCCTCGGTTGACAAGTAGCAACATGTGTATTAGGTGGTGGATGGCAAGTCGTGTTTTGAACAACATTCCGACTAGGTTGGGTATTCCTAGGAGGTGGTCGGCGGTCACGTTCCAACATTAGCATGGTTAGGAATATGACCAGTCCCCATACTATGTGAGTGGGTGGACAACGTAGTGCCCCTAGCTAGGGTAGTGCCCCAAGTGGGTATAGTATGGCTAACACTTTGACTAGTGCCAGCATGAGTACCAACCATAGTGGAAGGTTCGATAGTATTGTGACTAGGCATACCAAAAGAGAGTGCGGTGGGGTTGACCATAGGGTCAGAATCATCATGAGTCTCATGCCTCCTATATCTTAAATTGCGTGGAAACGAAGGAACGAAAGGCTCGTCCTGTTCTTCCTCCTCGGGTATGTTGGGCATCCCATAAAGATAATTATACGGATTCGAAGGATCAAACAGATCCCGATCAAGTGGATTAGGCCAAATAGAACCAGGTTGAGTCTTAGGTGGATCACCTCCCCAATCCTCACGAGGAGTCTGGGATCGGAAGTATGTTCAACTCTACCTGAAGGAGTAGAAAGGTCTTGCCCGATATCGGGATGTGAAACCATGTAGTCCTCAACGTAAGTCTCGTAAGAATCCAAAGACTCAGAGGGAGCCCTCCGGCGTCCTCTAGCAATACGACGTGTAAACTTGAGTGGCTTTAAACCATCCAAACGACAGGACCGGGGGAGAGTAGGGCTCCGTGCCACCTTCTCTCCGGAGAGAGACACAACATCTCCTAGAGGCCAACTATTGATAAAAAATAGTAAATCAAAAGCACACACCTAGAGAGACTATAGCCAAGAGCAGAAAAACAGAGTGGCTAAATGAGCTCCCGACACTAGAGCCGGTATGTCTCTCCTAGGAGAGGCTTGAAACTCCCAAACTATAGCTGGAGGTAACATAATCAGTTATAGAGACACCCAGGCTTCACTATGTCGACGGGGTCAAGTCCACTACACGAACACAACTGTGCTGTCCAATCCCTATCTGAATCAGGACACAAACAACATAACCACTACAAGTATCCTGTGCGGTACCTAGGCAAGGAAACTATGTCTACCGCAATATAACCAATGCTCAAGGGGACAGTCGCAAGTGGGACCCGTCGTATGGGTAGGGTATCTAAGCCCAAAGCACAAGAGGACGAACCTCTGGTACCCCCAGATACGAACAAATCCTAGATATATCTCCCACATTCAGCCGATATCATAGGGATATCTACTCAACCAACCTCCCATGACCTCGTGCTTAACTCTGGATTGAGTAGAGCTTTCCTGAGAACACCGATCTATACCATGGATTCCTCCACTCCCTGTTCAGACACCTAATGTTTCGTTCAATAGTCTTGGATTGTTAACTCACAATGATCTATTCCAAGACTCTAAACCTATGCTAGTTGGTGTACCCTATAAATAAAATAAGTCTAATCAATTTTATGATTAAGCGTTAATTTTAGTGGCTGTGATTACTCAAGGGATATGGTCGTGAAACTAGTGATGTGTAGACTCAATAGTATGCAATATCATCCAATCCTAGACTCATCTATCCAATAAAACAATGTCACTAATATGCAAAATCAACCAAAAATTCTAAAATAAATATGCAAACTTTTATCTTTTCAATGCACAAGCAGAACCTAAAATGAAGGCAAGAAGCACTCAATGCCAAATGCAGTACATGAAAATAAAATATTTTTGTATTTTCTCTTATAAACAGAAAGGAAAATGCAAAAAACTAAATGAATATTTTTTGTATTTTTTCAATATATATGGAATGAAAAAATGCAAGAAAAATCCTACTATTCAGTCACTGAAGTGCTGAGAAGATCACTAAGACAACCCAACAGATCCTAAACAGTAAGACTCAGCCAAAAGAAAGAGCTCAAAAGGAAGAAACCAGGAGGCTAAAACCAAAGATTGATAAAAACCAAGAAGGCTCAACCAAGAGAAACGAAGAGATCTAGTCACAACCAAGGCATGAAATAGTCAAGAAAGAGGCCAACAAAGACTCAGGAATCAACCAAACTCACCCAGCAACAACCAATATCCATAAACCAACAAAAGCCAGAGTTACACGCTATTGTCGAAGGAATACCTGCGGATACCTGCGAGCAATAGTGTAAACAAAGGCGGGTATACGTGGGCAGAACTGAGCCAGCCCATGGGTGAGGAAAAGAAAATGGTCAAATAAAGATTCCAGAGGCTCAAAAAAAGCAAGTTTTCCACAGTGTATCTTAACAGCCAATCAGTGACATAGAGATTTGATAAACAGCAACTCTAATTATGGACTAATGCTCAAAATTTTTCCCAGACATTGATGTTTTCCCCAGTGGAGTCGCCATTTCTGTATTGGAGAAAACTCACTATGGATTGGGAATACCACAACAGACAGATCACTACTAGAAATCTACTCAATTCTCAAAACAATGCTATTATAAATGACAATGTTAAAATAATGGAGAAATGTAACCAACCTCGATCCAATGTTTGATGTAGATCCCCGTTGGAGCTTTCAATCCGTGCACATCCAAGCACTTGTAATCTACAAATTAGCCTTGACAACCAATATCTAACAAGTACATGTGATATATAAATGACATTAACATTATCAATAACAATGGTCCATAATATCATAAGCAAATGTAACCCAATGTATAATAAATGACATTCACACCATGAATGGACGAGAATATGAGTATTTCTATTAATGAACAAGAAGAAGTACAAAGTGATACGACCTCTTGCTGTCAACCAATCTGAACCAAGATCTAGATCAATCCACTTGTGCCTCGACCACTTCAATCCTCCATGAAAGGCAAACTCAAACTAGCAAGGAGTTTGGAAGGTGAACATAATTGGTTCACAACTACAAGGATCAATGAGTGCAGACTCAAGATAGGGCAAAAATCCACTAGAGTGCCTTTACTATTCTCTTCTTCCTCCCATCCATAAGACATATGTGATCAATATATAGTCCTCTCAAAGGTAGGTGAAAGGACTCATCGAGACGTTACTTGGGCAGATGGAGAGCCAAAGGTCACCCAATGACCGCTTTTTGGGAGTAAAAAGTAATAAAATAGTGGTTTTTACCATTTTACTTGATACCTGCGGGCTATAGGGATGCAACTCATGGGTATGCATGCTATAGTGATGCAACATGTGGGTCAGAACAAAAATAGGGAAAACTAGTATCACTGAAGGATGAAAATGGATCCGAGTCACTGAAATGGATCCTACAGGCCAAAGAATGTTGATGCTCACAGGGTGGAAGATTTCTGTGTAACATTAACCCTTCCAAGCACTATAAAGGAGAGGCCTTCCATGAGCCAAGGGGGGAATACTTGGGGCATCCAACCTATGGTCTTGATACTTTTGCAGAGATAGCTAGAGGAGGAACTTGGAGCTGAAAGTTGGCTTGTACATCAAGCAATCATTGTAAGCATTCTCAAGTTTCCAATAAAGATAACTTGTCTTGTTTCCCAATTTGTGTATGTTGATTATGATTCAATTACATGATTTGTATCTAGCTAGATTTAGATTCTAACTTGTAATTCAAGGTACTTGGAGAATCATAAATGCTTGTATCTTGTATGATCTTAACAGATTCATCGCAAGGACTTCGAGATCTAGACTACAAGTGGGACAAACATCAGAGTGAAAGGTTAGTCATTTTCTCTTGTATTCTCCAATATTGAAATATTGAAATGCTTGTTTGATCTAGGATTCAAGGTAGCATTTGTTTTACTTTTGTCCTATATTAGAGTCAATCTATGCTACTTTTAACTAAGAGTGATTATTTCTATCCATAGGAAGAAATATCTACAACACACATAGATTCCATTTTTCCTTTACCTAACTTATCATGCATTTGGTTGTAGGTAAGGACTAAGTCCCCTTCATTGAAGATCCGAGGTTTGATGGATTTGTCATATTGGGACTTGACACATTTTTTACGAGCTTCATTCGCTAATACGGCATCACAGCGGGTTTCATCTAGCTTGGCTAGATACAAGAATTGTTCCTCCTCGGAGGTCATATTGGGAAGTAGTTCGATGGCTAGTTTCAGTGATGGGATTTCACATTCAATAGGTAATATATCCTCTAGGCCATACACTAGTTGAAATGGTGTAAATATGGTTGCATTTTTTACTGAGGTTCGATAGGCCCACAGGGCAGAAAACAGAGCTAAGTGCCAATTGGACTTCTGAGTACCTACGGTGCATTGGATCATACGCTTCAAGACCTTATTTATGGCCTCTACTTAACCGTTTTCCTGTGGGTAATATGGGGTTGAGTTTTCATGACGAAAACCCAACTTGGTGCTTAGTTCATCAATCATATGGTTCCTAAAATGGGAACCATGATCAATCACGATACCCTGTAGAACACCGAACCTAGAAATGATATGGTTGAATATGAAAAGTGTAGTTGTTTTTCCATCTTCTGCATAAGTAGGCATTGCTTCAGCCAATTTAGTAAAATAATCCATGGCTACTATGACATAGCCATGCCCCTCGGCTGAAGTAGGCTTACATTGCATAAAATCGATACCCCATTTTGCAAAGGGGCCAACAGAAATAACAGGATGAAGTGGAGCAGGATGTGAGCGCTTCTTATTGTGGAAGAATTGGCATGGAGGACATTTCTTGATCGTCTCAATACATTCTTTGAATATTGTGGGCCAGAAGTATCCTACGCGTAAAATTTTCAGGGTTGTAGCCATCCCAAAAGGTGACCACCACATGCTCCAGAGTGGCAGTTCTTAAGGACATGTTCAGTCTCGTCTAGAGTGAGATAACGTCGAAGAATGGATTCCATACCATGGCAATAAAGAGTATCGCTAACGATCAAGTAGTACTTGGCGTGATGTCGGATATGGCAACGTTCATCTCGATTGAGGTCGGGCCAAAAACGTTGGGTTTGGAGATACAAAACGATATCTCCATACCAAGGATCAAACGTGCCAATGACAAACAATGATTCATCAGGAAGAGAATCAATGGGCTCAGCTTGGTCAGTGGCACAGGGAAATGCACATATAAGCTCGACAAAAACTAAGGATTTCTTTGCCTTTGCCTTGGAAAATTCCAAGTCAAATTCTTGGAGAACTACAATCCATCGAGAGTATTTCCCCCCTAGCACTTGACGTTTTAGGATATAATACATGGGATTGAAGTCTGTAATTATGGTAGTCTTCCTAAGCAGTATGTAATGGAGAAATCTATGGACAACAAATACTGTATCCAGAGCTAGCTTCTCCACATGTGAATAACATGTTTCAAAGTCTAAAACACTCTTACTAAGATAATAAATCACATGTTCATTACCATTTTCATCTTCCTGCACCAACACTATGCCAATGGTGGTGAGGGAAGTGACGAGATATAGAATAAAGTCCCTTGTATAGTTGGGGGGTTGAATGACATGAGCATTAGTGAGGTCCTTCTTTAGATTGTCAAATGACCATTGGGCTTCGTCATCCCAAAAGAATGGGACATATTTATTCAGAAGCCTCATGTAGCCCTTCGTTATCTTGGAAAAATTGCAGACAAAGCGATGTAAAAATTTTGCATTCCCTTGCAAACTCTAGAGTTCTGTAATGTTGGTGGGCAAGGGCAGGGATGGAATAGCTTCTACCTTCGCAGGGTCTAGGCGTATGCCTTCTTTGGAAATAATGAATCCCAACAATCTTCCAGCTTCTACACAAAACACACATTTGTGTGGATTCAAACATATGTTGTAATGGTGGCATCATGAGAAAATGTCACTCATATGATATGGGTGATTCTCTCTCGTATCAAAATGAGCAGGTAAGTCATCCAGATACGACTCTACAACATGTTTGATTTCATGAAACGCGTATGACATAGGTCGTTTAAAGGTGTCCCCGATGTTCTTGATACCAAAGGGTAAATTGCGGTATGTGAAGGTCCCCCATGGAAAAATAAAGGTGGTCTTGTGCTGGTCGAAAGGGATTATCTCTATCTGATTGTAGCCGGAGAAGCCATCCATAAAGGAGAAGATGACACTCCCGACACAGTTATTGATAATCTAGTCAATGAAAGGCGTTGGATAATTTTCCTTTGGAAAATCCTTGTTTAGATCTCTGTAATCAACATAGACCCTAATCATGCCCTGTTTCTTTGCAACGATGATGATGTTGGACACCTAGTCTGTCAATGGGACAGGATAGATGAACCCAACATGAAGAAGTTTTCCAAGTTCTGCTTTAATGGAATCCATTTTCCAGGGATGCACGGGCCGATGTTTATCCCAGGATAGACTTGAATTTCATGTAACACAATGGACGGGTCTATCCCTATCATTTCTTAATATTTCCAAGCGAAAACATCACAGAACTCTTTAAATAGGGCAGTGTAAAATTCTATCTTCGTAGGAGTACATGTTTTGCCAATATGGATGTGTTCTACGACACTAGGTTTCACAGATATGTCAATGGGAATGGTCTCCATGATGTTCTCTAAGTTCCCTTAAGAGAATACGTCAAATGTATGGGAGGGAGTCTTAGTGTTGACATTATACAGTGAAACCGTGGATTCAGAGTCGGGGTCGATCTCTCAAATTGAGGGGAAATATGATCAATTGTGGTAATCTTCCCAAGGAGGTTCATCCAGACTCATGATCTCCATAATAGAATCGCCTGTAGGAAAAATATGTGTAAGGGAGTCACTGGAAGTTAAGGATGAAGGGGTTCGAGATGATGGATCGACCACCTGATGGTGGTCAAGTGTGTTGATCCAGTCAAGAGCTGACTGAATCGCCTGATAGGTTGCAAGATTTTGGTTTAGAGGCATAGCATTACCAAGGGCTTCAAAATCAGAGGGACTCAGTATCACCCACGAGTCAGTAGATTCATAGGGTGAAGATGTGCTTATTGAAATCATGTTAATTGAAAAGATCGGGGGTGGAACTTCTAGAAATACTCCTATGATGAAGGAGTCCTTCAAAATACCAACACCAATGTATTCAAAGTGAGGCTGGGAGTTTTCAAGCAATGGTACATTGTTGGTGGAATTCTGATGTATATATGGAGTGCAAAAATCTAGTTGGTCTATAGTGACGATCTTCCCTTGATAGGGGAATTGCACTAAGCGAAAAACAGAGGATGCTATGGCGGTCATGGCATAAAACCAATTGCGACCGAGTAAAAGATTTTAGTCTAACGGAGCATTCACGATTTCCACATGAATAGACACAGTTTCCCCCCACTAGCTCTATGGAAAGCGATGGGATGAATCCGTATGGTTGAAAACCACGTCCATTAAATGCTTTTAAAGTAGTAGGAGATTGGGCCACTTTTGGAGAACCAATGGCTCTTCATCAGGTCAAAGACATAATCGAGGTGGAAGCACCTTCGTCTAAAATGGTACGATGGATGTTCTTTCCATGAATCTGAGTATGGATCTAGAAGACTAACTGGTGGGAAAGCCTAGGCTTGAAGTATTCCTGGTTAAACAAGATTGTGTTGGAAGAGTCTGGATCAACAACTCCTAATGCTAATAATAAAGTTCTACATTGTGTAGTACAGTGTTGGAGAACTTCGAGGGTAGACATGGCACATGGCGCCTGAGCCAAGTCTTCAATGATGTTGTAGTTCTAGGATGCAAGCACATTGGGATTGAATGTGGCCTTCCGAATGGTGGCCTTGTGTGGGCGCAACACAGTTTCAGCAGTAGGTCTCTCAATGTGGAGAGGACCATTGGGGGGAGGTGTCGAGGGAGATTCTTTTGAGGGAGAATTTCCTTGGGCATTCTCAGTTTTTTTTCATGCCTAGAGGATCATATGTCTTCGGATGATGCCTTCCGACGTAACATCAAGTGGAGTATTGACTTCAGAAGCTAGCATAGTTTCCACTGGAACAATAGTGGATTGTGGTACTGCATGGATCTCATATGCACTACTATTTTCAATGATTGTAAGAGGCTCTGAGACGAAGTTAGGGTTTGGGGGTATAGGAGAAACTAAAGATGTTGTAATGGTAGATGGTGGAACGATCCCTCAACCATCTCCTCGGCCAACAGGGGTAGGGATACATGAAGCAGGCGGACCAGAATTCCATGGTGGTGGCTGAAGGATTCTCCCCTATTGTCTCAGTGATATCCTTTGATCATCCATATGATAGGATTACAAGTTCTGGGGAGTCTTGTGAAAAAAGAAGTAAAAAACCCTAGAGCAACCGAGTGTGCAAAAGGGGATCTAGGAAAATACAAGGCTCACTAGCCAAAAACGCAAGCTCAAAAAACTGTACTAGGACTGGTGTCATAGTAAGCGAGCTGAAAAAAAAAGTGGCCAGAATGCCAACAAGTAGCACTAAAAAGAAAAAAATCATCTAAGAAGGTGAAATAGCAAGCAAACTTCCTAGCTAAGAGCTAGAGACCTCGACAAATCGTATCCTTCACAAGGTTATGAAATCCAAGTCGAACAATACGAAATGAGAGACCAAAGTGGAAGGATATCCCTCTATCGAAAGGGATCTTGGGTAAAAGAGCCTTAGAAGAAAAGTCACTAGGCTACCTCATTCATGACACATCGGGGAAGCTTAACTGGCACTTCTGTCTTTGAGCCGAAGTATAACCTATATGGTAAAATACAAGGAAGACAATGGATAGATGTCCTTAGGTGCTAAGTGGAGTGCGACATTCCAAAAATTCCATCCGGAATCAGTCCTCGCAACTTACCTCCAAAAACACGAGAGGCCCCCCCACAAACTGGTCGATGACCGTTTCAATAAGTACAAGAGGATTTTAGTGTTATTTTTTTAGAATTTACTTCAATTTGATCTAGGATCTTAACTAAGAGAACAACATGTACAGCATATCAATCATGGACACAATAATGCAAGCACACAAGAGACACAGAGTTTACTTGGGGAAAACCATAAAGGTGAAAAACCCCAATAACTTCCTCAGAGGTAGATAGAGCAATGATACAACCCAATCATAAGAGATAGAAATCTCCTAGTAGTAGCTTCTCCTCCTCCACAAGTGCGCCACTCTCCAAAGAGTGTGTGAGAGAATAGAATGATCAAATAGAGTGCCTTCTGCACTCTATTTATACTTGACTTGAATTGCCTAATAACCTTTACAAGGTTGGCCTCAACTTAACCACATAACACAAAGCTGACTGGGCCGACACCCAATAGGGTAGTCTAATAACCCTTTGAACCACATGGCCGACCCCCAATAGGGTGGTCTAATAACCCTTTGACCCACATGACTTATACAGGGCCGACCCCAACAAGGTGGTCTAATAACCCATCAAGTATAAGTTATGACACATACAATATAAATGACGACACTTCCGTATAGAGGAATAATAGCATCTCTATAGGAATACAAACACATCCGTATAGAGGAATAATAACATCTCTAAAGGAGTACAATATACATATATGAAATACATTCCGAAGTTACATATACATCAACACTCCCTCTTAACTAGGAAGGTATTTCTTGACACAGGTCTTCTAGCACAAGTCTTCTTCTCTGGATCATCGTCATTGGATAATCGTCATCGAGTCATCATCATCGTCACTGCTGCTGCTATCTCAATCAATCTCTGAATCTACTCATCATAGGAAGTTTTACAGAGCCAGTCCTTTTTCATACTGGATGTAGGCCCACCATCTGCAGGTCTTCATCATCACTGGCCATACTATGAAATCATCAGGACTTATTACGTGCATCACAAAACTTCGCAAGAGCATCCCAGGACTGATTACGGGCACATAGCCCAACTTATCGGATCTCCCAGGGAGCTATTACATGTGACTGTCACAAAACCTTAAAAGAGTCTCTTGACTAGCAAGAACCCTAAAGAGCATCTGAGGCCTTTTTCATCCTTTCCAGATCTCCAAGACTTATTACATGTGACCCCCCACCACAAAACCTTAAATGAGTGTCTTGTCAAGCAAGAACCCTAAAGAGCATCTAAGGCCTTTTTCATCCTATCCAGATCTCTAGGACTTATTACATGTGGTCATGGAAATGCCTCGAAAGAGCATCTAAGTCCTTTTTCATCATATCCAGGTCTCCCAGGTCTGCTTACATGCCATAGGACAAAACCTCGAAAGAGCGTTTATCAGATCTCCCAAGGAGCTATTATATGCCAGCGGAAAAACCTAGCAAGAGAATCTGCAAACCTCCCAGGGTGCTATTATATGTCCTCCCAAAGAAAAAAATTGAAAGAGCATTTGCTAGATCTCCCAGGGCGCTATTATATGCCAGTGGAAAACCTAGCAAGAGAATCTGCAAACCTCCCAGGGCACTATTATATGCTTATCTACACAACCTATCCACGGCCACAGAGTATCAACCTGATACTCACCATACATCATCCTAATGTACACATGATCATCTTGATCATCATCACTACATCGTCCTGACGCATGTAATCTAGAGAAACATCCTAAAGCTCATCATCCATGATCATCCTAATCATACAATACATCCACCTGATGCATACATAGTATCTTCCTAATACATATCATCATACATGATCTACTTTATCATACAATGTATCCACCTGATACATATACAAATACATGATCCACTTGATCATACCTGATACATATCAACATACATGATCTACCTGATCATACAATGTATCCAAAAATACATACACATGATCCAACTGATCATATGTAGCATCCAACATGATGCCTACATACATAAATGATCCAACCGATCATATCCAGCATCCAGCATGATGCATACATACATAAATTATCCAACTGATCATATCCAGCATCCAACATGATGCATACATACATAAATGATCCAACTGATCATATCAAGCATCCAACATGATGCATATACATATACAGAGCAGTAACTGGAGCATCATCATGATGCTCATCATCTAGCGCTTACATCCACGACCATGTGAAGGATCCTCCTTCCAACATGCTTGGAATGGCTTCAGCAAATGTTTCTATCACTTCTTCCTCGAAGTGTCATCGATCTAAAGAACACCAAGCCATTCTCTGAAGTACTCAAACTTCACTCTGGCTAGTGGCTTCGTTAGCACATCTGCAATCTGCTCATCCATCGCAACATACAAAAGCTTCACTGCTCCTCTCTGCATCATATCCATGATATAGTGATATTTGATCTCTATGTGTTTCGACCTATCGTGGAACACCGGGTTCTTAGATAGCTTCACACAACTCTGGTTGTCACAAAAGATACCAGTAGCCTCTAGCGGGAGATCAAATAACTCAGACAGTAGCTTCCTAAGACATACTGCCTCACAGCTAGCTGAACAAGCTGCAACATACTTTGCTTCAGCTGTACTCAGTGCTACGCAATACTGCTTCCTGCTAAACCAAGAGATCACATCTGATCCCATACTGAAGCAGCACCTAGAAGTGTTCTTCCTATCTGCAGCACTGCCTGCCCAATCTCAATCAACATAACCCTGCAGTTTAAACTTTTGATTTGCATCATACTTGAGCCCATAGTCAACCGTACCCTTCAGGTACCTCAGAATATGCTTTACAACAACCAGGTGAACACCTCTGGGACCCATCAGGAACTGGCTCAATGTGTTCACCGCAAAGAAAATATTTGGTCTCGTGTTCATCAGGTACATCAAGTACCCAATCATCTGACGATACACAGTGACATCAACCAGATAAGATTAAGCATCACACAGAAGCTTCAGGTTCGATGCCATAGGTGTGGCCATGGCCTTGCAATCCATCATCCCGAACCTCTTCAGGATCTCTACTGTATACTTCCCTTGTCCAAGGAAGATTCCATCTGCACTCTGCCACACCTCCATACCTATAAAGTAGTCCATCATCCCCAAGTCCTTCATCTCAAACTCAGCAGCAAGCTCCATTGCGTGTCAGCAATCAATCTATCCTCACCTGTAACAAATAGGTTATCTGCATACAAAAGTAGTATCACTGGATTTCCTTCCTCAACCTTGTAGTAAAGGTTGGAATCTGCTTTAGTCTTGGTAAAGCCCAAACTGGATAGAAAGCTGTCTATCCTACCATACCAAGTTCTACAAATATATGACTCAAACCCAAGTGGCTGATCCACATACACTTCCTCTTCGACTACACCATTCAAGAAAGCTGTCTTGAAATCCATCTGGTGTATCTTCCATTTTATCACTGCAGTCAGAGCAAGTACTAATGGAAGTGTATTTGGCTATAGGAGCAAAAAGTATCATCATAATCAATTCCTCTTTCTGGGAGAAGCCACGAGCTACAATCTTACTTTGTATTTCTCTATGCTACCATCTGTAGCAAGCTTGATCTTATAGATCCATTTGGAAGTCATAGCAGACTTCCCTTCAGGTCTTGAGACTGCATCCCAACAATCATTCTTCATGATCGACTGGTACTGCTCGATCATGGCATTCTTCCCGAATCTTGGGAACTTCAATATTTTTAATATCTTCAATAGATAACTTTGTTGTTGAACAAATGTTGTAGTCCTTCTTTTGTAGGTGATGGTATACGATCTTTCCTACAAAACAAGTTAAATTGCATGATTAGAAAACATCTCATAGTTTTTAGAACAAATTCTTACACATAAATAAATATGTCATACAGTCATGCAATTATCTTAGCCAATGCTTCAGTACAACATTTATCCATATCCTGTAACTTTCTATATGCCTTCCAATCTCTACCAGAACATTGTTAAGAGTGTGCACAACTCCCAACATGTCAGCAGAGAGGTTTCATTCTAGATAATTAGCAATGGAATGTTGTACAATGCCATAGGCCACTTACCCATGTATATTAGTAGTATACTATTCATCAATGCAACTATGCACAACCTAATTCTAGGAACATCAGTATATACATTATTGAATAATATTATTTAAACAATCAAATATGCAAGAAATGATAATTCAAATACTTATCTTTGTTGTTTGTTGGGTTGACTCCCTCTCATTCTTTGCTTCATTTCTGTAACTCCATTCTGATGTGGATTGTGAGAAGTGGTCAACTCCCTCTAAATATCTGCATCCTTGCAAAAACTACTGAAGTGTGCTCCTTCTTGATCTTTGCTTCCTGGATTACCCGTCCTAGAACTTATATCCATTCTTAATTACTATGCATGCTTATTAGTAATCACCATTGTGTTATCCTCGAGGTCTCATACATAATCACACATTCATTAGTATAATCTTAATACTATCAAAACACAATAATCTTAAACATGTATAGTCATGATCATTTCAAACACAGATAATAAACATTAGTATTCAAGGTTTCAGGGAAGACTTATTTTACTCATGCATATTCTTATTTGATCAGAGGACTCTTTTAGTTAGTCAAATCATCAATCAAGATAAGAGACATAATATGCATAAACCCTTGATTTACTTACATTTCTAACTTTATGAATAAGCATAACCAATCATACCAAGTATACTTATATAAGGGATCCTAACACAAGGTAAGATTCTAACTTGATATAGGAAAAAACATACCTGGATTACTATGTTAGCTAGTTATGTCTAACATACCCGCATGATGTCTCCTGGTTCTCCTCAATGGACTTGTGCTAGTCACCTCCATGTCTCATAAGTTAACCATTGTAGAACCAAGTTATACATACCTCGTAAGTAGATCTTCTATGTGATCCATGACAATGGATGAATCTTTGTCTTCATGTCACCATGATCATATGTTCTTGAAGTAGAACATGATGCGTCTTTCTTAGTGTACATTTCATGTTAGTGAACAACATAAACCTATAAGTCATACCTGTCGAGATTGCTTGTAATCTTCTTATGTAAGGCCTTAGCCTCATCTCCCTCTGAAATAGGAACTTCTTCACTTATGCAGGTGACCAATCCATTTTCTTCTAGAATTAACCCAATCCACTTGATTTGCAGGAACTGGATCTAGAGCTAGATTAGGGTTTGTTAGAGAAACCCTAAAAATTCAAACTTTGAATTTCAAAACTTCTAAAAGGATAGAAAGATGTGCCTTGATGAGCTAATCAAGCTTGTATACACAGAATTTGAAAACTGCAAAGTTTCACCCCCTCAAAAATTTCCTTTGAACCTCCGGATCTTCTAGACAGGATACCAAACTAAGGTTTGATAAAGCCCACCCTTCTTCCCAACCAAGAGGTTCGATCCAAAGTTCTAAACTTCGATTTTTCTGAGGAGCTTCCAGCTGTGGTCACAGACTTCCAAAATTCCAACTTTTGCAGAAGCCCTAATTTTCCATCTTTCCGATCAAAGTCCTGAATTGGGGTTTGATCAAACCCAGTCTTCTTCCCAACCAAAAAATTTGATCTTCGTCTCTAAATTTTTATTTTGATGAGTAGCACACAAGCCGTGGTATCTGATTACAAAAATTCCAACTTTCTCCGAAACCCTAAATTCCCGAAGCCATGAATGAAGGTGCTCAAAAATAATTTTGTTTTGACAAAAATATGCACCTGATTGTTTCTAGTGTAACTTCGAACTTTCCAATCCACAGGGTCATAAAATTCTACCTATGGTAGCCAGACCTGTCATCTTTCCCACCTCATAGGTCTAACCTCGATTGGATTCTCTGAGAGATAGTTATGCCAAGTGTCGCAACATGACCTATTTATGGGATAAAACCGGAAAGCGAACTTGTACGGAGTGCCACATGTCACTGGTTAAGTTTCGGCCTCTGAAAAGTTACCTGAGAAAGTAAAATCCCATGTAATACCTGTCACGTTTTACTAAATTTCATTTGGAGCTTCCTAGCCCAAGTTATGACCTTTTTTCCTAGCTCACTTGTTTATGACTCAGATCTGTAAGAGGCAGAAACCCTAGATTGTACAGATCATAAAACATGAAGTACAATGAATTAGAAGTTTTCCTTTGGAAAAAAGGTACACGGGGATCTGATCTTCGACCTGTAAAAGTTTCAGATCCGAAAAATTCGCTAAAATGGATTTTATAGCGAAAGTGCTACGATGACTGATTTTTTTCTATATCAAGCTCTAGCATCGCAAGTGCAACAAGTGTCATACATGCCATACCAATGCCTTCTTTCAAGCTAGCTCTGATACCATGTTAATTTTTCGGAATTTGATTCCATCTGATCTAGGATCTTAACTGAGAGAACAACATGTACAACATATCTATAGCATATCAATCATGGACACAATAATGTAAGCACACAAGAGACACAGAGTTTACTTGGGGAAAAACCATAAAGGTGAAAAACCCCAATAACTTCCTCAGAGATAGATAGAGAAATGATACTACCCAAGCATACGAGATAGACATCTCCTAGTAGCACCCTTCTCTTCCTCCACAAGTGCGCCACTCTCTAAAGAGTGTGTGAGAGAATAGAATGATCAAATAGAGTGCCTCCCACACTCTATTTATACTTGACTTGACTTGCCTAATAACCTTTACTAGGTCGGCCTCAACTTAACCACATAACACAAAGCTGATTGGGCCGACACCCAATAGGGTGGTCTAATAACCCTTTGACCCACATGACTTATACAGGGCCGGCCCCAACAAGGGTGGTCTAATAACCCATCAAGTATAAGTTACCACACTTACAATATAAATGAAGACACTTCCGTATAGAGGAATAATATCATCTCTATAGGAATACAAACACATCCATATAGAGGAATAATACCATCTCTATAGGAGTACAATATACATATATGAAATACATTTTGAAGATACATATACATCAACATTTAGTACCCTAGAGGACAACAACTATGTCTCATATGAAAATTACAAGGGGTAATTATTTGGATACCTATCCCCCGATGTCCTACCTAACTACCAAATTCTTTTTATCCTCAAGTGAGGTTAAAGTGTGTTGAGTTAGGGAGATGAATTTTTAATGGTTGTTGTATTACTCAGTCAGGTAAATGAAAGTGCAAATCAGGGTGTGATGACTGACTCAAACCATGCAAATGAGTATGAATAAAATAATCCTTTCCTTTCAATGAATACTAGCTAAGGTAAGGAGAGAGTTCTTCGATCAATGCAAGCACGAACTTTTTCAATGAGAGGAAAAAAACCACTCAAAAATGTTTTTTATTTTTATTTTTTTATTATGCCAAACTAATGTAATTGCTTTCAAGATGAATAAGATCCACAACTAATGCTACTTCTAATGAGTATAACTATGTGACAAATGACAAATGAATATATGCTTCCAAATACAAAATATGACTTTGATCTTTAAAAAAAAGAAGGGAAAGAGTGTCTCAAAAAGGTCTTTCAATATCAAATTTGATGAAATAGATAGAAAGATGTGATTTTGAAACAATAAACTCTTTCAATAATGTAATCAAGGATTTCAAATATATATACTCATAAGACCTTGACTATTCAGAAATGAACAAACCTTTTGCAGACTATGGTAAGGAGGCAAATAAACTAGTTATGATGTCACAAGACTCATAAAATCCAAGTTCAAACAACGAATGAAACAAACCAAACACACTTGCAACTTTTCTAAGGGATATCAAGATGAATATGCAGACAAGATACATAAAATGATGAGGGTGTAGGTGCTACCAAAGCAGTGACCTAGTGCTCAAATGGTTTGAGGTGTCTACCAATGGATCTTGAAAACCAAGCAAAGATTCAAATAAGTTCAAAAGAAACTCAAATGCAAGCAGCGTACTGCAACCACAGGTCATAGAGGTCTGACAAATGCTAGCAAACCAATTAGGAGTAGAGAACCAAAAATGAAGTAAAATCAACCACTTAGAATTAAAAAAATGAATTTCTTAGGGAATTTTTGCAGGTCATCTAGTAGCCCATGCACGAAAATAAAGGATTTTCACGTTTCACAGAGTGTAAGGGGTGTGAAAATATGCATATTTTCACTCTGGTAGGAGTGTTCAGGCCACGAAAATAAACAGAGAGCAAAATGAAGGGTGAATTTTAAGAAAAAAATTGAATTTTTCTAGGGTTTTCCAACCCAGAGAACCAGATGTTGAGGTGAAACTGAAAAACAGTAATCCAAAAAAGAGTAGAGGGATGTGAATGAGGGTAAAAAGACCCAATTTCACAATCAAATTGAATGAAAGTAAAAGAACACTTCACAATCAAAGAAAAATGGATTCAAACTAGTGGAGTCACCAGTTTTTGTTATAGAAATTTCTCCCTACGGATAAGAAGAATCTCTCTTAGGATAGACTAGGATGTAACTAGTTCTAAACTAAGACAATTGGGAAAAAAATGTTACCTTGAAACCTAAACTAAGCTTTACAACAAGATTAAGTGCATTCAAAAGAAATGGAAATATATAACTCACCTTTCAATTAGACGTTTGTCCCACTTCTAGCTCTTGATCTTGAAGCTCCCGAATAGAATATCTTAAGATCAAACAAAGGACAAGCACACAATCTCCCAAATACCTTGAAATAAAGGTTAGATTCAAATATAAACTAGATACATTTCATTTCATAGATTCAAACACAATACACATTAAATGGGAAACAAGACAAGTTATCTTTATTAAGAAGCTTGAAAAACACTTACATAGGTTTCTTGATTCCCAAGCCAACTCCAGCTCCAAGACTTCTCTCCTCTAGATATCTCTGCAAATATCCTAATATCATAGGTTGGATGCCCCAATTGGTTCCCCCTTGGCTCATGGATGGCCTCTATTTTATATCACTTGGAGGAGTTAACCATAAGGAGAGGAAGGTGGATCTAGTGAGGGTTTAGTGGATCATCCAAGCTAAACATAGAGAGGAGGTTGGGATCAAATCAGAGGTGGAAATTCCAAGGTAATCTCTCAGAAGTTATAGATACAAATTCCAAGGCCAAGAGATAAATCAGGATTTTTGCGCCCCAGACACTGAGCATAATGCGAAAATTTGGAGATTTTTGCGGGGAAAGGGTTATACATAGTGAGAAAAAGGGATATTTTTGCAGGTTGATAGATATGCAAAGCGTGAAAATCAAGGTAAACAAGGTCAAAATGGAATGACACTTGGTTTAGTAAGTTGTTTCTCGGTCAATAAGATATGAATTTATCTCCAAGGTGTCCAGATGAGACCAAGGAGGGTGTCGACAACACGTAACATTCATTAGGGAGAAATGTCGCTAGGTCACATGGTACAAAGTTGCGACACTAGAGCTCGAAGTGTAACTTTGGGGTATAACATTTGTTTGAAGAGAATTTGAAAAGTATCTTCATGCTAGAAACAATGGCATCCAATGAGGATTCACTTTCGATTCCTCTTTCTTCTTCTTTGATTGGAGTAGTAGAACAACTTGATTTTTTGTTCTTCAATGATTCCTCTTCATTATTCTTAGGCTCAAATTCAAATCTACAATAAAAATAATCTTTGAAAGGAATGGCTTTACAAATCTCTTCCCCCAAGGAAAGATACTACTGATAGTGGTGGGGAAAGTTCTCACATGTAGATATCATATTTTTCAAATATTTCTTAGGATTATCCAGGGTTCGTTCATCCCATCGATCTTCACTATCCATTTGGTCACTAAAGTAACCATCCTCATCTAGTGGTAATCCTCTATCTATGTAGATGGTTTCTTCTTCCTCATCCCAGTCAAATTCTTCTTGACTAAACATGGATATGGCTGCAAATTCTTCAAATTGAGAGCATACTTTCCACGGGAGTAGAGAAAAATGCTATAATACCACTGTAATATCCCTGATAAGATCTCAAAGGATATCAACTCAAATTCAATTCTCAAAATCAGAAAATTGTATGCCAGTATCTAGTTCAGAAAACTAGACAAGAAGAAACTAGGCAAGGGTATTGATTAACCCACCCAGAGCTTGAATGATGGACACTTTTGGATTTGAAAAATGTATTGGAAAGTGTGTATTAACAAGGAAAAAATCATCAAGTCCATCTTCAGAATTCTATGTACAAGGTACTGGGACCATTGATGTTTCGAATTCAGTAGAAATTGAATTCTACTCCAAGGCTTCCTGGGCACACTAACATATGCATACTAAACTCATTCACTTATACCTGACATCAAATAGAGAATGTATATCATACATTAACCTCCTAATATAATTCTTAAAAAAATTTACATAGGTTTTGGGAGGTTCTTTCAATGTTTGGTAGCAAAGGAAGAAAGAGTGTTAGGATGGACTACTCATCTTGTTTGTTTCTAGGCTCTCCCAAATGGGATGATAGGGCTACAAATTCTCATGGAGAGGATTGTATGAGCTTCATTGGTATCTTAGGAACCTCATATGACTTATATAATAGAAAATAAGAATTCATATTACTTTTAATTAAACATACTGCAAAACTAGTCAAATTAAAGTGCCCAATAAGCTAGTCTTGATAAATCTGAAAGAAAAAAGCCAAATAAAGTCAAGAATCTATGATTTTTTACTTGGAATGAATTCTACAACCAATTGAAAACCTATAGAAACTTACATAAATATAAATAGCTTCAGAGAACTCTGTATATTTCCATTTCTTGAAAAATGTACATGTGCATGAAGGAGATATGATGATACACTAACTGACTCCCCTAATGTTATGAAGATCAGTGTGCCTTTCAAAAACAACCATCAGCTCCATATTCATCATAATAGAAGTTCCAATTATTAAACTTCTTGTTCCTATGCTTCTTTGTAGCATTCTCCTCCAATCAATGTAATTATCCAAAATTGATGGCTTTCTATGCAATCTGAGACATGATAATTATCTGTATTGTTTAATAAATTGTGATTATGATTGTTTCTACCTATTTAATTCATTCCCGAGTCATATTAAATATAAGAAGAATAATTTGAGAGCCTTAGAGATTGTTTGAGTCCATAATTCTCAAGACTAGCTCTTCGTGTCATGTCCCCTCATTGATGTTTAGTGGAAGGACTTCCTATACCAACCAATCCCTTGGGTTGAGGAGAAAAATTCATGCACTTGGGGGTTAATTTTGAAGTTAAGGCATTAATTAGTTAGGAAGTTTAATTTTATTTTATCCTAATTTTGAAATGCACTTAGTAAAAGTGTTTTTCTTTTTTTCCTTGGAAAAAGTCAGTAATTTTATTTCATGAAATGAACAAAATTACATTCTGCACATGTAATAGAATCACTAAGATCCCTACATTTTCACAGTTTATTTTCCCATATCAACATCATATCTGATGTCCCAAATATCATACAAATGTAACGGCTGTCCATACAAGCCACTTTTATCCCAATGCAGATAATCATAAACAGTGAACGCTGGTCTTCATTTCTGTGTATACGACTGTCCTACAGCCAACACAATTTATCATATAATCCTATATATGTCTATGGATGGTTCTATCAAAGAATTGCGGTTGCTTTCCATCGCTGACGCCGGTCAACAAATGTAGAGAGATAGATTCGTCGCTTGTCACCTAAGACTGAGCTATTGCTCTATTCTGTGCCTCAAGATCTTCATTAAATGGTCTATGATAATAGCTGTAGATGCCCTCAAGTGAGTTAATAGTGATCCTCCAAGTGCCAAATGGTAAGTGCTGCTGCGTTGCTTCCTTGGAAAGCAGATCGGCAATCCCATTCCTCTCCCTGTAGACATGTGTAAATGATATTTGATAAAATGACTGCTTTATCCTGATCACCTCCTCCAGGATAGGTAAGAGTATCATCACATTGCATCTTGTGATCTCCTTAGCCCATTCGATAACTAACAAGGAGTCACCAAAAATCTGTAGTGATAGACATCCTTGTTCAAGTGCGAATAACATCAGCAGCCTAAGTGACATAAGTTCCGCATAATTATTGGATCCCCTCCCCAATCCAGCCACCAGATGAAAGTAATGGGACTCTGTTTTGTATAGAACACCCCCCCCCTCCACATTCTGTTTGATGGTCAATTGAAGCACCATCAAAAAAATCCCACGGCATTGATTTCTCAATCAATTCCACACACACAAGTCGCGTTTTAATCACAGGGGCAGGTGCCTTATAGTGTAGGCTAATAGCCACGATTTGTGCCACTACACTCTCCAATGGAACCTTGCAATCTTGAAAGATAATCTTATTCCTGGTAATCCAGATGCCCCAGGCATAAATACAGGGGAAAGCCCGGATGTTTTATGTCTTATGTGATGTCCACCACAATTGGAACGCCTCAAGAACACACGCACCCTGCCACCCCACATTTAGTTCCAGGAATAAGTAGGCTTCTATCCAAACTGCCTGAGAATACCGACAATGTACAAAAAGATGAGTACTAGTCTCTTCCGCTTCACTACAAAGTGGAAAGAACCCTGGTCCTTGTAAGAATCATTTTTGTAGAATGTCCCAGGTAGGGGCCCTTTGTTCCAGAATAGCCCAGAAGAGTAGTTTTGCTTTACCTGGACACTTTAGCTTCCACAGATTTTTCCACCACCATACCAATCCCCTGTTATGTACAACCACATTCAACTGGATATATCCATGCTTTGGGGTATATATTCCAGAGGGATGATGATCCCATATAAGTTCATCCATCCTATCAGTCAGTCGAATATTCGATAGTCTTAAGTGCCGAATATAATCCGCCCAAGCCCCATGCATATCACCAGGGATCTCAAGTCGATGTGCAGTGTTCCAGCCCTGATGCCAAAGTGTAGATGTTCTCGGATCCGCAATATCAGCCAAGAAATGACAATCCCTTGCTGCCAATATATTCCTCAATTCCACATGAAGGACATGTCCTCCCCTACAGCCAACCCGTGGGTCCAGTCCAATACGAGTAAGTCTCCCATTTCCAATCCTCCACACTAATCCAGATCCTACCAAATGAAAATGCTGCACCACCGTTTTCCAAACAACAGAGCAATTTGCCCTCGTCTTATTGCCCAGCCTGATCCAATCGAGTAGTGTAAAAGGGGCAATATATTTATGATATACCACTCGTGTCCAGAGGCTCTGTGTGTGTATAAGTCGCCAAGCCACCTTGGCCCCCAAGGATTTAACGAACATAAATATATTCTTTAACCCCCATCCTCCCAGGGCTATTGGAACTGCAATTTTTTCCCATCTGACCCACACCATCGCTCATTTGTCACACTTACCCTTCCATAGAAAAGAAAAACACAACTGACGTATCTGTTCCAATACTCCTTTGGGAATCCAAGCTAGAGACAGCCAATACACCGGGATTGCTTCCAAAACTGATTTAATCAGAACCAGCCTCCCAGCCCGTGAGAGCCATTTATGACTCCATCCATGTAGTCGCTGTTCTAATTTAGCTAATAACCAGTTCCAATCAGCCTTCAAATAAGCATTTGGTTTCAAGTGAAAGCCAAGGTACTTTAAGCCATCATTAATGTCCAAAGTCCTGTAAGGTAGTCTGAGTGCCAAACAGTGAATCTCCTGCTCGGTTAAATGCGAACAAGTGATTGATGACTTGTCAATATTCACTAACATACCCGCAGCTACTTGCACTAAATTGAGACCTTCAACCACCTCATTTATATCCTGTCTGGTGCCATCACAAAATATCAGGATTTCATCAACAAAAAGGAGATGTGAGATATACAGTACCTAAGAAATGGATATGCCACGAAAGGAACCATCAGCTTTTACTTTCAGTATAAAACGACTGAGTCCTTTAGCAACAAGGAGAAATAGCAGTGAAGAAAGGGGACATCCCTGTCGTAGACCCCTTCCTGCATGGAAGAATGGACTAGCAGAGCCATTGATCAGCACAACAAAGCTCACCGTAGTGATACAGGCCATAATCCATCTGATAAATTCGTAGCAGAAACCCAGGTGAGTTAGAAGCATCCGGAGATAGAGCCAACTAACTCTGTCAAATGCTTTGGAGAGATCAATCTTGATCACAGCACCCTTCTGTTTCTGCACTTTCAGAGTGTGTAATCCTTCCTGGGCAACCCCGATGGCCTCATGAATTTGTCGACCTTCCAAGAAGCCAAATTGCTCACAAGAGATATGCTGAGACAAAATATTCTTAAGTCTCCTCGCCATAACTTTAGATATGATCTTATAGATACAGTTGCAGAGAGAGATAGGTCTGAATTCCTCAAAGTATTCAGGCTTGTCTGCTTTTGGAATAAGAGCAATAAAGGTCGAGTTAAATGGACCATGTACAAACCCAGCCTTTCGCGATTCTTCCACCACATTCAATAAATCTTCCCCGAAGAAGTCATAGAATCCCAAGAAGAATTCAATAGGCCAGCCATCAGGCCCAAGGCTTTTATCTTTCTGAAAGGAATGCATTACCTGTAAGAGCTCATGCGGCAATACTTCCTCCATCAACAGTCGATTATCTTCCTCCCCCAAAAAACGAGGGAAAAGCTGAGTCACCCGTAATACCTCAGCAATAGAGGCCCTAGGTTGTGCAGTGAATAAATCTCCAAAGTGTCTAACACCAATCTCCTCCAATCCATCAAAATTGGAGACCCGTTGCCCTTCAGCAGAAGATAGTTCCCAGATAGAGTTAGTGGATTTTCTCCCTTTTGCATAAGCTTGAAAAAATTTTGTGTTCTCATCACCGCTCTGTAGCCAAATCGCCCCACTTTTCAATCTCCACATCTCTTCGCGCTCACACAGAATCACATTTCTATGTCGTTCCCATTCCATCAACTCACCTTTCTGCTGTTCATCCAAAAAGCCCATTCCCGGACAATGAATCAGTTTATCTATATTCAACTCAGCAGCCTGCAGATTCTGTTCATCACGAACCCGTTTTTCATGTGCCCATAAGATAGTGGCCTCTTTAATTCGCTAAAGATTATGCTGAAAGTGTGCACCCGCATACTCTGGAGAATCTAAAGGTCGATGAACCCACAGTTTCTGAACCATGTTATGAAAATCCTCCTCCTTCAGCCAGCTAGGATTGAATTTGAAAGGACTTGGGGGTTTTTTACTTCTGCCTCTTAACTCCAGTAATATGGGGCAGTGATCAGATACCCCACCTGACCCTACCCACTTCCTGACGACATCAACCCCCAGTACCAATACATCAGCCACCAAAAACTTATACAGTCTTTTAGACACCCTGTTGTCCCCATCTCGCTTATTGCACCAAGTTGGAGTTAACTTTGTAGGTAGAATGTCTAGTAGATCCTTCCTGGCGAAGGCTTGAATGAAAAAATCTGCCAAATTATCCGGTATAGCCTGAGGCCCCCACACTTCAGAAGACCCCAGAGAGAGATTTAAATCCCCTCCCAGAATCACATCTCTGTCTTCAAAAATATCCATACTTAACAAGGAATCCCAGAATCCAACCCTATTAGAATATGGCTCGTAGATATTGAGAACCATGATCAACCTACCTATCTCAGCATCCCAAACTTCCAAACCAATGCCAGAAGAGATTCCCCAAGAACAGTCACATCTATAGCTCTTCACCTTCCACCCTGAGGCCAGCCCTCCAGAACGCCCCCGTGCATCCACTCCTACAAACTTCCATCCTGGAAGCAAAGTTTCTAAAGTCCGAACAACATCCATACTACCACCCAAAGTTTCCTGCAACAGTAATACATCCGGTTGATTTAAGTCCACCAACCTCCTAAGAGACGATTTTTTAATGGGACTCGCCAACCCGCGACAATTAAAGGACATGATTTTCATTAGAGACCCCCATCCAGGGCTTTCTCGGCTCTAAGTGCCCATTTAATGGAAGATTGTGTGCCCAGCACTAAGTCAACCTTAGCCCGATCCTGTGCCTTTGACAAGAGGCATTTTCATCCCCGAGCCCGACCCCCAATACTAAGAGCCAAATCAGGAAGTCCCTTCCCCCCCGATCCGACAGCAATTATCTCCCTATTTCTAAGAACGTAGTGGATACTACGTCCCTCAGAACAGCTGAAGTCTTTGGTGGATACCATGGGCGGTGTGGATACACAGTCCTCATCAGACATCAAACAATTTGTAGCAAAACACAGTATATCGGTACTGGCTAGTGGAGGAGGCCCATGACAACCCCCCCCCAAATCAGCAGAGCCAACTAATAAAGAATCAATAGGTGAAATGTAGTGAGACATACCATGGGGATTCGTAGCAGATCCCCCTCGTATATTGGACATCTTCCTTAGCTTGCTGGTGTAGGCCCGCGTCATAGAAGTCGCTGAAATAGAGGCCCCCACATCAACCGAATCTGCAAATCCAATAGTCTCCAAATCAAAGTTCATCGATGGAGGTAGAGTTTCCCCCAGCACCATGAGTCCCACGATCAGATGATACCCCAGGATCACAGTGCTCTCCACGGGAAATAGCTGTCCCACGACCTTCACCCCTCACCAACAGAGGATCCACCTTCAACAATGGTTTAGCACGATTTGCTACTCCATCCCCAACCAATGGCTTACAAGCCCGAAACAATAAGGGGCAGTTGGCTACCAAATGTCCATGATCGTGGCATCGGTGGTACCTAAATGGCACCCCCACATAATCCAGTAGTTGAACAAAATCCCTATCCTTGGATTGTACGTTTATTTCAGCCGAGAGCCCCTACCGAAGGTCGATTTTGACCAAGATAATTGCCACTGTGTATTTACCAGTCTCATGGTGGGAGTGATCCGAACACACATAATCCCAAAGAAAGTTTCCAATCTCTGCAAATCGAGTTTCATTCCAAAGATGCATGGGGAATCCAGGCAGCTTCACCCACAGCGGTTCTGCATCAATTTTCTCTGATTTAGAGTCGAAAAAGGGAGTCCATCTTTTCAGAATGATTGGGACACCCAAAATCGACCAGTGTCATCTTAAGACTTTGTCAACCTCTCCTTTGTTCGGTAGAATAAAAGAAAAGCAACCCTTCGTCAACACCCGTATCTCAGGGGCAGAAGACACCAAATCCTTCCACTGCTCATCCGCCCAACGCTGAAGGAAACTGTGACCAAATAGTCTACCCCGAACATGTCCTACCACAGCGATGTGTGTGAAATCCTCCGCCTCTCCCATCGTAACATCAACCCCCAGCACCAACTTATCCGGTCTCTTCCGATCTTTAACCCGTTTCGCAGAAATTTTTTGAGATTCAACCTTCGCAGAAACCCCGGATCGATGGGTAGTCTCCCCGGCAGAGGTAGGTAATTCAAATAGATGCCCATCCCAGTCCCTCGCAACCTCGGGCCCAGCAAAAGCCCCTGACCCATCCACCTCCGCAATGTCAACTCCAGCAGCAGCATTCCCACTGGCGTGTACCCTGTCAGAGGTGTAAGCCACCTCCTCCTCCATTCCACCCCAGACGTGCCCCCAGTACAACCAGTTCACCAATCCCAGGCACCAAAAACAGCTAGATCACCTTTCCCTGTCCCTAGACAAGCATCCACAGCACGGACAGAACAGTATCTCAGAATAAAAAACCCAAGATCAACAGTGGATCGGCCCCCATGCCTCAAAACACTCCATTAGCTATCTACACCACGAATGCCTCCAAGAAGGATACAAGATCGACCACCAGCATGCCCCAGCTATTACTCCACTCAGCCCCAAAATCCCATAAAATGTATCGCACAGCTTCAAAGCAAATGTCCCAGTGACAGCATGGTGGCACCTTCAGAACAGGTTCAACATGGTCCATTGCTTCCTGTATCGGATCCAGTGGAATTAGGCATCGAGATCCAAGCAAGGGTAGCTCAATACCCGTATCCTTCAATATGAAATGGGTGTAATAATTGAAAGAATATTGACAGCGTCTTCCTCTCCATCATATCCCAATCTACAGGAAGTCTGTCATCTAACTACAACATGCAGGTAAAATGGAGCTCTCGGCCAATATAAGTGCCAAAAACCAGGCCAATATCTCTCAGCACTTCAATGAGATCCCCCACCCATCCTCCCGTGTGCGCAAGGGCCCTCCGAGCCCGATCCAAGGAGAGGGATCTCTTCACGAGCTCAGATATTGCCTGCACAATACAAAATCCTCACCGCAGTACTGTAACAGTTCTTGGAGCAATTCAAGATTCCAAGTTCTTGGAGCCATTTCCTCGCGTTCCAGTAAAAGTGTTTTTCATTAATAGATATTTATTTCAATAAAATAAAATGGATAATTCTGCACAAGGGTGAATTAGAGGATAATGATTGACCAAGTGATGGCATAAAAAGGAAGGAAAGACAAAGCATTCAAAGCAAGGAAAGTAGGAAAAATAGAAGAAAAGTTGGCACAAGGAAAGAAAGCAGCAAAGCTCAGGAAAAACAGAATAAAGTAGAAAAGCAGGACAAAGTAGAAAATCAGGACAAAGGTAGAAAAGAAAGATAAAGAAGAAAAAAAAGAAAAAATAGGACAATGCAGAAAAGAAGGATAAGGAAGAAAAGCAGGAAAAAAACAAAAGAAAAAGAAAAAGCAGAAATCAAAGGCAAAAGCTAAAGTGGAAAACAAGGAAACCTTATCCACTCCATGAGGGCGCATTAGCCTGGTTTTCTTGCTAAACAATCCACCCAAGTCTATTAAAGAAGAGGATAACACCACTTAGCCATCTTTTGATAGTTTGATGTTTGATCTGAGAGCAATTTTTCCTCATTGAATTGGGGTATGTGCCCCTAGTCCTAGCTTGGATATGTGCCCCTTCTTATACTGAAAGGATGATGACATCCAGTCATCATAACTGAGCCTATTGTAGTTCATGTATCTTGTTCTTTATGCAGTATCATCTATCAAGTGAATAATTCCATCCATTCAGAAGTGCTGCTAGTGTTGTTCAATCACAGAGATCCCGAGGAGAATTTATGAGAATTATTAGAATAGGAGATACAAAACATTGAGTGTGCCCCCAGAAGAATCCTATGAAGCTCAGTGTCCTTTCAAAAACAACCATCTATTCCATATTCATCATCATAATATATCCAATGAAGGTGTTTCTAAAGGTAGTTTTAGAACCCCCCCCCCCACCCCCAAAAGTGATGAGAATTAAGATTTTGGGGGCGGTTGTTTTAAAATCGCCCCCAAAAGTTAAATTCTCATCACTTTTGGGTGCATTTTTTTAAAGACCCCCACTAAAGATCTTTTTCAAGGTGGTTTTTAAAATACCCCTCAAAAAGTCTTGAGAATTGAACTTTTGGCGGCAGTTTGTGAAAACCCACCTCAAATTGTCAAATTCTCATGGTGTTTAGGGGGGATTTTAGAAATACCACCCTTGAATATATGTTTCAAGGAATTTTTATGAACCCCCCTTTAAAAGAAAAGAGAATTTTACTTTTGGAGCTGTTGTTTTAAGGACCATTGCCAAAACTTCAATTCTCATGAATTTTGGGGGATTTTAAAAGGAACACCCCTAAAAATATTTTTTAGGTATGTTCTCAATATCCATCCTTAACAAATTCATCTTTAAGTTTAGGATCACAACCTTTAAAATAATTAGTCTTATCAACGTATTTAGATTTAACAATAATGAGAACAAAACTCTTACTAGCATTTACTAATCTCTTCATTTGACTTGCAGAAACCATGTTGGAATCAATTTAATACTGAGAGGGCGGATGAATCAGTATTAGCACAATTATCAACAGTTTTTACCTTCTTTAATAGATTATTCTTAACTTAATATTTATCTTTAGCTATGAAACCAATATAAACAAAATCATTCATCCATATACGCACCAAGACAAAGAACACAAAACAAACATGATTTTTGACGTGGAAACCCAATTGGGAGAAAACCACGGGATTCTCTTTTGTAATGAAAATAATACATTCAATGAAGCAACAAATTCCTGTATTTACAAGCACCAATTGGAAGGAGGGAGCAACCCCCTGGTCTTACAGGAAGTGACCTGAAGGAAGCTCAATATCCGTGTGTTCTCCAACACCAACTGGAAGGAGGCTACAACCTCCCTCTCCTTGCCCTATCCTACTGCCCATATATCCAATGTAATATTATGACTTACTCAACTTCCAACTCGCGAATAATCCATATCTTATGATATTATTTCTATTGTGCGCTACTTTTGTATTCAAACAATTCACTGTCACTGTGATGCATACATCACTTGAATTATCATTCCTCTCAATTCTATACTTTTGTTGATGTATTACTTCATGTAATGTGTGCTACTGATTCTGCAGTATGCACTAAGGTATGCTCTGTCGATCTCCTACTACGTAACTTCACTCACCAACTAATAATGTGCCCCAATCTTTTAGACAATACGCGACATATTGTGCATCAAGTGATTCATCATTTTAGTTTAACATACTTGTCTTAGATCATCCTCATCATGATGTGCTTACTAGATCATGTTGCTAATATGTCATTGCACATCTGATGGAATTCTCAAATTCACACACTTCACTTCAAATTTCGTGCATCAGCCAACATTAGCGCATCATTTGATATACCTTGGTTTTGTCTCTATGCTTCTAACATACAAAATATGCGACTGTTTTCTGTGCTATATGTGATACTGTCAATAAATGATCACACACTTTCACATCCTTTTGTGTTTCATCCTTTCAGTTTTTGCACATCTATTACAGATCTACAACATCATTATGTGCACCTTCACTATTTCATTCGGTGTTATATGCACACTCAGCTCCTCACTAGATCATGTTGTTCTGTCCTCGATCCCTTGATGCCCCGAATATAAATCTGTATCTTCCACTTAAATTTTTATAGTCTCGCCATCAAGATTACTTCAAATCCCCAACTTGTATCTCTATATATACATGTCCTCCATGGATTGTACATCCACAAGTTGGTTGTTGCATCCCTTCTTCCATACTTCATGGATTATGGTTTTGTCACATGTCATCTTTTGCACTGCTGATGTGTCATCCTTTGTGGGTCTTGTGCATCCATGGTCCATGACTTAGTCGGACTTACACCTTAGTGATGTACTTTTGTGCTCTTGATGTACCATTAATTTGAGGTATGTGCACATCCTTACTCTTCGACTTGATGAGTCTTTGAATCTTATTGTACTATCTCTTGTGGGTGATGTATGAATTCTTTGTGGAATCTATAGATAAACTAGCTTCTACCTTGTGGTACTTTTATCCTTGATGTATCATCACGTGTGTGACTTGCGCACTTATTGTATCGTCTCCTTGTGGGACTTGAGCATAAACAACTTCAATTGCTACACCCTTCTTGGAACTTGTGCACCCTTTACTAACTGAAAGCATATTCTGATTGGTAAGACTTGTGTGCTTTCAGGACTGTCCAACCATAAGTTGTTTCTTATGGTTTTTTCACTCTTAATATTTAACCAAACAATGTTTATGCTTTCTAGCAAATTCAAGAATATTCTAACGACATTCTTGCACACTTGTACCTTTGCTTAACCAACTCCTTGGATTCTTGTGCATATGTACCTTTTTCCAACCAGTTCTTTGAATGCTACCTTGTGAGAGTATGACTTGATGGACTTCATATCTGCGTAGGTACCACATGGAGTAGGATACATTACTTTTATGCTTCTCTAAACTGAATATGCATGATGTATCTACCTTAGATGCTTCTTCAAATTGATCATTCCTTATGTATACTTGGACACACATATTCATACTGGATGCAACTACTATATATACTTCTTCAAACTAGCATCCTTGTCCTTCACCATCTTGCACCAATATTTCTTCAAACTGAATGAATTGATATCAATTACTGAAACTGAATCAATTGACATCTTCTTTGACATTATTTGACATCAATGACAACCAAAGTTCAACAATCTCTCCCTTTTGCATTGATGTCAACACCTTATGAATTTGTGTACGATCTTCTTTGAATTGTATGCTTCATCTGTAATTTGTCGCGGTGATACCCCTGTGTATATGATCCCCCCGAGTTCTTTGGGATTTTAATTTATGTTCTTTATGTTGTCAACACTTCTTCTACTAATTGTTAATTCTGTGTAGACAATATGTATAGTCATATCCAATGCCATTTCTCTAAGTGATATAATTCACTCTTTTTTATGTATGTTGCATCTTCATGCTATATCTTTTGCTTCACACTCTTTCACATATGATGCATATTCATGTTGTATCTTCAATAACCTATTTCATGCTCTTTCACATCTGCTGCATCTTTATATTGTTTCTTCAATAATCTACTTCACGCTCTTTCACGTTTTTTGCATATTTATACGATTTCTTCAATAATCTGCTTCACGCTCTTTCACGTTTGCTGAAGCTTCATGCTAGTTCTTCTATGCTACATTTGTTGCATTTAGCTTTATGTGTAATCAATGTACAACTATCTTCATGCTTTTCTCCCCCTTTGAAATCAATGGAAAAGAGGTGCCATTACTTGCATGATGTAGGTTCTTCTTTTGATTTATTTTACGTTGGTCTCTACCTCAATTGTTCTTAGGGATGACTCCCCCTATCTTCATGCTTCATTTCTTTGCTATAATTTTGCACTGATATCCTTTCATAATTATCTTTGATTTCTTTCTTGATATAGGTGTTTCATTACTCCTTCATCTTGATCTTATGTTCCTATCATAACACTTCATCATTCTTTTCATAGTGATTCATGCAGACATGCTTTCATGCCAAATGTGCAGTGTCAAAACCCGTCTGGATTTGCATTAGCTTCCTTTGTGCGCCTAGCTGCTACGTCTGTCACATTCACTGCACTATCACCTTGCCTTGTCGCATCCCTTTCCATGACAACCAAATCTTTGGCACATTTATTCGCCAGTTCAGCATTAAAGCATATATAACGGTTGGTACATGTGATGATAACAGTTACATGTCATCCCATACTTGATTGGCAACATCATTCTGTCACACAAAGCACTGGATTGGATTTTCACTTTTCATACACCTTTTCAAAACTCATTAAATATGGCATTTAATTTTTGGTGACTCCACCACCTTCTTCGACTTGCCCGATATTGAATGCATATCTCATCAAATTAATTTCATGTGCACAATTGTTTCTCATTTACCTCTATAAGAGTTCCATGAACAATGCCTGGTTCATCACCATTTGCACTTCTACATCTCTGTGTCTCATTATCTTCTAGTTCTTCTATTTTCTTCTAATGGTCTCCTTCTACCAAAGAATGAGCAATAATATTGATAATGTATGCCTTTTCGTTCAGACTCAACAATCTGAGTTCACATGCCTGAGAGTTGACATGGGTGCATGGAAACATTAGATGGATAACATTGAGTACTAATATCAATATGCTCAGTCACATATGTATCTTGGACTTTTTGAGAAATTGGCCCACTTGATTCGTTAGGTTGACAATTTGGAGCGCTAGAAACAACTGATTTTGGATGAATTTTCCTTACTGTGGCCTCGTCATACTAAACCATCATCATCTATGACTCTGCAACATCTTCATTTGCTCCCTTCTTCGGAGTGTACTGCATTGGTGCCTATGGATTTGGAGCTTTGTCTTGTGAAGCAGCTAGACATAGAAATTGACCTTGAACTATGACCTTAGAATGATTCAACATTTCTCAAAATTTTCACCTTTTTTCTATATATGAATTTTGGCCTTGGCATGGAGTCTTGACTCATGCAATTTTGTAAACATACCAATTTTGAATATAGTGAAAAGTTTCATTTTGTGTAGACTCATTTTTTCAGCAATGTTTATGCAAGCATTTCCTTCTTGTGTCAACAATACTAAATTCAACAATTACTCTGTTCTTTACTTAATCATATGAAATATAAATCAGCAATAGCTTAATGTGTGCATGTATCCAAACTTTCTTTTCTGCAACATTTTCAACTTACCACGTAGCCTTGTGCAATTAGGATAAGTACTACAACAGACACCTTCAAAACATAACCTAACTTAACTTACTCCTTGAATTCTAAGATGGATCATTTTGAATTCAAGGGTCTCACTTGATCTTTTCAAGATCAGCAGGAGGAGAAGCAATTGCTTTCTTCTTTGGATGTACCCAGATTTTTTGCTTCTTCAGTGCACTTCTGAGTATATTTCCTTACCCAAGTTTTGTTGTGCGCACTTCTTTCTTGATTTTGCACCGAATATTTTTTACTATGGTCCCTTTGAATGTGGTTTCCTTTGCACAATAGATATTCATCTGGATAGTTCACTACTCTTCGACAATACATCCCCTTATGTCGAAAACCATCACATGCATAGCATCTCACAGTTTGACAATATTTTGCAACATGACCAAAGCGATTCCATCTTTCACACTTTATTCTATTAACCCTTCTTTGATTACTAGACTGGTACAAGTTGTAGTTTTTGAATGAATCATCATACCTAAAGAACTTAACATGATTTGGACAATGTTCTCAATCATAGACCTTCTTTGATGCCTTTTCATAACCATGACCTTTTTTGTCTTCTGGTGATCCTTGTTTTTTCATAATCTTGTTAAGAATTGATTTGTTGTATTTGAACTTGTATTTCACCTCATCATCAATACTAGACGTGTTTCCTTCTTGATGTGCTCAAATCACTATGGGATATTGGACATGTTTCTTTCCCTTCATCTCAATAATTTTTTCTTCTAGACGAAATATTTCTTTGTCCTTCTCTTCAAGCTGATTTGATAGCATCTTGATTTTCTACACTAGTTCTTATAAAGATATTTTCAATGCACATTTCTCTTCCTCAAGCACTTTGATCTTGTCTTGTGTGCAAATAAGTTGCATCTCAAAGTTGGTTACCTTTTCATGAACTTATGTGTGAAGAGATTCTTGAAACGGTTTGTCCTGTTCTAAATACTTCAACAATTGTTTGTGCAAGAATGTATTCTTCTTTCTTGTTTTCTTCGAGTCATCTAGGGAACTAATCAATTCTCCTTCCCAGCCAATATCTGCATCATTTTCTTCTTCTTCAGATTAACTATTAGTATTGACCTCTACAATAGGATTTGGATATGTAACTGGATTCGGAGGTGTTTTGAATGACCCACTAAAGAAGTATTTTTCTAATGATCCTGATTTGATTTGCGCAATAGGAATATTATTTGAACTGTTCTTCTTCTTATCATATTTTATTTCTTGTTCCACAAGAGCCATGAAAATTACTTCTTTTGTTTCCTTTTCACAGTCGGTTCCTTCAGATGCATTGATTCCTTCCTCAACGTACAAAATCTTCCTCTAGTTTGGAATCCTCCTTTTATTCTTAGGTCTATGTTGAGATCGTGTAGTTTTCCGATCATACGAACTAGATTCCTCGTTGTTGTCACTATATATTTTTTCTTTGTAAGGACACTTAGAGGCATAATGAACTACTCCTCCACATTTAAAACCTTTGAAGGGAATCTTGTTCTTCTACATACTTCATCCTCTTTTCATCTTTTTCACAAAGTTAGATTCCTCATCATCTGACTCATCATAGCAATCCTTGTCATGATCATTCTTGTCCTTCCCAGTGGCTTTAAAAGTGACTTCCTTGCTGATGGGAGTCTCTTTCTCAGTTCTCATATCATATGTAGTCATAATCCCCTGAAGCTCATCCTTCATCAGGTCTTCAAGATTAGCTCGGTCTTCTAACACAGACACATTCACATCAAGCCTTGAGGGTAAAGTTCTCAATATTTTATGTACGATGGATTCTTCTTCCAATGTGACCCCAATACTTTTGATAGAATTAACTATCTCATCTACTCTTAATAAATAGGAGGTAATGTTCTCTTCATCTTTCATTCTTAGAGATTTAAATAATCCATAGTAGTTCTGCAACTTTTCTTTCTTTACCTTTTCGTTTCCTTCATAGACACCTCTGATCTTGTCCCAAAACCTCTTCGTCAGGGCTCAATGTATAACCTTGATAGATTCATTATCTGACAAACCACATAGCATTGTGTTTCTACCCTTTGCGTTTCTTTCATAGATTATCCTTTGTGCTTGATTAACTGGTATGCCTGCTGGGATATTGTAACTGTCAATAATGGACTTCCAAACATCTGCTCCATGTGATTGCAAGTATACTTCCATTTTGACCTTCTAGAAGGTATAATTGGTGCCGTCAAACCTTGGTGTTATGTTAGTGGAAATAAATTCCTACTTGTCCATATATTCGTAATGATCTATTTTCTAAATGTTAATCTATTACTGAAGACACCCTCTCTGATACCAATTATTGGAATCGATTTAATACTGAGACGGGGGTGAATCAGTATTAGCGCAATTATCAATAGTTTTTACCTTCTTTAACATATTATTCTAAAATTAATCTTGATATTTATTTATGTATCCAATATAAACAAAATGATTCAACCATATATGCACCAAGACAAAGAACACAAAACACACATGATTTTTGACGTGGAAACCCAATCAGGAAAAAACCATGGAATTCTCTTTTGTAATGAAAAGAATACATTCAAGGAAGCAACAACTTCCTATATTTACCAGCACTAATTGGAAGGAGGCACCAACCCCATGGTTTTATAGGAACCGACCTAAAGGAAGCTCCAACTCCTTGTGTTCTCCATCACCGACTGGAAGGAGGATACAACCTCTTGCTCCTTGACCTATCCTACTGCCCAGATATCCAATATAAATTCTGACTTACTAAAATTCCAACTCATGCACACTTCTGATCTTATGATATTAGTTTTGTTATGCATTACTTTTGTATGTAGATGATTCTATCATTATGCTGCATACATCACTTGACTTCTCATTCCTCTCAATTCTACATTTCTATTGATGTATTACTTCATGTACTGTATGTTGTTGATTCTCAAGTCTGCACTAAGGTATGATATGTTGATATGCTACTGTGCAACTGCACTCACCACTTATAATGTTCTTTCAATTGATATTTTTTTGTCCTGAGATAAAACACTAGTAACAGATGGAATTGTGCACTTAGTGTGATGTGTCTATTTTGTTTAAGTGCCAAAGTATTTTAGAAAATCTATGACATATCATGCATCAAGTGATTCATCCATTCAGTTTAATGCACTTATCTCATTTCATCCTCATCATGAAATACTTAATAGATTTATTTTTATTCTCTGTCGTTGCGCATCAGATGGACTTCTAAACTTCACACATGTCACTTCAACTTTCACGCATCAACCAACATCACTGCATCATCTGATATACTTCAATTCTGTCTCTGTGCTTCTGACAAACAAAATCTATGAATTTTATGCATGCTATATGTGATATTGTAAATCAGTTCTCATGCACTTGTGCATCCTTCTGTGTTTCATCCTTTCAATGTTTTCACATCCATCACAGATCTACAATATCATTCTCTGCACCTTCAATATTTCATTATCCTAGATGTGTGCACTTGTCTCCTCACCAGATCATGATGTTTTGTCATCGATCCCTTGATGCCTTGAATATAAATATGTATCTTCCACTTGGAGATCTATGATATTTCCATCAAGCTTACTTCAAATATCCAACTTGTATCTCTATACATACATGTCCTGCATGGATTGTATGTCCACAAGTTGGTAGTGGTATCCCTTCTTCCATACTTCACAGATTATGCATTTGTCACATGTCATATTCTGCACTGTTGATGTGTCATCCTGTGTGGGTCTTACACATCCATGGTCCATAACTTAGTGGGACTTACACCTTAGTGATGTACTTTTTCACTCTTACCATACCATTTCTTTGAGGTATGTGCACATCCTCACTATTCAACTTCATGAGTCTTTGACCCTGTCTATACCATCTCTTGTGGGTATTGCGTACCTGATGTATTAATGATTTACTGAATCTATGCATAAACTAAATTATACTTGGTGGGACATTGATCCTTTTTATATCATCACGTGTGGGACTTGCGCACTTACTGTATCATCGCATCCTGGGACTTGCGCATAAACAACTTTAACTGCTACACCCTTCTTGGAACTTGTGTGCCCTTTACTAACTGAAAGCATATTCTGATTGATGAGACTTGCGCACTTTCAGGACTATTCAACCATAAGTTGTTTCTTATTATTTGCACACTCTTTATCTTTGACCAAACAATGTTTAGGACAGGGAAATTTTTAGGGGCGAAATTTCGCCAATTGGCTATTTTCGGGGCATTTTTTCGAAAAATAAATTCGCTTTTTGGTCATTTTTAGTCTCTATTATCGCCTATATTTACATCAAGTATGTTTTTTTATCATAATATTTGCCAAAATTCACTAGTTTCAGGAGTAAATTGTAGGTTTTATATTTAATATTCGTCTACCAATCTATATATATGTTTTTTTCAATCCAAAATAATCGCCTAGAATACTATACTTAAGTATACTTTTATAATCCTTAAAAAATACCCTGGTTTAGGATTGCTTGCACATTCTAAAATATTCTTAGGTCATGCTTGCACACGTGTACCTTTACTTAACCAACTCCTTGTTTTCTTTTGCACATGTACCTTTTTCCAATCAATTCTTTGACTGGCACCTTTAGATAGTATGACTTGGTGGACTTGATATCCATCCATGTACCACATGTAGTAGGATACATTACTCATGTGCTTCTCTGAACTTAATATGCATGATGTATATTTCTTAGATGCTTCTTCAAACTCATCATTCCTGATGTATCCTTGGACACACATATTTAGAGTGGATGAAACTACTAGATATACTTCTTCAAACTGGAATCCATTTCCTTCACCATCTTGTGCATATACTTATTCAAAGTGGATTCCATATACTTCTTTAAGCTAGCATAGGAATGTTATATCCACTTTGACATCAGTTGACATCAATGATTCAAACTGAATCAATTGACATCCTCTTTGACATTATTTGACATCAATAACAACCAAAGTTCAACAAACCAACGATAGATTAGTTTTCAGACGATGAGGTCGAACAATGCATTGAACACCATCCTTGTTAAGTTGGTACTTGTTCTCTTCTCTGTAAAATATTGCTTTCATGTCATAAAGATAAGGGATACCTAATACAATACCACATATAGCTAATGGGACCACATCCAAATCAACTTAATCCATAAATCCAGAAGTGATAGCAAACCTGAGTCTACACTATTTAGAAACTTGAAGTTGTGCATTTTCACAAACCCATCCAAGTCGATATGGGTTTGGGTGAGGCTTCGTTTCTAAACCAAGATTCTTAACTATTTATTCTGAAATCAAGTTATCTTGTGATCTACTATCAAATAAAGTATCAACTTTAGTATGCTTATAAATCAACCATATGTGAAATAAATTACTCCTTTTCTTTTAATCATGAACAAGTTCAACTTTTGAAACATAAACAGAAGGATTTTTACCTTGTAATCGTATGGATGTAATTTTTATCTCGTCTCCAGAGTCTGATCCCAAATCATGCTGAAGAGTGGCAGTAGTCTTATGATCTTCTTTCTTGTTCTGAAAATTTTCTGGCTTAATCTTTGGATGAAGCTTCCAACATTTGGATACATCATGACCCCTTTGCTAACAATGTGTGCATGTGGTCTTATCTCCTCCTTTCTTAGGACCGCCCCTGGCACGTAGTTCAAGAAAAATCCTTTCTGAACCTGTATGGACTGTACGACTCACCTCAGGTTTTGTTTCAAACCTGCATTGGTTTCCATGCCTGCAATGTACCTAGGTCATTCCAAGACCATGGTTTCAATAACATGGTTGTGACCATTTTAGGGGCCAGGAGTGTCACGCCTAATTGGGGGTTTTTACACACTTCAAATTCAAAATAGATCCATTAATATATATTCCAATCCCGAATGTGTTGGTGTAGTGGTAGAGCATTGTACTGAAGGAGTGCAAGTCTCGGGGTCAAACCCGCAGGCCTCCATTTTTGGTGGCAACGGTATATATTATATACCATATATATAACATATGGTTTAGAACTTGTTTCAGGCTCTTCCATTGGTTACATTGGGTTGAACACATACACCATAGGGCTGGGGTCCAAGCCCCTTGACCCACCCTTTTTTCCAACGTAAAACAAATTCAACCTTAAATATAGTATTGCTTATTATACATAGTAAGAATCGCTTGTGGTGCATTGGTAGGGTGCGTGGAGCTAGAGCTTGGGTCATGGTGGGATGTCAGAGGTTCAATATTCCTTTCCTCCATATTTTTCCTAGAGATAATATTATTTTGGACAATTGGACTACCACGTGGTGGCCTTGAATTGGCCCACGTACCTGCCACCTCCACAATCATCCCATAACAGATCCACCTCATTGATCTCTTCCACATCATCTATCGAGTCACCTTCCATGTGGCACTCTATGAGTGTTCCATATCAACAGTATGGTCCACCTATACAGTCCATGTGGCACCCTTTCAGTGGTGCCATGTGGCACCTCCTTTTTTCCATTTATTGTCTTCCCAAAATTTCAAAATACAATATCTTCAGCATCCGGAGTCCATTTTTGATGAAACGAGTGGCATCGAAAATCTCTCGGTGAGCCCTACATAATGGCATGCTTCTGTTTAGCATTTGAAGACTTTGACTTTTGGTCATTTGGGAGACCTTCCTGGATCAATGACTACATGAATGAAAAATTTAGTCACGATAGTGTTTTTAAGCTAAATACTGCTTATTTTAGCAACACAAGTTAAAATGACCAATTTAGTCATCGGATAAAAAATACACCTAAATAATAAGTCACGCAACTAAAAATGACTAATTTAGTCCACATATAAAAATGACTAGATAACAACTACAACTAGATTAATATGAATTCATCCAAACATGGAGAAATCTTAAAATAATCATGGAGCATATTCTTCCTTATGTTTCTTGCAATTTTTTTTAAATAATTCGACATAATTTTTTATAGATTATTGAAATTGTCAATTTTAATCATTGAACTTGCATTGGAAAGGTGGTCCAGTGAAAATGGAAAATTACAATTTTGACAATAAACTTTTGCAATTTCATAAATTTTAACATTACAAATGGATTCAAAGACCCCTTTATCTATCTATAGTGTTAAATTTACGTAATTGGGTAAAGGAGGGGGGGTCTTAGAATCCATCTACAGTGTTAAAATTTATGAAATGGCAAGGGGGCCTCTATATTTCAATTTTTAAATTACTCTATGAATTTCCACTAAAACTATAAAGGTACAAGAATATTGATTAGATCATCTCCCTAATCCTCGTCGTCTAGTACATGGCCATGGTAAACTATGAAGGCACAATCCCCACTATTCCTACACACCTAACAATTAGCGAACATTAATCATATTTATTTCATATCTTATAAAAAACAATTTACATTTGAAAATTAATGTAATATAGTATGTTAATATACAAATAATATGTTACACTTATATATAATATATAAATATATTATATTATATATTATACTAATATACAATATAATAATATTAACACACTACAACAAACCCCCCTTTTAGGGGCAGTTTTAGCTTGGGGCAGTCTTGCTAAACTGCCTCTAATTTTTTTTTTGGATTTTGGGGGCAGTTTTAAACCCTCCCCCAAACAAAAGCTGTGAGAATTGGAATTTTGGGAGCGTCTTTTTAAAAACCGCCCCTAAAAGTCCAATTCTCAGGACTTTTTTTTTTTTTTTGGGGGGGGGGGGGTAAAGGTGTTTTTGAAGGCAGTTTTTAGAAACCCCCACCCCAAAGTCACGAGAATCAAAATTTTGGGGGTGGTTGTTTTAAAACCGCCCCCAAAAGTTAAATTCTCATGACTTTTGGGGGCAGTTTTTTAAAGACCCCCGCTAAAGATCTTTTTCAAGGTGGTTTTTAAAAAACCCCTCCAAAAGTCTTGATAATTGAAATTTTGGTTGTGGTTTTTGAAATCCCACCCCCAATTGTTAAATACTCATGACATTTAAGGGGGGTTTTAGAAAGACCGCCCTTGAATATATGTTCCAAGGTATTTTTCTTAAACCCCCCCTAAAATTCAAGAGAATTTTACTTCTGGAGGTAGTGTTTTAAGGACCATTGCCAAAACTTCAATTCTCATGAATTTTGGGGGGGTTTAAAAGGACCATCCCTAAAAATAATTTTAGGTATGTTCACAATATTCATCCTTAACCAATTCATATTTAAGTTTAGGATCACAACCTTTAAAATCATTAGACTTATCAACTTATTTAGCTTTAACAATCATGAGAACAAAACTCTTACTAGCATTTACTAATCTCTTTATTTGACTTGCAAAAACCATGTTGGAATAAATTTAATGCTGAGAGGGGGGGTGAATCAGTATTAGCGAAGTTATCATCATTCTTTACCTTCTTTAACAGATTATTCTTAAGTTAATCTTGATCTTTAGTTATGCATCCAATATAAACAAAATCATTCATCCATAATACACCAAGACAAAGAACATAGAACACACATGATTTTTGACATTGAAACCCAATTGGGAGAAAACCACAAAATGCTCTTTTGTAATGAAAAGAATGCATTCAAGAAAGCAACAAATTCATGTATTTACCAACACCAACTAGAAGGAGGAACCAATCGCCTAGTTTTACAGGCACTAACCTAAAGGAAGCTCCAACTCCCTATGTTCTCCAACACCAACTGGAAGGATGATACAAGCTTCTACTCCTTTCCCCATCCTGCCACCCATATATCTAATATAAGATTCAGACTTACTAAAATTCCAACTTGTGCACACTTTTGATCTTTTGATATTAGTTCTGTTGCATGCTACTTTTGTATGCAGATGGTTCATTGTCATTGTGTTGCATACATCACTTGAATTATCATTCCTCTCAATTTTACAGTTCTGTTGATGTCTTATTTCATGTACTGTGTGTTGTTGATTATGTAGTCTGTGCTAAGCTATGCTTTGTCGATCTACTACTACGTAACTGCACTCACTAACTGATACTATTATTTCAATTGATAGTTTGTTGTTCTCAGATCAAACACCAGTAACAGATGGAATTACACACTTATGGTGATGTGTCCATTATGTTTAAGTGCCACAATATTTTAGACAGTATGCGGCATATTGTGCATCAAGTGATTCATCTTTCGGTTTAATGCACTTGTCTCAGATCATCCTCATCATGATTAACGTATTGGATCCTACTGCTACTCTATCGTTGCACATCCAATGGACTTCTCAACTTCAACACTTCACTTCAACTTTCATGCATCAACCAACATTAGTGCATCATCTGATATACTTTGGTTCTGTATCTGGGATTCTGACATACAACATCTGTGACTGTTCTGCGTGGTATCTATGATACTATCAATCATTCCTCACACACTTGCGCATCCTTATGTGTTTCATCCTTTCGTTGTTTGTGCATATATCATAGATCTACAACATCATTATGAGCACCTTCAGTATTTCATTATGTTGCATGTGTGTACTCGGCTCCTCACTAGATCATGTTATTCCATCCTCGAGCCCTTGATGCCCCGAATATAAATTTGTATCTTCCAATTCAAGCTCTATAGTATCGTCATCAAGATTACTCCAAATATCCAACTTGTATATCTATATATACATGTCCTGCATGGATTGTATGTCCACAAGTTGTATGTGGCATCCTTTCTTCCATACTTCATAGATTATGATTTTGTCACATGTCATATTTTGCATTGCTGATGTGTCATCCTTTGTGGGTCTTACGCATCCATGGTCCACAACTTAGTGGAAATTACACCTTGGTGTTGTACTTTTGTGCTCTTGATGTACCATTTCTTTGAGGTATGTGAACATCCTTACCCTTCGACTTGATGAGTATTTAACCCCTACTGTACCATCTTTTGGGTATTTCACACTTGATGTATTAATGCTTTGTGGAATCTGTGCATAAACTAACTTCTACTTGGTGGTACTTTGATCCTTTTTGTATCATCATATGGGAATTTCACACTTATTGTATCATCACCTCGTGGGACTTGCACATAAAAAACTTCAACTACTGCACCCTTCTTGGAACTTGTGCACCCTTTACTAATTGAAAGTATATTCTTATTGGTAAGACTTGCATGCTTTCAGGACTATCCAACAATAAGTTCTTTCTTACTATTTGTGCACTCCTGACCTTTGACCAAACAATGTTTAGGATTTCTTGTGCATTCAAGAATATTCTCATGACATGCTTGCACACTTTTACCTTTTCTTAACCAACTCCTTGGCTTCTTGTGCACATGTACCTTTTTCCAACTAGTTCTTTGACTGTAACCTTCAGAAAGTATGACTTGGTGGACTTTATATCTATGCAAGTACGACATGTAGTAGGATACATTACTTATGTGCTTCTTTGAAATGAATCTGCATGATGTATCTTCCTTATATTCTTCTTCAAACTGATAATTCCTAATGTATCCTTGGACACACATATTCAAACTGGATACAACTGCTAGATATACTTCTTCAAACTAGCATTCATGTACTTCACCATATTGCACATATACTTCTTCAAACTGAATCAATTGACATCCTGTTTGACATTAGTTGACATCAATGACAACCAAAGTTCAACAATATCCCCCTTTTGAACTGATGTCAACACCTTATGAAGTTGTGTGTGATATTCTTTGAACTGTATGCTTCATCTGTACTTTGTCACAGTGCTTCCCGTGTGTATATGCCCCCTGTGAGTTCTTTGGGATTTTAAATTTTGCGCTTTCTGTTGTTAGTAATTATTCTAATAATTGTTACTTCTATGCAGACCATATGTACAGTAAACTCCAATGTCATTTCTCTAAGTGGTCTACTTCACACTCTTTCACGTCGGTTGCATGTTAGGAACCCATGTCAACCCTTCTATTTACTTTGTTAGTATATTTTTGTTGGACGCATATGCTTTGTAAGTCGTCCCATAGTATTTGTTGATCCATAGTTTGTATTCTTGTTGTTGGACGCGTATGCTTTGTAAGTCATCCCGTAGTAACTATTGATCCATATTTTGTATTAGCCCATGGTTTGTATTGACACATGGTATTGACCCATGGTATTGATGCCTAGACTTAGTATATAAGTTTGTGTTGAGACCAATGAAGGTACCGTGAAGTTATTTGTACTGAGCTTGCTCAAAGGAGGTTGTCCCCTCAAAGTGTCCTGCGATCAATATAAAAGTGATTTTGAGTTCTGTTATTTCTGCTATTTCGTGTGTTTTCATTAATTAACTATTGTAGGTTCTTCACATCTGGTATCAGAGCACTTTCTTGGGCTCGCTGGGTGAAATTTCGGCCAAATGTTTTTTGCATCTATTGCAGCTTTGGATCTGGGAATAATCCTTATCTGCTTAACTGTGGGAAGTACTTGGGCATAAGCCCTAAAACTCATTGTGAGGAGTACCACAAGAACCCTAAAGTAGCTGGCCCATTGAGAGGACCTGCTAGTGAAACGGGAAACGACCCCTACCTAATTGACTAGTTCCCACCCGTGAGGTAAACCAAGAGCTGTTGTTTGTGGCAAAGCGGTTATTAGTTTTACTTGAGCCGTGGAGTGAGGGGTACTGCCCCAATACGCAAGCCGTCAGACAACATTGGTGGCCGAGTGAAAACCTTGAACTGTTAGGAATCCGAACATACCTGGGGTCCATATCTATTTTCTGCTGATCTATTTTCGATCACTTCCGCACCGTTTCAGATCCATTCTGAAAGTCGTTCCAGATCCAGCCGTTTCAGATCCATTTGGTGTCGTTTCAGATACATCTATTTCCGATCACTGCCACGTTGTTGCAGAACCATCTGTTTCTGCGTCTGCGCCGTAGCAGATCCATTCTGGAAAAAAAAAAACTCTGGTTATGGTTGTTACCCTCGCAAAAGCAACAACCATGGAGGAAGCACTTGTAGCCATCCAAACCAAACTCCAAGATCTGGATGAAAAAAAAAAAAATTGGTTATGGTTGTTACCCTCCCAGGAGAAACAACCATGGAGGAAGCACTTGCAGCCATCCAAACCAAACTCCAAGATCTGGATGAAAAATTTCTCAGCATCACTTCTGCGCCGTAGCAGATCCATTTAAAAAAAAAAAAAACCCTGGTGATGGTTGTTACCCTCGCAGGAGCAACAACTATGGAGGAAGCACTTGCAGCCATCCAAACCAAACTCCAAGATCTGGATGAAAAATTTCTCAGCCTCCATCTTCAGCATTCAGCCATGAACAATAACCGACAACAAGAATCTTTTGCAGCCAATGGGTTCTCTTCTTCCAGCTCTTTCCGTGGTCCGAAACTTGAATTTCCTCACTTAAATGTTATTGATCCGACTGGATGGATCTATCGTGCAGAACAGTATTTTAGTTTGCATAATACTTTTTATGTCCAAAAAGTTCCACTTGCATCCTTTCATTTGGAACAGGAAGCCCTTCAATGGTACCGTTGGTACATGAAGGCTCATGACGAGCCAAAATGGACAGATTTTTTCCAACTCCTTTTTCAACAATTTGGTCCTAGTGCTTTTGATGACTTCACCGGAGCACTCACTAAAGTCCGTCAAAGTTGAACTATGAGAGAGTATCAGACAAAATTTGAAAAACTAGCCAATCACACAGCAGGCTTGTCTGATGAATTCTACAGGAGTTGTTTTATCAATGGTCTTAAGGATGAAATCTTGTCAGAGGTTAAAATGTTTTGTCCCAACATAATGATGGAAGTCCTAGGGTTAGCTAAGTTGGCAAAATACAAGATTGCAACCCAACAACGCTCCAAACCCACTTTTGTTCCCTTCCGACATATGGGTTCTCAACGACCTCCCATTCCTCCAACTCCTCGACCAAATCCTATCAAGCATTTGTCTGAAATAGAGATGCAGGCACGCAGAGAAAAAGGGCTTTGTGATGAACCTGCAATAATTAATTAATGAAAACACGAGATAGTAGAAATGACAGAACTCAGAATCACTTTTATATTGATCACATGCCACTTTGAGGGGGAAACCTCCTTTGAGCAAGCTCAATACAAATAACTTCACTGTGCCTTCAATGACCTCAACACACACTTATATACTAAGTCTATGCCCAATACTATGAGTCAAAACCATGGGACATATAATACTACAGGATGACTTACAAAGCACATGCGTCCAATACTATGGGTCAATACCATGGGCTAATATAAACTATGGATCAACAAATACTACGGGACGACTTACAAAGCATATGCGTCCAACAACAACATACTAACAAAGTAAAGAGAAGGGTTGACATGGGTTCCTAACATCCCCTCTCCATTAGAAAAAGCTTTGTCCTCAAATATTTGGTTGTGGAAATTGATGCAGAATCTAAATGAGTGGTTCCCCGGTAGCATCCTCGGGTTGCATTTCGGGCCACTGACGCCTTTGGAGTTTCAGGGAGGATTGCTTGGAAGGCTGTAGACAAAGAAGAACCATATCAGCTGCATGAAAAGTGCGCTCAGAATGGTTTTGATCGGCTTGTTGTTGCAGTCGAATTCTGGCCATGTGAAGATTGTCCTGCAGAATGAGAAGAATATGATCGCGGTTTCAAAGAACCGAGTCAATTGCCTGAACTGGGGAGCTGCTAAGGGTGTATGGAAGAAGAACTGGTGGTGTTTTTCCATGGACTGCTTCATATGGTGTCCTTGTAGATTTGGTATTGTACCACCAGAGCGCTTCTAATAAATCCATAGAAATAGTTGGCCAAATCTGTGTAGGGATGGGTAAGGGTTTGAGCAGTCCCAAAAGGAGTGTTGTTTCACCCTTGTTGACCTAGAAAGTATCACAGTTAGCCACTATCTGTTGAATTGTCATTTTCAGTCCCTGCCAAAAGAAGTTACATTGTTCCCAGTCATACTCTTGGAGGAACCCAGAGTGCCCTGCCAATGAAGAAGCATGGAGTTCATAGAAGAGATAGCCCTGTTGAACATATTGAAACCAGTTTGGAACAAGCAGAGAAATAGCTGTAAGAGAAACTGGGTCATCAATTGTTCGAGAAGGAGCATCTGCCACCATATTATCCTTACCCTTATTGTAAGTGATCACATAGGGATAACACATGAGTTGGATAACCCATTTCAGTTGTGTTGGGGAGGAGACCCATTGTTCCAGGAAATTTTCCAGACCCTGGAGATCAATCTTGATGCAGAAATAATTCCCTAATAGGTATGGCTGCCACTTCTGCACTGCATGCAAAATAGCCATCATTTCCTGCTGAGAGGTAGATGCAGCTAAATTCTTACTAGAAAGGTCTCTTGAAGGTAGCAAGCTCATTGGTTCAACAAAGACACCTGCATATCTATCCAAGGAAGTAGTGGAGATTGTTGATGGGTGCATCTGAATAGAATGGAGTTGAGCGATGACACCATGTGAATTCTTCTTAAGGATTTTTTCCAGGCAATGTGAACTGATGATGCAGAGAGACCCTAGTTGTAAGCCCATAAATTTGTGTTGTGCCCCATTGACTGAAAATTGCATCCAAAGTTCAGCAAAATCCCATATGATGGGGCCAAGTGTGCGTACCCATTGAACGCCCAAAACCACATCACGTCCACCTAAGGACAAGGCAAACATGTGAGAGCGCAGGTTATAATCTTCCATATAGATACGCACATTGTGACACTTCCCCTTGCAAAGTAAGGTGCCCCCATTGGCAACCATGAATTCAAAGTGAGAGCAAGGATGGACAAAAAAATCATCCTGCTTGGCAATCCGGGGGTCAATGAAGTTATGAGTGCTACCAGAATCAATGAGTATGGTAAGAGGGAGCTTCTTGAAGTATCCCCTGACCTGGATTGTTTGTGGGGTGGTGACGCCGGTTACAGCATGGAGAGAGATCTCGGGTGGGTCGTCCTGAGATGGGGTGTCAATAGGCGGGTGATGAATGTCAACCTGATCATATACTTTATCTAGAGCTTCTTCACCAAGTTCAGAGGTAGGCAGAGAATCCACATCCAAGAGATAGAGCTTTTGTTGAACACATCTATGTCCCCGAGTGAATTTCTCATCACAATTATAACAAAGCCCTTTTTCTCGGTGTGCCTGCATCTTTGTTTCAGACAAATGCTTGATAGGATTTGGTCGAGGAGCAGGCGTGATGGGAGGTCATTGGGAACCCATATTTCTGAAGGGAACAAAGGTGGGTTTGGAGCATTGTTGAGCTGCGATCTTGTCCTCGGCTAGCTTATCCAACCCTAGGACTTCCATCATTGTGTTGGGACAGAACATTTTGACCTTTGAGCAGATTCATCCTTGAGACCACTGATAAAACAACTCCTGTAGAATTCATCAGACAGTCCTTCTGTGTGATTGGCTAGTTTCTCAAATTTCGTCTGATACTCTCTCACTGTGCCAGTTTGGTGAAGTTTAGTGAGTGCTCCTATGAATTCGTCAAAAGAACTAGGACCAAATCGTGGCAAAAGGAGTTGGCAAAAATCTGTCCAGTTTGGTTCGGGATGAGCTTTGATGTACCAACGGTACCATTGAAGGGCTTCCTATTCCAAATGAAAGGATGCAAGTGGAACTTTCTAGACATCAAAAGTATTATGCAGACTGAAATATTATTCTGCTCAGTATATCCATCCAGTCGGATCAGTACCATTGAAGCAAGGAAAATCAAGCTTCGACCCACGAAAATTGCTGGAAGAAGACAACCCGGTGGCTACAAAAGATTCTGGCTGTCAGTTATTGTTCATGGCTGAATGCTGAAGATGGAGGTTGAGAAATTTTTCATCTAGATCTTGGAGTTTGGTTTGGATGGCTGCAAGTGCTTCCTCCATGGTTTTTTCTCCTGCGCGGGTGACAAACACAACCAGGAGTTTTTTTTTTTTTGGAAATGGATAGAAAAACACAAACAAAAGCTTATTTAACAAAGGAAAATTTGGATTTGGGAAAAACTCGGATTGGTAATTGGGGTTTGACTAGGATTTGGACACTTTCTAATGGATAGGGAGGCAAAAAATGGGGATTTCAGAAGCGGGGTGAAAGAATGAGAAAATTTGGTAGAGAGGGACAAAGAAGCAGAATTAGGAAAGGAACATGGTGGCAAAATTTGAAGGCGTTTGGGTGAAAATTGAAGGAGTTATGGCAAACCCTAAAAATAGACAAATGTGGGATTTATGGTCTTGGGAAGTGGAATTTGGGATAGGGTCTTCAAGAATGAAATATGTAGAATGGGATTGCAAGGATGTTAGTGAAGTTTCAGGGGCTTTTTTTTTTTGGGAAGTGGAATTTGGGATAGGGTCTTCAGGAATGAAATATGCAGAATGGGATTGCAGGGATGTCAGTGAAGTTTCAGGGGCTTTTTTTTTTTTTTTTTAAATGGATCGGCAACGGCGGCGTGAAAGGGATCTGCAACAGATGGATATGCAACGACATGGAAGGGATCGAAAAACGGCTGGATCTGAAATGACAACTAGATCTGGAACGACTTTCAGAATAGATCTGAAACAGCTGGATCTGGAGCGGAAGTGATCGGCAACAGTTCAGCTGAAAATGGATATGGACCCCAGGTATGTGCGGCTTCCTATCGGTTCAGGGGTTTCATTCAGCCACCAATGTTGTTTGACGGATTGCGTATTGGAGCAGTACCCCTGACTCCATGGTTCAGGTAAAACTGATAACTGCTTTGCCACAAACGATAGCTCTTGGTTTACCTCACGGGTGGGAACTAGTCAATCGGGTAGGGGTTGTTGCCCTTTTCGTTGGCAGGTCCTCTCAATGGGCCATCTACTTTGGGGTTCCTATGGTACTCCTCACAATGAGTTTTAGGGATTATTCCCAAGTACTTCCCACAGTTAAACGGATAGGGATTATTCCCAGATCCGAACTTGCAACAGATGCGAAAAAAAAATTAGCAGAAATTCCACCCAACGAGCCCAAGAAAGTGCTCTGATACCAGATGTGATGAACCTGCAATAATTAATTAATGAAAACATGATATAGTAGAAATGACAGAACTTAGAATCACTTTTATATTGATCACAAGCCACTTCGAGGGGGCAACCTCCTTTGAGCAAGCTCAATACAAATAACTTCACTGTGCCTTCAATGACCTCAACACACACTTATATAATAAGTCTATGCCCAATACTATGAGTCAAAACCATGGGATATATAATACTACAAGACGACTTACAAAGCATATGCGTCCAATACTATGGGTCAATACCATGGGCTAATATAAACTATGGATCGACAAATACTACGGGACGACTTACAAAGCATATGCATCCAACAACAATATACTAACAAAGTAAAGAGAAGGGTTGACACGGGTTCCTAACAAGATTTGTTATAATTGTGATGAGAAATTCACTCGGGGACATATATGTGTTCAACAAAAGCTCTATCTCTTGGATATGGATTCTCCTCCTGCCTCTAAAATTGTTGAAGAAGCTCCCGATACAAAGGATGATCAGGTCGACATTCAGGAGCCACCTATTGACCCCCCATCTCAGGATGAACAACGAGAGATATCTCTCCATGCTTTATTTGGTGTCACCACCCCCCAAACAATGCAGGTCAGGGGTTACTTCAAGAAGCTTCCTCTTACTATATTCATTGATTCTGGTAGCACTCATAACTTCATTGACCCCTGGATCACCAAACAGGCTGATTGTTTTGTCCATCCTTGCTCCAACTTTGAAGTCATGGTTGCCAATGGAGGCACCTTACCTTGCAAGGGAAAGTGTCACAATGTGTGTATCTCTCTGGAAGATTATAACCTGCGCTCTGACATGTTTTCCTTGTCCATAGGCGGATGTGATGTGGTTTTGGGTGTTCAATGGTTACACACACTTGGCCCCATCTTATGGGATTTTGCTGAACTTTGGATGCAGTTTTTAGTCAATGGGACACAACACAAATTTACAGGATTACAACCAGGGTCTCTCCGCATCATCAGTTCACATCGCCTGGAAAAGATCCTTAAGAAGAATTCACATGGTGTCATCGCTCAGCTCCATTCCATTCAGATGCAACCATCAACAGTCTCCACTACTTCCTTGGATATATATGCAGGTGTCTTTGCTGCACTAGTTGGCTTGCCGCCTTCAAGAGACCTTTTTGGTAAGAATTTATCCACATCTACATCTCAGCAGGAAATGATGGCTATTTTGCATGTGGTACCGAAATGGCAACCATCCCTATTAGGGAATTATTTTTGCATCAAGACTGATCTCCGGAGTCTGGAAAATTTTCTGGAACAACAGGTCTCCTCCCCAACACACCTGAAATGGGTTATCCACCTCATGGGTTATGACTATGCAATCACTTACAAGAAGGGTAAGGACAATATGGTGGCAGATGCTCCTTCGCGCACATTTGATGACCCAGTTTCTCTTACATCTATTTCTCTGCTTGTTCCAAACTAGTTTGAATATGTTCAACAGGGCTATCTCTTCTATGAACTCCATGCTTCTTCATTGGCAGGGCACTCTGGGTTCCTCCAAGAGTATGACTGGGAACAATGTAACTTCTTTTGGCAGGGACTGAAAATGCCAATTCAACAGATGGTGGTTGACTATGATACTTTCCAGATCAACAAGGGTGAAATGACACTCCTTTCGGGACTGCTCGAACCCTTTCCCATCCCTACACAAATTTGGACAACTATTTCTATGGATTTCCAAGAAGCACTCCAGTGGTACAATACAATGTCTACAAAGACACCATATGAAGCAGTCTATGGACAGGAACCACCAGTTCTTCCATACATCCTCAATTGCTCCCCAATTCAGGAAATTGACTTGGTTCTTCGAAACCACGATCAGATTCTTCTCATTTTGCAAGACAATCTTCACATGGCAAGAATTCGACTGAAACAACAAGCCGATCAACACCGTTCAGAGTGCACTTTTCACGCAGTTGATATGGTTATTCTTCAGCCTTCCAAGCAATCCTTCTGAAACTCAAAAGGCGTCAATGTCCCGGAATGCAACCCGAGGATGCTACAAGGGAACCACTCCTTCCAATTTTGCATCAATTTCCACATCTAAAGCTTTGAGGACAAAGCTTTTTCGAAGGGAGAGGGGATGTAGGAACCCATTTCAACCCTTCTATTTACTTTTTTAGTATATTGTTGTTGGATGCATATGCTTTGTAAGTTGTCCCGTAGTATTTGTTGATCCATAGTTTATATTATTGTTGTTGGACGCATATGCTTTGTAACTCGCCCCGTAGTAACTGTTGATCCATATTTTGTATTAGCCCATGGTTTGTATTGACACATAGTATTGACCCATGGTATTGACTCCTAGACTTAGTATATAAGTTTGTGTTGAGACCAATGAAGGTACCGTGAAGTTATTTGTATTGAGCTTCCTCAAAGGAGGTTTCCCCCTCGAAGTGGTCTGCGATCAATATAAAAGTGATTTTGAGTTCTGTTATTTCTGCTATTGCGTGTGTTTTCATTAATTAATTATTGTAGTTTCTTCACATTGCATCTTCATGTTGTATCTTATGCTTCATGCTCTTTCACGTTTGTTGCATCTTCATGTTGTATCTTCAATAATCTGCTTCATGCTCTTTCACATCTGTTGCATATTTATATTTGTTCTTCAATAATATGCTTCACACTCTTTCACATCTGCTGCATCTTTATACGGTTTCTTCAATAATCTACTTCACGCTCTTTCAGGTCTGTTTAAGCGTCATACTTTTATTCATCTTGGTTCTTGTATGTTGCATCTTTGCATTCAACTTTATGCATAATCAATGTACAACCAACTTCATTTTTTTCTCCCTCTTTGACAACAATGGAAAAGAGGTGCCATTACTTGTGCAATGTAGATTCTTCTTTTGCTTTATATTGTGCTAGCCTCTACCTCAAGTGTTTTAAGGGATGACTCCCCATGCCTTCATGCTTCATTTATTTCTGGTAATTTTGCATTGATATCCTTTCATAATTATATCTTTGATTGATTTTTTGACATAGGTGTTACATTACTCCTTCATCTTGATCTCATGTTCCTGTCATAACACTTCAACATTCTTTGCGCAGTGATTCATGCATACATCCTTTTGTTCCAACTACGTAGTGCTAAAACCCGTATGTATTTGCATTAGCTTCCTTTGTGCACCTTACTACTTCATCTGTCACATTTACTGCACTGTCACCTTGCCTTGTCACATTTATTATTGTCACATCCCTTTCCATGACAACCAAATATTTGGCAGGGTTAACCACTAGTTCAACATTAAAGTAGATATAATGCTCGGTATGTGTGGGCATAGTTAACTATCATCACCGTACTTGAGAAGAAACATCATTCTGTCACACAAAGCACCGGATTGGTTTCCACTTTTCATACACCTTTCCAAAACTCATTAAATCTGGCATTTAATTTTTGGCAACTACACCACCTTCTTCGACTTGTGTGATATTAAATGCATATCTCATCAAATTAATTTCCTGCGTGCGAACGTCTTCCATTCAACTCTATAAGAGTTCCATGAACAATGTTTGGTTCATCACCATTATCACTTTTGCATTTTTATGTCTCATTACTTTCTGGTTCTTCTTCTTTCTTCTAATGGCCTCCTTCTACCAAAGAATGAACAATTCTCTTGAGAATGTGTGCCTTGTCGTTCAGACTCAACAATCTGAGTTGACATGCCTGAGATTTGACATGGGTGCATGGAAACACCGGATGGATAACGTTGAGTACCAATACCAATATGCTTAGTCATAGAATTATCTTAGACATTATGAGCAATTTACCCAAATGAGTCACCAAGTTGACAATCTAGAGCACTAGCAACAACTGATTTTGGATGAATTGTCCTTATTGCGGTCTTGTCATACTAAACCATCATGATATACGACTATGCAACTTCTTCCTGTGCTCCCTTCTTTGGAGTGTATTGCACTGGTTCTTGTGGAATTGGAGCTTTGTCTTGTGAACCAGCCAGGCACAGAACTTGACCTTGAACTATAGCCTTAGAATGCTTTAGCATTTCTCAATTTTTCCACCTTTTTTCTGTATATGCCTTTTGGATTTGGCATGGAGGCTTGACTCATGCAATTTTCTAAACATACAATTTTGAGTATAATGAAAATTTTCATTTTGTGCAGACTCTTTTTTCAGCAATGTTTATGAAAGAATTTCCTTCTTGTGTGAGCAATACTAAATTCAACAATTACTTTGTTCTTTACTGAATCATATGAAAGATAACTCAACAATAACTTAATTTGTGCATGTATCCAAAATTTCGTTTCTACAAAATTTTCAACTTAACACATAACCTTGTGCAATTATGATAAGTATTGCGATATACACCTTCAAAACATAACCTTCACTTAACTTACTCCTTGAATTCTAAGATGCATCATTCTGAATTCAATGGTCTCACCTGATATTTTCAATATTAGCAGGAGGAGCAGCAATTGTTTGCCACTTTGGATGTACTTGGATTTTCTTCTTCTTCATCGCACTTCTGAGGTGATTTCCTTACCCAAGTTTTTTTGTGTGCACTTCTGTCTTGATTCTGCACCGAATATTTTTTACTATGGTCCCTTTGAATGTGATTTCCTTTGTGCAATAAATCTTCATCTGGATAGTTCACTACTATTCGACAATACATAGCCTTATATCCAAAACCATCACATGCACAACATCTCACAATTTGACAATATTTTGCAACATGACCAAAGCAATTCCATCTTGTGCACTTTATTATATTAACCCTTCTTTGATTAGTATATTGGTACGAGTTGTAGTTGTTAAAGGAATCATCATACCTGAATAACTTAACATTATTTGGGCAATGTTATCTGTCGCAAACCTTCTTTGATGCCTTTTCATAACCAAGACCTTTTTTCTCTTCTAGTGATCTCTAATTTTTCATAATCTTGTTCAGAATTGATTTGTTTTCTTTGAACTTGCCTTTCAGCTCATCATCAATACTAGACTTGTTGCTTTCTTGATGTGCACAAATCACTATGGGATCTTGGACATGTTTCTTTCCCTTCATCTCAATCATTTTGTATTTTATACAAGATATTTCTTTGTCCTTCTCTTCAAGCTGATTTGATAGAATCCTGATTTTCTGCACTAGTTCTTCTAAAGAAACTTTCAATGCAGATTTATCTTCCTCAAGCACTTGACCTTGTCTTGTGCGCAATTAAGTTGCATCTCATAGTTGGTTACCTTTTCACGAACGTATGCGTAAAGAGATTATTGAAATGGCTTGTCTTGTTCCTCATACTGTTAGTACTATAATCGTCAATAGGATCGGGTAAACACAACTCAGTTTCGCGGCAAGAGATGAGGGAAATTGAGATAAAGGTTATCGATTGATTAAAAGATAAATGATGGATAGTTCATTTAGTGCATAAAAAGCACCCGACATTTATCAGGCTTAAAGCATCCCTGAACCAAAACCGCTACAAACGCGTGGCAGTCTCCTAGCAGTTTAGGGCATCTAAAGCGGTCTAGTTAAACTGCTTTTTAGGAGTCCTGAAATAGCCCGAGCCCTCTACAGTGGTTTATATCCATACACCATCGAATAGATGAGTCTTTAGAGTTGGGTGGTCCACCCCTAAATGCTGCATTGCCGGGGCATGCATCTCAAAGAAGTAAGGATGAAATCAATGGATACCTAGCCTTCAGGGTATTGGAAGTGTTTGGGGTTTAGCACCCTCGAGACGCCCTTGAGAGAAAACCGCCATCCCTATGCAGAATTCCCAGGATCGTTCAGGGGCCGAAAGGTGGTTTCCCTAAACCATATTTTTGGGACCCTGAAACCACCAAAGGATCCCATGGTATTTGTTCAACCACCAACCATCAGTTAGCTGGTTGTCATAGGAAAGGGGCCTACCCATAAAGTTGCATTGGTGGGGCACACATATCAATGGAGAAAAGGTGAAATCAATGGACACCCTTACTTTCATGGCAGTGAAAGTATCGGGGTTTAAATCCCTCGTGATGCCCTTGGGGAAAACTTCCATCCATACGTGGCATCCCTAGGATCATTCAGGGGCCGAAAGGTAGTTTCTCTAAACCATCTTTTTGGGACCCTGAACCACTAAAGGATACCAGTTCACCTTTTCTCACAGCAGTGCATCCCCCCTTTGTTTATCCCTAAGCCACCCTTAAACAATCATTACCACCGCCGTTTAGAAGACTAATGTATCCCATTATTTAAGAGCCCATCTACCCTACAGCTAATAAGCCAGTCTATGCAAGCCACGTGCACCTACATTTAAACCTGCCAATTTTTAATTTATCCCTTTAAATAATACCCCAGGGAAGCCATCACGCATTCTTTTCCCAACATGCTGATTTATCCCTTCGCCACCCTTCGCACCAATTTATCTTAGTTCCTCAAGATCTCTAGAACCATCATTCCCATGGATTCTACATCCACTCCCGAGGTGACCATCACTCCCTCAGCCCTCAACCCTGAAGACCATCTCGGTGACGATTTCTTTGATGTCCACGATCTTGTTTCCTCCTTCCCAAACCTGTATCAGATAGCCCGTGATACTGAGGAGCAGGAAAAGAGTGGAAATGATCTATTCAATTCATGGAAGTCTAGGCTAGCAAAAATGATTCTCCCTCTGGCCATACTTTTTCCTGAGGTGATACAGTGGTGTGTAGAAAGTTATGTTCCGGAAAGAAAGTCCATTGTTTCTCGACTGGGAAACGTATTCTTCCCGATCAATAAAGAGATTATCATGGCATTAACAGACACCAGCGAAGATGCCTCAAGGTTTCAGTTTGATGAGGAAGTCCTGATGAACAAAATGCGAGAGCTCTCCAGGGAAAATAGGGATGCCTTCATCCAAATGTTATTGTCACTTGAGAGTAGCTTGTTTGGCACTCAGTCCATGTTTACTTTGGATATGTTTGCAGATTCTGTTAAACAGGTATTGTCAATGATATGTCATTTCCTTGGGTATGATAATGATACAGTAATAGATGACGTCCTATTGGGTTTGTTATTTATCATGAACCTTTCTCAGCAGGATACCCCTGTCAGGCTGGATTGGTCATCCTTCCTCGCCCAATCAATTCATCTCCAACTAAAGAGCTTTACATCCAAGAAGTTGTTTCATTTATGCTCTATTCCCATGGACATGATCATTTATAGTTAAAAAAGGTTTTAAGCAAAGGTGATCTTGATAGGTCCATTTTCACGGCTCCCCCATAGAGGGATTTCGCCCTATTTGTGGACATCGTCATTTCCAATGTTTATACACTACTGTTTGATGCCCCTCCTCCAAGGATTTTTCCAGAAAGAAAACAGTTGCTCCAAATTAATCCAAATGAAGCTGTGGGCGATTGGTTTTGCTTCGATACCCATATTGAAATCCGAGTGTATGAGGCAGAGTTGGATCCATACAAGTTACCGATATTCTTGACTCCTCGGTTGTTTGCACTAGAATACATTCATCAAATATTCAACTATGATGATGTACATTTTATGAAAGGGAACAGTTCCAGGACTTTCAAAGTCCCCAATGAAGCGGGGTCGTTCAAAGTAAGGAGTGGAGCTGCTCAAAAGGAAGTCGAGGAGCTGTTAGCTTCATACAACTTTCCCATAAGCATGATACACAAGTATGATCCCAAGGGGATCATTTCTCAAAAAATACAGGCAACTCGTTCTACAGCTTATCTCCACAAGCCACATCCCTTGTTGGACAAGATGGCTAACTTGAATAGCTAGGAAGAATGTCAGGTTGTTTTGGACCTTGGAAAAGCTACTGGAGCACCAATTATTCCGACACCGCTTAAGATGGATACGTTGGGGAAAAGAGACACATCAGATCATACGTATGCAACTGGAAAGTAAGGATCGAGGAGTGTGGGGTAGAAGACAAAAAGGTTGAAATTAGAGGGGACTTTCGGCGCAACCTCAAAGGTTATTCCAACACCTACCCCTATGACACCCGTCATCCTTGAAAATTTCCCATCTGCAATGTGGTCTCAGAGTTAGGAGACTCATTCTATGGGAGGAGCTCTAGTTACCATGTCGCCCATTAAAGCAAGCTTGTTTGGGATTTATTTGCAGATTAAAGATGATAACATAGACCTGGAGAAGTCATTGTTCCCGAAGAAATAACTTGACATGGGAAAGCAATCTAGGATGCTATCAGCACTAGATCTAAAATAGGGATCCCTAAAGATGGCTATCCTAGAGAAAATATTGCCAGGATGGAAGAAAACACCTTCTAATTTTAAAACTACTCAAGTAACATTAAACCTGGATGCATTCCCATCCAAGGATATTATGGAGCTTCATCAACATACAGGAAAAGGAGTGTACCGAGACGTGCGTAAATACACTATGAGAACAAACATGCTACAGGTCACAGTACAAAAGATAGAGAAGCAGTTGAGGAATGAAAAGTCTTCTAATAAATCCAAGTAGTTGAAGATAACTGACTTGGAACATAAAATCATTAAAATGGTGGAAAATCTGATTAATTTGGCTCCGTTACATGTCATGCTAAAGGATAAGGATAAGGAGGTTGAAACCTTGAATAAAGGCTCAGCATTCCCATGACTGAGCATTCACAGACTCTAGAAGTGGTCGCAATACAATCAGAACTGGAAATATCAATGACCAATGGTTAAACACTCAAGGAAAGGATTGTCTCCTTGGAAGGTGAATTGGAAGAGGAAAGGAAGAGGAATCAGGAGATTCTCTAGCAGAAGGCGGCATCACTCCAAGCCTCCTCAGTTTCAGATCCTACTTACAAGCTTGTTCAGGAGGTAGTTGAAATGAGCATTAAAGACGCTAAGCTGAAACAAGTCCAAGACCAACTAAGGGCCAAGTGTGATGAACTTTTCAATGTAAATGAAAAGCTAGTTAAAAGATATCAATTCATCTCGGAGATACAACAAGTTAATGATGAGCTCCATGGTGAAATTCAAGAACTATCTAGGAAACTCACTAGAAAGCCTTTAATCAGAGGTGCCAAAATTGTAATATGGGAGTAGGTGGCAGTTCTGATAAGCTCTCTGTGGATCCATTTCAACATAACTCAAGAAGAATTAGAACTTGTTAAAACTGCTTCCCAAGATGTACAATCCATGAAAAGTAGTGTAAGTAAAAAGGTTGTGTCTTCCCGAGAGGTGATTGACTTCTTAAATGAGAAAACCTTTGAAGAGCTTCAAAAATATTTTGTCCAGGATCGAACCAAAATAATAATGGAAGCAAATAAGATGATTACTAAGGGAACATTGGCTCAGAATGTTGTTGACATGGCGGCTCATCTGAAGCAAGACATGCACTCATTTAAAGAGGGATTCAAGACAGTATTCTCCCTTGGTCTCCCATCTTTTTAGGATGGAAATGGGGATCTCTATTCAGAAAATAATTATATTTCCATGATGACAGAAGCAAGGAACATCGAGATCCGCTTGATAGATAATTTTCAGGAGCTCAGCGGAAAAGCAGTCGTTGGCAAGTTACATTCCAATTTTAAAATGCTTAATCATCTCCAAGCTATCTTAAAAATCCTCCCTAAGGTATATTTTGAGTGTTGTACCGAGCTGGAATCATCTCTTAGAGAGCTCAAGTTCTTCAATTACCCTATGGGTAAAGACTGGAAGGATATTACTAGATTTCTCATAGTCAAGCAGTCAGAGCAGTTCACCAAGAAGCAAGCAACAACCATAGCTTCAGTCACGCATCTCGCAGCAGAGGCCTCTTCCACTCAGTATGCCATTCTTCCTCATCAGGCGAGTGGGTCCCAATCTCAGCAGCATACTAGTCAACAATAGTCCTCAATACTGTTTCTAGTAATAAATTTTGTTGGAAAGTTCAAACATAAATGTATAAGTCGTTGGGTTGTAACAACTTATTTTGTAAAAGCCCATGAAGTCTATATATAGTAGAATAGGCAATGGCCAATGGTCTTCTCTTTTTGTAAGACGTATTACTTTTGATTTTTTGTAGTCTGATAAATATATAAAGAAGAACATCATTTTGCACAATCTTTGGGTCTTGTGGATTCAAAAATTTGATATGTCCAGTTAGTATTATTTCTTCTGTTAATTAATATCTGTCATATTGTTCATGATTTATGAATCTGATTCTGATTTTAATGTGAGTGCTACAAGCTTACATTATTGTTTCTAAGATGGTTATGGCGTGAAGTATTCATGTTGGGTTATCTGGAAATAATATCCTCATATTGTTCAGCTTTAGTTTTGTGATCATTTTTCTTAAAACTATTGAATTCCTCCCTTAGTCTCAATACGTTTTTCTCAAACATAAAACAAAGATTTAATCTCTCTGAAGTACCTTTGTTTTGTGCCATTCCATTAACATCAATTCATTCAAATTCTTTTCATTGGCATATTGAAATACTACTGACATTATTCCAAGATTCGATATATGTATTATTTTATGGTGAATGTGATTTTGTCATGTCCCAAATTTTGCATTGGGTCACAATGGCCTAATCTCATTGGCCATATTCATGAGAGTTTATCAAATTGGAGCTAAAGGTCAAATAATTTCCAAGGAGGATAATTACTAGTTTCCTAGGTTTGGGTTGGAAGCTTTGGGATTTGGAATAAGGGGGATAATAAATGATGTTTGAACATTAGAATGGAATGAATATTTAACAAAGGATCTGTTGATGCCCCGGAAATCGAAGCATCAATCAGAAAGGGATTCTCCCCGGTAAGCAAGCCCAATTAGATTGCTCACCGTTTGGTGTGGGGAATCCGTCCGGTTAACGGTTCCGGCTACTGTAAGATTTACATATTCGTGTTCTTTACACCGGTTGTAGCTTGATCCACTGTTTATATGTTTTAATTTTAAAGATGATATGCGAGTGCCCTAAGCTAAATGCAACTAACTAATCTAAATTAACCTAAAACAGTATAAGCAAATCTAATCTATCCTTGCAAGGATCAAACTGTAAATATGAGAAATACGCTGAAAGAAACATCTAAATATCATACAGATAACCATTCAATCATAAAGATGCAATCTCAGCAGAAGATAACAGATATTAAAGATAGATTTAATTCACTGAATACATTCCATTACTCATTTAAGAGAGACATCATTATACAGGAAAATAGAAATATCATTCATCACACAGAAATAATTCATAATAGTAAAGAAAGATCTCACAGTAGTATACAAATGCTATAGGAATAGTTCAACAAACATTCAACACACATTTTCAGGCAAAAACGTCCTCTCCAGGCTTCCATTAGGCAAAATCTAGTTTCTTGGAGCAAGTAGCAAAGTAATTCGTACCAGCTAGAAAATTTCTTTCACCTGCAAAAAGTCCGTCTATCTTCTTCTATTCTGCTATTTATAAGTTTAAAAATTGCTCCTTGAGCTGATAGGTGTACCCTAAACTCTAGAACCTTCTAATTTGTCCTTTAGTGCACATCTACAAATCGTGGAAAGCCTTCCATATAAGACAAAAATAAGAGCCAGCTGTCTCTTAAAGCATTTATACAAAAAGGAATTTCAGCTTTTCCTCACATTAAGACAAATAAGAATTCTACTAATTTATATATTTATTTGGATTCTTTTGCTGACTCGCTTGTTAATTTTTTTGGAGCATTAATTCAAGATACTCTAGGATCTTTACTGAGAGAATAACATGTACAGTATATCAATGCATATAAATCGTAGCAAGCATGTAAATCATCACAAATAAAACATAAGAGACAATAGACACACAGAGTTTCCGTGGGGAAAACCCTAAGATGAAAAACCCCATAACTTCCTCAGAGATAGATAGAGAAATAGTACAACCAAAGTATAACCAAAGTACACAGAGATAGACTCCTCTTAGTAGCTGATCCTCCTCCTCACATGTGCGCCACTTTCCGAGTGAAGGAAGAGTGAGTTCTGAGTTATCCAAATAGAGATCGAGAGATCTCTATTTATACTTGTCTTGACTACCCAATAACCTTATGGGGCCGACTTGTCTATCTTAGTACAATAACCCAATATTAACTTAATCAGGGCTGACCCCACACATGGTTGTCTCATAACCCATTGGCAAGTTATGACACTTGTCAGTACAAATGACGACACTTCCGTATAGAGGAATAATAACATCTCTATAGGAGTACAATATACATGGGTGAAATATATTCTGAAGTTACATATACATCAACACTCCCTCTTAACTAGGAAGGTATTTCTCGAAATAGATATGCTAGCACAAGTCTTTTTCTTTGGATCATCATTAGTGAATCATCATCCTCGAATCATCATCATCATCACTGATGCTGCTATCTCAATCAATCTCTGAATCTACTTGTCATAGGAAGTTCTACAGAGCCAATCCGTTTTTCATATTGGATGTAGGCCCACCACCTGCAGGTCTTCATCATCACTGGCCATACTGTGGAATCCTTAGGACTGATTATGTGAGTCAACAAAACCTCGAAAGAGCATCCCAGGACTGATTACGAGCACACAGCTAAACCTATCGGATCTCCCAAGATATTTTACATGTAACTACACAACCTGTCCATGACCACAGAGTATCATCCTGATATTCATAATCATACTGATCATCATCCACGAAGCACAGTCCAGATGTACACAATCACAGCACTTACACTCACCGGCATGGAAGGACTTTCCTCTGACCATCCAGGAAAGGCTCAGCACTCACATCAATGCACATGGGAGAACACATCTTCCACCATGTCGGAAAGGCTTTTCACTTACATCAACGCACATGGGAGAACACATCTACCACCATCTCGGAAAGCCTCTGCACTTACATCAACGCACATGGGAGAACACATCTACCACCATGTTGGAAAGGATCTGTGCATCTATGTCTTCGGAACTCATCACACATAATCCAACTGATTATGTAATGTATCCACCTGATACATATGATCATCCCGATCATCATCATAGCATCATCTTGATGCATATAATCTAGAGTATCGTCCTGATACTCATCACTGCATCGTCCTGATGCATATCTGGAGCAACATCCTAAAGCTCATCATCCATGATCATCCTGATCATACAATGCATCCACCTGATGCATACATAGTATCTGCCTGATACATATCATCATACATGATCTACTTGATCATACAATGTATCCACCTGATACATATACAAATACATGATCCACCTGATCGTATCCAGCATCCATCATGATGCGTACATACATATATATAAATGATCCAACTGATCATATCCAACATCCAACATGATGCATACATACTGATCATATCCAACATCCAACATGATGTGTACATACATATACATATAAATGATCCAACTGATCATCTCCAGCATCCACCTGATGCATATACAGAGCAGTAACTGGAGCATAATCCTGATGCTCATCATCCAACACTTACATCCACAGCCATGGGAAGGATCCTCCTCTCACCATGCTTGGAATGGCTCCTGCAAATGTGTCCATCACTTCTTCCTCGAAGTGCCATCAATCTGAAGAACACCAAGCCTCTCTCCGAAGTACTCGAACTTCACTCTGGCTAGTGGCTTCGTCAGCACATTTGCAACCTGCTCATCTGTCGCAACATATAGGAGCTTCACTGCTCCTCTCTGCACCATATCCCTGATATAGTGATATTTGATCTCAATGTGTTTCGACCTATCGCGGAACACCAAATTCTCAGATAGCTTCACACAACTCTGGTTGTCACAAAAGATACCAGTAGCCTCCAGTGGGAGATCAAATAACTCAGACAGTAGCTTCTGAAGCCATATTGCCTCACAACTAGCTGAACAAGCTGCAACATACTCTGCTTCAGCTGTACTCAGTGCTATGCAGGACTACTTCCTGCTAAACCAAGAGATCACACCTGATACCATACTAAAGCAGCACCTAGAAGTGTTCTTCCTATCTGCAACACTACCTGCCCAATATGAATCAACATAACCCTGTAAGTTAAACTTTTGATTCGCATCATACTTGAGCCCATATTCAACTGTACCTTTCAAGTACCTCATAATATGCTTTACAGCAACTAGGTGAACACTCCTCGGATCTGTTAGGAACTGGCTCAATGTGTTCACCACAAAGTAAATATATGGTCTTGTGTTCGTTAGGTACATTAAGGACCCAATCATCTGACAATACATCGTGACATCAACCGGATCAGATGAAGCATCACACAGAAGCTTCAGGTTCGATGTAATAGGTGTGGCCATGGCCTTGCAGTCCATCATCTCGGACCTCTTCAGGATCTCTACTGCATACTTCCTTTGTCCAAGGAAGATACCATCTGCACTCTGCCACACCTCCATGCTTAGAAAATAGTGCATCATCCCCAAGTCCTTCATCTCTAACTCGGTTGCAAGCTTCCTCTTGGTATTGGCAATCAAACTATCTTCTCCTGTAACAAACAGATCATCCACATACAGAAGTAGTATCACTGGATTTCCTTCCTCAACCTTGTAATAAAGGTTGGAATCTGCTTTACTCTTGGAAAGCCCAAACTAGATAGGAAACCATCCATCCTACCATACCAATTCCTAGGAGCTTGCTTCAAGCCATACAAGTCTTTCTTCAACCGACACACGTATGACTCCCTGTCATATGTCTCAAAACCAAGTGGCTGCTCCACATACACTTCCTCTTCGACTACACCATTCAAGAAAACTGTCTTGACATCCATCTAGTGTATCTTCCATTTCATACTACAGCCAGAGAAAGTACTGATTTGATGGAAGTGTATCTGGCCACAGGAGCAAAGGTCTCTTCATAATCAATCCCTTCTTTCTGGGAGAAGCCACGAGCTACAAACCTTGCCTTATATTTTTCTATGTTGCCATCTGCAACATCCTTGATCTTATAGATCCACTTGGAAGTCACCACATACTTCCCTTCTGGTCTTGGGACCACATCCCAAACATCATTCTTCATGATAAACGGATCATGGCATCCTTCCATTACTTCATCCCGGATCCTGGGAACTTCATATTCTTCAATAGATAACTTTGTTGCTGGAACAAATGTTGTAGTCCTTCTTTTGTAGGTGATAATATACGATCTTACCTACAAGGCAAGTTAAATTGCATGATTAGAAACATCTCATAGTTTTCAAAAAAAAATTCCTACGCATAAAGAAATATGTCATACAATCATGCAATTAATTTAGCCATTGCTTCAATACAACATTTATCCATATCCCATAACTTTCTAGATGCCTTCCAATCTCTACCAGAACATTGTTAAGAGTGTGCACAACTTCCAACATGTCAGCAAAGAGGTTTCATTCTAGATAAGTAGCAATGGAATGTTGTACAGTGCTATAGGCCACTTACTCATCACATGCATAATAGTAGTATACTGTTCATTAATGCATAATACACAACCTAAGTCTAAGAACATAAGCATATACATAATTGAACAACATTATTTAAACAAATAGAATATACAAGAAATGGCAAATCAAATGCTTATCTTTGTTTGTTTGTTGGGTGGACTCCCTCTAAATATTTGCTTCCTTGCAAGAGCTGCTGGATTCCTATTCTGAAGTAGCTTCTTCTACTCCTTTCTGTTGTAAAATGTAAGGACTGGTAAACTCCCTCTTAATCCCTGAATCACTGCATAGCTTCTTGAAGTCTCCTGAAGTGAATTCTCCGCCATTGTTGGATATGAAGATCTTGATATTCATTTCAGTTTTTTTTTCTATCAAGGCTTTGAATTCCTTGAACTTGTCAAATACTTCATCTTTGTTCTTCAAGAAGTAAACCCAAGTCTTCCTAAAGAAATCATCAGTGAAAGAGACATAGTAAACATACCCACTCAGAGAACTGGATGACATAGGACCACATACATCGGAGTGGATAATTTTGAAGATATCCTTTGCCTTGCTTTCACTACTTGGAAATGCCTTCTTTATGTTCTTTTCTTTTGCACATCCTTTGCAAACACCTTCATGTCTAGTCTTGATTTCAGGAAGACCCTCTACAGCTTTGCTTGAAATTGGTAGTGCTCTATAGTGCACATGTGCAAGTCTTCTTTGCCAAAGTTCACTTGGCTCCATGGATTCATGCACCATGGCATGTTCAGGCTGTCCTTTAGTTGATACAATCCTCCCTCTTGCTCTCCAATCACTACTACATCATCAATAGTTTTACCTTTTGGCCACATTAGGACTTGGCCATCTATAAATGCAACCTGCATGCCTTTTGCATCCAATGCAGATATGGAGAGTAAGTTTTTCTTGATCCCAGGTACATACAAAACATCTTTCATCTTCAAAGACTTCTCAAAGTTTAGATTGTAGGAGGCCTCACCACTTCCTTTGATAGGGTATTGGTAGTCATCCCCAAGTTTCACCTTATGGGGTGACTCATGTTCATATAGATTAGCAAGGATTCTTTAAACCAAGACATGTGCTTTGAAGCCCCACTGTCAATAAGCCAATCATTACAACCATGAGAGATAGTACCCGTGAGAGCAGAGATTAGAACATACTCTTCTTTGCTTGATGAGTCATCATCATCATTTTCTTCTCTAGCCTTCTTCTTGGGTGGTTCATCATCTTCAGCAGCATGAGCATAATATCTCTTCCTGCTGCCCTTCTTCTTCTTGTTGAAATTGTTGTTGTTGTTATTTTTGTTCGTAGGACATTCTGAAGAAAAATGACCCTTCTCATTACATGTGAAGCATCTAAGATCTTTCTTATCTTTATGTTGATGATATTGTGAAGATTTCTTGGCATGAGAGTGCTCCCTCTTTGACCTTCCTTTCTTGGTGTGTGCTATGAGAGCTTGATATTCACTTCCCATATTTTCTTCTCGGGCCACAAGCCTTGCTTCTTCTTGTGAACATTCTTCCCACAGTCTGTTGAAGGAGATCAACTTCCTTCTTGCACAAATTCCTTGAATAAAGGAATCCCATGACCTGGGTAGGCCATTCAAAGTGGTCATGACAACTTCACCATTCTCCACCATTTCATCCACCGCTTCCAGTTGTTCCTTGATCTGAGAGACCCTAGAAAAATAAGATTGAATGGTTTCTCCATTCTAAAACTTTACTCCTTTCAATTGGTTCCACGAGGTCATCTTCTGATTTATGTTCTTCCCTTCAAATAGCTTGGTGAGGGAATCAAACATCTCTTTGGGTGTCTTTAGAGATGACATATGTGGGATGAGATGGTCCTTGATAGAATCAACAATGATCCTCTTTGAATTGACCAAGTTCTTCTTGTGGAGGGCTTTAGCCTCTTCTTCCTTTGGGACAGGGACCTCTTCCCTTATGTAAGAGTCCAACTCATTTTCTTCCAGGATTAACCCAATCCTATAATTCCATGCTTGGAAGTTATCAACCCCTTCAATCTTATCCTCAAGCTTGGTGTGGTGAGATGTATTAAAGAGTACTTCAAATGGAAAGATGAAAGATTTAGGTCTTACCACTTGATTTGCTAAAAACTGGATCTAGTCCCGGATTAGGGTTTGTCAGAGAAACCCTAAAAATTCAAAATGTGAATTTCAACATTCTGAAAGGATAGAAAGATTCACCTTAATGATATGATTAGCCTGGTGTATTCAGAAATTGAGATCTGCAAAGCTTCACCCTTTAGAACTGCCTTTTAGTCTTCCCGGGTTCACCAGGGAGGACCCTAAATTAGGGTTTGAGTTTCTCAGAGATTTACCCAGCCAAAAATATCGATCCAAAGCTCTAAACTTCGATTTTTCCAAGGAGCTTCCAGCTATGTCTTCAGATTTTAGAAATTCCTATTTTTTGGAAACCCTAATTTTTAGGGCCAAAACTGAAAGTGCTCATAATTAAATTTTGATTGGATAGATAGATTCACCTTGCTAAGGAGAGTCAATCTATCATATTACTTTTCCAAAATCTGTGGAGAGAAACCCAATAAACAAGAAACCCTGGTTTCCATCACTGCACAATGTCTTCTTCTTAGGTTAGCTCTGATACCATGTTAATTTTTTTTGAGCATTAATTCAAGATACTCTAGGATCTTTACTAAGAGAATAACATGTACAGTATATCAATGCATATCAATCATAGCAAGCATGTCAATCATCACAAAGAAAACATAAGAGACAATAGACACATAGAGTTTATGTGGGGAAAACCCTAAGGTGAAAAACCCCACAACTTCCTCAGAGATAGATAGAGAAATAGTAAAACCAAAGTATAACCAAAGTACACAGAGATAGACTCCTCTTAGTAGTTGATCCTCCTCCTCACATGTGCGCCACTTTCCGAGTGAAGGAAGAGTGAGTTCTGAGTTATCCAAATAGAGATCGGGAGATCTCTATTTATACTTGTCCCGACTACCCAATAAAATTATGGGGCCAACTTGTCTAGATTAGTACAATAACCCAATATTAACTTAATCAGGGCCGACCCCACACATGGTGGTCTAATAACCCATCGGAAAGTTATGACACTTGCGACACTTGTCAATACAAATGACGACACTTCCGTATAGAGGAATAATAACATCTCTACAAGAGTACAATATACATGGATGAAATACATGGGTGAAATACATTCTGAAGTTACATATACATCAACATCGTTGACTCATCCCCACCAACTGGCTCACTTGTGGTTGTTGGGCCATCAACACTTTGGCTATGGGTGGCCCATTGACTGGGCTCTCTCAAGATAATTTTTCTCCGAATAGATATTGTTTCCTTTGATGCAATCTCATGCTTGCGCAGATCTGATTTGACCTGTGCTGCTCCTTCTTCCTTGCAGACCTTTTATGCATGACAAACCTGCGGTGAGCGAGGCAGTACAAATAAGGAGTATGTAGAAATTAGCGAAAATTGCAAAGCTTCCTACAGATTTGTAAAAGAAATCATGACAGAGTTGGATTTAACTAGATAACCTTCAAGCATTAGCAAAACAGTTATGAAAAATTCAGAATATGCCACTTTCATAATATGGAAGTTGTTTTAACAAAATGATAATTAAAACGGCACATGGCTCTATTGATGGCCCAACCAACTCTGTGGGCGCACACAAACCAAAAAAAATCTTCGCGCCAAGTGGCGAGCGTAGGATTAAGATTTGTGCTAAGCGGCGAGCGTATCATTAAGATCTGTGCCAAAACTAGATTTGAGGGTTGCACCGGAGGAGGAGTAAGACATAACTCTTTGCGCTTTAATGAAATTGCACTACGGGGTCATGGAAAAGGATTTTTTAAAGGATCAGTTGGTCGGTTCTCATCTAAGGATAGGTCTTGCGCCAATGGTGGTTGAGATATGGTTACAAATCGCGCCAAGCAGTGTGCGCTAAAGACGGTCGATTTACATTTAAAAATTGCGTGCCAGATGGTAAAAGGCCTAAGATTTGCAAAAGGGGTCGGCCGACTTATACCCAAAAATTGCGCAAAGCAGAAGACTTATAGTTAGGGATTGCACCAAAGGGAGGCAGAGTTATAGTTACAAATTGCCCCAAGCAGCGTGCGCTAACGGCGGCCGATTTACATTTAAAAATTGCGCACCGGATGGTAAAAGGCCTAAGATTTGCAAAAGGGGTCGGCCAACTTATACCCAAAAAATGCGTGAAGCGGAAAACTTATAGTTAGGGATTGCGCCAAAGGGTGGCAGAGTTATAGTAAACATTTGCGCCAAGCGGAATATTTGTGATTTAGAAATTGCGCTAAAGGGTGGCCGAATTATGCTCAACATTTGCGCCAAAGCAGCTGAGTTAAGGCTAAAAATTGCGTCAAAGAGAAAAGGTAACTTTGCCTTAGAGAGAAAAAATTGAGAAAATTTTTGGAAAGCAAGTGTTGAAATTTTGCCAGGTTAAAGAGAAAAAATAAGCCTGAAAGACAAGGAAAACACTTGTTACAAAACGTGCAGAAGGAGGGGCCCCCAATATCTTTAAAATTTTGGGGAAGGATGTTGCAGCAACAACAATTGGCTAATCGCTGGTGAACACAGATCAATGAAAAACTCTCTCTCGTCCATAGGAAATTTTAAAAGATGCTCACCTTATGTGCAATAGTCAACTTGAGCATTCGAATTTCCATGAAGGAAGTGATCACTTCATCCGTTGGTCATTAGGAAAGGGGAGATTTGATAAATACATCCTTAAAACTCTCCAAGGGCCAAAATATGGGGTTCATTTTTAGAAGATCCATCTTTTAGACGACCACTGTCATCGGACTCCACAGGATTGTAACAACATCTCGTAGACAATATTCTCTTGTTCCTCATTCCCATGCTACTTGCATCCTTTTGGATGTTCTTTAATTAGGGACTTTTGTCGTGTGAGTATTCTAGAAAAATTTCTTCAAGTCTTAGCCATTTTCCTAAGTTCTCCAATCCATTGATGTCCTTTTGTGTGAGCAAGATATTTTCTTGGTTTCTTGTGCTCACAGATGGAGAAGAAATCTGCTGGGCATTTTGGTGTGTCTGCTTAAATTAAAAGTCGTTATTGTTCTCATCCATGCTTTAATGGAGGCGAGATTTTCTGGAAAACAGACTCTTGATTATAAGCTCTTTTGGCTTTAGATTTGTAGCATGAAGTCATTTTAATACCCTATGCCTTCGATATGTGCTTCCTTTCTGTGGGTCTAACTACAACGATCTTCTTGAGATGCTTATAAATGTGAGGGTGGATGGAGCCCGAAGATAGTGATAAAGATAATCATGAATTTCTGCTATTAAACAGGGGTTAATGCGACCAACAAAACAAGATCTCTTCATTCTTGAAAACGATCAGCAAAGCCAAAACGCATAGATAAACTTTCTTTTGAGGGTACATTTCCAACTTCATGAGTTGTGAGATTTCTTGAGAAATCTATCTTTACGAAACGCCCAATTGCAAGGCTGGCGGGAAAAAACTATACAAAGGAAAGGGGAAAGGGAAAACTCAAATATTCAAAAAAGAGGACAACTTGGATGAAACAAACAGAAAACAAGGGACTAAAGTAAAAAGTAAAAAGAAAAAGAACAAAGCCTTTATTTATGTACAAAGGTTCTCTTAGAGACCTTAAGCAAAATGTTGTTTCAAAGCTAGGCCATTGAGGGGAAGAGTTACTTCCTCTCCCTAGAGGTCTGTTAGCTTGTAAGTGGATGGGCCGAGATTTGTAGAAATTTGGTAAGGGCCTACCCATAAGTGTTGGAATTTTGTGTGTATTCCCTTTCCTTCGTGAGGATGGTCCCATTTCAGAACTAAATCTCCTACTTCAAAAATTCTTTTACCAGACTTCCTTTTATCGAACCATCTTTTGACTATATCTTGGTGTTGGTGGAATTGGTTCTTGGCTTTCTGCCAGGCTTCTTCAAGTTGAAGCAGGGTGTCAATCCTAGATTGTAAAACCTGACTACCAAAACCTCGAGAGGCTTGCGACAACTGCAATGATGGAAGTAAGATGTTGGGAGGGAGGATGGATTCCTTGCCATAGACAAGTGTGTAAGGGGAAACCCCTAATGCATTCTTTGGAGTCACCCTATTTTTCCATAAGGCGTTTGGGAGAGCTATATTCCAGCTTCGTTGATTTTCAATCACAGTCTTCTTGAGAATTCAGATGAGGTTCTTGTTTGAATATTCAGCTAGTCCATTTCCTTGGGGGTAGTAATTGGCTGAATAATGAAATTTAATTCCCCTTTCATAAACAAATTCATTTATTTTAAAAGATGAGAAATAAGTGGCATTATCAAACACTAGGGAAATTGGAACCCCAAACCTGGTTATGATGTTCTCTTTTAAGAAACTGATGACTGCATCTTCATTGATCTTGCGCAATGGGGAAACCTCTGTCCATCTGGTGAAATAGTCGGTGGCTGTCAGGATGTATCAATGTTGCAGAGAAGAATTTGGCTTTATCTCTCCGATGACATCTATACCCCACTGTTTGAAAGGTTATGAGATGATAATAGGCTATAAGGGTCCTGTTTCCTTAGGTAATTTTCCAGCGCTCATTTGGCATACATCACAGTTTTGTGCATAAGTATGGGAATCCCGGAATAATGGGCCAGTAATAGCCAGCTCTCAGTATTTTGTGAGCTGTTGTCTCCCCTGAATAATTTCCCCCAATAGGGCCATCATGTACCTCCTTGACGACTTTACCTGCATCCTCCTTCTCTAGGAATCTGAGAAAAACTCCATCATAATTTTTTTCTGAAAAGTATTCCGTCAATGATCTGATAAGATGCTAACTTTAAACGGAGGCCCCTTGTTTGTTTAGAACTCTAGTGTTCTGGTAGGTACCCTTGTTGCAAGTAATGCACTAAATTCCTATACCATGATTCAGGAGCTGTGAAAATGGGACATACTTCGACTGAATTCAGCTCGGCTTCATTCTTCCAATCCTGTTCTTCATCAATTGGATGTTCAATAATAAATTTACATAGGCCTTGTCCTTTGATGATGGTGGCCGGTTTAAATTCTAAGTCATATTCTTGAAGAGCTGTAACCTAGTTTCCCCTTCTTTCTCCCAACTCCTTTTGAACGAAAAGGGATATGACAGCTGGGTGGGGAACTATAACTTTAGTTCTGTTCTTAAGAATTTATGGTCTCAACTGTTTTACTACTTTGAACACGACAGATGCCTATTTTTCGACAACAGGATAGTTCAGTTCAACGTCTTGTAGACTAGTGCTCATAAACGAAATTGGGTATTCGTCTCCTAATTCTACCTTTTGTGTGAGTATAGCTGGGAGAGAGCCATCTGAAGCAAAAATGTACAAGATAAAGTCTTTGTCAAAATCTAGGCTTCTTAAGGAAGGAGCATTAGCTATGGCTGCTTTAATATCTCTAAATGCATCCTTTTCTAAGTCTGTCCATTTGAACAGTGTGCTCTGCTTGACCATTTGCTGCAAAGGTTTAACAGTTTAAGCGAAATAGGGGACAAATCTTCAGACAAAATTGATAGTGCCCATAAATGACTGCATGGATTTTTTGTTATGGGGCATGGGAATTTTATTGATAACTTGCACTCTCCCTTGATCTATTGAAATTCCCTTTTTAGAAATGATATGACCCATCAATTTACCTTCAAGAACAGCAAACACACTCTTCTTGGGGTTTAAAGAGATACCATATTTTGGGCAGCGATCGAAAATCTGTTTTAAGTGAACAACATGGTCTTCTCTTTTTTTTTTTAAACTGTCACATCATCTAGATAGACAACAACACAATGACTGCCCAATCCTCGAAAGGCGATGTCCATTGCTCGTTGGAATGTGGCTCCTGCGTTTATTAGGCCGAATGGAATTCTTCGGTATGCGAAAGTTCCCCACTTGGTGCATAAAATAGTTTTAAGACGATCCTCTTCAGCTACTAACACTTGATTGTAACCTGAGAAACCATCGAGCAGAGAGAAAAGTTTCGATCCTGATACCATATGGAGAATTTGTTCCATTGAAGGGATAGGATAAGTATCTTTATCGGAGGCTCTATTCAAATGTCTGAAGTCAACACATAATCTTATCTCTCCTGACTTCTTTCTTACAAGAACTAGGTTAGCAACCCACTCGGAATGCCGGACCTTAAAAATGATCTTAGCATCAAGTAACTTCTTCAATTCCTTTTGAATCAGAGGTTCGAGAGTAGGGTGCATCCTCCTCAATTGTTGTTGAAATGGCTTGACGCCTGCCTTCATTGGTATGATATGCTGAATAGTGCGAGTGTCATATGTTTTCAGATCTTCATAAGTCCATGCAAAAACATCCTTATATTTTTGAAAGAGCTTGATGAACTTATCTCTTTCTCCTGGTGAACAACATTTACCAAGGTAACAAATTTTGGTTCAGCTTTGGTGCCCAGATTTACCAATTTGTGTTGCATCGATGAGATATTGGTTTTAGTATTTGCTGGCCTTTTGAACTTGCTCTACAGATCAAACAACATTTCAAGTGACCTCATCCCTTTGGGGATGAAATTTCCTTTAGCCGCATCTTTCTTTTGTAAAACAACATCATGCTCTTCTTCGTCTATCACAACTTCTTGGAACATTCTTCATTTGTTAGAAAACTGATAATCTGATCGTCATCATCGAAAACTATGAAATTTGTGATATTTTTTGGGACAGAAGGCATGAAAACCAGTTCAATTGAACATTTGTTATTAGTCGGCACCAATCTGGAAGTGGAAGTTGCTAATAAATCAGCCGCAACATTTTGCAGTCTAGGAACAGATTTTATATTGAAAGCATCAAAATGCATAATTAAATCCCATACCTTCGCCTGATAACCTTTCAAATGAGGTGAAAGACAGTGAATGGTATCTCTTACCTATCTTACAACTATTTTTGAGTCACCAAAAACTTTCAGGTACTTAACATTCAAACCGATGGCTTTCTTCAATCCGTGGACTAAAGCTTCATATTCAGCAATGTTATTAGTACACTCAAATTCTAATCTACAGGACAAGAAGTAATTATTACTTTCAGGATCCACTAGAATACAACTAGCTCCGGATCCTTCCAGAGTCTTGGAACCATCAAAGTACAAAGTCCAAAAAACATTGTTTGATTTAACTAAGTTAGTATCTTTATGATCTAAGTCAATGACTAAGCTAACTATGTTACAATCGATATCACCAATCCGAGAAAAATGAAGGAGATTGGACTATTTATTTGATTCATGGCTAATAGTTTCAGATTGATAGTTACCTGACTCAATTTCCAAAAAATAATTCCCCAATACTGAAGATGAAAAGGTTACATCTTCATTCTTTTCCTCTAGCTGAGTTACGTTTTGTTTCATATGTGGTTCTCTCAGTACTTTGATCTAATTTTGCCTATTTTGATATGGTAACCACAAGTGAGACCAGTCAGTTGCAAAATAACCATCTAGTTTTGTAGATCAGTCCCTGCTCAAAATCAAACCATAGGCTTCAGGAATGTCGACCACCATTATAACAATGAACTGACACACTCTAGAATCTGCCAACAACCTAATGAGCACATCCTTCATTTCCCCAATAACTTTAACAGTAGTCCTATCTGACTGAATAATCTGAGCGGGAGATGGAATTGGTTGACCATTAATCTTCTTACAGATCGACAGTGGCACGACATTCGAAGATGCTCCAGAATCTACCAGAAAGTTATGCACATTGTGATTGAAGATTTCAAAAGTTAAAAGAAAAGGAAATGTCTGGGATTTGGATTTCCTGCCAATACTAGCCTCATTTATTTCATGATCTTCCTGAGTGTCTGTTAATGGAGTGTTGGGTTGGGATTCAAGAGATTGAAACAACTTGTTTTGTTGTTGGGGCAAACTACACATATCGAATATTGAAACATTTGCTTTTACCTTCTTTATATCTTCAATGATGTCATATCCCATATCATATTTTTTTACAACTTTTGTTTGATTGTCTATCTTGCTCAATGTGACTTTTGGTTGATGGACTATTGTGTCAATGTTTGGTTGTTTGGCAGATGTTGGGTTAGCTTTAGGTTGAGGCAGAATGACTGTAATGTGTCTTTTAGGTTTGGACGTAGTTGAGCTCGGAACTGGATCTGCAATGGGACCTTTACTGCGAGTGTTAATGTTTACAGTAGAGATTGGGCTCTCCACGGGATCATCTTCTATTAATTCAGTTAAAGGTACCCAATCCCATAATACCATGGTGGTATATGGGGAGGGTTACTCTACTTCAAGTGTTTGTTCCTCTAGAGGATCATCTTGATCTGGAATCTACGAATCCAACATTTGGTTTATTACTAAACTCATAGAATTAATCCATTGTGGACAACTCTTTTCAGAGTGCGGCTCTTGATGAAAGGTCCATAAGTGTTCCATTCCTATTTCATTCAGATTTAAAATAGGGGAGTTCACAGGTGGATGAGGCTAGTCATTGTCTTCCCTTTTCTTGTAGAATGGTTTGAAAGGCTTCCTGAATGTACTAGCTGCCTTATCTTTTTCAAGATCTACAATTTTATTGGGCAATTTCTGCATCATTTTAACTACGTTCTCCATATCCGCCGATGGCTCTTCTTTATTCCTAGTAAGCAGCAGGGGTTTTCTATTAGTTGATGGCTTTGTTTCTGCATCTAAGGCGTGTTTAGAAATGTTGTCTGCTTCTTCTTCCACCTTCATAGCTTCTTTGAAATTTTCTACCAGGGTGGTCTTCTTAGCTCTTTTGACGAACATTGCTATGGGGCCTTCAAGTGTTGTGTAATATTAAACTAAAGATTCTTCTGCAGGTTCAGTTGCTTTGCTGAAATTATTCAAGAGCGTAGTGAACCTTTGGTTGAAATCTTGAACCTTTTCCTTATTTTCCATTCTCATGGACAATAATTCTTTCATGAGTGTAGCTACAGTTTTCTGATTCACATACTTCTTTAAAAAACATTTCTCAAACTCTTCCCAATTGGAAATTGAGCTAGCTTGTAAGCTAAAGTACCAGGAAGAAAATTTCGGTTCAAATGTGTATGGGAAAAGCCTACAAACTACATCTTCATGCTATACATTTAAAAGATTCAAAGATAAATAAAAACTCTTAAGATGATCTTCAACAGATATGCCTTTACCTGGGTCGTATTTGGGAAAAACTTTCTCTGTATTTTTAGGCAGATCGTGAAATGGCCCAGCTAAATTTAATGCTCCCCTTGCTCTCCAAGTAGGTACAGCCATGGCTCTATGTGGAGAATTAGGTGTAGAATCATGTGGTGAATTAAGTGGAGTGTTCTTTGGAGTAAAAATTTCTCCAAGATTTTCTGGATCTTCAAAATCGATCTCCTTTAGAGGCTGTGTGATCTCTTCTAAAGACAAATCTACCAGCTCTTCGAAGCTCTGCACAAGGATTGAATCATGGGTATACTGTCTTTCTCTTTTAGGAATTCTTCTTCTAGGGAGAAAATTTATTGCATTTAAACCATCGAGTTGTTTAACATAAGCTCATGTGTACCTTCTTAAGTCTTCTACCTCTATAAAAGGTACAACATACAGTGCTTCTTGTTGTTCAGAATTAGAATTGAGGTTTTCTTGATTTGTCACTTCAAGATTTGGATTGTTTGAAATTACTATTTCAAGCGGGTTTCCAGTAATGTTTCTGCCAATGGAGGATTCTCCTTTATCAACCATGCACTGGTGGCCCTCCTTATAGTGCCAAACACTGTTGATGCCCCGAAAATTGCAGCAACAATTAGAAAGGGATTCTCCCCGGTAAGCAAGCCCAATTAGATCGCTCACCATTTGGTGTGGGGAATCTGTCTAGTTAACGGTTCCGGTTGCCGTAAGAGTTAAAGATTCTTCTTCTTTACACCAGTTGTGGCCCAATCCATGTTTATATGTTTTAATTTTAAAGATGATGTGTGAATTCCCTAAGCTAAATGCAAGTAACTAATCTAAATTAACCTAAAACAGTATAAGCAAATCTAATCTATCCTTGCAAGGAGCAAACTATAAATATGAGCAATACGCTGAAAGAAACATCTAAAGATCATACAGATAGTCATTAAATCATAAAGATGCAATCTCAGCAGAAGATAACAGATATTAAAGATAGCTTTAATTCAATGAATACATTCCATTACTCATTTAAGAGAGACATCATTGTATAGGAAAATAGAAACATCATTCATCACACAGAAATAATTCATAATAGTAAAGAAAGATCTCACAGTAGTATACGAATGCTACAGGAATAGTTCAACAAACATTCAACACACATTTCCAGGAAAAAGTGTCCTCTTTGGGCTTCCATTAGGCAAAATCTAGTTTCTTGGAGCAAGTAGCAAAGTAATTCGTACCAGCTAGAAAATTTCTTTCACTTGCAAAAAGTTCGTCTATCTTCTTCTGTTCTGCTATTTATAAGTTTAAAAATTGATCCTTGAGCTGACAGGTGTACATTAAACTCTAGAACCTCCTAATTTGTCCTTTATTGCACATCTACAAATTGTGGAAAGCCTTCCATATAAGACAAAAATAAGAGCCAGCTGTCTCTTAAAGCATTTATACAATAAGGAATTTCAGCTTTTCCTCACATTAAGACAAATAAGAATTCTGCTGATTTATATATTTATTTGGCTTCTTTTGTTGATTTGCTGACTCATCCCCACCAACCGGATCGCTTGTGGTTGCTGGGCCATCAACACTTTGGCTATGGGTGGCCCATTGACTAGTCTCTCTCAAGATAATTTTGCTCCGAACAGATATTGTTGCCTTTGATGCAATCTTATGCTTGCGCAGATCTAATTTGACCTGTGCTTCTCCTTCTTCCTTGCAGACCTTCTATGCATGACAAACCTGCGGTGAGCGAGGCAGTACAAATAAGGAGTATCCAGAAATTAGCAAAAATTGCAAAGCTTCCTACAGATTTGTAAAATAAATCATGACAGAGTTGGCTTTAACTAGATAACCTTCAAGCATTAGCAAAACAATTATGAAAAATTCAGAATATGCCACTTTCATATTATGGAAGTTGTTTTAATAGAATGATAATTAAAACAACACATGGCTCTATTGATGGCCCAACCAACTCTGTGGGTGCATACAAACCAAAAAAAATCTTCGCGCCAAGCGACGAGCGTAGGATTAAGATTTGCACTAAGCGGCGAGTCTATCATTAAGATCTGCGCGAAAGATCTACACCAAAACTAGATTTGAGGGTTGCGCCGGCGGAGGAGTAAGACATAACTCTTTGCGCTTTAATGAAATTGCGCTACGAGGTCATGGAAAAGGATTTTTTAAAGGATCGGTGCGTCGGTGCTCATCTAAGGATAGGTATTGCACCAATGGTGGTTGAGATATGGTTACAAATTGCGCCAAGCAGCGTGCGCTAACGGCGGCCGATTTACATTAAAAATTTGTGCGCCAGATGGTAAAAGGCCTAAGATTTGCAAAAGGGGTCGACCGACTTATACCCAAAAAATGCGTGAAGCAGAAGACTTATAGTTAGGGATTGTGCCAAAGGGCGGTAGAGTTATAGTTACAAATCGCGCCAAGCAGTGTGCGCTAATGGCGGCCTATTTACATTTAAAACTTGCACACCGGATGGTAAAAGGTCTAAGATATGCTAAAGGGGTCAGCCGACTTATACCCAAAAAATGCGCGAAGCGGAAGACTTATAGTTAGGGGTTGCGCCAAAGGGCGGCAGGGTTATAGTCAACATTTGTGTCAAGCGTAATATTTGTGATTTAGCAATTGCGCTAAAGGGAGGCTGACTTATGCTCAACATTTTCCCAAAGTGGCTGCGTTAAGGCTAAAAATTGCACCGAAGAGAAAAGGTAACTTTTCCTTAGAGAAACAAAAATTGAGAAAACTTTTGGAAAGCAAGTGTTGAAATTTTGCCAGGTTAAAGAGAAAAAATAAGCCTGAAAGACAAGGAAGACACTTGTTACAAAACGTGCATAAGGAGGGGCCCCAAATATCTTTAAAATTTTGGGGAAGGATGTTGCAGCAACAACAGGATCTAAATAAATATATACAAGTGAAAATCAAAGTGGCATTTGATCATGAAGACACATGGAAAAAGTGGGACCCACATATGGCTAGATTTCCCCACTACACTTCGCATCATTCTCTCACCAATTCGAATTCAAGGTGAATCGTAACATACTTGGGGGAGTTCAAAAGGTATTATTCATTGCATGACTCATCCAAGGTCGAAATGTAGAGGAAGAGTAACCCCCATGGAAGAGGAAGAGGCAATTTGGAGCTAGTGAGACACTTGGGCTAAATTCCCTAGCTCTATGACAACAATGATGAAGATGCTATGACACCTATGACACAAATCAGACCTGAGGGATAAAATATGACATATATGACATGTAAGGGATAAAAATAGACTCCAAGAGGGCACTTAATGGAGTTAGGGCAGCTAAGATGCTTCCACATGTGATTTGGTGGAAGTGGGAGACTAGGAATTGTTGTACAAGTGGCATTCTTTGGAATCTCTTCCCAACTTGAGTTGGAATGAGTCTCTTCGAAGGAATTTGACCCATGGAGGACATGAGAAGTTTATAAAAGTCCTAAACAAAGAATAATGGAATATTTTTATCATTTGTAGAATTTGCAATTGCGTTTGTGAAGAGGGAGAGCTAGTCGATGACTAGTTTCTTGCCTTAGCCAATTTCGAGGGTGAAAGATTCCCATCCAAGTTGGTAATTGGAAAGGCCATTCAGACCTTTCATTCGGAGCTTTAATGGAGTCTTTATTTGAATTTTTAAGCTACAGGGCATCTCATGGTTTCTTCTATTGCAGCTCACTCCTTCAACCATTTCTAGCTTTGATGGCATATTCTTGATCCTTGAGGGAGGGCGTTTTTGGTGAGCTATTGTACTCTTCGGGGGAGATTCTAATGCCCAATTTATTTTGTAATATCAAGTAAATACTCTTTTATTCATATCCATAAATTTTTAGGCCGAAATTCCAAGCAGAAATGTATAAATCTCATTTTTAATGAAAGAACAGTTCCATTTCCCCACTACCTTGTTGTGAACCAATGTAATGTTGATGGACTCGAATGGATAAGTAAAATATTGATGGTTTATTGATTAATGGAATTTTATTGATGTATTATGCAAGTTTCATGTTCATTTATCAAGCATTTTATGTCATTTTACTCAGTTTATTTACATTTGGAGAAGATTTGGTGCCATTTCCCCAAGGGTCGAACTAGTGATTTTTGTTGTTTTTGGGGAGAGGTTTGGAACGGACTTAATAAATAATGAATGGTTTATTTAGGACTTTAATAAAATACTTGAGACATACCCTACCTATTTTCATAAATTTGAGCGAGTTTGGAGGCATTTGGGAATCCATTTTCAGTACTTACCCAGGGGGGTTTGAACCCCAAATTACTAGTAAAATTGCATACTTGGTCCAAAATATTAAGAAAGTTTGAAGAGGTATTTTGGTGGCCATATCTCATCCATGAACATCATATTAAATTCCTAATATCATTCATGTACCTTCCTTGAATATTTGAAGGCATTTGGGGCCAATTTGAGACTTAGAGACCAATACTAGTCAAAGGGAAATTACCAGTAAAGTTCCCTACATTGGCCAGAATTGAAAGAGGATTTGAGAAAGTATTTTAAAGGTCCAAAAGCATCCCTGAAACACATATTGATGTTCTAAAATCATCCATATACCTTCTCAAAATATTTGGGAGCAATTGGAGCAATTTGGGGACCTAGAGCTCAAAAACTAGTCAAAGGTCGAACTAGGGAAACAAGTGAAAAATTGTCATTTTAATAAAATTTCTAACAAGGGACATTACAGTGGTATCAGAGCATGGTCCTTGCACCTGTGGATTGTTAGGATATTTAGACACTTAGGAGTTAGTTAAGATCAACTTGTGTAATATATCCGTTAGGGATAGTGTGTTTCTTTAGTATGTATTAGTATGCATTTGTAAATACTTAATCCGACGGTCACGATATGTTTCCGACATAGAGTGATCCGACGGCTCAACTTCTCTTAGATCAAACCTAACCTTGATCCGTGGCTTATCACCCGATTGGTCCATGATCTCTATTTAAAGAGCATGGAGGGTCATTGTTTAGTTGATCGATTATGAGAAGCTCATTTGTAACTTTCTTTCTTTGCATAATAAATTGTCCCGTAGAAGCTATTTGGCCGGGGCCGTGGAGTGTTTCCCTCAAGAGGGTTTAAACCACGTCAAAACATCGATGTGTTGATCTGTGATCTGTTTGTGTGAAGTGGTTTCTCTTGGTGTTCGATCCTTTGGTAGTACCCTGTGTACCCGAACATGGTATCAGAGATTTTATGAAGTGCTGCTTCCGGTTATGATCTAGATCTTGAACTGTTGTTGTCGAAACTCGAAAGGGTTTCTAGTTCTGATATTTTTGTACATTTTTGGGCTGTGGGAGGTGTTCCATTGCGTCCGGAGCGTCGTTTCCATTTGAAAATAGTTTTCGTTTGATCAAAAACGGTTCCCAGTTGCTCCAGAAACGCGTATTTCATCAGATCTGAAGGTATAATGTTACAGTGACGCATTTTTTTATTTCGTTTTTTAAAAAGAAAAATCTCATATTTCATTTTTTTTATTGTTAGATTTTTTTTGGGGTTCGGATTGTTGCTTTCCCATCTACATATGCTCTTTGCTGTGCACCTTGAGCGATCTCGGCAAATCAGAAACAGAAAGGGAAAGGGTTTTTCTCGGCTGTGTATGCTCTTTGCCGTGCACCTTGCGCGATCTCGGCAAATAAAAAACAGAGAGAAAACGTAGACTTTCCGAGCAAGCTAACAAGATCTAACTCCACAAGTGTGGAAAAGTTTTTTTTGTTTCGTTTTGTGGTTTGTGTTGCAGGAAAAATGGCAAGCACGCAAACCGAGCAAGAAGAGTAAAAAAAAAAAAAACCCATATTTTACATATCTTTTAATCTATCTCACTTGGTTCAAAGTTGCTTTAATCCTTAATAGGTCTTGAGTTCAAGTCTTAGGAAGTTACTTTTAAAAAGAAAAGTGCATGCAATTTCTATTTTCAAGTTACTTTATTGTAAAAGTGCATCTCACTTAAATAATAAAAAAATAAAAATACAAGTGAGTCACTTAAGTTTTTTATTTTATTGTTGCACTATTTAAAAGTAATATCATTGAAAAAGTGAAATCACTTATTTTACAAAAGTGATTCACTTAAAGCAACTTTTTTGTAAAGTGATTGTCAAAAGGTTCATCTTGAGAAGAGGGGGGTTCTTTTTTTGCTGGACATTCTCTAGCTGCCACGTCACTATTGGGGACATCTTCAACAGTTTCTTTGTTCAAGCATAACTTCATCATACAGAGTCAGTTTTCAGTGCTGTTTTTTTTTAAACTGCCTATTTTTTCGAGCTCTTCATATCCAGACTGTTGGTTTCTTCTTTTAGAGCCATTAATTTACAAATATGGCCGCCCATTGTGATATTCTACTTAATAGTTCCAACTATTTCTCATGGAAATCTCGTATGGAGGATGTTCTATGAAGTAGGGAACTTTTCAGAATTACCACAGGGAAAGAAAAAGAACCCACTGATGATGATAAGAAAATAAAATGGGCAAATAGATGTGATGAATCTCGTGGATTGATTGGGATGTCAATCTCTACTGATTTGCGATTCCACATATCTGGAATTGATGAACCTAATACTGCTTGGGACAAGTTGGAATCTGTGTTTAGTAAACGCAATGAAATTCAAGGTCACCAACTCGAAAATGAGTCGATCTCTTTAAATCCAAGTGACTTTTCATGCATTCAAGATTATTTATCTAAGTACAAAACTCTTAAACTCTTATGTGCAGAATGTAAGATTGATAGGGAAGACAAACAATGCATTTATCATATTCTTTCCAAACTTGGACCTGCATATTCTGTTTTTGTATCTAAATTTTACTCCATGAAAGCATCCTTGAATGCAGCTAGTTATCAAGAGCCTAGTCTTGAATCCTTTTGTGATTCCTTGATTAGAGAACAAGATAAACTCATTCACCCTGGAATAATCAGCAATGCAGATACATCTGGGAAAGCCTTATTGTCCCAACAGAAAGAAAAGTCCAAGCCTCCCAAGAAACAAAATTTTTGCAATAATAAGTCAAGCAAGGGTCCCAAACCCTCTCAGTCAGCTCCTTCTTTAAAAAATGACAAAGGATCCAAGCCAAAAGGCAAGAAGACTGAGCGTCATTGCAACTATTGCGGGAAAGATAATCATGATGAATCAAAGTGTTTCAAGAAGATGGCAGCCTTGGAAGCAACAATGAAGAAGCACCACATCAGCCTAGATTCGCCTTCAGAATCTACCTCTCATGGACATGCACTTTGTGCTTCTGGTTATTCTTATAATGCATCTTCTTCTTCTACTTCAAATGAATGGTTCATTGATTCTGGAGCATCTTATCATATGGCTAAGGATCAAGCCATCTTTTCTACTATGCATGAATGTAACACCAAACAAATATTTGTTGGTGATGATAGATCTCTAAGTGTTGTAGGAGCTGGAACAGTTCCAGTAGATAATGGTCATTTTAGTGATGTACTATGTGTTCCAAGAATTTCCTACAATTTGTTATCAGTCTATCAGATCACTCATTCTGGTGAAGGTAAAACTGTGACCTTTACACCTCACCAAGTTGTAATCAAGTATTTTAAAGATCCTCAACAGGTCCTAGCTACTGGAATTGTTGATGATATTACCAGTTTGTACAAGTTTAACAACTTTGGGTCATCACCTTTCCCTTCAGTTTTTGTTGCTCATAGTGATAACTTGAGCAAACTTTGGCATGGGCGATTTGGTCACTTAAATTATCGCTCATTGCAACAACTATGTAAACAAAATATGGTGACAGGTCTTCCGATGGTATCTTGCAGAGATGGTGTTTGTTCCAGTTGTGTACTCGGAAAACATCATCAGGACAGTTTTGACAAACGTGCCTCTTGGCATGCCTCGGTTCCCTTGGAGCTTGTGCATAGTGACTTGTGTGGTCCTCTTCCATCTGCTTCCTTTTCTGGTTTCAAATATTTCTTAACTTTCGTTGATGATTACACCAGACGCACTTGGGTTTATTTCCTAAAACTTAAGAGTGAAGTATTTAACATGTTCTTGGCCTACAAGGCCCTTGTTGAAAAACAATCTGGTCATCAAATTATTAAGTTAAGATCTGACAATGGAGGAGAATATGTTAACAAACAATTCACTACTTTCTGCACTGAACAAGGCATCCAACAACAGCACACTGTTCCATATACACCATAACAAAATGGTGTAGCTAAGCGGAAGAACCACACTTTAAAAGAAATGGCTAATTGTATGATCCAATCTAAGGGACTAAGTTTTCAATTTTGGGCTGAAGCCATAAATTGTGCAAATTACATAGTTAATCGCACCCCCACAAAAGCATTACAAGGTATAACACCGGAAGAAGCATGGAGTAAAATTAAACCTGATGTAAGTCACTTTCGTATGTTTGGTAGCGAAGCATGGGCTCACATTCCGGATGAAAAACGGAAAGCATTGCAGCCTAAAAGTGAAAAGTGCATATTTGTTGGATATTCTGAAGATGTAAAAGGTTATAGACTTCTTCAACCACATTCTCATGCTATAATCATTAGAAGAGATGTTAAATTTGATGAAAATCTCTTGGCCTGCGAGCCTAACTCGACGATTGTGCCATCTTTGGCCTGCGAGCCTGATTCGGCATTTGTGCCTCCTTCTTCTTCTTCCAACTTCCTTGGCAGGTTTCCAACTCCAGTTTCTAATGATGACAATGATGATGAAAATCCACCTCCGCCTGCTCATGTTCCTCCAGTTGCACCAGCACAAGTGCTTCCTCGATGGGTCCATTCAACATGTGAAGCAACTAGTGATCTTTCCGGTGATCCTAGAGATCAACATCGAACACGTTCTCAGTTTCAGCGAGCCTCTTCTCTTTTGGCTCAAGTTTTTGAGAATCATGATCCAGAAACTTTTGCAGAAGCTTCAGGGAATCCAGATTGGGATGCAGCCATGGATGAAGAATATCGTTCCTTAATGGCAAACGATACTTGGGATCTTGTACCTCTTCCAAAAGGAATAAAACTTGTCAGATGTAAATGGGTCTACAGAACTAAGTATGCATCAGATGGAAGCGTTGAAAGACTTAAGGCAAGGTTAGTTGCCAAAGGTTTTTCCCAAGTTGAAGGGATTGACTATAATGAAACCTTTGCTCCCATCGCAAAAATGAACTCCATCCGCCTTGTTCTTTCCCTTGCAGCCTTACACAACTGGGAAGTCCATCAAATGGATGTCAAGTCTGCCTTCTTACATGGTGATTTGCGGGAGAAAATTTACATGGAACAACCTCCTGGCTATGTTCAGAATAACTCTAGCCTTGTCTGTCGCCTTAAGAAATCCTTATATGGCCTTAAGCAAGCTCCTAGAACTTGGTATGCCAAAATGGATAACTTTCTCCTTGGCACTGGTTTTTCTAGATGCCATTCTGACCCCAACATCTATACCATGAAAGTAGGAAACCATCTCATCATACTTGTTCTATATGTTGATGACCTTATTCTTACTGGTACTGACCCTAATCTTATAACCCATGTGAAATCTAGTCTTAAACAAAATTTTGAAATGTCAGACTTAGGACATTTGCATTATTTTCTTGGTCTCCAAGTCCTACAAACCAAAGAAGGAATCTTTCTTTCTCAGTCTAAGTATGCTTGTGACCTTCTTCGTCGCTTTCACATGGAAGATTGTACACCAGCCCCTTCTCCCTTCCAGTCTGGAGTCAAACTTTCTGCCACTTGTACTTCACCTGAAGTCGATGCCACCTTGTATCGTCAGCTTGTTGGTAGTCTCTTATACTTGACTCATTCTCGTCCTGACCTTTCCTTTGTCGTTGGTCGAGTTTCCCGTTATATGCAGACACCTCATGAAAGTCACTGGAAAGCAGCTAAAAGAATACTTCGATATATTCAAGGTACAGTTCAGTTTGGGATTCATTACAGTACAGGGGGGCAACCTTTGTTGGTTGGTTTCACTGATTCAGATTGGGCCAGCGATCCTGATGATCCAAATTCTACTGCAGGTTATGTTTTCAATCTAGGATCTGGACCTATTACTTGGGCTTGTAAGAAACAACAAGCTCTTGCTCTTTCTTCAGCTGAGGTAGAATATCGAGCAGCAGTTAATGCCAGTCAGGAATCTTTATGGCTTCGACAGATCCTTTCAGAGTTTGGATTCGAGCAGCAGCAACCTACTCCACTTTGGTGCGACAATCAAAGTGACATCAAGCTTGCCAAAGATCCAGTTCTACATCAACGCAGCAAACACATTGAGCTACATATGCACTTCATCAGAAATCTTGTTCATGATCGGGTTCTTGAAGTGCTCTTTTGCCCTACAGATGATCAAGTTGCAGACATCTTTACCAAGTCTCTTACAGAAGCGAAGTTTTCTAAACTTCGATCTATGTTAGGAGTTCAGGAACTTGTCATTAAGGGGGGATAGGCTCTAATGCCTCCTTCCTTCTCCTAATAGTGTCACTTTTGTAAATCCTTCAATCCTATCCCAAGTTGTTCTTAAGGGGGGATGTTAGGATATTTAGACACTTAGGAGTTAGTTAAGATCAACTTGTGTAATATATCCGTTAGGGATAGTGTGTTTCTTTAGTATGCATTAGTATGCATTTGTAAATACTTAATCCGACGGTCACGATATGTTTTCGACATAGAGTGATCCGACAGCTCAACTTCTCTTAGATCAAACCTAACCTTGATCCGTGGCTTAACACTCGATTGGTCCATGATCTCTATTTAAAGAGCATGGAGGGTCATTGTTTAGTTGATCGATTATGAGAATCTCATTTGTAACTTTATTTCTTTGCATAATAAATTGTCCCGTAGAAGCTATTTGGCCGGGGCCGTGGAGTGTTTCCCTCAAGAGGGTTTAAACCACGTCAAAACATTGGTGTGTTGATCTGTGATCTGTTTGTGTGAAGTGGTTGCTCTTGGTGTTCGGTCCTTTGGTAGTACCCTGTGTACCTGAACATGGATTAGGTACATACATTCAAGAATAATTGTAAACCATGTCTTACTATTATGATGAATCCTATGAGCACAATTCTTATGAGGAATATGCAGATGCTTATGAGCATTATGAAGCATGTTGATGTATATGTAACTTCGGAATGTATTTCATATATGTATATTGTATTCCTATAGAGATGTTATTATTTCTCTATACGGAAGTGTTTGTATTCCTATAGAGATGTTATTATTCCTCTATATGGAAGTGTCGTCATTTATATTATAAGTGTTGTAACTTATACTTGATGGGTTATTAGACCACCTTGTTGGGGTCGGCCCTGTATAAGTCATGTGGGTTAAAGGGTTATTAGACCACCCTATTGGGGGTCGGCCCTGTCAGCATTATGTTATGTGGTTAAGTTAAGGCTGACCTAGTAAAGGTTATTAGGCAAGTCAATTCAAGTATAAATAGAGTGCGGGAGGCACTCTATTGGATCATTCACTTTCTCACTCACACACTCATTGGAGAGTGGCGCACTAGTGGAGGAAGAGAAGCTGTTGCCAGGAGGACTATCTCTTGTACTTGGGTTATATCATTGTTCTATCTATCTTTGAGGAAGTTGCGGGGTTTTTCACCTTCTTGGTTTTCCCCAGTGAAACTCTGTGTCTCTTTTGTGCTTGCATTATTGTGTCCATGTTTGATATGTTGTACATGCTATTCTCTTAGTTAAGATCCTATATCATATTGAAATTCTGAAAATCTAACATGGTATCAGAGCGAGCCTGAAAGAAGGCATGGTATGGCATTTATGAAACTTGTTGCACTTGCGAAGCTAGGGCTTGATATAGAAAAAACCCGTCATCGTAGAACTTTCTCTATAAATTCATTTTGGCAAAGGTTTAGGATATAAAACCTTTACAGGCTGTAGATAACATCCCCATGTACCTTGTATCATAAGCACAACTTCTAATTTGTTGTACTTTGTGAGTTATGATTTGTACAATCTAGGGTTTCTGCCTCTTCTAGTTCTCATTCATAAACAGTTGACCTAGGAAAAAAGGTCATAACTTGGGCTAGGAAGCTCCAAATGATATTTCATAAAAAGTGATAGGTAGGGAACGGACTGTAATTGTTCAGGTACATTTTTCAGAGGCCTAAACTGAACCAGTGACATGTGGCACGCCATAAAAGTTCACTCTCCTGTTTTATCCCATAAATAGGCCACGTTGCGACACTTGTCATAACTCTCTCTCAGAGAATCCAATTGAGTTCAGACCTATGGGGTTGGAAATATAATAGGTCAGGATACCACAAGAAGAATTTTTAGACCATGTAGATCTGAAATTTCAGAGTTACAATAGAAACAATCAGGTGCATATTTCTATCAAAACAGAATTGGATTTTGAGCACCTTCATTCATGGCTTTAGGAATTTAGGGCTTCGGAGAAAGTTGGAATTTTTGGAATCGAAGAACACGGCTGAATGCTCCTTAGAAAAATTGAAATTTAGAGACCAAGATTAAATTTTTTGGTTGGGAAGAAGGCTGGGCTTGATCAAACCCTAGTTCAGGATTTTGATCGGGAAGGTGGAAAATTAGGGCTTCTGCAAAAGTTGAAATTTTTTAAGTCTGTGACCATGGCTAGAAGCTCCTCAGAAAAATCGAAGTTTATAGATTTGGATCGAACCTTTTGGTTGGGAAGAAGGGTGGGATTTATCAAACCCTAGTTCGGGATTCTGTCCGAAAGATCCAAAAGTTTCAAAGGCAATTTTGAGGGGTGAAACTTTGCAATTTTCAAATTCTAAGTATATCAGCTTGATCAGCGCATCAAGGTGCATCTTTCTATCCTTTCAGAAGTTTGAAATTCAAAGTTTGAAGTTTTAGGGTTTCTCTGACAAACCCTAATCTAGCTCTAGATCCAGTTTCTACAAATCAAGAGGATTGGGTTAATCCTAAAAGAGAATGAATTAGACACCTGCATAAGTAAAGAAGTTCCAGTTCCAGAGGGAGATGAGGCTAAGGCCTTACATAAGAAGACTATAAGAAATCTCGATAGGTATGACTCATACAGGTATGTTTTGAAATATGTTCATGATTAAGTTTATGATATGTTTGTCTTCATATTATTGAGGTTAGTACAATCTTGGTTAATGTTAGACTTGTCTTATCGCCCTAGTAAAAGTATGAATGTAGGTGAATGATAGAAGACATTCATTGGTTTGGGTTATGACACTTATGATTGTACTAATGCCCTATAGTGTTGTATGAGGTTGATGTTGTCCGCTAACATGAAAGGTACATCAAGAAATTTCTAGATCAAGAACATATGACCATGGTGACATGAAGACAAAGACTCATCCATAGTCATGGATCACATAGAATCTCTACTTACGAGGTATGTATAACTTGGTTCTACAATTATTAACTTATGAGATATGTAGGTCACTAGCACAAGTCATTTAAGAGAACAAGAAGACATCATGTGGGTATGTTAGACATAACCAGTTAACATATTAATCCATGTATGTTTTTTCCTATATCAAGTTAGAATCCTACCTTGTGATAGGATCTCTTATATAAGTATACTTGGTATGATTGATAATGATTATTCATGAAGTTATCGGTTTGAGTAGTCATGGATTTAGGCATATTATGCTTCTTACTTTGATTGATGATATGACTAACCAAAAAAGTCCTATGGTCAAATAGGAATATGCATGAGTAAAAGAATTGTGATAAATTATTTTTGTATGAAATGATCTTGACCATACATGTTTAAGATTACTTAGAATCATAAGGTTTTTGATAGTATTAAGATTATACTAATGAATGTATGTATGAGACCTTGAGGATAACACAATGATGATACTATTAAGTATGTATAGTGAATGAGGATGGATATAAGTTCAAAGATAGGTAATCCAGGAAGCAAAGATCAAGAGGGAGCACACTCTAGTAGTTCCTGCAAGGAAGCAAATATTGAGAGGGATTCCACCCTACAACCAAACAAAGATAAGTATTTGAATTGTCATTTCTTGCATACTTGTTTGTTTAAATAATATTGTTCAATGATGTTCCTAGACTTAGGGCGTGTATTATGCATATTAGAATAATTGCATTAATGAACAGTATACTACTAATATGCATGTGATGGGTAAGTGGCCTATCGCACTGTACAACATTCCATTGCTACTTATCTAGAATGAAACCTCTTTGCTGACATGTTGGGAGTTGTGCACACTATTAACAATGTTTTGGTAGAGATTGGAAGGCATCTAGAAAGTTACGGGATATGGATAAATGTTGTATTGAAGCATTGGCTAAAATAATTGCATGACTGTATGACATATTTCTTTATGTGTAAGAATTTGTTCTGAAAACTATGAGATGTTTCTAATCATGCAATTTAACTTGCTTTGTAGGAAATATCGTATACCATCACCTACAAAAGAAGGACTACAACATTTGTTCCAGCAATGAAAAACTATCTATTGAATATATTGAAGAATCTAAAGTTCCCAGGATTCAGGATGCAGTAATGGAAGAATGCCATGATCGAGGAATACCAGTCGATCATGAAGAATGATGCTTGGGATGTGGTCCCAAGACCAGATGGGAAGTCTGTGGTGACTTCCAAATAGATCTATAAGATCAAGCATGCTGCAGATGGCAGCATAGAGAAATATAAAGCAAGTTTTGTAGCTCATGGCTTCTCCCGGAAAGGAGGGATTGATTATGAAGATACTTTTGCTCCTGTGGCCAGATACACTTCCATTAGATCAATACTTGCTCTGGCTGCAGTGATGAAATGGAAGGTACACTAGATGGATGTAAAGACAACTTTCTTGAATGGTGTAGTTAAAGAGGAAGTGTATGTGGAGCAGCCACTTGGGTTTGAGACACATGACCGAGAGTCACATGTGTGCAAACTGATGAAAGCTCTATATAGTTTGAAATAGGCACCCGGGACCTGGTATGGCAGGATAGATGGCTTCCTATCCAGTTTGGGCTTTACCAAGAGTAAAGCAGATTCCAACCTTTACTACAAGGTTGAAGAAGGCAATCTAGTGATACTACTATTGTATGTGGATGACCTGTTTATGACAGGTGAGGATAGATTGATTGTCGACACGAAGAGGAAGCTTGCTGCTGAGTTCGAGATGAAGGACTTGGGTATGATGCACTACTTTCTTGGTATGGAGGTGTGGCAAAGTGCAGATGGAATCTTCCTTGGACAAGGGAAGTATGCAGTAGAGATCTTGAAGAGGTTTGGGATGATGGACTGCAAGGCTATGGCCACACCTATGGCATCAAACCTGAAGCTTCTGTGTGATTCTTCTTCTGAGCCGGTTGATGCTATGATGTATTGTTAGACGATTGGGTCCTTGATGTACCTAACGAATATGAGACCAGATATCTGCTTTGCGGTGAATACCGTGAGACAATACTTGACAGATCTGAGACATGTTCACCTGATAGTTGCAAAGAATATTCTGAGGTACCTGAAGGGTATAGTTGACTATGGGCTCAAGTATGAGGTGAATCAAAAGTTTAACCTGGAGGGTTATGTTGATTCGGATTGGGCAGGCAGTGCCATTGATCGGAAGAGCACTTCGGGGTGGTGCTTCAGTATGGGATTGTTGGCTTAAACGGACCCAGAGGTTTCCAATTAGACCCATGTTCTTTGCGGTTCTCCCTTTTGACCAACAAAACCCCTTCACACCGACCCTTTTGGCAACAACCTGCGAGCAGGATGAGGTCTCACCCGAGGTGTATCTTATGGGGTACTGCGGAATCAGGTTTCCATAGTAAATGACGAGTTGTTTATGAACAAGCTGTGCAGCGCAGGACAGAGGGAGTGCACTGTGGGTCAAAGCGATGCGGCGATGCGGTACACAGTAGGATATATGCTGCGAGTGACTATGGTGTGGTGATGGAAACACTATGGGCCTCACTAAGGGCTTCTTGCTACTGTGAATCTTCTACTGGAATGGCGAATCAACCACACTTAACCTATACTTGGAAGATCTTGAAAAGGTTAAGGCACTGAGATGAATATCACCCATCCATCCATTCAAGCACTTATTGGTTATCTTTCTAGCATTCATTCAAGGACTTAGATTATTACAACGTGAACTGAATTGATAGACGCGACTAACCATGCTGCATTCCTTCACTGTGTTTAAGAAAGTATTAAACTTAAATGACTGATTCACGATCTTAACATATAATTGAAATGTTCGCCATTCATCTGTTCCCGTGGAACCTAACATATCATTCCAAAACTTCTTCTATTGGTAAATGCATATCAAAGTTCTCCTATTATAGCATGCAAGGAAACATTCAAACATTTATTCTACAGGAAATACAGACAGTCATTCATTCATAAAACATAATCGCATAACACAGGATTTAACATGGTTCACTTCCCTGGATGGAAAGCTACGTCCACAAGAACGATTGGTAATATATTTCTTTCAAAAGGGATGGGGAAATCGTTCTTAGTCTGTGCACTCAGCTGCAGACTCTCCTTTCTCTCGGCTAGGTCTCTGGGCACACAGCTGCAGAGCCTTTACAATATTCTCAGCTCAGAGAGATTTCTCAATACAAAAGGTTATATCATGATTACTCTAGCAACTAGCATCTAGCCCCCAAAAATAGAGCAACCCCATCCCATACAAAATTGTCTTCTTAAATAGATCATGCCCGAAGGTCACGTCTGTACAATATCAAAGACCTAAAAACCCAAAACCCTAAGGGTTTCCAAAACTACGCCAGTTTTCCAAACCAACTTGCTGGCTCCTGGTAGCATCTGCTTGATCATGGTGGATCTCCACGTCCTCATCCTGTCACTATCATCCTTCCTGTCGCACGTGTCCCTACAGGCTGCTTCTACCGAACCATTTCTCTCTAATGGTTTCACCTTCCAAGCATGCCAAACATCACTTTCCTTAGCAACCCACGCATGGCTGCCTTCCTGATTTGCTTATGTCCACCGCTTGGCAATCCTGGAATATCTTTCCAAAAATGGTTGCTTCTGGTCCAACCGGTACCTGCACCTGATACTTGTCCAGCATTCTGCTTTGCTGGCTCCATGTGGCCTCCTAACTCCGTAGCACTGCTTATGCGCAGTACTGGTCTTTGCATCACGGCCAAAACTTTGATGCTGCGCACAACTCCACAGTCTGATCAAAAGTTGGATGCTGCGCGCAATTTCGTAGCATCCTCAATACTTAGGAAAAATTGTATTTTTGAGCTTCGCTCAACTCAGCTTTCCCTGCTTATCTCAAAAAGGTGTTTCCAAAACTTTTGTCTCAACCTGGGCCCAACATGCCCCTAACACTTACATGTGGCTCGTCCCTGAGCCACTTGCTGCTTCAGTTGTCTCACTCTGCTCCGCGACCGGTGGGACTAGTTTGGCCGTGAACTCATTATATAAACCGAGCAACTGCTCCACTGCTTGTCTGGTATCCTGCTGAACTTGCTTAACTATTTCAAGCAGCGCTGGAGTTATCTCTTCTCCGATCTGGTCCTGTACTTGCTCCTGGTTTTCGTGCAGTTCCTTTAGCTTATCTTCTATTTGCTGCGATACTGTTGTAGCATCCTCCAGGAGTTGCTATGACTGATTGTCCATCTCAGTCTCCTTCTCTCTTAATACTTGGACTTGCTTCTTTAAGTCTGATACTTCCTTGTACCTGGACAGCCTCTCCCTGGGTGGCAAAGCCTCGAGCTCTACGTCCAACTTTTCTAAAGAGGTCTATTTTTCTTTTACTGCGGTCTTTACCTGCAGCAGCCCCTGATCCTCTTCAAGGGTGATGAACGCCTTGGAAACTTGTTCCAATAGATCTTGGCACTGAGCCATGCCACTTGTTATGTTCTGCGCAACGGTCTTGATGGCTTGCTCTCTCAACTGCTACTTAGTTAATGGTGCCTGTACGTTCATTTTTGCCTTCAACGAGGTAATATCAGCCTGATAAAAAATTTCCTTATCTTGCATCTCCGACTTCAAAGATATTACCCTGTCCCCGATCCTTAGAACTGTGTCCGCAGGATCATCCTGGAGTTCTATACCTTCAATATCCTGCGCAACATTGGATATGGTAGTCTCCAAATTTTGTCGGCGGTCCAGTTCGTTCTGTAGTTGCATTTATGCATGCAGCTGAATTTTCCTATTTGCTGCGGTGAGCTCTGCTTGTGACTTCATCGACTCAACCATCCGTTCATGCATCTACTCAACGATCTTCATGTGGATGAAGTGCAATTCTGGTAAGGGGATTTTGGTTAAGTCGAGCTCTACCCTCTCGAATCCCTTTGTGTCCAACACAACTTGTTCTGCCATCGGTAATGCAATAGCCAATGGGTCCACATGGACAATTCTAGTCTTTGATGACAGTGTTATGGCTAGCTACGGCGGCGTTTGCTTCGAGGTTCCTGCCGACATCCCTTCTACTCCTATGTCACGTGGCAAGGTAAGGATTTTTTGGACATCATCCATTTTCTTCAGCAGGCCTTGCATTGCGAACCGTGTCTTCTGCAGGTCATCCTAGATGACCATGTCCTTCTTTTCTTTAACCGCCATGATCTCCTTCATCTGCTCTGAGACCGTTTCGGCTATCATCTCGTAGTCATCATCATTGAGGACTGCCTCCGATTGAATCTTTGTGGCCTTCACCTTCTTCCTCAACTTTGGCTTCTACGAAGTCTCAGGTTCTTTTCTCTTCCCTGTTTCTTCAGTGATTGGGCATGAGAGTGGGATTGGCTCATCTTCTGTTGAATCTGTCTCCACATCCATAACTTCTACGTGGAAGTCTGGTGACCAATCTTTCATGAGGTCTTCAACGTCTTGCTCATACATGATGTAGTTCCCTGGGAACCACTCCGATTTCTTCTTTTGTGCTTTCGGCGATATGAAGATACATTTCATATCCACCTCAAAGTCGATGATGCAGATATACTTTGTCGTGACCTGCTTTGTAATGCGGGCTGTCTTCGTGATTGCATCACGCAGCTGGAAATAGTACTGGTGTTAACACCTAAAAAGTGCTCACTAGCTCATTCCCTTACTCACATGACCCATTTGTCCACTTTTCCACCATCTGAGCCTCTGAAACCAACAAAAGGTCACCAAAAGACCTTAGTACACCCCTTTTTCCATTAAAAAAGATTATTTTTTCCCAAAAAAGCATAAAAACCCTCAAAAAGGGTCCAAATTCCCAAAAATATTAAAAGGGAATTAAAATATTATTTTTATTCAAAAAAGGAAAAAGGAGGGAAAAGTACCTAAACCATGTTGGTCAATACCATTTGGTTTCCACAAAACCACAAATGGTATTTCCCACCACCAAAACCTATAAAAAGGTGGTAGGGGCTCCTCATTTCCCATCCATCCATTATCTCATCCTTATGCTGCTGAAATCTCCCTTGAGCATTTTAGCCATTGCAAACCACATTGGAGAAGAGACCATTGGAGATTGGATTTGCTCATCCTTGGAGCTATTCAACCTCACCATTAGAGGTATTGATTCCGCAAGCACTTGCTTGCCCCATTCTTTCAATACAAATTCTTTATTTTATATGTTCTTGTTCTTGATTTTAAATTATTTTTGTTATTTGCTTAATATCTTTGCTTAGATCCATGAATAGTCTTGTTTAATTAGTTTATTGTTATTTATTTCCATTGAAACTACTGCTACTAGTTAGCAGGTGCCCATACCACTAAGCCTGGTTGCAAAACCGGGCCAACAGTTTTTGGCGACTCCGCTGGGTTTTGAACAATAGATCTCTAGTTTTGCTTTTAATCTTAGTTTTTTATTAGTTTTTAACCTTTAGATCCATAGATCTGCCATCTTAGACAGCAGATCTATTGCTGTTCTGAGTTTTGGCCTCATCTATTGCCATTAACAGCCCGAAATTCTCAATTTTTGGGTTCGTTTTTCGGCTTCCGTGCACGGCTTTCGCCTCGCGGTTTTTAGCCTGACAGTCGCGCGGTCCATCGCGGCTTTCGGCCTTTTCTCTGCGCAGTTCATCGCGGCTTTTTGGATTTTTTCCGCGTGGTTCCCCGCGGCTTCGCGGTCATTTTCCGCGCGGCTCATCGCGACTGTGCGACAGAAACCCGCGCGGTCCATCGCGGCTTTTCTGTCAAAACCTGCGCGGTCCATCGCGGCTTTCGGCCTTTTTTCCGCGCGGTCCATCGTGACTTTTAGCCCAAAACCTGCGCGGTCCATCATGACTTTTGGCCCAAAACCCGCGCGGTCCATCGTGACTTTTAGCCCAAAACCCGCGCGGTCCATGTGATTTTTTGGCCGCGCAGCTCAATTTTCAAACGACCATATCTCCCTTTCCCGAACTCCATTTGAAACGATTTTTTTTTTCAAATTGGGTGTTTTCGATCAAGGAATACAAATATGCTATTAGATTTAAGAAATTTTCCATATAAATTTATCTAATATTGTATTTTAGTGTTATTTATCACTTCAGTTCACCCATTTTGGCTCATATTTTACAGTACTAAGATTCCAACATTGTTTACAGCCATAGGAACATTTTACTATTTAGAATGCACATGTGAAAGAAGTCTTTTTAAAAATTTTCATCAATTGAAAGAAAGATCTATTTTTGCATTTTTATCTAGATTAAAATTTTTCCTTTTTATTTCTTTAAAATCTTGCCCTTAGCAATTTCCTTGAAAGAAAGAAGTCCATTTATTTCTTTAGAAGAAGTCCATTTATTTCTTTTAAAGAAATCTATTATTTGCTTTCATAAATCCAAAAAATCCATTGTTTTTTGAGTTATTTTTTGAAAAGCATTTAAATTCCTTTTAGTGAAAAAGTCATAAATATTTGCTTTTTATTTTCGAAAAATCCTTTATTTTTTGAAAATTTCCTATAAAGCATTTAATTTTTTCAAGTTCGGTTTACAACACCTCACGTGCACTCACACGATCACTTAATTGAACTAAGCCTTAAAACGTACCCTAATTTGAACACACTTTTAACCCCACTTGGGGAACACTAAAAGAATTCTTGTAGCTAGGTAGTATTGGGGGGATAGGTGTTCCAATAACACCCCTCAGTTCTTACATCTGAGACATAGAAGTTGTCCAATTAGGGAGCTAAAATCTCTTAGTACTTTTTGGCGCGGTCACAACCGGTTTGTGGGAAGGCCTCTCCCTTAGGAGGGTTGAAGTCGCGAGGATGGTTCCGGAAGCTTGAGTGGAATACTGAAATCCATTCAGTAACCGAAGGGCTACCATTCGCAGTTCTCGGGATATCCCTGTATTGGGATATTGCGATCAAAGGACCAAACGGCAGATTTACCTTTTCTCGACGCGTCATGAACGGAGTATCCTAGTAGCCTGTCTTTAGGATTGATTACCCGGTGTCCCTCCCGGTAGGGGGATATCTAGCCGTTGTCCAACACTCATATTGTCTGACTTGGATTTCATCACCTTGCAGAGGATATCGTTTGTTTGAGTCACAATACTTTTAGTTAGGTGTTTGCATGATTTCAACCCACCTGTGGTCTAGTTACACCTATTTTTTCTAGGATCTGTTTGCATGTTGGTATTCTGACCAGTTGTTGCATTCCTCCACTTATTGTAGCACAACTGCTAGAATAAGTTCCTTTTTTGAGGTTGATTTTTTGGCCTCAGAGCCTTCTTTTTTCACTCCCCTTATTGCACCCTTGGTTGCATTAGGGTTTTGAGTCTTTTTTATCACCACCTGATACTTAAAACAAATTTTTTACACAAAAAATTAATTCTCACCATTGAGAATTTTAGACGCTCTCGTCGTCTACAGGGTGAACTCCCAGATTTTAGTCCACTTGGCTCTCCACGTCACGGACGCAGAGCCTTATCCCTTGATTCGACACATCGTCAATCAACTAGACAGTCATCCGATTCTGACACACCTCACTTCACATTTGATTTGGAGGTAGAATCCGAAAACCCCATAGAGTTACCATCAACCACCATTATGGCTGGAACACCATTTGATCCACTGTTTACAAGCACCATAGGTGAGACATCCACAGACCCTTCTGTGGCGGTGCCATCCATGGCAACAACCACCCCCCTGGGTATGCCCAACATGGGTAACACTCCACATTTAGGAATGCCCAACACAGGGCCACCACCTGTCATGGGTATACCCAACATAGGGGTCACACCCCCTCTGGTTTCCACAAACCCTATCCCAGGAATCCCCACTATTATTCCTAACCCAAGTGTAACCCATGTTGCACTTGGAGGCGCTGGCCCATACCAGACTACACCTATTGGAGGGCATATACCCTCCATACCTAGCATACCTTTAGGCAATACTGGACCCCTACATCATACCACAATGACTAGGCATGTCCCAGTTCCAGTCACCACATCTGCTAGCTTACCATACATGGCGAGTCTGAACCTGCCAGACTTAGCTAGGCTCACAAATGACCCCATCAGACACGATCCTGCGTGGCCTCACATGCCCACCAAACTCCCCTCTGACATCCCTAAATTTGAGGGCAAGGAAGGTGAAGACCCCCAGAACCATATCATGTCCTTCCATTTATGGTGTTCCTCCAACTCCATAGTGGACGACTCAATCCGCCTCCGGCTTTTACAACGCACCTTCACTGGCTCTGCAGCCAAGTGGTATATCGAGCAGCCCCATGGGACGCATGCCACCTTTACCTCCCTTGCCTCGACCTTCCTGCAGTTCTTTTAGTTACCTATCCGCTATGATGCGGGCGTTGAGATCCTACTGTCTTGCAGACAGAATACGGCCACCCACATCACTGACCACATTCATGAGTGGCGTCGACGCCGAAGCCTCTGCAAAATCAAATTAGACGACCGTATATTCTTAGATTGGTTCCTAAAATCCCTCCTCCCTCTCATTGCGAAGGATGTGGCATCTGAAAGACCCCAGTCTGAAGAAGAGGCCATCCTCAAAGCCCAACAGTTTGATCTCATTTACGCCCAGTCAGGTTATCTATACACAATCATACCTGACGCCCCACGAGGTGACTCTTCACGTGGTGACGCACCGGGGGCATCACATGCTGCTGATGGCATCATTGGCCAAATAACCCCGCAACCTAAACCTTTCAGCATGGTAAACACCATGCCAGCCCCAGACCTCTCTAGGGCTACATCCAGTTCCGGAGCAACAACTTCTTATGCTCCAACAAACCAGACCCATCACATTCATGGACCCTCTTGTCCACAACATTGTTGTGGGCAAGCGCCATCAGCATATGTACCTCCTACATACTATACTCAACATACCGCACAGACCCCCATGCAGTTCCCACAACAACAGATGCAGTACCCACAGCAAGCTGCACCAGCTAATCCAACACATCCAATAGCTCAGGGGTACCAACAACCCCAACAGGCAACTGGACCACCTCCAGCTCCACCTGCATACTACCCACCGCAACCTGCTCCCGCACCTACGGCTCCTCAGAATCCCCCCAATTCTCAAGGGCATGTGTACGCACAACAACATCAGCCCCAATACCAAAATAACCAACGCAACCAAGGTGCGCAACAGAACCGTGGTAGAGGTCGTAACCACGGTAATAACCAACAACATCAGCAAGGTCCTCCACATCCCAATCCTCCACAGAATAACAATGCTGCTCCTCCCAACCGCAATCTGGATCGGAATCCTAAGCAGCCTACAAATAATTACCTCAGAACAAACCACCCTTGTTCTATCTGCGGAGTCTATGGTCATTACACGCATTCTTTCCCACATTTGGAGCGAGCTCGGCAACTCTGGACCGATGATGCACATCGTCAAGGGCAAGTGGCTCCTCAACCGCCACCCAACCCTCCACCACCTCAACATCAACCCTTGGTGCTGCAAAACCCCTTTCCAACCTAGGGTGTAGTGAACACTCAGCCGTTAGCCCCCCCTCAGGGAAACGTGCCACCACAGCAGATCACTTATGCAGCCCCTGATCAACCCATGTTCGATTCAGGTACTCACCATTTGTTGATGATGTCAACTGCCGATGCCAACCTCCAAACCCGTCGAAACCAATATGGCTCCACCTCTGAAGCCCCTCCCGCCGACAAAAACACTAACGTTAATCCCACAGATCAAACGTTTCGTATACCTCCGGCTCCACTTGATGGCGCTTCCAAAGCACCTCACTTCCCACTTTGTCGTATCAACAATAATCCCAATGCTCGGGCTGTGTCGAATTACAACATCGTAGACGACTTAGCCCAATCTCCTGCAGCTATGTCTGCTTTAGTAGTTTTGAAAAACTGTCCTTCGCAGCGCAAAACTTTGCTCTCTGCCATTGGCGCCATTGACCCCAATGATTCACAATTGATCGCATTCGATTCAGACCAGTCTGAACCCCGCCTGCCTTCCTCTTTAGCATTCCAAGTTTTCGTTTCTGTTCGGAATCTTGTCATCCATCGGTGCATTATCGATGAAGGGGCCTCCACATGCGTCATGTCCACATTCGTTTGGCAGAAGTTGGGATCCCCTACTCTCCAGCAGTCCACCACTGCATTACGAGCTTATGACGGCCGTTCGGCTCAACCCCAAGGTCTTTTAGCCAATGTCCCTGTCCAGCTGGCGGGTAAAACTGTGCTCATTGACATTGAGGTCATCAATGCCCAACTAGACTATAACCTTTTACTCGGTCGCAGCTACATGTATGCCATGCGGGCTGTTGCCTCATCCGTATTTTGCACCATGCAGTTCCCCCATGAGGGACGCGTGGTCAAGGTCGACCAACTCACCTATTACGATCCCAAGGCCCCCGCCACACCTGAAAATGTTCTCCCCATGGTTGAACAACCTGTTTGTGGTGCAACTACCTCATTCATTTCCTCAGTAGGACCCGGACTTTACTTCGAGGCATCGATGACCTCTACATTCCAGGCCATTCCACCACCGTCACCAGAGACCCATGTCGCAAACCTCTATACTCTTTCACAGAATACACAAACACCCGGTAGTCAACCACCATTGGTACCGAGTCACATCGGTGTTACACCCATCCACACCATCCCCTTTCTATTTCCTCCTTCGGGGGTAGTAAGCGCCCCGGTTATGGCTACCCTTAGTCTACCCAGGTTAACATTGGGATTACCCGTGTGGTATATTTCGCCTCCCGTTCCACCGCCGACACCAAACGTCATCCTCCAACCGGTACAACCCATTGTTACCACAAATCAACCTCCTCCGGGTGTCGCAATCCCTTCGTCGTCAACAAAACCTTCTCCTGGTCTCACGATTGCTTCGATGTCAACAAATCCCCCTCTTCTTGCTAAGCCCACTGGGGGCAGAGGTCCACAACCGTACACTGCTATACCACCTCCTAAGGCAGTTAAACCCCCACCAGTGTTTCGAGCTCCCCCCAAATGCTCATTATGCGATGAGATAGGACATCCAACTCATCAATGCCCACATTTACCGGCACTCCAAGAGCATATGAATATGTTGGATGATGACATTAGCATCCCAGTAGTCAGATTAGAGCCACCTCTACAGCCTCGTGACAAATCACTGCGCACTAACCATCCTTGTGCTATATGCAGTGTTTACGGCCACTACTCTCACCATTGTCCTGATCTACCTGACTATAGAGCAGCGTTGTACGAGTTAAACAACGTCGACTTAGAGATATCTCCTACCCTAATCGAGGAGATCCACCCCCCGCCATCATCCTCGTCGGAAGAAGTCAATACAATATATATGATTTCAACAACTTTCAAACTAGAACCCCTTGATTTATGGTCTGACTACTTCAATACTGATGAGCAAATTTTGGAGACACTCACTGCACCCGACTACCCTTGGGATGATATGCATCATCGCTCGTACTTCCTCCCGGAAGCATCTACATCCACCGCATCCAACCAGCTATCGGTCGAGTCGAAAGATTTCATACCCACTAAGGTCGATTGGTTGAAGGACCCCATCCCAGCACCGGATGCCTTTGAAGAAGGGAACATGTCAAACATTTCCCCCACTATACAGATAGACATTTCCACGACACCAAGGAAACCTGAGCTCATCTCGCTGGGCGCATCTTGCACTCAAGCAGAAACTCAGGCGTACAAAAAGCTCTTTCAAGAGTTCCGTGATGTCTTCGCTTGGTCCTATACTGAGATGCCTGGTCTCGACCCCGCCATTATCGAACACCACATTGATACATGGCCTGAGGTATCCCCTGTTCATCAGAAACAGCGACCCATTCACCCTTCCAAGCTCCCCGCTGTTAAGGCTGAGGTCGAGAAACTTCGAAAAGCAGGGTTCATTTACCCTATTCCGTACACCACCTGGGTGTCGAACCCCGTTCCCGTCAACAAAAAGCAGGGCACCCTTAGAGTATGCACTGACTTCCGTGATTTAAACCACGCTTGTCCAAAAGACAATTTCCCCACGCCATTCATTGACCAACTCATTGATGAGTGTGCGGGCCATGAGGTCCTATCCTTCATGGACGGGTTTTCCGGATATAACCAGATCCACATCCGCAAGGAGGATCAGTACAAGACTGCCTTCACCACCCCATGGGGCACCTTTGCCTATCGCGTCATGCCATTTGGCCTTAAAAATGCTGGTGCCACTTTCCAGCGAGCCATGACCTATTGCTTTCATGACTTGGTCCATATCCTGCGAGTCTATCTTGACGACCTCACAGCTCGTTCCCGAAAACGATCAGACCACCTTAACGACCTCCGGCAGGTTTTCCTGCGTTGTTGCAAATATAAAATCCGCTTGAACCCACACAAGTGTGTCTTTTGCGTCCCAGCGGGCCGGTTGTTGGGTTTCATTGTTTCCCAAGACGGAATCACTGTTGATCCCCTGAAATTCAAAGCCATCTTAGAACTTCCCCCTCCTCGCACGCTTCGGCAGCTTCAGAGCTTGCAAGGGCGGTCCAATTTTCTTAGGCGCTTCGTTCCTGATTATGCCACCAAAGTCCATGGTTTCTTACGCTTGCTTCGCACCCACATACCCTTTGTTTGGGATGAGCAAGCAGACATGGCATTCGAAGCCCTCAAGAAAGCTCTCACACTAGCCCCCTTGATATCCCCACCGGATTTCTCTCAAGACTTCACCCTTTATGTCTCGGCATCTGAACATGCTGTGTCCGGAGTTTTGGTCCAAGAAGATGCCTCCCACAAAGAGCATGTGATTTATTACGTCAGCCAGACCTTGTCTGGCCCACCTCTACGTTACCCATACGAGGAAAGATTAGCCCTAGCTGTAGTCTTTTCCATACAAAAATTGCGACACTACATCCTACTCAGTCATACCACGGTCGTGGCCGACTCCAACCCCATGGTCTATCTCCTCACCCGGCGGCTCCTACAAGGTCGTGTTTCTAAATGGGTCATTATCCTCCAGGAATATGACCTCACTTTCAGAACTCCCAAAAGCACCAAAGCCCTCGCGCTTGCTCACCTCATCACGGACCTCCCATCCTCCTCAACATCACCCGTTATCCAAACGGACCTGATTGACGAGCAGATCTTCATCATTTCGTCCGACGACCCTTGGTACGGAGACATTTTGACTTACCTTCGTACGCAAAAATTTCGACCACACATCGATCGTGATGGGCGCCGTCGCATACGACACCACGCCCCCCGATACCTCCTAATAGGGTATGTACTTTACCAACGCGGCGTTGATACAATCTTACGCTGCTGCCTATCCCATAGTGAGGTAGAACAAGTCCTCAATGATTGTCATAGCGGTGCCTGTGGAGGCCATTTCTCCGGCATGGATACCGCCCAGAAAATCATTCGGGCCGGTTATTTTTGGCCATCATTGTTTACTGATTGCATCACAGCAGTCAAGCATTGCCAGAACTGCCAACTATTTGCTCCGAAAGCAAGAACCCCCCCTGCCCCCCTTCATCCAGTCATCACTGTTGGACCATTCTGCAAATGGGCCATTGACTTCCTCGACTGCAACCCCCCGTCAGCCGGCGGTCACAAAGACATCGTCGTGGCCGTAGATTATTTCACCAAGTGGGCAGAAGCCATGCCGACCTATAATTGCAAAGCCGACACTGCAGCACGGTTTTTCTTCAACCATGTTATCGCTCGTTTCGGAGTACCACAGCAACTAGTCTCTGACCACGGCTCTCACTTCGAAGATGCTGTCTGGAAGGAATTATCAACCATGTTGAAATTTGAACACCATTTCTCTTCCGCTTACTATCCCCAAGGAAACGGCCAAGTCGAAGCGATCAATAAAATTTTGAAGACCATTCTCCAACGTATTGTAGACAAGCACAAATCCAATTGGCACCACATGCTTTTCCCGGCACTATGGGCCTACCGCACCTCAACCAAAACCGCCACCGGTTTTACCCCTTTCCATTTAGTTCACGGTGTCGAATCCGTCCTCCCTATTGAGTGTCAGATCCCAGCCTTGCATATCGCCGTTGAACTCCTACCGGACACTTCCCCGATCGAGCAACGTTTACTACTCCTAGAGCAGGCCGATGAAGATCGACGCACCGCCATTCAAAACATGGAAGCAGCTAAACAACGATCGAAACTCAGTTACGACAAACACGTCCACCCAAGAACCTTTTCTGAGGGAGACCTTGTCCTCGCTTACGATCAAGCTCATGATAAAACCGGGAAGGGAAAGTTCGTGTCCATGTGGCAAGGCCCCTACATCATACACACCTACCTCGGGCAGGGGGCATACATTCTGACCGATTCAGAAGGCAATACCCTATGCAACCCATGCAACGGGTTGTACCTTAAACGATTTTACCCATAGAAAATATGATGGACACCATCGTCCATTTTAGTATAGGCATACATTTTTCGTTCACAAAAAATTTCAAAAAACCTAAATATTTGTTTTTCTCTGCATAACCACAGATGGAGCCTCTTCCACTCTGCCATGTCGGTTTCGCTGATGGTGCAAGCCGTTGGTCTCCCAATCTCGCCTCCGCAGCTTGGGTAATATACTCCCCTTCACATGAATTAATTCACATTGACGGAGTATGTTTAGGTGCCGCCACCAATAATCAAGCTGAATACGATGCCGTGACCGGTCTCCTGGCCGCTGCTCTCCAGATGAGCATACGTCACCTCAACGTTTTCTTGGACTCATAGCTCCTAGTTTCCCATCTCAACAATGATTACCAGGTACGCGATCCCTGTCTTTTCAGAAAATTCCTGTGCACTAAACAAATGGTTAGACAGTTTGAATCCATTACATTCACACATGTCCCAAGACACCTCAATAGTGTAGCAGATAATATGGCCAACAGTGTCCTCGACTGGCACACCAATCACATCATGTCATATCCATAAACAAAAAATGCATCCATGTGCAAAACAGGTGCCTCCACGGGCATATACAAAAACCAATATTGCATCCACGTGCATAACATGTGCCTCCACGGGCATAAAACAAACAAACCAAATAATGCATCCATGTGCATAACAGGTGCCTCCACGGGCATACATAAATCAACAAATATACTGCATCCACGTGCATAACATGTGCCTCCACGGGCATATACAAAAGACAAATGTGCATCCACGTGCATACACGACAGTATATCTCAAATATATATCCACATATATATATAAATCAAATAGTCAAATGTCATAAGTGCCCTCAGCACCCGATATACAAAAAATACATCTGTCATACAAAAATGCTTCCCCATATGCTCATCAGCATTTGGGGGTAGATACAATATATCTACTCATCTGGATCCCTAGGATCCTCCGGCTCCTCCTTCGACTCCTCCTCAGCCGGCACCGCCGGGTCATGATGACCCCGAACTCGCCGCTCTGCTGGCCCCGCTGGATCGTCCCTCAGACGTATCCTCCCCTGAGCCGGCCCTGCCGGAGCATCTCATCTACCATCCCCGTGCCTCGCCACGAACACCGCTGCCCTCAACAGGAGCGACTTCCACTCAGGCAGCGCACCGAGACATCCCTGCAAAATATCCCGATCCAAGTCTCTCCAACCATCCTCGGGGAGCCCAGCTACGATCCGGGCTAAGGTCCGTCGGACACCATCTATGGCGTCATCATGAGGGCCAACCCCTCGCCCACGGGCTGTATATCCTCCACCACGCGGAGGAGGTACAGGTACAGGTGGATGGGCGACCACCATCGCCCGCCCCTGCCGAGCCACATAGTCAGGTGGTGGCACTGGACCCACATCTGCACAAAGCAAGTAAGCCATCAGATACTATACAAAAAATCATCAATGATAAATCAAACAACATATGATATAATATCAAATAAAACATAAAACATACCGTCTAAACTCCAGGCCTGTCCTGGGGCACGAGGCATCTCTGGATCACCTCGGTAGTCCATGCCGGCGTAGGGATAGTCCTCAATAACCACAGGCATCTGCTCCCACTGCTGATAGAAATCCTCCGTGAAGTAGCCGCGGACACCACCGCCGGCACGGGGCATCATCTTCCCCCACCTCATCATACGAGGCTCACTCGGAAGACCAGCACGAACGGGTACCCGTGGCCGCAAGGTCGGCACCCGCTCGAAGAAAAAACAGCATAAAAACGAGGCATAACAAAACTCACCTCCCTCTCTAATGGCCTTGTCCAGATCTCTCCGGACACCAGCCAGGAACATCTGCGCCCAGGCATAATAAGTACCCTGTAGAACGGAATCCACCATCATCGTCTGCCCCCCAGACATACGATGTGGTGCAGCAGCACCCAATATCCTCAGAACGCAGGCACCAACAGCTCGCATATCCCACTCACGTAGGAATTTCATACCAATAGAGTTGTTTACCAAAATAGCATCATCCACACAGAAAGTCTGTAAGAGGTCCTCCATATCTACACCCGGAGGCAACCTCGGCAAAATATCACCCACCTCACCCAAGCGAGGCAACCCAGTCAAAAAATATACATCCGTGAGAGTGATCTCTAACCTCTCACCACCAATAATGAAGGCACCCTCTGCCGGCACCCACCACTGCACAAGCTTGTTCAGGAGCCGTCTCATTGAACGTATAGGCGGGATCTGAGCGAACTTCAAGAGTCCGCTCATAGCCAGGGTCTGTCTCACCCCTGCATCAGTCTCAATCCTCAGCATGAGATCACCATCGATCTCCCTCTCCCGCCACACGGACTGAGGTCTCCGCAACATCCTGCCAAAAAACAGAAGAAATTTTTAGCCCCAGCACAAAAATTTTAGAAAAATCCCATCGCGGCTTTTACACAAAAAGCCGCGATGCCCATCGCGACTTTTCCACAAAAAGCCGCGATGACCATCGCGGGATCCATGCAAAAACCCGCGATGAACATCGCGAGTTTTGGCCGGACAGTCGCGATGAACATCGCAACTATCCCCCATGAACTCGCGATGAACATCGCGGGTTCCGACCTCATAGTCGCGATGAACATCGCGACTGTGAGCCTAAAACCCGCGCGGTTCATCGCGGGTTCAGCCCCGAAACCCGCGCGGTTCCACGTTGGAGAGTCAACGTGGAATTTCACGGCCTTCGGGGACCCGCCGCCAAACAAAAAAGACATAATTGACTAGGCCAAGGCAAATAGAGTTACCTGCAACTCGCTAAATCGAAAACCAACGGTGAAATCTCCCGGAAATCGAGAAATAGCTCTGACAGCTCTATCAAACTCGCACGTAACAATGAAATGTCATTTTGGGCCCCACGCCCTATTTATAGAAATTCCACCAAATTTCAAACAACCATTGCGGTATCATACGAAGTCCATTTCTCAAACCGTTGGTACCGTTGGGATCAGCACAGCGAGAACTTCATACAGGTTCTTTCCGTTTCCCGTTTTCACGAAGTCCATTTTTCACCATTTTTTGGCCTCTCTCGTGGCCTCGGTTTGCATGCCACATCGGCCGTTCTCCGTTTTCGACGTGCCTTATATCGCCGGATTCAGTTTTCCGCGCTCGTGATGATGCTCAAGATCATTTCTCGCTCTCACCTTTAGATTTTTCGGGCATTTTTTCCATGCCCCCCTCGTCGCCTCGGTTTGCGTGCCACATCGGTCGTTCTCCGTCTTCCACGTGCCTTATATCGCCGGATTCAGTTTTCCGCGCTCGTGATGACACTCGAGATCATTTCTCGCTCTCACCTTTAGATTTTTCGGGCATTTTTTCCATGCCCCCCTCGTCGCCTCGATTTGCGTGCCACATCGGCCGTTCTCCGTTTTCGACGTGCCTTATATCGCCGGATTCAGTTTTCCACGCTCGTGATGACGCTCGAGATCATTTCTCACTCTCACCTCTAGATTTTTCGGGCATTTTTCCTTGTGCCCCCCTCGTCACCTCGGTTTGTGTGCCACATCGGCCGTTCTCCGTTTCCGACAATCCTTATGTCACCGGATCCAGTTTTCCGCACTGATAACGATGCTTGAGACCTTTTCTCGCCCTCATCAATCCATTTTTCTTCGGTATAATTTTATCCCTTTTTCGGGCCGAGCAACCCCTTTTACGAAAAAGGCACTTAGGGAGTTTCTGTTAAGCTCTTTTCTGACTCCTAAAACAATGAAAAGATCGCCGAGCAACCTTGCTTCCTTTCATGCTCGCTAAACGTATCTGAAAGGGCATCTACCTGGTATAAGTTTACCCCTTTTCCGGACCTCGTAGACTAATTACGAAAAAGGCACTTAGGGAGTTTCTGTTAGGCTCTTTTCTGACTCCTAAAACAATGAAAAGATCGCCAAGCAATCTTGCTTCCTTTCATGCTCGCTAAACGTATCTGAAAGGGCGTCTACCTGGTATAAGTTTACCCCTTTTCCGGACCTCGTAGACTAATTACGAAAAAGGTATACTCTAGTCACATCAGCTAGAAGAGTTCTCCATCAGCATCATTTTATCCTTTTTCGGGCCTTGGAGACTAAACTTACGAAAAAGAAACACCAATAGAGTCCACTTAACGCTTTCAGACTCTCTAAACATGAAAGCAACCAAGAGCATGAGCCGTCCTGGGCTCGCAAAATCCACAGGACCGTACCATTTCAGAGCACACTTTTATCCCTTCTTGGAGCTCATTAAAACTACGAAGAAGGAAGAATGGTGCCTCTTGGCGCTACAACACATCATGTCTACTCACATAGCAGCTTCCCCATTTTAGTCGCCTTTGTTCAGAGTATTCTGCAGTATGTCACTCTAAAACTCCCTCGACAGCTACCATCAGCTTCAAACCCCCCCCGGAGTCAGTACATACCCTTCAGTCCCTAAACAAGCTATGATCCCTGCACCTACAAGTCAGTTCCCTACGCTGCCAGGTCAACCATGTCATCATGCTCTGAACAAAGGAGGTTTGAGTCTACCCATTTTTTGACCCAGTTATTTCCCACCCCCACAAGTATGTCAGTCCTACCATCAGTACTACAACACTTTAGTTTTACACCTCGTGCTCCTATCAAGGAAACATCATTGCCTTGTTAGCTGCTGGTCTCCCTCTGTCGACGACAACCACTTTGATTCCAGAGGATAGACCTAGAGGTCCCTGTGTCTTGGACTCATTACTATTTATGATGAGTGCCTACGAATCATTTCGAGAGGAATCCTCAGTGCCTCTCCGAATGGTTGTTTCTCACATGCTCGACTTCAACACCTTGATCGCATCGTTGAGACTCGCACAGGGTATTGGTCCGTTCAGTTATTAGTCAAAGACCCCAGATACCACCTGACTCCCCCACATTTGAGAGTCTACCTATGGATACAACCAGTTACATTTTTTCTATAGATATCCGGGTTGCGTATGGCGACAGTATCCCAGATGGCTCACAGTCATTCAGTCCATACAGATGTTGGACACCTTCAGTTTCAGCAGTTCAACAGTTATTCCAGTGTATCAGTTATTGAGATCGGCCATGATCATGAGTATATCCCACAATAATGTCCCCTTTGGACCATTATGATGTACCAGTATATTTCTTTACGTATTAGATCCCCCTTCTTGGGACTAATTGTTTTGTATATGTCTTGATACGAGCATGGGAATGCCCGCCTCGTCCTTTATCAGAGATTATACCTCATTCATATTGAGGCCATGTAATATTTTTTGTTTTTGCAGCTTCCAAGGGCCGTGGCTCCAGTCTCCAACTGGTCTCTTCTCTCCCCTAAACCCCAGAAACAAGGACAAAAGAACTATGATGTCTATCGGCCATACGATGAGCTCCTGCCCTCACACATCAGGGGGCAATCTGTTAACACCTAAAAAGTGCTCACTAGCTCATTCCCTTACTCACATGACCCATTTGTCCACTTTTCCACCATCTGAGCCTCTGAAACCAACAAAAGGTCACCAAAAGACCTTAGTACACCCCTTTTTCCATTAAAAAAGATTATTTTTTCCCAAAAAAGCATAAAAACCCTCAAAAAGGGTCCAAATTCCCAAAAATATTAAAAAGGGAATTAAAATATTATTTTTATTCAAAAAAGGAAAAAGGAGGTAAAAGTACCTAAACCATGTTGGTCAATACCATTTGGTTTCCACAAAACCACAAATGGTATTTCCCACCACCAAAACCTATAAAAAGGTGGTAGGGGCTCCTCATTTCCCATCCATCCATTATCTCATCCTTATGCTGCTGAAATCTCCCTTGAGCATTTTAGCCATTGCAAACCACATTGGAGAAGAGACCATTGGAGATTGGAGTTGCTCATCCTTGGAGCTATTCAACCTCACCATTAGAGGTATTGATTCCGCAAGCACTTGCTTGCCCCATTCTTTCAATACAAATTCTTTATTTTATATGTTCTTGTTCTTGATTTTAAATTATTTTTGTTATTTGCTTAATATCTTTGCTTAGATCCATGAATAGTCTTGTTTAATTAGTTTATTGTTATTTATTTCCATTGAAACTGCTGCTACTAGTTAGCAGGTGCCCATAGCACTAAGCCTGGTTGCAAAACCGGGCCAACAACTGGTAAAAGACTTCTTTTGTCGCATGTTGGTGCTCTACATTTGTGTTTTCCCAGAGGTTGACGAACTTAAACCCTTTAGGATCATTGGTGTCCATAATGACACCCACATAATCTCGCGGCTCCTTCCATCCACAAAAAGAAATCAGGATGATGATATAGGTGAAATGGAACTGGCCGCCATTCACCTGTGTGTCGTTGAGTTCTTCAAGGAACTCATTCAATAGAAACTGACACCAATTAAAGTTGGTGCCTTCAGTTGCTGTGGCACCAAGCAGTATTGAGCCCGCAGGCACCTCCGAAGGCCTAGATGTTTTGAGTATCTTACTTGTGAGCAACTATGTTACAAATTTTGTTGATCTATCCTCTATGTCATCTGTCGGGAAGCCTCTTTTTTCCTTCACCACCGGATGGGTTTTCTTCATCTTCTCAACAACCTCTTTTTCTTTGCTCTTTCCTTGGAAGAGTTGCTTAGGATCCTTACCGTGCTTGCTTAGCCCGGTGATGCGGTGGATCAAATCGATGTTAATATCAATGTTCCTATCCAGCCACAAATAACCTTGGTGGATTCGCGCCATGAGTATGCGAACGATGATATTAAGTTATGTGGAATGGTCAAAATGTGGCAATCTGAACAAGTTTAGTATCCCCGACTGAACGACAGGTGTTAGCCAGCTCTCGGCAACCAGGTTAAGAGTTCCCTTGACATCCTTTTTCCAGCACATATACTGGTCTGGTTTAAAATCTAGGTACTTGGGAACATCTGGCTCATCCTTCTTCATTCCCAAGAGGTCATAATCCTCCCATTTACATTCTGCTATCTTTCTCAGCAGATTCTTAGAAATCTTTACATGTTTTGAGATAGGTGACAACAGGATGTCATATCTCACATTCTTGGACAATTTAAACACAGGGGCATTTAGTTCCCGCGGGGAGATATATTCGGGTGTCATCTTCAAGGGTTCTTTCTGAAAGAATGGGAATTTTTGTGCCGAGGAGCCCATCTTTATGACCTTGGATCGAGGTGCAGTTACATATTTTCCTTTATCTTTTGCTTTTTCCTGCATTATCGGATTAATTCTTGGTGATCTGCGGGATCCTTCACCTTGTTCTACAGCGACCTTCTTAATTGGAGTTTTCATTAACTATTGAATCCCTCCATGCTGAAAGATCCTCAGTGCTTCTTCAAGGGTCAGTTCTTCTTCTCTATAGGAAGGTTTGGACATTCACTAATGAGGTAGCAGCTAAGGAAAATAGATTACAGATGGCTACTAGCTTAGAGAGGTTAATCACAAGAAAATTCTAAGTGCTCGGTAATGCCCTCGATTCTCCCAACGGTGTTATTTATAGTCGCAGCAGACCCCTCCTGCGCCCTTCAATGGCAAGATAGGCATTTAATGTGGTTTCCGTTGGTAAATTTGAGCGGATCCTTCGTTCTTTTCCGTTGTCAGCGTGCTTAGAACGGTTATTTTCTCTTTAATTGCTGAAGCGGTTGCTGCAACGGTCATCTAATGACTATTTTTCTGAAAATCCATGCAACCACTATTTTTCTCTGAGTGTTGCGCCAAACTACGCGGCAAGCCATCTGCAACCTTGCGCGGCTACTTCGCAGTGCCAAAAATTTCCAACTTTTTTTTTCCCCCGCGCAGCTTCGACAGTGTTGGGCGGTGCATAGATCATTCTTCTTATCATACCTTCTTCCTTTTATCATACATGTACAAACTCCTTTACATTTCTAGTGTCCAATTTCAACTATACTTGACACTTAGAACTTCCTTCCTTTGCTCGTTATTCAAGGTTTTGCGAAGCACTGCTATCATTGTATAGCTTTAGCTGCTTCCATTTATCAAGGTTGGCAAAGTATCACCAGCTAAATTGGCTAACTAAACTACACCAGTGTTAGTAACATGTATCACAGTATATGGGCCAAGCCAATGCATCTTAAATTAACCAGGGAATTTCATGAATTTGCTATCATAGAGGAGGACTAGGTCACCTACCTGAAAACACTTGTTCTTTATATGGCGATCATGCCATGCTTTCTCGTGGTCCTTTTGATCTTGCTGGTGGAAGCCTGTGATGAAGCGATCTTCCTCCAAGCCCAGTAAGTGTAGCAATCTCTCTTCTAGAGCTTCGCAATCTGCCATCCCTGTGAATGCAGTGATTCTTAAACTAGGGACAATATATTCCATAGGCATTATAGCCTCCTACCCATAAACCAACCGAAAGGGTGTTTGTCCTGTCAATTTCTTGCATGTGGTCCTGTATGCCCATAACACAGATGAGGCGCGTAGGTCCCAATCATCTCTATTTACATTGCATACCTTAGTGAGTGCATTCTCCAATATTTTATTGAAATCCTCTACAGTACCATTCGCCTATGGATGATATGAAGTACTGCACTGATGACGGATGTGGAATTCTTCGGTAAGTGCCTCAATAGTCTTTTTCAAAACATGAGTACCTTGGTCACTCATCAAAATCTTCAGACAGCCAAATCTGGTGAGTATTTCTTCAAAAATAAACTACACAGCAGTACTGGCGTTGTAGTCCTTGACTGGTTTTTCTTCTACCCATCTAGTGAGGTAATCAGTAGCGGTAATAATATACTTTGCACCCGTTCTTTTTCCTAGTTGGTTTATAGGACCCACAAAGTCTATTGCCCATTTTTCAAATGGTTGCAGTGTCAACTGTGGATTCAATGGAATCTCATCTCGGCGTGATGGTTTTCCTGTCCTCTGACAGACATCATAGTTCCTACAATGTTCTTTGGCATCTTTATGGAGTGTAGGCCACCATAGCCCTATGCGCAATATCTTCTGTGCGGTAGCCCTTCCTGCATAGTGACCTCCCGCGATTCCTAAGTGTGCGTCCGCTAGAATAAATGGCTTCTCATGATCGAGTACGCACCTGCGTAGGACTTCATCCGGCCCAAGTTTGTATAACTGACCTGCAATTATAGCGAAGTCCGCGGTGTGCACCACTAACTGTTTTTTTTGCTAGATAGAGAATTCCTGGGGTGCCAGCCCTATGGTTAGGAAATCAATGATATCCTTGTAATAATCATTGGCAACCTATATAGAAAATAGCTATGCATTAGGTAGACTGTCTTCAATGTTCGTCGGCTCCTCTCCTGACTCAATCCTTGACAAATGATCAGGTCCTAAGTTTAGTCTACCTGGCTTGACAATAATCTCAAATTCATATTCCTGGAACAGCAATAGCCATCTGCATATGCGTCCCCCTAACACTGGCTTGTTGACCAAATATTTCAACGCAGAATGGTCAGTAAACATAAGGAAGTGCGATCCCAACAAGTAGTGTCTAAATTTCTGTAGGGAATATACCATCGCAAGGCCTTCCCTCTCAGTAGTAATATTGTTCTTTTTTGCTGTTGATAGCTTCCTGCTAGAAAATGCAATAGGGTGGTCAAAACCTCCCTCTCCTGGCTAAGCTAACACGATCCCCAGGGCAATACATGATGCATCAACATGGACATGGAATGGCTTTGTCCAGTCTGGAAAGACTAGAATCGGCGCAATCACCATATTTTCTTTCAATGTATCAAAACCCTGTTCGCATTCTACGTTCCAAATGAACGGTGTGTCTTTCTTCAGCAGCTTCTCCATTGCTATGGTTATCTGCACATAACCCTTTATAAATTTCCTGTAGTATCCGGTATGGACTAAGGTAGAGCGCAACATCTTGACTAAATTTGGTGTTGGTAAGTTTGCGATGACTGCAATCTTTGCAGGGTCTACCATCAATCCTTGCTTATAGACAATGTGGCCAAGTAAAATTCCATAGGGCACATAGAAAATACACTTCTTCAAATTCAAGGATATTTAATGTTGTCGACACTTTTCTAGCATCATACGGAGATTCATGTAATGATTTTTCAATAGACCAAACACAGTCCAATCATCAAAATACGCTTCTAAAAACTTGTGCATAAAATCTTTAAATGCTGCGACGACGACTCTGGAGAATATGGAAGGTGCGTTCTTCAGACCAAAAGGCCTGACGGTATACTGGAATGACCCCCATTCTGTAGTAAATGTCATCTTATGCCTATCTGTGGGATCAATCCTGATCTGAAGATAGCCAGAGAAACCATCAATGAAAGAATATTCCTCATTTCCTCCAACGTTATCAAGGGCTTTGTCTGTGAATGGAGTAGGAAATGGGTCGTGCATGGAAGCATCATTCAATTTTCCAAGATACACACAAATCCTGATCTCGCCTTTTGCTTTCTTGTCTTGAACAACCATGGGGCTAATCCATTCGGATTCTTCAACTGGTTCAATGATTCCTTCCTCTAACATCTTATCTAGATCTACGTGGACTTTTTCCTTGTAGCGCGGATTTAATCTGTATGGCCTCTGCTTGACAGGATTAGCACCTAGCTTTAAAGGTATTTTCATGACCCCTAAGTCTCCCAAAATTCCTTGCATCTCTGTAAATTTTGTCGGAAACAGTTCCTGATACTCATGTAAGGTATCTGCGATCTCTGCAACAGTCTGATCGTCCCAATAATCTCCTATTGATGTGAACTTTGGCTCTTTGTCTATGCCAATGTTCACTTTTTGTGTTTTTATTGGTCCAGTCATATCTAGGATTTCCAACGGAGGTCCTTCTACCTCGCGCACGCCTTCCGACTCTAGTATATCTATGTTGCATGGGTCCTCCTCATAGTCTTCATTTGTATCATTGGTATGTTCAGCTAAGTTGTAACACTCGATAAAGTGCTCTTCATGTTCCTTCCATTCCGATTGTAAGTGCGCAGGAACGCAATCTGCCCCAAAAGATTCCTGTAATGTTATGTTTTGATGAGGACATTCGTCCTGGAATATGGGCTTCTTGATTAGCTGTAATGCTTCATGGATTAATGGATTCTCATATTCAAAACTGAAGTCCTTCTGGAAGTTCGCAGTGAGCAGCTTCCAATCAGTGAGTTCGCTGCGCAACTCTAGGTCTAGGTACCATTTTTCTAGGATACCTGCATCCAATGTATGTACAAATAAATGTACCCATTCTATAGGTGTTCTTCCCACCCATGCCTTTGAACAGACTTCAATATGCTGACTAGGGTCTGTTTGTCCATTATACTTTTCAAAGGTTAAAGTAACCCTTTCAGCGAACCGGATCTGCATCTTAGTTCTGCATTGATCCCAAGTGGTCAATGTCTTCTTATGTGCATTCCACCATCTAGTAGGTGTATTGCGCAATGCTATATCTAAAGATGGTAGTCTATGCTCATCTGGTATAGCTGTAGTATATTCCCTTATGAAACTGTAAACATTAGAAGAACCATCATATGTGGGAATAGGACTCACCTCTTTTCTGATCTAGCGCAGTGATTTCATAACCTGCGCACATCTTCTTGCTGATACTTCATGCATGTGGATTTGCCAATTCTCCAGTCCTATATATGAATCAGAGATACAAGAATTGTTACATCTCCAGCTGAGCATACTGTTCGCACTAGGATTAATGTAGTCTTCCTTGTTCGCCGTCAGCTGGTATAGTCGGTCTAAATCTTGAGCTTGGGATTCCTCCTGAATCGGCTTACTGTATCTATCACCATCTTTAGGATCCAATGGTGTGATGACCCTAAGATGCTTCCCTTTGAAGATCATCTTCTTCATCTTCAATTTTATGATATCCAAGTTATCCATAGCCCAATCAATTCCCAATATTGCTGGAAAAGGTTGACTATCATCCACAATTTCAATAACTTCAAAGTCTGCATGACTCTGTACTCTGTCGATGTCAACTACTACATTAGCTAAGCGGCCAAAAGGTATGACCTTCTCTTGATTAGCCATTCTTAACTGGATAGGTGACCAGAGCAACTTTGGTCGACCCATCTGCTGCCATGTCTACTTAGTCAAGACATTCACTTCTGATCCCAGATCAAGGATGACTTCATCCATTTCAAAATCTCCTATTTGCACAATGACCCTCATCTCTTGGCCTGTTCTTTTGTGCTTCCTTATATGATGTACAGCGCTATCTAGAGTCTCTATTGCAATCTGAGGTTCATACTGGATGATGAGCTTTTGGAGCTCTACTATGGCTTTCTCACTTTTTAGTAACCTCATGCAGCTTCGCAAGAACTGCGCAACAGAAGTACGGACATCTGTCGCATTGCTTGCTTTATCATAAGGAGCCGGCATGTATTTAATATGCAGTATTTCATTGCGCAACGGGATCCTTTATGACTTATCTGCTGGTTCTCTAAAGGTATCCCACCATCAATGAAGATCTCCTTGTTCTTCTGCAAGTTAAGAGGGGTTGTTTTTCCTGGAGCTTTCCTTATCCATACTGTTTCAAGGGGATCCTTCTTCGTATGTGCCTCCCCTGATGTTGAAGCTTCTGCTCCTCTGTCGTAGCCTGTCTCGATGCCACTGCACATAACCACATTAATGCTAGGATCCACTGGACATTTGGATTCGGAGCCTCTGTTCGTCTTCTCTTCTACATTTCCACCTCTAATACTGGGCAATATTCAATAACATGCTCAAATGATTTACAATAATTTCACATGGTGCATGGGTTAACAAAATCTCTAGATACGTGACCGGGTTGGCCACAATTATAACAAATGACTTGGCCACGGCCTCTTTCCTGCACTGGACCAGCATTTCATCCTCTACCACAGTATCCACCACCACAACCTCTGTATCCTCCTTGGTCATATTGTGTGTTATCCTACTTAGGCTGATTTTCTTCCTGTATGCGGTATACGCCAGTGCCTCTCATTGCATCCATATCTCATTTTCTTTCATTCATTAATTCATATGCGCGGCATTTGGATTCATCATGTCCAACTGATTTACAGAAATTGCAGTATAACTTCTTAGGAGTTTTCACATATTTCTGGATGAGGTAACAGTATTCAGGTCTATGTCCTGTGGTTCTGCAAATTTCACACCATGGGGCCTGATTCTTATTTAATGGGTTAGGCGCACCACTGTTAATATAGTCGCGTAATAAAGGGAAATGCTCACGGTCATGACCTTCTCCTTTACAACTTGTACACCAGACCTCCTGTCTAGGTTCATATCTTTGTTCTTTACCATTTTTCATACTTTGTAGTTCAAGTGTCAGGGTGGTTAGCTGGTTCTGGATCTGAGACATCCCAGAACTAGTATCACCAATCGGCGAAGCTTCCAGCTTCATTGCGATTTCCAAGGTCTCTGCCTGTGATAGAACCTTCTATTGCATCAACGGTAATCTGATATGTGGTAACAGCGCAGCAACGAACCATTCTTTATGCTGTTCTGGCGGTATAACAAAACTTACTTGGTCTAGCAAGGTCTTAAAATTTTTATCAAATTCCCAGACTGTTCCAGTTGGTCTCTGCTTTATTTCCTTTAACTCAATTATACACTGAGATTCAGACTTTGGTTTCTTGAACTCAACCACTAGCACGGCTTTAATTTCTGCGAGGGTTCTGGGCTGTATCTGAGAATATTTCATAAACCAGTGTACAGATCTGTCTCTAAAGGTGGTGATGAGTTGTGCTTGCTTCACGGCATTATCCTAGATTTGTCTTACACTCCATATGGCTTCACAAAGGAACCAATGCTGATCAGGGTCTTCTAGGCCAGTTCCTTTGAATATTGGCAGTTTCATATCCGTGTTTGCCATTGTCGAGTTAGTTTGTGGGGCACTATGGTTAGTGCGCGGCTGCTATAAAGGGATCTGTGCAGTGAACACAAATGGGACTATTGGGAGGGATGGACTAGGCTGACTAATCTTCGAGGTGGGCTGTGTAGCAGGTGGGTTCTGCGATAAGAGTGGCGTGGTTTGTGTAGCTGGCGAATTCTTAGGGGTAAATGGTTGTGCAACTTCGTTATCAAGGTCACAAGGGATCTCAGTATCTATATGAAGTTTAGGACCAGTAGAATTATTATTAAATTTATATCTTTTGCCACTTCTAAGGGTATGTGTCTCTTCATCATAATCAATATATGTACTGTTTATCATGACAAACTTTGACAAAATTACTACATTCTTAGAACACCTTTCTCAGCTAACAACATCTTAATGTATAGATTGAGATTGTTCAGAAACTTACCTTGGAATCCTCCAAAAAATTTTGCTTCTGCTTGGCTGTAGGATTTGAGTGTGTCTATAGCAAATTCTGTTACAAATCCTTCTAGCATATGATCGACCCAATAATCAACTACGTGTGACAATGGGCTATCTAACGCTTTGAGTTGTGCTGTGAGCTCAGGATACCACTGTGTGGGTACTCCTCCCTGGAAACAAGTTTTCTTCTCTGCGAGCCGCGAGATCCACGCATGTAGTTTGTTTGGAAACGATGCCCAAAAAATCTCATGAATGTTGTCCAAAATATATCTATCCGACCATTGTGTGTCACTTAGACGCGGATTTCTATTCTCTTGTCTGTTAAAATCTCTTATGCTCTTATCCCACCAAGCCTGGATTTCTGTCTTTTTAGGATGCCAATAGTCAGATCCTTCAGGGAACTGATATTCTTCTTCACACATCGTGATTGCAACTCATCATGGATTCTAGCGCGACAATAGAACCATTTGTTGGCTTAAACTAACCCAGAGGTTTCCAATTAGACCCAGGTTCTTTGTGGTTCTCCCTTTTGACCAACAAAACCCCTTCGCACCGGCCCTTTCGGCAACAACCTGAGAGCAGGTTGAGGTCTCACCCGAGGTGTATCTTATGGGGTACTACGGAATCAGGTTTCCACAGTAAATGATGAGTTGTTTATGAACAAGCTACGCAGCGCAGGACAAAGGGAGTGCGCTACAGGTCAAAGCGATGCGGTACGCAACAGGATATACGCTGCGAGTGACTATGGTACGGTGATGGAAACACTGCGGGCCTCACTAAGGGCTTCTTGCTGCTGCGAATCTTCTACTAGAATAGCAAATCAACCATACTTATCCTCTACTTGGAAGATATTGAAAAGGTTAAGGCGCTAAGATGAATATCACCCATCCATCCATTCAGGCACTTACTGGTTATCTTTCTAGCATTCATTCAAGGACTTAGATTATTACAACGTGAAATGAATTGATAGACGTGACTAACCGTGCTGCGTTCCTTCACTGTGTTTAAGAAAGTATTAAACTTAAATGATTGATTCACGATCTTAACATATAATTGAAATGTTCGCCATTCATATGTTCCCGTGGAAGCATATCATTCCCAAAATTCTTCTATTGGTAAATGCATATCAAATTTCTCCTATTACAACATGCAAGGAAACATTCAAACATTCATTCTACAGGAAATACAGACAGTCATTCATTCATAAAACATAATCGCATAACACAGGATTTAATGTGGTTCACTTCCTCGGATGGAAAGCTATGTCCAGAAGAACGGTTGGTAATATATTTCTTTCAAAAGGGATGGGGAAACCGTTCTTAGTCTGTGCACTCAGCTGCAGACTCTCCTTTCTATCGGCTAGGTCTCTGTGCACACAGCTGCAGAGCCTTTACAATATTCTCAGCTCAGAGAGATTTCTCAATACAAAAGGTTATATCATGACTACTCTAGCAACTAGCATCTAGCCCCCAAAAATAGAGCAACCCCATCCCATACAAAATTGTCTTCTTAAATAGATCATGCCCGAAGGTCATGTCTGTACAATGTCAAAGACCTAAAAACCCAAAACCCTAAGGGTTTCCAAAACTGCGTCGGTTTTCTAAACCGGCTTGCTGGCTCCTGGTAGCGTCTGCTTCATCATGGTGGATCTCCACATCCTCATCCTATTGCTATCGGCCTTTCTATCGCACGCGTGCCTACAGGCTACTTCTGTCGAACCATTTCTCTCTAACGGTTTCGCCTTCCAAGCGTGCCAAATGTTGCTTTCATTAACAACCCACGCGTGGCCGCCTTCCTGATTTGCTTATGTCTGCCACTCGGCAATCTTGGAATATCTTTCCAAAAATGGCTGCTACCGATCCAACCGATACCTGCACCTGATACTTGTCCAGCATTCCGCTTTGCTGGATCCACGTGGCCTCCTAACTCCGCAGCACTGCTTCTGCGCAGTACTGGTCTTCGCATCACGACCAAAAATTCAATGCTGCACACAACTCCGCAGTCTGGTCAAAAGTTGGATGCTGTGCGCAACTTTGCAACATCCTCAATACTTAGGAAAAATTCTATTTCTGAGCTGCGCTCAGCTCAGCTTTCCCTGCTTATCTCAAAAAGGTGTTTCCAAAACTTTTGTCTCAACCTGGGCCTAACATGAGACCAGATATCTGCTTTGTGGTGAATACGTTGAGCCAGTACTTGACAGATCCGACACATGTTCACCTGATAGTTGCAAAGCATATTCTGAGGTACCTAAAGGGTATAGTTGACTATGGGCTCAAGTATGAGGCGAATCAAAAGTTTAACCTGGAGGGTTATGTTGATTCGGATTGGACAGGCACTACCATTGATTGGAAGAGCACTTCGGGGTACTGCTTTAGTATGGGATCCAGTATGATCTCTTGGTTTAGCGGGAAGCAGTCCTGTGTGGAACTGAGTACAACCAAAGCAGAGTATGTCATAGCTTTTTCAGCTAGTTGTGAGGCAGTATGGCTTAGGAAGCTATTGTTTGATTTGTTTGATCTCCAACTGAGTGCCACTTGTATATATTGCGAGAACCAAAGTTGTGTGAAGTTGTCGGAGAACCTAGTGTTCCATGACAAGTCGAAGCACATTGAGATCAAGTATCACTATATCAGGGATATGGTGCAGAGAGGAGCAGTGAAGCTCCTGTATGTTGTGATGGACGAGCAGATAGCTTATGTGTTGACCAAGCCACTGGCCAGAGTGAAGTTTGAATACTTTAGAGGGAGACTTGGTGTACTTCAGATCGAGATACCTTCCAAGGGGTAGTGATGAGTCCGGAGACACAGATGCACACAGGGCCATTCTCACATGGTTAGAGGAAAGTTCTTCCATGTTGAGATGTAAGGGTTGGGCTATTTTCACATGGTTAGAGGAAAGTCCTTCCATGGTGAAATGTAAGGGCTGGGCAAAGCCATTCTTACATAGTTAGAGGAAAGTCCTTTTATGGTGAGATGTAAGGGCTAGGCCATTCTCGCATGGTTAGAGGGAAGTCCTTCCATGGCGAGATGTAAGTGTTGGGCGTGGCTTTTCCGACATGGTCAAAGGAAAGTCCTTCCATGGTCTTGATGTAATTGCTGAGCTTTTCCGACATGGTCAGAGGAAAGTCCTTCCATGGTCATGATGTAATTGTTGTAGTCGTTCCGACATGGTCAGAGGAAAGTCCTTCCATGGTCATTGATGTAAGTGCTGTGAGCCTTTCCCAAATGGTCAGAGGAAAGTCCTTCCATGCTGATGAGTGTAAGTGCTAAGCCTTTCCCGGATGGTCAGAGGAAAGTCCTTCCATGCTGGTGAGTGTAAGTGCTGTGTGTGTGTGCATCTAGGTTGTGCTCCATGGACAATGAGGATGATTTGAAGACGATGATGTGACAGTATTGTTGAGATATTGTAACTTCAAAGAATATTATATTTGTACTTTATTATTCCAGAGATGTCTCATTCCTCCGTGAAGATCTTATTGTAAATCCAGAGATGTTTATTCCTCCGTCAGATTGTGGTAACTTGGGTTATTAGACCTCCTTAGTGGGGGTCGGCCCTGTATGTGTTATGCGGGTCAAAGGGTTATTAGATCACCCTAAAGGGGTCGTCCCAGACAGTTGTAGTGGGGTATTTAACCCATTGGTTAAATACGAGCCTACATGATTTGTGTAAAAGACAAGTCGAAGTAGTGTATAAATAGAGGAGGTGTATTCCTCATTTCACACACACTCACTCACTTGAGAGTGGCACACTTGTGGAGGAGAGGTCTGATATAGAGGAGGAGCTTATGCTCAGGGTTACATATTTGTATATTTCTGGTCATCTATATTGAGGAAGCTTTACTGGGTTTTCTACCCCATGAGGGTTTCCCAGGATAAATTTGTGTCTCTTGTGTTTATGATGTGCTTGTTGTTTCTTCAGTGATCCTGTATATGATATTATTGTGAAATGGAATGCAATGCTGCTATTTTCTGTCTTAGCATATTAAATCTTAACATGGTATCAGAGCTAATCTGAAGGAAGGCAAAGTATGGCGCTTACAACACTTGCTTTACTTACAACAATTTGAAGGTTAGGGTTTTATATAGAAAAACCCAGTCATCGTGGAACGTTCACCATAAATCCATTTTGGAGATGTTTCAGTATCTGAAACCTTTACAATTCGTAGAAAACATCACCAGGTATCTTGTGTCCAAAGGGAACCCTCAGATTCGTTGTACTTTGTAAGTTATGATCAGTACAAGGTAGGGTTTCTGCCTCTTCCAGATCTCAGTCAAAATCAGGTGACCTAGGAAAAAAGGTCATAACTTGGGATAGGAAGCTCCAAACGAAATTTCATAAAAAGTGAAAGGTAGTAAATAGATGGTACTATCTCAGGAAACGTTTTCAGAGGCCGAAGTTGAACCAGTGACACGTGGCACGCCGTACAAGTTCGCTCTCCTGTTTTATCCCATAAACAGGTCACGTTGCGACACTTGGCATAACTTGGGCTAGGAAGCTCCAAATGAAATTTTGAAAAAAGTGACAGGTAGTACACAGATTGTACTATCTTAGATAACGTTTTTAGAGGATGAAGTTGAACCAGTGACACGTGGCACACCGTACAAGTTCGCTCTCCTGTTTTATCCCATAAACTGGTCACGTTACAACATTTGGCATAACTCTCTCTCAGAAAATCCAATTGAGGTCAGACCTGTCGGGATGGAAATATGACAGGTCATGCTACCACAAAAAAAATTTCAGACCCTGTGGAGTGAAAATTTCGGAGTTACAGCAGAAACAATCAGGTACATATTTCTGTCAAAACAGAATTATTTTTGGAGCACCTTCATTCATGGCTTCCGGAATTCAAGGTTTCGGAGAAAGTTAGAATTTTTGGAATCAAAATCCACGGCTGAATGCTACTTAGGAAAATCGAAATTTAGAGACCAAGATCGAATTTTTTGGTTGGGTAGAAGACCGGGCTTGATCAAACCCCAATTCGGGATTTTGATCGGAAAGATGGAAAATTAGGGCTTCAGCAAAAGTTGGAATTTTTCAAGTCTGTAACCATGGTTGGAAGCTCCTCAGAAAAATAAGAGTTTAGAGCCTTGGATCGAACCTTTTTATTGGATAGAAGGGTGGGATTCATCAAACCCTAGTTCGAGTTCCTGACCAGAAGATCCAGAAGTTTCGAAGGCAATTTTGAGGGGTCAAATTTTGGAGATTTCAAAATTGAAGTATGCTAGCAAGACACATCCTTCCATCCATTCAGAAGTGTGAAAGTCAAAGATTGAATTTTTAGGGTTTCTCTAGCAAACCCTAATCAAGCTCCAGATCAAGTTTCAGGGGGAGTTGAGGCTAATTCCTTACATAAGAAGACTACAAGAAGTCTCGACGGGTATGACTTAAGGAGGTTCAGGTATGTCTTGAAATTTGATTCTTGATTAAGTTCATGATGTGTTTGTCTTCATATTATTTATTAGTACAATCTTGATTAATGTTAGAATTGTCTTATCACCCTAGTAACAATATGAATGCATGTGAATGATCGAAGACATTCATTGATTAGGGCTATATGATTATACTAATGCATTATGGTGTTGTGTGAGGTTGATGTTGTTTGCTAACAAGATACAGGTACATCACAAAAGACAAATCAAGTTCCATGACCATGACAACATGAAGGCAAAGACTCATCCATAATCTTTGTTCTACTTACGAGGTATGTATGACTTTGTTATATTATGCTTAACCTATGAGACATGCAGGTTCTAGCTCAGGATCTCTAAATCATTGAAGAGATTGTTTAGGTATGTTGTACATAACTAAGTAGGTATACTAATCCAGGTATGTTTTCTTATGTCAAGTTAGAATCTTACCTTGTGTTAGGATCCCTTATATAAGTATACTTGGTATGATTGGTTATGCTTATTCATAAATTTATTAATCAAGGGTTTATGCATATTATGTCTCTTGTCTTGATGATTTAATTAACCAGAAGAGTACTATGATCAAACAAGAATATGCATGAGTAAAAGAAGACTTCCTTCAAACCCTGAATACTAATGATCATGACTATACATATTCAATATTATCTAGAATTAGAATGTTTTGAGAATATACTAATGTATGTTTGTGTATGAGATCATGAGGATGACACTAGTGCACACTTGAGCATGCACAGTGGTACATAATGAATAGAAGTTCAAAAGACATATAGAAGATCAAGCGGGAGGCAACCACACAAACATAAAATATAAGTATTTGAGTTGTTATTTGAAATAGTAAATGATATTGCTTGTATGCATATTTGTATTCCTAGAATATATCATGCTGAGTGTAAACATTCATAGAGCATTGAACAGTATACTACTAATATGCATATGATTGGTAAGTTGGACAAACATTCCATTGTTGCTTGTCTAGAATGAAACCTCTTTGTTGACATGCTGAGAGCTGTGCACACTCTCGATAGTATGTTCTGGTAGAGATGGAAGGCATCTAGATAGCCACTGTATGCATACAGGATATGGGAAAGTGTTGTGCCAAAGTATTGGTCAAAATAGTTGCATAACTATGTAAATGATATCTGTATGCATAATAGGTTATCATGTCAATATGATTTGATGATTATGAAGTATTACTAATCACGTACTTAATTTTGAATTGTAGGAAAGATCATGATGAATGATGAACACTGAACAAGCGATGGATGTTCAACAAAAGATTTACAAATCAAACACACTATAGAAGGCTTGTGGCTAGAAGATTCTCTTAGAAAGAGGAAGAGAATCATGATGAGATGTTTGCTCCAAGTGGCTAGATAAGACCATTCTCTTAATGGTGTAATTAAAGAAGAAGTGTGAATCAGGTTCTGTATGGGTTCCCAGGATCGATAATCAATTGATGATCTTAATGATCACCATGGGTGATGTGGATCTCAACCTTTGCTACAAGGTTGAATATGGTTTCTCTACACAGATGTTGATTGGGCGGAAATTGTATCAGACAGGAAGAGCACATCAAGAGGATGTTACTATCTGGGATCAACCATGATCTCATGGTTTAGAAGGAAGCAATCTAGTGTGGCTCTCAGCACAAGCGGAATATATGGCTGCTTGCTCTGCTAGTTGTGAAGCGGTGTGGCTTTAGAATGGACCCAACTGTGATCCTATGTGACAAACAGAGTTGTATCAAAATGGCAGAGAATCCAGTATTCCATGATACGTCAAAGCACATAGAGATCTGACATTTCTATATACAAGATATGGTGCAGAAAAGAATTAAAGTTTGAATTTGTAACAAGTTACCGATGTACTAACCAAACCCCTACCTCAAGTAAAGTTTTCCAAGACAAACTTTAAATAGTTCAGAAGTCCTTGGTGGACATGAGGGGATTGGATCATCCCTAGACTTCAATCCTAAAGAGAGTCGTAGGTGTATGTCTTCGAGAATGAAGTCCTTGGTGGACATGAGGGGATTGGACCATCCCTGGACTTTAGTCCTAAAGAGAGCCGTAGACGTATGTCTTTGATAATGAAGTCCTTGGTGGACATGAGGGGATTGGATCATCCCTGGAATTTAGTCCTAAAGAGATTCATAGACGTATGTCTTCGAGAATGAAGTCCTTGGTGGACATGTGAGGATTGAATCATCCTTGGATTTCAATCCTAAAGTGAGCTATAGACTGGGTCTCCGAGAATGTAGTCCTGAATGAACAGGTAGGGGATTGTATCTTCCCTGGACTTTGGTCCCAGAATTGATCCATAGACTGATGTCTCCAAGAATTGAAGATAGGACTGCATCGTCCCTGGACTTTGGTTCAAAATGTACGTGACGGTATTGCATCGTCCCTAGACATGAGACTTGTCTTAAAGTGATAAGGACTGATCATCCTGGAACTTGATCGGGATTGCATCGTCCCTAGACATGAGACTTGTCTTAAAGTGATAAGGACTGATCATCTTGGAACTTGATCGGGATTGCATTGTCCCTAGACATGAGACTTGTCTTAAAAGTGATAAGGACTGATCATCCTGGAACTTGATCGGGATTGCATCATCCCTAGACATGAGACTTGTCTTAAAGGTACGTGTGAGGACTGCATTGTCCATGAACTGGGTTCAAAATGTACGTGATGGGATTGCATTGTCCCTAGACATGAGACTTGTCTTAAAGTGATAAGGACTAATCATCCTGTAAGTAGATTGGGATTGCATCGTCCCTAGACATGGTGAGGTGTCTTAAAGTGATAAGGACTAATCATCCTGTAAGTAGATTGGGATTGCATCATCCCTAGACATGGTGAGGTGTCTTAAAGTGATAAGGACTAATCATCCTGTAAGTAGATTGGGATTGCATCGTCCCTAGACATGGTGAGGTGTCTTAAAGTGATAAGGACTAATCATTCTGTAAGTAGATTGGGATTGCATCATCCCTAGACATGGTGAGGTGTCTTAAAGTGATAAGGACTAATCATCATGTAAGTAGATTGGGATTGTATCGTCCCTCGACATGGTGAGGTGTCTTAAAATGATAAGGACTAATCATCCTGTAAGTAGATTGGGATTGCATCGTCCATAGACATGGTGAGGTGTCTTAAAAGGATAAGGATTGATCATCCTGTAAGTTGATCTGGATTGCATCATCCATAGACATGAGAGATGTCTTCAACTGAGAGGGACTGATCATCCCGTAAGCGGATCAGGATTGTATCATCCTTGGACCTATGTCCTAAAGTGAGAGGGATTGATCATCCCGTAATAGGATCTTGTGTGTTGCAGAGTATGCTACTATGTATTGATGATAGATGTATTAGATGTATTAGTGAGAATACATGCTTTTGATGATAGATGTATTAGTGAGAATACATGCTTTTGATGATAGAAGTATTAGTGAGAATACATGCTTTTGAAGATAGATGTATTAGTGAGAATACATGCTTTTGATGATATATGTATTAGTAAGAATACATGTTTTGATGATAGATGTATTGGTGTGGATAATAATACAGATGATCCAGATGCTGTAGATTGTGATGATCCAGATGCTGTAGATCGTGATGATCCAGATGCTGTAGATCGAGATGATCCAGATACTGTAGACCGAGATGATCCAGATGCTGTAGATCGTGATGATCCAGATGCTGTAGACTGAGATGATCCAGATGTTGTAGATCGAGATGGTCCCGATGCTGATGATTGTATGATGATGATGCTGAGGATTGTATGATGATGATGCTGATGATCATGAGGATCCAGATGTTGATGTTGTTGTATTTGTTCGAGTGCTGCAGAAGATAAAGACTCAGTACTGAAGATGTTGATGTTCCAGTATTGAAGATGTTCCAGTAACTGCTTGAGTTATTGATGACGTTGAGAAAGCTTCCAATGACTTATAGATGTATCATGTATCATGTTGATGGCTCCTTGCTCCTGCAGATGTTGTTATAATATCCTTCTCGTTAAGGGGGAGTGTTGAGATATTGTAACTTCAAAGAATATTATATTTGTTCTTTATTATTCCGGAGATGTCTCATTCCTCCATGAAGATCTTATTGTAAATCCGGAGATGTTTATTCCTCCGTCAGATTGTGGTAACTTGGGTTATTAGACCTCCTTAGTGGGGTTCGGCCCTGTATGTGTTATGTGGGTCAAAGGGTTATTAGATCACCCTAGAGGGGTCGGCCCAGTTAGTTGTAGTGGGGTATTTAACCCATTGATTAAATACGAGCATACATGATTTGTGTAAAAGACAAGTTGGAGTAGTGTATAAATAGAGGAGGTGTATTCCTCATTTCACTCACACTCACTCACTTGAGAGTGGCACACTTGTGGAGGAGAGGTCTGCTATGGAGAAGGAGGAGCTTATGCTTAGGGTTACATCTTTGTATATTGCTGGTCATCTATATTGAGGAAGCTTTACTGGGTTTTCTACCCCATGAGGGTTTCCCAGGATAAATTTGTGTCTCTTGTGTTTATGCTGTGCTTGTTGTTTCTTCAGTGATCCTATATATGCTATTATTGTGAAATGGAATGCAATGCTTCTATTTTCTGTCTTAGCATATTAAATCTTAACGAGTATGGTACACAAGTTTTGCAGAGGCATATGATCAGTCCTGAGATGCTCTTGCATGTTTTGCAAAGGTAGTGTAATCCGTCCTAGGAGATCTTGCAGGTTTTGCAAAGGTAGTGTAATCAGTCCTGAGGTGTACCTAATTGATGGCTTTCTCGCTGAGATGACATGATCAGTATGATCATGAGTATCAGGATGAGACTCTGTGGTCGTGGACAGGTTGTGCAGTGGCATGTAAAAGGTCCTGGGAGATCCGATAGGTTGAGCTATGTGCTCGTAATCAGTCTTGGGATGCTCTTTAGAGGTTTTGTTGACTCATGTAATAAATCCTGAGGATTCCACAGTATGGCCAGTGATGATGAAGACCTATAGGTGGTGGGACTACATCCAGCATGAAAAAGGGCTGGCTCTATAGAACTTCCTATGACGAGTGGATGAGAGATTGATTGAGATAGCAGCAGCAGTGATGATGACGATGATTCGATGGCAATGATCAGTGACGATGATCCAAAGAAGAAGACTTGTGCTAGCAGATCTGTGTCGAGAAATACCTTCCTAGTTAAGAGAGAGTGTTGATGTATTTGTAACTTCGGAATGTATTTCATATATGTATATTGTATTCCTATAGAGATGTTATTATTCCTCTATACAAAAGTGTTTGTATTCCTATAGAAATGTTATTATTCCTCTATACGGAAGTGTCGTCATTTATATTGTAAGTGTCGTAACTTATACTTGATGTGTTATTAGACCACCTTGTTGGGGTCGGCCCTGTATAAGTCATGTGGGTTAAAGGTTTATTAGACCACCCTATTGGGGGTCGGCCCTGTCAACATTATGTTATGTGGTTAAGTTAAGGCCAACCTAGTAAAGGTTATTAGGCAAGTCAAGTCAAGTATAAATAAAGTGCGGGAGGCACTCTATTGGATCATTCACTTTCTCACTCACACACTCATTGGAGAGTGGTGCACTAGTGGAGGAGGAGAAGCTGATGCTAGGAGGACTATCTCTTGTACTTGGATTGTATCATTGTTCTATCTATCTTTGAGGAAGTTGTGGGGTTTTTCACCTTCTTGGTTTTCCCTAGCGAAACTCTATGTCTCTTGTGTGCTTGCATTATTGTGTCCATGTTTGATATGCTGTAGATATGCTATACATGTTATTCTCTCAGTTAATATCCTATATCAGATTGAAATTCTGAAAATCTAACAAAGCAGAATGTGAATGGTATGAGGAAGAGGTGCCATCATGCAACACTTCTCACATTTTTAGGAGAAATGAAGATTATTCTTATGACTTTAAATCTGATGAAGATGAGTGTGTCACACCAACCAAGGATAATTCTATGAATGAGTTACAAATATGGAGAGAAACATATACAACCTTTCCCCAACAATATAAAAAATATCAAGAATATCTTGCTTTGAGCAAAAATACACAAAATGCCATGTCTTTTGAGTACTATGTTGACCATATTTTTGAAAATATGCCCAAACATGAAGATGTGGAGTTAGAAAATAAAGGTTTATGCCCTTCTTGTAAAGATCCTTGGAGAGAGTATCATATATGTGTGTGTGAAATGATGTCCTACATGAGGAGAGATTTTGGGAATTCTTCAAAAAGAGATTCCAAAGATATTGATCCTAAGGAAAACAAGGGGAAAAATGCATCATCTTGCTTGAAGGATAAAAAGGAAGAGACATCAAAAGAGCATGAAGAATATTCTATTGAAAATATGGAAGATCATTTCGAGACACCTTCTAGCTTAGAAATGAACCAAAGAGCACCTACTGATGGATGATTAAACTATGAAGGAGTACCTACTGATGGGTGCTCACACCTCTATGTTGGTGACATAGAGATCACTTTTGAAAGTGTTGTTGCAAGCCCAATTTCCATTAAGCATGATAATGAAGACCTTGTAGTAGTTGAAGAAGAACCAAGATCAACTTCCCCATCACCACTTGAGCTTCATGAAGTTGGTCCAAACAAAAATGAAGAAGATGAGGAGGTTCATTTGAAAGAGACTCATTTTCTTAAAGGTTCCTTAAAGTTGAATGAAAAGAATATCCAAGAATCCCTCAGCATTCTCCATGACACTCAAGCATTGGTGTCAAATTCTTGTTGGAGAGCTACTTCATTGGAGGAAACATCCTTCCTTGAAGACATGGAGAAGATTCAAAGAGCCATGTGCCACATCAAAGGTAATTTCATGTCTTTTCTTTTTGATAGAAACCATTTGTTTGAGCTTAATGAATTGTTACATGATGCATACTTGAAGAATAATGAGAATAATCATAAGCTCACAATTCAAAATGAGCAACTTCTTGAAAAGTTGCAAGATACTTGTTTTTCCTCCTGTGTTTCAAATTGTCAAATGGTATATTGTTTGGAGGATTCTCATGACATGGTGGATCATGATAAATGTGGAAAATTGAATGTGCATGATGTGTTTGAATATGAACTTGAAGAGATCCAAACACTTGATGTGGTAGAAGAGGAACTTGAATTGTCTCTTGATAAAGGTTATGCAATTTTTAAAGAAGAGCATGATTCCTCTACATTGGAACTAATCTATGACAAAGGTTTCACACTTTTGAAGGAGATGCATGATACTACCCATATGGATCCTTCCCATGATGAAACTTCTACACTTTTTGATCATTTGGGTGAGTTAGTTAATTCTCCTACATCGTACAATTCCATGTTTTGCAGCATTAGTCTCAATGAAGAATGGGTGAAAGGGTTGTTTTTTATGGTGCCACATGAGGAATATGGAACTCCTAGATTTACTTTTTATGATGATATGGTTGGAGCACATTCTTATTCACATTTGCAGCAGCATCATTTGTTACTTTATGATGATGCACATCTACATGGGTGCACCTATGACATGCATTTGAGTCACTTGAAGACTCATGGTTTTTTTTGCTCAACACTTGATTCATTTGACGTTGGAGGAACTTCATCCAACACTTGGGTGAATAGATTTATGATTGGAGAAAATTTTTGTTGGAAGCCACATACTTTTTATATATATTTAGGATTCTCACATTCAAGGATGTATGGGTGAGACTTCTTTGAGTCATTTGAAGTCTCCTTGTTTTTTTTGCTCATTATTTGGTTTAGATTTTAGTGGATATTCTTCATTCACTTCTTGGATGAAAGAATACGTGGCTGAATATTTTGATGCATATCACATCCTTTTGGAGCAGCATTATAGGACATGGGATCCTCACCTATGTCATTGGAGCATATTTGATTGGTCACTTGAAGTTTGTATGCACTTGGAAAATGGTGGTCTACTTGCTTGGAGGTATAAGCACTTTCATGACTCTTTAATGAAGCATCTCCTTGATGTACATTTTCATTATGTTGTTATGTACTTTGATGATATATATTTTGTACTCATGATGTTTGAAAGAATGCATACAAGAAAATGGGATCCAGGAATCCTCTTATCTGATGGTATGGGTTGGAGAACACTCTTAATTGTTGTGGTGCAATACAAGTAATGGGACCCTAGGATCATTTTTGTCTCATTGATTTAGATTTTTTTTAGGAAACAAGTAGTATGGGGGATGGATTCCCCACTTAATAAAGTGATTTTAATCAGAGTAGTGTAGTAGCAAGCATTGTGGTTCCTCTCTAAAATATTCATGGAATCTCAAAGACTCAAGGTTGGAAAATTCAATGGCAACTTCAAAGAATTATACAGCAAGCAGGTTCTTCAACACCCATGTTTGAAATTGCTTGAGGACAAGCAATATTGGGAAGGGAGGATTTTTCATGTCCCAAATTTTGCATTGTGTCACAATGGCCTAATATCATTGGCCATATTCATGAGATTTTATCAAATTGATGCTAAAGGTCAAATAATTGCCAAGGAGGATAATTACTAGTTTCCTAGGTTTGGGGTGGAAGCTTTGGGATTTGGACTAAGGGGGATAATAAATGATGTTTGAACATTAGACTGGAATGAATATTTAATAAAGGATATAAATAAATATATACAAGTGAAAATCAAAGTGGCATTTTATCATGAAGACACATGGAGGAAGTGGGACCCACATATGGCTAGATTTCCCCACTACACTTGGTATCATTCTCTCACCAATTCGAATTCAAGGTCAATGGTAACATACTTGGGGGATTTCTAAAGGTATTATTCATTGCATGCCTCATCCAAGGTCAAAATGTAGAGGAAGAGTACTCCCATGGAAGAGGAAGAGGCAATTTGGAGCTAGTGAGACACTCGGGCTAGATTCCCTAGCTCTATGACAACAATGATGAAGATGCTAGGAAAACTATGACACAAATCCGACCTGAAGGATGACATATGACATATATGAAATTTAAGGGCTAAAATCATTACTCCAAGAGGGCGCTCAAGGGAGTTAGGGTAGCTAAGATGCTTCCACATGTGATTTGGTGGAAGTGGGAGACTAGGAATTGTTGTACAAGTGGCATTCGTTGGAATCTCTTCCCAACTTGAGTTGGCATGAGTCTATTGGAAGGAATTCGACCCATGGAGGACATTAGAAGTTTATAAAAGTCTTGAACAAAGAAGAATGGAATATTTTTATCATTTGTATAATTTGCAATTGCATTTGTGAAGAGGGAGAGCTAGTGGATGACTAGTTTCTTTCCTTAGCCAATTTCGAGGGTGAAAGATTTCCATCCAAGTTGGTAATTGGAAAGGCCATTCAGACCTTTCATTTGGATATTTAATGGAGACTTTATTTGTAGGTGTAAGCTACAGGGAATCTCATGGTTTCTTCTATTGCAGCTCACTCCTTCAACCATTTCTAGTTTTGATGGCATATTCTTGATCCTTGAGGGAGGGCGTTTTTGGTGAGCTAGTGTACTCTTTGGGGGACTTTCTAATGCCCCATTTATTTTTTAATATGAATTAAATACTCCATTCTTAATATCCATAAATTTTGAGGTTGAAATTCCAAGTAGAAATGTATAAATCTCATTTTTAATGAAAGAACAGTGCCATTTCCCCACTACCTTGTTGTGAACCAATGTAATGTTGATGGATTCGAATGGATAAGAAAAATAATTATGGTTTATTGATGAATGGAATTTTATTTATGTATTATACAAGTTTCATGTTCAGTGTTCAAGCATTTTATGTCATTTTACTCAGTTTATTTACATTTGGAGAAGATTTGGTGCCATTTTCCCAAGGGTCGAACTAGTGGTTTTCGTTGTTTTTTGGGAGAGGTTTGGAACAAACATAATAAATAATGAATGGTGCATTTAGGACCTTAATAACATCCTTGAGACATCCCATACATATTTTCATAAATTTGAGTGGGTTTGGAGGCATTTGGAAATCCATTTTCAGTACTTACCCCAGGGGGATTTGAACCCCAAATTACTAGTAAAATTGCATACTTGGTCCAGAATATTAAGAGAGTTTGCAGAGGTATTTTGGTGGCCATATATCATCCCTGAACATCATATTAAATTACTAATATCATTCATACACCTTCCTTGAATATTTGAATGCATTTGGAGCCAATTTGAGACTTAGAGACCAATACTAGTCAAAGGGAAATTACTAGTAAAGTTCCCTACATTGGCTAGAATTGAAAGAGGATTTGTAGAAGTATTTTAAAGGTCCAAAAGCATACCTGAAACACATATTTATGTTATAACATCATCCGTATGCCTTCTCAGAATATTTGGGAGCAATTGGATCAATTTGGGGACTTAGAGCTCAAAAACTAGTCAAAGGTCGAACTAGGGAAATAAGTGAAAAATTGCCATTTTAATAAAATTCCTAACAAGGGACATTACAGATTTTGATCAAGCAAAAGAACACGGTAAATTTTATTGATGCCTAGGGACAGTTCTAAAAGAATACTTAGAACGTCTCTTGGACTAACACATGCTTCGACAATTGTTTCTACAAGAATTTATTCTTCTTTATTGATTTCTTCAAGTCATCCAGGGCACTAATCAATTTTCCTTCCTAGTCAATATATGCAGCATTTTATTCTTCTTCATATTGACTATCAGTATTGACCTCTGCAACGGGATTTGGAGATGTAATTGGCATCAAAGGTGTTTTTAACGACCCACTAAAGAAGTATTTGTCTAATGATCCTGGTTTTTTTTGTGCAACAATATTTTTCTTCGAAATGTTATTCTTCTTATCATCTTTGCTTTCTTCTTCCACAAGGGCCATGAAAAGTAAATATTTTGGTTCCTCGTCATAGTCGCTTCCTTCGGATGCATTGATTCCTTCCTCAATGTATAGACTCTTCCTCTGTTTTGGAATCCTCCTTTTATTTTCAGCTCTGTGTTAAGATCGCACAGTTTTTCAATCATACGAACTAGATTCCTCATCACTTCCATTATCTTCATTTTAATTGTAAGGACACTTAGAGGCATAATGACCTACTCCTCCACATTTAAAACATTTGAAGGGAAAATTTTGCTTGTACTTACCTTGTCCTCTTTTCATATTTTTGACAAATTTATATTCCTCATCATTCGACTCAGCACACCAATCCTTGTCATGATCATGCTTCTCCTTCCCAGTGGATTTAAAAGTGTCTTCCTTTCTAATGGGAATCTCTTTCTCAGTTCTCATCTCATATGCAATCAGAATCCCTTGAAGCTCGTCCTTCATCAGGTCTTCAATATTAGCTCGGTATTCTAACACGAGCACATTCGCATCAAACCTTGAGGGTAAAGTTCTCAATATTTTTATGTACCATAGATTCTTCTTCCAATGTGACCCCAAGACTTTTCATAGAATTAACTATCTCATCTACTCTTAAGAAATAGGAGGTAATTTTCTCTTCATAGACTTGGAAAATTCATTATCTACCAAACCACATAGCAATGTGTTTCTATATTTTGTATTGCTTTCATAGATTCTCCTTTGTGTTGGATTAACTTGTACACCTATTGGGATATTGTAATTGTCAACAATAACCTTCCAAACATTTTCTCCCAATGATTGCAAGTATACTTCCTTTCTGACCTTCCATCCTTCTTGTCGGGTGGTCATCCTGATGTCGGCTTTGTTATGGCAGAAGCATAAGAAAGATAATAAGAAAAGCAAGATTACACTACACAGATAAACACAAATACACACAGAAAATATGCAGGAATGCGAACTGAATTCTCTATTACTGGGTGTAAATATCATGACTTGATAAGATGTATGTTAAAATATTATACATGCTTATATGGAATGCTGAGATGCTTGGGTGCCTTCACGTTATGTTCAGTTACAAAAGAAGTTAGAACAATTTCAGAAGTTCAACCATTACAGTTGACTGGAAGACAGAGAGATAGTATGTCAAAGTTCGATAGTCGCAAGTCGCAACGCAATGCTGCATGTCGATGTCGTGAAATTGTTTGAGGTCTCTAAACTTGTCGAGGTTGCAGATGTTTCTTGGTTTTTCACCCAAGCATGTGCTAATGAGCACCTACTAACTTCGTAGTAGTAGTCTCGATTAAAATAGTAAAAACTAATGCAAAAAGTAAATATTAAACTAGCATGTGCATATTAAATCTACAATAAACAGTAAAAACTCGAATGATCCATGTAAAACAAATTTTATTTATGGAAAATAACTTTACAAATAATAGATTACCTCAATGGTGAGGTTGGTTGAGCTTGAGCAGCTGCAAGGGTGAGGTGCTCCAATGCTCCAATGATCGTTCTCTTCTCCAAATGCAAGTGGGGGATTGGCCAAAAGGGGAACTCCAAAGATGGATCTAAGCTCAAATGGTGGCTCAAGATCTCAGGAATGAAATTGGTAGCATAAGGATAGGATGAATGTGGACGAATAGTGAGGAGCCTCTATCACCTTTTTATAGCTTTTGGGTGATGGAAAATACAACCATGGTTTAAAGAAACCAATGGTATTGGTGAAAATGGTTTAGGTTTTCTTTTCCTCTTTTTTCTTTTTTTGAATATATTTTTGAATTTTATTCCCTTTTAATTGTTTTTTGGGAATTTTGGACCCCTTTGGAGGGTTTTTTGTATTTTTTGAGGAAAATAAAATATTTTGAGGAGAAAAAGATGGATTTTGGCCTTTTTGGTGGCCTTTGAGGGTTTTTGAGGTTTTAGAGGCAAAAATGGTAGGAAATGTGGACAAATGGGTCATGTGACTCAGGAGATGAGATAGTGAACATTTTTTGGGTGTCAACAGATTGCCCCCTGATGTGTGAGGGCAGGAGCTCATCGTATGGCCAATAGAAATCATAGTTCTTTTATCTTTTTCTTGGGGTTTGGAGGAGAGAAGAGATGGATTGGAGACTGGAACAACGGTCCCATACAAACTGCAAAAACTAAAAATACATGGCCTCAATAATGAATGAGGAATAATCTTAATATATGGTTGAGGAGGGCATACCCATGCTCGTATAAAGAAATATAAGTAACAATGAGGCCCAAAAAGGGGGCCTGAAAAATACATGGAGAACTATTGTGTACATCATTATGGTCTAGAGGGGACACAAAGCTAGGATATACTCATGGTCATACCATGACTGATCTGATGAACCGATACACTGGAAAATTAACAATCATTCTAAGTGGTGTCAGAAGAACTGGTAAAAAGATGGATCTGAAGGTGTCCAACAACTCTAAGGACTCAATAACTGTGAGTCAAAATCTCAAGGGCACACTGAACTGTATCTTAATTTTGTACTCGAAGAAGTATAAAACTGGGGTACTTCTGAATATTGTCACCAAGCCCAGCCCGGATATCCATAGGAACATGTAACTGGTTGTTTCAAAAGTAGACTCACCAATGTGCTAGAGTCAGGTGACATCCGGGATCTTCGACTAATAACTAAAAGAACCGATACCCTGTACGAATCTCAATGATGCGATCAAGGTGTTGATGTTGAGCATGTCAGAAACAATCATTTGGAGAGGCACTAAGGACTCCTTTCAAAATGGTCTGTAGGCACTCACCACTAATGGTGATGAGTCCAAGGCATGGGGATCTCTAGGTCTATCCTCTAGAATAGGTTGGCTGGCGTCGATAGAGGGAGACCTGCAACTTTCAAGGAAATAATGCTTCCTTAATAGGAGCGCAAGGTGTATAACCAAGAGGTGATGGTACTGATAGTGGTACTGACATACTGTGGGGATGGGGAATAACTGGGGTGATAGAGTGGGGGGACTCAAACTTCCTTTGTTCAAATCATAATGACATGGATGACCTGGCAGCATATGAAACTTACTTCAGGTACGGGGATCATAGCTTAAGGGATCGGGGTATATACTAGAATGGGAGAGACTTAGGAGGACAAACTAATGTATGGTATCAAGAAACTTTCAAGGTGGCATATCGCAGAATTCTCTGAAAAAAGGAGACTAAATTGGGGAAGCTACCATAATAGTGTGATTATATATACTTTGATGTGGCACCAAGAGATATCGTTGGGGCCTTCTTCATGGTTTTAAGGAGCTGGAAGAAGGGATAAAAATTGTGCTCATTAATGGTACTGTCGTGTGGATTTGTACGAGCCCAGGACAGTTCATGCTCGTGGTTGCTTTCAGTTTTAGAGAGTCTGAAAGAAATAAGTAGACTCCAAGGGGGTTCTTTTTCATGCGTTAGTCTCCAAGGCCCGAAAAAGCATAAAATGATGCAATGAAGAACTCTTATAGCCGATGTGACTAGAGTATTCCTTTTTCATGATTAGTCTACAAGGTCCGGAAAAGGGGTAAACTTATACCAGGTAGACTCCCTTTCAATTACATTTAACGAGCATGAAAGGAAGAAAGATTGATCGATGATATTTTCATTTTTTTAGGAGTTAGAAAAGAGCTTAACAAGAACTCCCTAAGTGCCTTTTTCGTAAAGGAATTGATCGGCCCGAAAAAGGGATAAAATCATACCGAACAAAAGTAATGGTGAGGCAAAGAGGAAGTGTTCAATCAAGGGACAAGTATGGGGATCAATCACAGTGATAGGTGGGGACCACTGATGGGGCCTCCTTTCGGGTTGATGAATGATAGCAAAACAATGCCATAATTGTAGTATGGATGGAGTGAAGGGCTCATGTATAAGTTGTGATGCACAAATTTTGTAAAATCCGACAACTGCTGATGTGGCATGCAAATCGAGGTGGCAAGGTGTGAGGACACAATGTCAAAAACGGTTTCTAGTTAGAGCGAGAAATGATCTCAAGCATCATCACGAGTGCAGAAAACTGAATCCGGTGATATAAAATAGCTTAAAAATGGACAACGGTTGATGTGGCACGCAAACCGAGGCGACAACCGACATGTGAAAAGATGCCTAAAAAATATGGTGGTGAGAAAAAGAAATGATCTCAAGTATCATCATGAGGGTGGAAAACTGAATCTAGCGATATAAATTTATAAAAAATGGACAATGGTCGATGTGGCATGCAAACCGAGGCGACGAGGGGTGTGTGAAAAGTGCCCTAAAAATATGGTGGTGAGAGCGAGAAATGATCTCAAGCATCATCATGAGCATGGATATCTGAATCCGGCAGTGCAAAGGGTGCAAAAAATGGAGGTCAAATGACTCTGGAATGGTCAAAGGAAAAACAAAACGAGGTTAAAAATGGCTATAAATAAAGGTGAACCCACCAAGCCAAGGATGTAGTGGTGGGGAGAAATGATGACCCGCGGGGGCGAAATACTAGGCATATCAAATCAAATCAAATATACAAGTGACATGTGACCTCAAAAATGGTTGAGATCACGAATGTGAAAAAGTGAGCAGGGTTAATGACCTGCCCCCGTGCTATGTGCATGGGGTTTGTGATTGTGGATCACACATGTGTCGGTTTGAACGATAGGCTCATTGAAGTGCCGAGATAGATATGATGGGGTAGGGTCAAAATGATTGATCATGCCCCCTATCCCAGGTTTTAGGTAATCTATTATGCCCCCGAACTCAGAGGTGTCAATGCGGTGCAAATACTATTTTAGAGAGGGATCAACAGGGCATTGACCAACTACTGGAGGGGGGGTGTACCATGAGGCTGTGGGCTGTGGAGGCATACGGAAGTGATGATATGATGATGGGGGATTCCCCTTACGGGGTGAATGCCCCCAGTATTGCCGACGAGAATGATGATGATGATGAGTAGGAAAGGTTTCGGGCCTGCCCCCATGTTGTGGACATGTGGTTTCCTCTTTGATTTGAAAAGGTTGAATATGTGGGTCGGAAGGATCAATGGAAGGGGTCGACCGGACAGAGGGGTCTCCATTGGAAACCATGTAAATTGTGTTAATATCTTCTGAGGAAGAAGATGGTGGGGGATGAATTTCCTCAATAAGAGGAGGGGATGTCTCTAGGTCGGCATTATGCAGTTCGTATAGAGCTACTCTATAATCTAGGAGATCGGGGCAGTGATGTGAGTAATGGCCATAAATGTCACATATTGCACAAGGGTGATTGGTACGTAGGTATTTATCGCAAGGCTAAGGGGTGATGTTAAGTTTAACAACCGGGATGTTAGCATCGTCATCTAACATTTGCATGTGTCATAAAGAGAATTTGGGGGGAGCACAAAATGTCATGCGGTTTTTTACTTGCTTTGGGGTAGGTGGGGCAGTGTGGGTTGTAGGTGATGCAGTATAGGTTTGTGGGCCCCTACCCCCTGTGTGACGTGGTGGTTGGGTGCATTACTAGATGTTGATGCGGTTCTCACCCCTGGAGGTGGTCGGTTTGTCACAGTGATAGGTTGGACAGCTTGTAAAATGACAGTTGTTGTTGGAGGAGGATTAAGGTTAACCCTGGAAGATTGAGCATAGCCATTACTGGGGTGTTGAATGCTCCTGAAGGAGGAAATAAAAATGGGATAGTGTGGATGGGTGTGGCTCCGACATGACTTGGCACTGAGGGTGGTTGTGGTAGTAAAGGGGGTTGTTGGTTAGGTGTCTGTGTATTGTGCGAGAGGGTGCACAAATCAGATATCTCGATTGTCTGCGAAGGTGGTGGAATTGATTGGAATGTGGAAGTCATGGGAGTATCTAAGTATATCCTGGGTCCGACTGTGGAGACAAACGATGTGGGTGCGCTCTGACCGGGTTGTTCAATCATAGGTAGAACATTTTCAAGTGCGGCGGGGGCGTTAGGATCATAGTATGTTAGTTGATCAATTTTGACTACATGCCCCTCATGTGGGAACATAATAGTGCAGAAGACGGATGAAGCAACAGCTTTAATGGCATACATGTAACTTCGTCCTAGTAAGAGGTTGTAATCAAGCTGGTCATTAATGACCTCTATGTCTATAAGTATAGTTTTGCCACTTAATTGGACGGGCACATTAGCCAAAAGGCCTTGCGGTTGAGATGAATAGCCATCATAAGCTCGTAATGCGATGGTCGATGGCTGTAGTGTAGAAGATCTGAGATTCTTCCAAACAAATGTCGACATCACGTAGGTGGAGGCACCTTCATCGATGATGCAACGATGAATCACAAGGTTCCATATGGATACAGAAACCTGAAATGCTAGTGTGGAAGGAAAACGTGGTTTGGCTTGGTCCAAGTTGAACGCCATCATTCGTGAATCGTTAGGGTCTGTCACACCAATGGAGGATAAAAATATTTTTCTCTGTGCATGAGAGTTTTTTAGGACTTCCAAGGCAGACATAGCAGCGGGGGACTGGGCTAAGTCATCCACAATGTTATAATTTGAGGCGGAATGAGCGTTAGGATTATTGTTGATACGTCATAGGGGGAAGCAAGGGGCTTTAGGGCCCCCGTCCAATGGTATAGTAGGTATACGTAATGGATGATTAGTTGGAAGAGCATTGGTGGGTGGATCAGCAGGCATGGATTCAAGGGTGGGATCATATTGGTTTCGGCGTGTTTGGAGGTGGACATCAGCCGATGACATCATTAATAGATGGTGAGTACCTGAATCCATGTGTTGGTAATCAGTTGCAGCATAAGTGATTTGCTGTTGTGGTGCTGCGGATCCTTGTGGGGGATCCATTAGGTGGGTGCTCACTACTCCTTGGTTGGGTAAAGGATTCTGCAATATCATGGGTTGCAGTTGAGGAGGCAGCACTGGCTGTGCCGCGTGCCCTTGGTGTTGGGAATCATCAGTCCAGAGTTGGTGCTCTCGCTCCAAATGGGGGCATGAGTGTGTGTAATGGCCATATACCCCACATATGGAACACAAATGGTTTGTTCTTAAATTAGGATTTTACCCTGTTTCGATGGACAATCAGGGTTTTGGTTGGCAAGAGCAGCATTATTATTATTCGGAGGATTGGGTGGCTGACTGCCTTGATTTTGAGGTTGATTATTCCCGCGGTTGTGTCCTTTTCCATGGTTCTGTTGACCTCCTTGATTACGTTGGTTGTTTTGGTTTTGGGGATGGTTATACTATGCATACACTTTCCCTTGGGAAGTAGGTGTATTTTGAGGTCGCGCAGGTGCTGGAGCAGGCTACAGTGGATGATAAGATGGAGGGGTTGGAGGAGGTGCAGGGGTTGTCTGTGGTTGTTGGTATGTCTGACCGGCAGGAGGTTGTGATGCTGCAGGCGCTACTTGTGGAGGGTAATAAGTTGATTGGTCTTGTGATTTAATAGGAGCATGAGTGGCCTATTGATGATAATATGTAGGAGGTGCATAAGTTGATGTTAGGTGCCCGTAACACTGTGGTGGACATGAGGGTCCATGATTGTGGTTAGAGTGTGCCATGAGAGCATACAAGGTTGTAGCTCCGGAGTGAGATGTGGCCCGCGAAAGGTCGGGGCCAGTATTATTAGGCATAATTGAAAAGGGTTGGTTGTGTGATACAACATGACCAATGATACCATCGGCGGCATGGGATGCCCCCAGCGCGTCATTCTGGGATGGATCGCCGTGGGGGCTGTCAGGTAAGATGGTGTACAAATAGCCAAACTGGGCGTAGATTAAATCAAACTGTTGGGCTTTGAGAATTGATTCTTCTTCCGACTGGGGTCATTCATATGCCATGTCTTTGGCTATGGATGGAAGGAGATATTTTAGGAACCAATCTAGGAAAATACGGTCATCCAACTTGATCTTGCATAAACTACGGTGTTTACGCCACTCATGAATGTGATCAGTGATGTGGGTAGTTGTGTTCTGTCTGCAAGACAAGAGGATTTCCACTCTTGCATCATAATGAATGGGTAGCTGAAAGAATTGCAGAAAGGTTGAGGCAAGGGATGTGAAAGTGGGGTGGGTCCCGTGAGGCTGCTCGATATACCACTTGTCTGTCGAGCTAGTGAAATTCCTTTGCAACAAGCGCAGGCGAATGGAGTCATCTACTATGGAGTTGAAGGAACACCATAGATGGAAAGATATAATGTGATTCTGGGGATCCTCACCAGCCTTCCCCTCAAACTTAGGGATGTCTGATGGGAGTTTCATAGGCATGTGAGGCCAAGTAGTATCATGTCTAATGGGATCATTTGTTAATATCGCCAGGTCTGGTAGGTTGAGACTAGCCATAAATGGAAAACTAGCAAAGGAGTGTGACATGGTCACTAGGGCATATGTGCTAGTGGTAGCATTATTGATCAGGCCACTGCCCCCAAAGGGAATATTAGATGTGCGGGGGATGTGCCCCCCAAATAGAGGTGTTGGGTTGGCGTGAGAGGGGCCTGTGCCTCCAAGGGTAATGTGAGTTACAGATGGGTTTGGATTGGGTCCAGTAGCTGTTGAATCTGAGTAGTGGCAGGGATGGTAGGTGTGGGTCCCATTGAGGGCATACCTATGGTAGTTGCTATTGTTGTGGCTACTATGGTGGCCATTATGGTGGTGGGGGTGGTGGTAGACCCTCTACCAATAGTCCTTACGAAGAATGGGTTGGAAGAAATTCTAGCCATGGGGCTAGTTGGTGCTGTGTATGTAGGGTTTTTTTATTCTTCCTCGGAGTCAGATGTAAAATGAGGGGCGTCAAAATCAGGTGATGAGGCTCTATGCCGATGACGTGTGTAGTCAAGTGATGAGGCTCTACGTCTGTGATGAGTGGTTTCAAGTGAACCATACTGCGGGGGTTCACCTCGGAAGTGCCGAGAACGTCTCTAAGACTCAATGGTGACAGTTGGCTAGTAAAAATAGTAGGTAGTTGTGAGTGAAAAGCTCAAAGACCCTAATTCAACCATGTGTGCAGGAGGGGAGCGCAAAAAATTATGGCACTCAATCCAACAACAAAACTCAAAACACTTATGGTAACAGTTGTGCTACGGTAAGTGGAGAGATAAAAAAAGGTGGTCAAAATACCAACAAGCAAATGACTCCTAAAAATAAAAATGGTGTACTCGCTAAACCAAGGGGAGGTAAGAGAGCATGCACAACAACTAGCTAAAAAGGTATTATGGCTCGAACAAGACGTATCCTCTGCAAGGTGATGAAATCCAATTCAGAAAATATGAAACATAGAACCAAAGGCTAATAATATCCCCCTACCAGGAGGGACACCAGGTAGACAATCCTAGAAGAAAGGCCACTAAGATACCCCGTTCATGACACATCCAGAAATGTGAATCTGCAGCTCATGTTCTGTCGTCGTTGTACTTCCATATGGGTAGTACATCGATAACAACAAGTAGGTATCCTTTGGTTACTGAATGGATTGTGGTAATCCACTCAGGCCTCCGGAACCAGTCTTTCTACTTCAACCCTCCTAAGGGAGAGGCCTTTCCAATAAGTTGGTGTATAACCATGCCAATAAGTACTAAGAGATTTTGGTACCCTAATAGACAACAACTATCTCTCAAGTGAAAAGTGACTGAGGGGTGTTATTTGGATGCCGATCCCCTCAATCTTACCTAACTACAATGTTCTTTTGATGTTCCCCAAGTGGGGTTAGAAGGTTGGTTGAGTTAAATAGATTTTAAGGCTCACTTGATTAATGCTGACAGAGTGTGTGTAAGTGTAATTATGTGCCAAATAGAAAGCCTCGCTTGGGAGAATATTTATCAAATTAAAATGTTGAATTTAACTTGAAAATATGAAAATTTAACTGTAAATGCCTAACAATTTTCTTTTTCAATAAGAATACTAAAAAAACCTGTAAATGGTATAGTAAAGCAAATAGCAGAAAAGTGAAGCTAACAAAATGGGTGCAAGTAAATAAGCCTACTAAAAATATGATGAAAGAGATAGCAATGCATGCATACAGGGGTCAATCAAGTGCTACAGCAAGCCAAAAGTAAACAAAAGTGCTATGAGCAGAATATAGAGTATGAGAGGGCCGACTACAATGGGTAGAGGATGAATTGAAATGATAAATAACACTAAATAAAAAACTGGAGAAACTTCTATGAAAAAATTCTTAAATATAATAGGATATTTGGATTCCTTGTTCGAAAACACTCAATTTTAAAAAACAAATCGTCTCAAACGAAGTTCGGGAGAGGGAGATATGGGCGTTTGAAAGTTGAGTCGCGTTATCAGGTGATTAGATCGTCGGTTTCCGGTTGAAAGTTGCGATCTGGATCACAGGTTTGAAGGAAAAAGTCACGATTTTGAATTGCGACTGAGGGGCTGAAATTCACGATTTTGAATCACGGATGAGGGTCGGAAAATTGCGATCTAGTTTGCGGTTAATTGGGAAAAACTCGCAATTTGGGGTCAAAACTCAGAGTTTTGAAATTGCAGCTTTCAGCTAAACAACTATGATCTGGATCGTGACTGTGGGTTAAAAAACCTGCGATTTTCGGGATGGAAAAGGTCGCCGAAAAAGAAAGCCAAAATTTAAAAATTGGGACTGTAAGGGTTGCAGAATCAAAAAAGGGCTATGGAAACAAGCTATAGGATTAGTGATAATCCAGATCTACAAAAATAAAGCTAAATAACAACTAAAATAAGAATATTCTAGATATAACCAAAGATTCAAAGTAAAGCGGAGTCACCAAAAACTGTAGCTTGGGTTTTCACCCAAGCTTGTGCAAATGTGCACCTACTAACTTCGTAGTAGCAGTCTCGATTAAAACAGTAAAAACTAATGCAAAAAGTAAATATTAAACTAGCATGTGCATATTAAATCTACAGTAAACAGTAAAAACTCGAATGATCCATGTAAAACAAATTTTATTTATGGAAAATAGCTTTACAAATAAAAAATTACCTCAATGGTGAGGTTGGTTGAGCTTGAGAAGCTGCAAGGGTTAGGTGCTCCAATGCTCCAATGATCTTTCTCTTCTCCAAATGTAAGTGGGGGATTGGCCAAAAGGGGAACTCCAAAGATGGATCTAAGCTCAAATGGTGGCTCAAGATCTCAGGAATGAAATTGGCAGCATAAGGATAGGATGGATGTGGATGAATAGTGAGGAGCCTCTATCACCCTTTTATAGCTTTTGGGTGATGGAAAATACAACCATGGTTTAAGGAAACCAATGGTATTGGTGAAAATGGTTTAGGTTTTCTTTTCCTCTTTTTCCCTTTTTTTTTCTTTTTTGAATATATTTTTGAATTTTATTCTCTTTTAATTGTTTTTTGGACCCCTTTGGAGGGTGTTTTGTATTTTTTGAGGAAAATTAAATATTTTGAGGAGAAAAAGATGGATTTTGGCCTTTTTGGTGGCCTTTGAGGGTTTTTTGAGGTTTTAGAGGCAAAAATGGTAGGAAATGTGGACAAATGGGTCATGTGACTAGGGAGATGAGATAGTGAGAATTTTTTGGGTGTCAACAGCAGAGTTTGTCGAAACCGTGTTGAAGTCAGAACTTGTTGAAGTTTTGTCGAAGTCGATGACTTGTCGCAGTTGGTGTTAGAATTCGAAAACAATGCCAACTGTGACATGGATCAGTAGGGAAATCAACCTCTCTTCTGACATCCAAGTCAAGGTATTTCAAGGATTAAGGCATGGGGATGACACCTGACTCATGGTGACGATATTTTGGTGTAACAAAATCCCCCCAAAGCATGAATATGGTAAAATGGAATAGGTGAAATGCTTTGCAAGATAAGGGATTGAGGAAAGAATCACCAGTTGGAAAGGACTAGTGCAGTACAACTAACTCTGAGATACATGTCTCATATGACTCAAAACATGGTTGCCGACCAATACAATGCAAATCCATGATAGTAAATACCGACTGAACACAATCATGGCTACTAGGAACAAGCGTAGATACATGATGAGATGAGAACACAACCATGACCAATACAAAGTGGATCCATGTAATATGAATAAAAAAAATATCTATCGCAAATTGGGTGATATTTATGAATTAACCCAAGGTATTCATGCCGAACCCGCAATGATACGAATCTAACCATGTGATTACAACGTCTTGGAGTTGAACATGGCAGAAACCACTTGATTAACGGTCATTGATGTAAATCGTTAACAAGCACGAGGGAGATCACCATTGATTTCAATGATTCCCAAGGTATCATAGGACATACCATCGAATGTGAATAAGATGAGTTGAGGTCGAATACTCGATGGAATCTTTCAATCAAGATCCAATGATGTGAACTCATGTTGAAAGCGAGGTAACCTGCCCGCAGGCCCAAGGTACTTGATTGGTTTCTAGATTCAATCCTTGGATGATGTGTTGAAGTCGACAAGGATGAATCCGTCGAAGGAGGGCCATGATGTATCCCCCATCATTGACACGAAACATGATCAAAGATTTTTTGGAGCAAATCAGACAATAGAGCAATGTTGGAGACTGACTTAGGAAAAACTGACATGATTGAAGGTATAATGACTGCAGATAATAATTTGATGAGCATAGATATCTTGAACATGGGCATGGCATGACCTGGAAGTATTGACACAACGAGAATGATACCAAACCCTAATGCAACAGATGAGGGACTAATTATATGGATGGACCAAAGGAGCGGAAAGACTCACAGAATCAGTAACTCGAGGACAATAGATTACCCAAGCATGTGAATGCAAATGCATATGAGTGCCATGTTCAAGAGCGACTAAGTACTGCCATGATTAAAATGAAATACAACCCCTTTCCTAATCCCCATCATGATTGATGAGTACCTCTTATGTTTTTTAACGAGCTTGAGCAGGGTAACAGATGCTCGGTATAGCTCATATTTTGAACGATTCCAATCCCAAACGTTTTACAAACCTGGGATAGGAGGGGTTCGTCCCAAAATGGGCCCTTTGATGTCAAAATTTAACGAGTCCAAAGAAGGTAAACTCAACACCATTTCATGTTTAGAGAGTCTGAAAAGAACTAAAGAAGACTCTGAAGGTTCTTTTTCTTAACATTTAGTCTCCTCACCCAAAAAAGGATAAACAATGTGAGAGAGAACTCTTCTAGTCATGATTATCTGGAGTATTCCTTTTTCGTAGTTAGTGCCTCCTGGTCCAAAAAGGGGATAAATTACTGCCAAGATGACGATCATTCAGATACTTTTACAAGCATGAAAGCATCAAGTTCGCTTGGCAATCTTTCACATTTAGCGAGTCTGAAAAGAGCTTAAAGGACTCCTATGGGGTCACTTTTTATGGGAGTTTTACGAGCTCAAAAAAGTGATAAAAGATAACTCGGTCACATATTCTCATCATTTTACGAGCATGAGAAATAACAATAGTGAGCTCGGTACCATTAATGCTTGAATTTAATGAGCGGAAAAATAGCAAAAAATGCTCAAAAGTTGTTGATACCTGAGAATCAAGTATGAAATGACTACAATAGCTTCTGAAAAGTGATCATATCACTTTACTTTATCTATAGACTCTAAAAACTAAGTCAAAATAGCAGATTAGGTGTTCAGACATAAAAATATCGTCAACTATAGAAAATAGACCCACAAAAGGATAAATTAAAATGAGAATATTCCAATTTTTCAATATAAAAGGGTCAAATAGTAAAAAAGATTTACCATAGTTGTTTTATCAATTGAGAAGGGTAAAAACACCATTTGGAGCCAAATTTTGAGAATTGATTGTGGGAGTTCCAACCAACCATTCTTGATACCATCAGTTCCAGGTAAACCTAAACCTTTCCCTCTTGCTTTCTAGTGGATTAGTTTTGCTTTAAATGTCATTTTTTGGGTTTTTAGGCTTGTATAATGGGGGGATTGTGCACCCTCTGGGTGATGCACTTTACCCTTACGGGAAGTGCATCTAGAGCTCCTTGATGCATTTCATGCAAGAGAAAATTGCGTCAGCGCCACCCTGTTTACACGGATGGGGTGCGCCAATGCAATCTACTTCCATAACTTAGTGAATGAGCCCAAAAATTGAAATCTTAAGGGTAAAGCAAATTTCTAATGGATGTTTTAACATGTTTTGGACAGGTTTGAGTCATCATGGTGATCCAATGGAGATAAAGGGAACATGAGACGGAGGATGTCCAAGCAGAAAATGATCCTCACACTATGCATGCACTTCAATAATGTGGGCTACTAAAGTTTTTTCATATCCATGGCATGAGAGCCCAAGTACCATTGTTGGAGAACTTGATTAGATGGTGGGATCCATACCAACAACACTTATGTGTTTGTATTCACACTATAGATGTTGAGTACATCTACCTTCTGATAGGCTTGTCTCGACGGGGTGCACTGATTTCTTTATCAGGGCCACGTGGTAGTGACCAATCTACAGAGAGTTTGGCTGCACAATTATGCACAGGTGCTACTCAGATGCTTGGTGGGATATTCCCATCAAGAACATGAGAGATTGGCCATTACGCACAGTTTTGTTCTATATAGAGAGAGTGGTAGGGAGTTGGGATCTCCATCAGGCCACAAAGGTACGCATGTTCTATGCGGTTGAGTGTATGGCCCCTACAGTATTCAACTGGTGCGAAGGACTCCTCATAAACCTCAAAGATAAGCTCACCAAATGTCGTAGGGGTGAGCTGAAGCAGTTTGGCTATGGATCTATCGTAGTCTTGTTCTTCCTAGAATGAGTCCCATTGTAATGACCACAGGTAGTGAGGAAGGATCTAGATATGAGATAGCCTCACATGGTTCATTGGACCGAGGTCATGGCTCGCCATGGAGGCGGGGGGGCCACTATCAACGACAGTTCTATTTTCTTCAAATGGTTGGATGAGCAGCTCCGAATGATTGAGGAATATCCATATGCAGGGACAGATTTCAAGGGTGACCCGGAGCTGGCTCCACTTGAGGGGGAGCAATGGGGAAACCTAGGTAAGAATTATGACTGAGTTGTGTTTTTCATTTATGTTTTTCCATGTTTTTGGAGTGATATTGACATTACATACATGTATTATGCAGATGTTGTCCCTACTAGACCATTGGGAACCTCTCTGATTGAGCGAAGAGAAGTATTCCGTGGCATAGTAGTCATGCATCAGGATGCGGCAGAGGCATTACAAGAGCTGGAGGAGAACCTCTATAGATTGACACTGAATATACAGGATATTTCCGTTAATGAGCTGCCTCATTGATATCAGCGACAGACTGTAGGAGTCTCAGAGTGCTTTATTTCACTACTCCATAGAGTGGCTAGGGCTATTGTCTACTACCATGATCATGCTAAGCAGTAGCTCATGTAGGATATCTATATACTGAAAGCTATGGGATTCATATTTTTGTAGTGTATACTTACGGAAAGCTCATATGCTTCAGATTTTGTATCAGTACCACCTTTTTTGTTATATCGACACGATGATATATATATACAAAACACTTTTTATGGTTTTATATATTGTGTTTCATTGATGATTATGGGATATTATGCGTGTTTAGGTTATACTATGGATAATTTACATGTTATGTCATTTTTATATATCTGTTTGATTAGAATGTTTATGAATGTGCAAAGTACCAATCCAATATGAAATTGGCCAAAGAGTCATCAACAGTGTTCATCTCTCTAGGAATATGCAGGTATTGAACGAACTCAAAATACCTCTCCAAGAGACGTAGTCGTCGAAATAAACAGAGCAACATAGGATCATGGATAGAGTAGAAATGGTTGAGGTGGGAGACCACTAGTTATGAGTCGAGGTGGATGACAATGTGGTCCATACCTAGGGAAAGAGCGTCAGTCAGCAATCCAATCACTATGTGATACTCAACAACATTGTTGGTCACGTATCCTAGGAAACTTCCCCTTGAACTGATAAGGTCGCCGATAGGGTAATAGAGTACCTGTAGCTAGGGTTTTCACCCTAGATTGTGCAAATGAGCACCTACTAAGGGGAAGGGACTCCTTAGTAGCAGTTCAGTAAAAATAGTAAATAAAACAGTAACTACTCTAAGCATGTGCATAAAATAACAAAAAGATAATAAAAATGGTTTTTGTATTGATTATACCTCCAATGTGGGGTTGGTGAAGCTCTTGTAGTAGTCCAGGAGGGCTGCTTCCAAGCTCCAATAGGTTCCTTCTCCTTCTCCAAAATGTTTTGGATATGGGCCAAAGGGGCACTCAAATGTGAAATTAGCTCAAAAGGGTGAGCTAGGGTTTCAGGAGTGATCTTGGTAGAGTGAGGATAGGGATGACTGTGGATGTGAAATGGGGAGCCTCCATCACCTATTTATAGGTTTTTAGTGGTGGAGTGCTGACCCATGGTTTTGGGCACCATATGGTTTAGGTCAGCTATATAGGGTTTTTGCTTCCTTTTTCCCTCTTTTTCCTCATTTTTGTATTTTTTATTCCCTTTTTAGAGGGTTTTTGCTATTTTTAGAGGAATTTAACTTATTTTGGGGGGAAAATGGGGTTTTTGGCCTTTTGGAGGCTTTTTAATGGTTTTTTGGGGTTCTGGAGGCAAATATGGTAGGAAAAATGGACAAATGAGTCATGTAATGGGGTAGATGAGGTAGTGAGCACTTTTTGGGTGTTAACAGATTGCCCCCTAATGTGTGAGGGAAAGATATCATCGTATGGCTGATAGACATCATAAGTATTTTATGGTTTTCCTAGGATGTGGAGAGGAGAAGAAACGAACTAGAGCCTGGAACAACGGTCCCGAACAAACTGCAACAAATGAAAGTACATGACCTCAATAATGGATGAGGAATAATCTCAATATATGGACGAGGCGGGCATTCCCATGCTCGTATCAAGATCTATAACAAATAATAGTGAGGTCCAAACATGGGGACCTGAAAGATACATGGCCTCAAATAATGAATGAGGAAGAATCTCAATATATGGACGAGGTGGGCATACCCATGCTCGTATCAAGATATATAAAAAATAACAATGAGGCCCAAAAACGGGGGCCTGAAGGATACATGGAGAACCACTGTGTACATCATAAGGGTCTAGAGGGGACACAAAATATGGGACATACGGTTGGGCTGACCATGTCTGAACTGAAGAATGGATACACTGGGATATCAATAGTGGTGCTGAGTGTGGTACCAAAGGAACTGATGAGCTGCTGGATCATAGTGACAGGGAGTCATACCCTTAATGGTACACTGAACTGGAACTGAACTGGGTACTCAAGGAAGCATAGAACTGGATGGCTTCCAAATACAATTGCCAACACAACCCAGACATCCACGAGAAAATATAACTGGGTGTTCCAAAGTGACTCACCAATGTGCTAGAGTCAGGGGAAATTCGGGGTCTTCGACCAATAACTGAAGGAATATATACCATGCACGATTCTCAACAATGCAATCAAAGTGTTGAAGTCGAGCATGTGAGGAACAACCACTCGGAGAGGCACTGATGACTCCTCTCAAAATGGTCCGTAGTCACTCACCACAGATGGTGATGAGTCCAAGGCGCAGGGACTTTTGGGTCTATCCTCTAGAATAGATGGGCTGGCGTCGATAGAGGGAGACCTACAACTAGCAAGGAAATGATGTTTCCTTGATAGGAGCACGAGGTGGAGAACCGAAGTGTGAGAGGACTGATGGTAGGACTGACATACTGTGGGGGTGGGGGATAACTAGGCAAGTAAAGAGGGTGGACTCAAACTTCCTTTATTCAGAGTATGATGGCGGGGATGATCAGGCAGCATATGAAACTGGCTGGTTGGAAAGGGATCATAGCTGTGATGGATCAAGGATAGTGACTGGGATGAGTGATACTCAAGTTGGTGTAAGATGGCAGGAGACTACAGAATACCCTGAACAAAGGTGACCTTATTGGGGGTACTGCCGAGGTGATCGATCATAGTGCCGAGAGGCACAGGGGGGACTTCTTCATGGGTTAAGGAACTAGAAGAAGTGTGTTCAAAATGGTACTGTCATGTGGATTTATACGAGCCCAGGACAGTGCATGCTTGTGATGGATTTCAATTTTAAGGAGTCTGAAAGCGATAAGAAGACTCTGAAATAATGGAATGGTACCATCGTGTGGATTTGTATGAGCCCATGACGGTGCATGCTCGTGGTTGATTTTAATTTTAGAGAGTCTGAAAGCAAGAAGAAGACTCCAGGGGGGTGCTTTTTTGTGTGTTAGTCTCCAAGGCCCGAAGAAGCACAAAAGGATGCAATGAAAAACTCTTCTAGCTGGTGTGACTAGAGTATTCCTTCTTTTGTAATTAGTCTACCAGGTTCAGAGAGGGGTTAAACTTATACCAGATAGACGCCCTTTCAGGTACTTTAACGAGCATGAAAGGAAGCAAGATTGCTCAACGATCTTTTCATTGTTTTAAGAGTCAGAATAGAGCTTAATAGAAACTCCCTAAGTTCCTTTTTCGTAAAGGATTTTTCCGACCCGAAAAAGGGATAAAATTATACCGAACAAAAGGAATGGCCAGGCAAGGAGGAAGTGCTCAATCAAGGAACATCGATGGAACCAAGAACAAGGGTGGGGGGAATACTGGTGGGCTTCCTTGCGGGATGATGAATGGTGGAAAAATAATGAAATAATTGCAGGATGAATGGAGTGAAGGGCTCATGTAAAAATGTGTAACAATTCGATGGCAGTCGATGTGGTGCGCAAACCGAGGCAGCAAGGTGTCAGGACACAATGTTGAAACTGTTCCTGGTGAGAGTGAGAAATGATCTCAAGCATCATCATGAGCTGTGAGAATTGAATCCAACGATATAAAAAAGTGTCAAAAATGGAGAACGACCGAGGTGGCACGCAAACCGAGGCAATGGGGGTGTTTTGGAAAAAATACCCAAAAAATATGGGGGTGAGAGCAAGAAATGATCTCAAGCATCATCACGGGCATGGAAAAATGAATCTGATGATATAAAATATGTCAAAAATGGGCTACGACCAATGTGGCATGAAAATAGAGGCAACGAGGGGTGTCTAGAAAAAATGCTCAAAAAACGGTGCAGAAAAAATAAGAAAACGAGTCGACCATCATGACAGTCTCGTCGTGCTGATTCCAGTGGTGGAAATGGTTCAGAAAATGGACTCCGTATGGATTCAGAATGGCCGAAACAAGAAAAGTCAATGGGGTATAAATAGTAAGTGGGCCCAACATGACAAGTGTCAGTTGGACTTGTTGACTTTGACTAGAGATTAGAGTAGACCAGAGCTCAGTTGGTGGTTCTAGACGATCCGACTGGCCGATTTTAGATCCGGGAGTTGCAGGTATTCCATTAAACTCATACCTGCATTTTTTGTTGGGTTCAGGGGGGGTGGTGGGTCCCTAGGGGGTCTTGTACAATCCACGAGGGCATGGAGTGCGGGTTTCTGGGGTGGAATCGCAGTCTGGGACCGTGAGTTTTGGGGCTGAATATGCAGTCCTGGATCACGTGTTCAGCTCCTACAGTTGTGGTCTGAGATCATGACTCGGATTAGGAAATCTACGGTCCGTGACCGCGACTATAGCCCTGACAGCTGCGATCTTGGATCGCAACTCAAAGCCTGAGAGCCGCGATCTGAGATCGTGGCAAGGGACCCTAAAGCTGTGATCTGGATCAAGTTTTAGGGTTATCTTAGGGGAAAAAATGGTTATTTATTTGACGTGGGTCTAATGAGTTTGCATTGTGTGATTGACAGGATGCCAGTAGTGCTATCGCGGGAGCGGGAGGTCCCGGACGACATAGTGGAGGTCATCCAGAGGGATCGGCATGTTCGGTCTACTTTGGGGTTGTGCGAGCTTCTGAAGTTCGCACAGGTTCCCATGATACATTCAGCAGGACTACTGCTGAACAGGTTGGTGGGATTTTGGGAGCCCGACATATAGGATTTCAGGGTGTAGGGGGAGAGAGTGGATCTCACCCTTGCAGATGTGTATTTCTTGATGGGATTGCCCTGTCTGGGTAGGGTGGCTGATACGAAGCCACGAGTGTTCGTAGATATGGAACTGGAGGATATGTTGGAGCGTTACTGCATTCCAGAGGCTACAGTGCATAGGAATGCATAGGCGTGGGGCCCAGATGGTATGTATCTACTTGCTTGATTGTGTTTTATGTCATATTTTGTGTATGATAGGTTGGAGATATTGATATGCTGGTACTGAATGATGTATGATCTGCAAATGTTGGACCGAGTCCACCACAGGGACATATAGACCGCAGGGGGCATGTGGCGATACCAGCCCTGTCAGGCCAAGGGGAGGTGCATCGACGGGACGCTGAGGGGACTCTGGAGTCGTTATGAGTGCTTCTAGATTGTTTGCTGGTTGGAGTGACTAATGAGGGGTGGCAGGACTTGGATCAGGAGGTGATTCAGGATTGTCTCGGGGCTCCATGGGATTTCTGATCGATCGCGATTTGGGTGGCCATATTGGCGGAGAGGGGTCGAGCACAGGATCTTGCAGGGGATGAGGAGCTGCCAGAGGAGGATCGAGGTGAGGACTCGGAGGCAGCTGATGCAGGAAATGATGGAGGGTGTGACTCTCAGTAGGGAGTATAGAGGACTCCCCCCCGAGGTGTATGGACACTCGGGGTTTTTTGTAGCTTACGGCTTGTATTCTATGAGGCTTGTCGATGTATATACATTTTTTGTATAACTGAGTGCTGAGGTACTCAGGACATGTGTAGAACATTTACGCTTATTTTTTGATATATATATGCACATTGATGCATCTTTTGCGATTATGATTTAGTGTACGCACGTGGATGCGCTTGTGGTTTTTTATATGTGTGTATTGCACGTGGATGCAAGTAGTGTAGGATGATGGGCACGTGGATGCCCCTTGTGTATTTTGTATTACGTATTGCACATGGATACAATAGTATGTGTTATGATAGGCATGTGGATGCCCCTGTATAGCGATGTGTTTATGTTATTGCACATGGATGCAAATATTATGTGATGATAGGCACGTGGATGCCCCTTGTTGTAAATGCAATCTTTTTGGGATTTTTATATGTTGTTTGATGTGATGATATGGTATGATGATGCATGACTATGGTTTACATGGTGTTATTGATATGCCAATCTAGGATGTTGTTAGCCATTTGATCTGCGACACTATTTTGAGCTCGTGGGACATGGGTGAATGATATGGATTCAAATTTTTGGCTAAGCTATTTTGTGCACAGGAACTTTCTAAAGAGGCAAGTATCACGCACCTGGTAGCAGTTGTTGAGCTGGGAGTCAAGGAACACATGAAGGTGACATATGCCCATTTGAAGGGCAGCAGTCAGGAGACCGGTCACAGCATCATACTCTGCTTGGTTATTGGTAGCAGTTCCTATGCACATTCTGTCGAGGTGGATCAACTCATGTGAAGGGGAATATAAGACCCATGCTACAGAGGCCAGGTTTGGAGACTAGTGGCTCGCTCCATCGGTGAAACCAATGTAATGAGGTGGAAGATGGTCCATCTATGATCATGCAAAAATGATAAATGTAAGGTTGCGGTAAAAAAGGTGAAAAACAAAAAGAAAGAAAACTGTACAATATGAACCAATGGGGCCGCGGGTTTGTTTAAGGATAAAAGCATTTAAGATACAACCCATTACGGGGGTTGCGCAAGGGGTGGCCTTCAGAGTCTGTTAAAATATATGCCCCATTTTCGAGGCAGGTCTACACAATGTAAGGGCCTTGCCACGTGGATTCAAACTTCCCTTTACCGGTTTTTTCGTGGGCTTCGTCATAAGCGAGAACAAGGACTCCTTCACGAAAAGTTCGAGGGTTGACATGTTTGTCGTAACCAGCTTTGGAGCGGTTCTTGGAAGCTTCAATGGTTTGGAGGGTGGCACGACGGTCTTCATCAGCTTGTTCTAATGAAAGCAGACGTTGCTCAAGTGGTGAGGTGTCTAGGAGAAGCTCGACGACGATGTGTAAGGCAGGTATCTGACACTCGATGGGGAGGACAAACTCTACACCGTGAACTAAATGAAACGGGGTAAAACCGGTGGCAGTCTTAGTTGATGTACGGTAAGCCCATAATCCAGGAAAAATCATGTGATGCCAATTGGACTTATGCTGGTCAACAGTACGTTGGAGGATAGTTTTTAAAATTTTGTTAATGGCCTCTACTTGGCCGTTCCCTTGGGGGTAGTAAGCAGAGGAATATCGATGTTCTAACTTCAGTAGAGTGGACAACTTGCACCAAATGGAATCTTCAAAATGTGAACCATGGTCTGAGACCAGCTGTTTGGGGACCCTGAATCATGTGATAACATGCTTAAAAAAGAAACGAGCAGCGGTGTCAGCTTTACAATTGAAGGTGGGCATGGCTTCATCCCATTTGGTGAAGTAGTCGACAGTGACAATGATGTACTTATGGCTGTTTGCGGATGAGGGTTTACATTCCATGAAGTCAATGGCCCATTTGCAGAAGGGACCAACGGTGATGACTGGGTGTAGCGGAGCGGGTGGCGTTCGAGCCTAGGGGCAAAAAGTTGGCAATTATGGCAATGTTTAACCACTGTGATGCAATCGGTAAAACGTGTAGGCCAGAAATATCCAGCACAGATGACCTTTTGGGTAGTGGCCATTCTAGAGAAATGTCCACCCCAGGCGCCACTATGACAGTCATTGAGGACTTGTTTGGCTTCCTCGTGTGTAAGGCAACAACGGAGAATAGTATCAACCCCTCGCCGGTAAAGGACATCGCCCAAAAGGAGATATCAAGAGGCCTAGTGACGGATACGACAGCGTCCATCACCATTTATGTCGGGTCTAAACTTATGTGTGCGAAGGTAGAGCAAAATATCACCGTACCATGGGTCATCGGACGAGATTATGAACAAGTGATTGTTGGGTAACTCATCAGAGATTTGTGGGGATGGCAAAAGGGATAGGAGATCAGTGATGAGCTGGGAAAGCACGAGGGCTTTAGTGCTCTTAGGGGTTGTGAAAGTTAGGTTGTATTCTTGGAGGATAATTACCCATTTAGCAATGCGACCTTGCAGAAGTCGCCTGTTCAAGAGATAGACCATGGGGTTGGAGTCGGCGACAACTGTGGTATGACTGAGTAAAATGTAATGTCGCAACTTTTGTACAGAAAAGACGACGGCAAGGGCCAGCCTCTCTTCATATGGGTAATGTAGAGGGGGTCCATATAAGGTCTAGCAAACATAATAAATGACATGCTCCTGGAAAGTAACGTCTTCTTGGACAAGGACTCCGGACATGGCATGATCAGATGCTGAGACGTAAAGGATGAAGTCCTGAGAGAAATTTGGAGGGGATATCAAAGGGGCTTGTGTGAGAGCATTTTTAAGGGCTTCGAATGCAGCTTGCACCTGGTTGTCCAAAACAAAGGGTATGTGAGTACGAAGCAGGCGTAAGAAACCATGAACTATGGTGGCATAATTAGGAATGAAGCGACGGAGGAAATTAGATTTCCCCTATAAACTCTGGAGCTGCTGGAGCGTGCGTGGTGCGGGCATGTCTATGATAACTTGGACTTTGAGGGGATCAACAACAATTCCTTTATGGGAAACAATGAAACCTAACAACCGGCTTGCCGGAACGCAAAAGACGCACTTGAGTGGGTTCAAGCGGATCTGATACTTGCGACAATGCAGGAAAACTTTCCATAGATCATTGAGGTGGTCGGATCGTTTCTTTGAACAAGCTATAAGATCATCAAGATAGACTAGTAGAATATGGACCAAGTCGTGAAAACAATAGGTCATGGCCCGCTAGAAAGTGGTACCAACATTTTTAAGGCCAAAAAGCATGACATGATAGGAAAAGGTACCCCATGGGATGGTAAAGGCAGTCTTGTATTGATCTTCCTTGTGGATCTGAATCTGGTTGTATCTTGAGAAACCATACATGAAGGATAAGACCTCAAGGTCTGCACATGCATCGATGAGTTGGTTAATGAATGGCATGGGGAATTTGCCTTTGGGACATGCTCGGTTTAAATCACAGAATTCAGTACATACTCTAATGGTTCCTTGTTTCTTGTTGACAGGGACGGGGTTAGAAACCCAAGTGGTGTATGTGATAGGATAAATGAATCCTGTTGTGCAAAGTTTTTCAATCTTTGCTTTAATGGCGGGGAGCTTTGCTGGATGAATGGGGCACTGTTTCTGGTGAACGGGGGGTACATCTGGCCACGAGTCAATGTGGTGCTCTATAATAGTGGGGTCAAGACCAGGCTTTTAGGTATAGGACCAAGAAAAGACATCGTGGAATTCTTGGAAAAGTTTCTTGTACTCTCCGATCTCGTGCTCGGTGCAGGAAGCTCCTAACGAAATGGTTTCAGGAGCACCGACTGGGGCAGAGACATCAATGTGGATGATGGGTGAGATGTTGGCCATGTTACCTTCCTTGAAGGCGTCGAGGGTGGGAATGGGATCTTTGAACTAGTCGACTTTGGCGGGGAAAAAATCTTTGGACTCAACCGAGAATTGGGTGGCTGTGGTGGAGGAGGATTCTTCTAGGAAGAAATAAGAGCGATGGTGCATATCTTCCTAGGGGTAATCAGGGGCGGTAAGAGCCTCTAGAATCTCCTCATCATTGTGGAAACTTTGGGTTGTCAAATCGGTTGACTAGGGAGTGCTAGTAGAAGAGATCATATAAATGGTATTAATCTCTCTAGTTGGCGGGGATGCTGGGGGGTGGATCTCTTCAATGGTAGGGGAAGCTGTCTCGAGGTCCAAGTTATTCATCTCATAGAGAGATGCTCTGTAATCTAGGAGATCTGGGAAGTGATGTGATTAATGGCCATAAATACTGCATATGGAACAAGGGTGATTGGTACGCAGTGATTTATCACGAGGCTTCGGGGTAGGGTCGAGTTGGACAACTGGGATGTTGGGGTCGTCGTCAAGCATTTGCATGTGTTCCTATAATGCGGGTAATTATGGACATTGATGGGTAGCATGGCCTAACTCATCACACAATGAGCATTTGGGAGGAGCATGAAACACGGGGGTATTCTTAATTGGTTTAGGTGGGGGTAAAGAAGTGTATGGTTGTGGGCCTCTGCCCCCAGTGTGCTTGATAAAACGGGATTGATTAGTGGATGATGAAGGGGTAGTGACACAAGAAGGTGGTTGACTAGTAGTGGTGATTGGTTGCACTAGTTTTAGGCTGAAATTTGGTGTCAAAGGGGAAATGGGAGGCCTTATGTACCATACAGGTAATCCTAAAGTTAAACCAGGGAGGCTGAGGGTAGCCATAACTGGGGCGCTTACTACTACCGAAGGGGGAAATAGGAAGGGGATTGTATGGATGTGTGTAACACCAACATGACTAGGTACCAATGGTGGTTGGGGTAGCAATGGCGGTTGATGGTTGGGTGTTGGTGTATTGTGGGAAAGGGTACATAAGTCAGATATTTCGGTCATGGGTGACGGGGGTGGAATGGCTTGGAATGTTGAAGTCATCGACGGATCTGAGTAGACTCCGGGTCCCACTAAGGAAACCAATGAGGTAGTTTCACCGCAAGTAGGTTGTTCAACCATGGGGAGAACATTTTTGGGTGCAACAGGGGCATTGGGATCATAATAGGTGAGTTGGTCATCCTTAACCACGCGTCCGTCGTGGGGGAACATCATGGTATGAAAAATGGATGAGGAAACCGCCCGCATGGCATACATGTAATTGCGGCCAAGTAAGAGGTTATAATCAAGCTGGGCATTGATGAACTCTATGTCAATAAGCACTGTTTTACCAGCCAACTGGACGGGGACATTAGCTAAGAGACCTTGGGGTTGAGCCGAACGGCCATTGTAGGATCGCAATGTAGTGCTGGACTACTAGAGTGTAGGGGATCCCAACTTCTGCCAAATGAATGTGGACATAACGCATGTAGAGGCACCTTCATTGATGATGCACCAATGGATGACAAGATTCTAAACGGATAAAGAAACTTGGAACGCTAAAGTGTAAGGAAGGTGTGGTTCGGATTGGTCCAAATCGAAGGCCATCATTCGTGAATCATTTGGGTCAATAGCACCAATGGCTGAGAGCAAAGTCTTGCACTGTGAAGGACAGTTTTTTAAGGCCTCTAACGCAGACATGGCTGCGGGGGGCCTGGGCTAAGTCATCTACAATGTTGTAATTAGACGCAACGTGAACATTGGGGTTATTTTTTATGCGGCGAAGTGGGAAGCAAGGGGCTTTGGAGGTGCCATATAGTGGAATCGGAGGGATATGTAATGACTGATCGGTGGGATGAGCATTGGTATTTTTGTCGGCGGGAGGGGCTTCAGGGGTGGAGCCATATTTGTTTCGATGGGTTTGGAGGTTGACATCGGTGGATGAAATCATTAGCAAGTGATGGGTACCTGAGTCTATCATGGGTTGATCAAGAGCGGCATATGTGATTTGCTGTTGTGGAGGTGCGTGTCCTTGAGGGGGAGCCAAGGGCTGAGTGTTCACCACGCCTTAGGTTGGTAAAGGGTTTTGTAGCACCAAGAGTTGATTCTTAGGTGGTGGGGGGTTGGGCGGCGCCTGAGGCGCCGCGTGCCCTTGGTGGTGGGCATCATCAGTCCAGAGTTGTCGAGCCTGCTCCAAATGTGGGCAAGCGTGTGTGTAGTGGCCATAGACCCCACAAATAGAACAAGGATGGTTTGTTCGCAAATTAGGATTTTTGGCTTGTTAGGGCGGCCGGTCAGGGTTTTGGTTGGCAGGTTCCGCATTATTATTGTTCGGGGGATTAGGAGATTGGCCGCCTTGATCTGGAGGGGGGTTGTTCCCATGGTTACGGCCTTTGCCACGGTTTTGCTGGCCTTGTTGGTGTTGGTTATTTTGGTTTTGTTGCGGATTCTGTTGCACATACACTTTCCCTTGGGAAACAGGTGGGTTCTGGGGTTGTGCAGGTGTGGGAGCAGGCTATGGTGGATAATAAGTGAGTGGAGGCGGTGCAGCTGCTGAACCTTGTGGGGGTTGCTGATACGTCTGTGTGACAGGTTGTGGGTTTGCCACAACTGCTTCATGTGATGGATAATAAGAAGGGGGGGCTTGAGAGGGTACAGGAGTTTGCACGGCCTGCAGGTGGTAATATGGCTGAGGTGCGACCGGGGGGGCGTAAGCAGGGGATGCGTGACCAAAGAACTGAGGTGGACATGAGGTTCCATGGGAATGGTGATGATGTGCCATGGGAGCATACGAATTGGTTGCTCCGGACTGGGATGTAGCCCGCAAAAGGTTGGGGCCATGGCTAGGACGTGCTAGGGAAAAGGGCTGGTTATGTGATGCTATACGGCCAATGATGCCATCTGTGGCATGGGATGCCCCCGATGCATCGTGTCGGGAGGAATCACCGCGAGGGGCGTCAGGGATGATGGAATATAGGTAACTAGACTAGACATAAATAAGGTCAAATTGTTAGGCTTTGAGGACGACCTCTTCTTCAGACTGGGGTTGCTCGGATGCCACATCCTTGGCAATGACTGGAAGGAGAGATTTTAGAAACCAATCTAAGAAGATACGGTCATCTAACTTGGTTTTGTAGAGGCTGCAGCGTCGACGCCACTCATGAATGTGGTTAGTGATGTGGGTAGCCGTGTTCTGTCTACAAGACAGTAGGATCTCAACTCCCGCATCATAGCAGATAGGTAACTGAAAGAACTGCAGGAAGGTCGAGGTGAGGGAGGTAAAGGTGGCATGGGTCCCATGGGGCTGCTTGATGTACCACTTAGCTGCAAAGCCAGTGAGGGTGCGATGTAACAGATGGAGGCGGACGGAGTCGTCCACTATGGAGTTAGAGGAACACCATAGATGGAAGGACATAATATGGTTTTGGGGGTCTTCACCTACCTTACCCTAAAACTTAGGGATGTCTGATGGGAGCTTGGTGGGCATGTGAGCCCACGCAAGGTCGTGACTGATGGGATCGTTAGTCAGTCTGTCTAGGTCAGGAAGGTTGAGACTAGCCATGAATGGAAAACTAGTAGAAGGATGTGACATACTGGTGGTCGTGACCACTTTGGGGCCAATGCCCCCAAGTGGAGGGGCTTGGTTCGGGTTGGGGGAATTGCCCCCAAGTGGAGGAATGAAAGTGGTATGGGATGGTCCTACACTGCCAAGGGTAGTGTGAGTCACTAATGGAGTTGGGATGGGAATGCTAGTCACTGGAATGGGTACAGTGATTGGAATGGTGGACGTGGGCCCCATCGAGGGCATACCCAAAGCTTGTGTGGGAGCTAGGGTGGTGGTGGATGTTGCACCAATGGTCCCTACAAAGAAAGGGTTGGAAGTCATGCTAGCCATGGGGCTGGTTGGTGCAGTATAAGTGGGGTTCTCGTACTTTGCCTCAGAATCAGATGTGAAATAAGGGGCATCCAGATCAGGTGATGGACCTCTATGTCGTCAATGCATAGAGTCAAGTGACAAAGCTCGAGATCTATGATGGGTGGTATCAAGTGATGAAGATCTATGTCTATGACGAGTGATGTCAAGTGAATTGTGATGTGAGGGATCACCCCGAAGGCGCCAAGAATGTCTAGGGGACTCAATGGTGACAGATGGGGTCAATTATCTAGGGGTTGTGTCGAGTGAAAAATAGCTCAAAATCCCTAATGCAGCCGAGTGTGCAGAAGGAGAGCGCAAAAAATATGGCACTCATGCCAACAACCGGCTCAAAACACTCACTATAACAGTTGTGCTACAATAAGCAGAGCATCAACAACAATGGTTAGAATACCAACAAGTAGCAGGTTTCCTAAAAAATAAAAATAGTGCACTCGCTAGACCAAAGGGAGGTAAGGGAGCATGCAAACACCTAGCTAAATAGTATTCTGACTCAACCAGACATATCCTCTGCAAGGTGATGAAATCCAAGTTAGACAATATGGATATTAGAGCCAAGTGGCTAAAGATATCCCCCTACCGGGAGGGACACCGGGTAGTCAATCCTAGAAGAAAGGAAACTAAGATACCCCATTCATGACACGTTCGGTTGGGTGAATCTGCAGTTTGGTTCTATCACCGCTGTACTCCCATACAGGTAGTACACTGAGAAGTACGAAATGTATCCTTCGATTACTGAATGGATTGCGGTATTCCACTCAGGCTTCCAGAACCAGTCTGGCTACTTCAACCCTCCTAGGGGAGAGGCCTTCCCGATAAATTGGTTTTAAACCGTGTCAAAAAATACTCGGAGATTTTGGTTCCCTAATGGACAATGTTAAGTCAGAAAATTTTTCTTCATTTTTGATTTATTTTCTCCAGTTTTGGTTTGTTTTTGAATCTACCTCAGTTAAATTTTTGATTTTAAGTTTCAGTTTTAGTCATCTTAGAAACTTTATGAGTGATTGAATAAGTTTTTAGCCCATTCTTTCCAGATTTGATTTGATTTTGGTGATTTTATATTGTAAAGGGGGTTAATGAGAGTCATATTTTCAAAGGTAGAATCATTAATGTGTTTAGAGAACGGTTAAACTCATTTCTTAAACCAAATAACTGTTAGAACCTCCGACAAATTAGCAAAAAGTTTAAAAACTGCTAAATTTTGGCATGGTAGCTATTCTTGTAGCGCTAGGCAAAATTTTAACAAAGGACGCGCTACAGGAATATCGCGGCCTATGGTTTCTTTCAATTTTTGAACTAATTTCAATCATGATGCAGTATGGGAGTGTCTAATCGCCTTGTGTGAGTAGTTTAACATGTGGTGGCTGGAGTTTAAGCATGATTTTAGATGGTGATTAGTCACGAAGCAGAACAAGTTCATCATTGCATGGTATGCGGAATCAGTTGTGCAAAAACCAGCAAATCCCGGTCTAGCTGTCAAATTTCTCTTGTTACACGCATCATTATAGAAGAGGAATGTTCGTGAAGGAGAGCTCACTGCTAAAACGGTGGATTGTGTTGTTGTGGAGAGAAGACAGGTGTGTTTTATCGCCAGCGAGAATTAGGGCTTCCGAATTCATTCACCAACAGTTAAAGAAACGATAGGAGGACATCTATTCTCATAAGAGGAGACCTGTTATCACATATATAGTAGCCGGGCTACCATACATTATTTTTCTCATTCCAGTACACTATTCAGCCAGTTCCCTTGCATTTGAGATGCCGAGATGAGCATTTATATTGGATCACTATCAGATTGTGGACAGCAGTTATATTCCCCATGCCATGACTGAGTTTCGGGACACTCAGAGAGATGCCCGATATAGCCATTATGCCATTGGTACAGAGCAGACAGTAGTGCCCAGAGTTACAGCAGCAGTCTCAGAGGACAGGTGATGGTACAGGTTGATGAGCTTTCAGGTATATGACTCAGCAGGTATACTATTGTGTTATGGTTAGATTGCTTTTATACTTATTCTTATAGCATGTCTTAGCACTTAGTGTCATGATCTGGCGATCATATAGATATTTGGACCTGGTTGACCTATTATTTATACTATACTGTCCCTACTCAGACTTAGAAGTTCACTATTCATACTCATTGGTACATACCCTCCTTAGGGAGAATAGAGGTGATCATTACACCATACTATGGCTTGCTAGTGTTGGCTTCATCTTTTCATTGTCTTCATCCATCCGTGGCCTACCTTTTAGATTATTACCCTGATTTGCTACTCGACTAGTGACATGGAGGACCTTTCCCCACTGTAGCCTCTGTATTGGATGAGCTTCCCTGTTTATTGTGTCTCGGCTCTGAGTTGGTGACAAAACTTACCTATGGTGAGTTGGAGTTCCTTGAGAATTCCCCATCGTCACTAAAGTTGTGTTGGCTAAACCTGAAACTTTTAGTGCTGCCATCAATACAAAATCTGGAAAAATCAAATGCTATATCTTGTGTATGAAAGAAATGCCAAATGAAAATGGCCATGAAAAATAAAATGTTATATCTTTTGGAAAAATAAATACCTAGGTAAACAAGCTGTCCATGACACACCTAGAAGTGCTCAGGTAAACAAGTGCCTTAAAAACACACCTGCAGCAGAAAGCCTAAAAATAAATGTAAATCTATGCAATGTGTTTGTAAACACACATAGATCAAGGCTATGGAAAACTCAGGCCCAAAAAGCAATGGAACTTAAATGTTATATCTAAACAATTGCTGGCCTTGCTTGTATTATGGATTGTGCGCATCTGTGAAGGTGAATAAACCCTCTTTAAACAACTCATCCATTTGTGAGACACCGCCATTCCCTGTGTTATTGCTCATTCAGTATATACTATGGTGTGTATTCCCTTTCCCTTGCCAAAGTGTCACAAAGTCAAGTTAGTCAAGTCATCCCTTAGCCTAGCCATTTATTTCAGCCTTCACCCTTCACTAGCAAATTGATCACAACTATGAAGTGAGTATGATCCTGAAAGTCTAGTCTGAGTAATAATAATAACTAACGACACTATATATTTGGATTTAGATCGCCAGTCATGATTACTCTGTGTTATAGAAGCTATTTGAATAAATTGTAAAGCATGTATTGACCTTGACACCTTGCAGCAGCTATGGATGATAGTCTGAGTTGTATTTGGTCTTGGTTAGACCTAGTTTGACCATGGAGGACCATGGGACATGAGATGTTGGACCTTATGATGATATGGATAGATGATATATGGTCCATGTACACATACAGGATGATTCTATGCAGCAGCTACAGGGTTATGATGATGATTCTTGGGATACAGCAGTGTTTGGTCATTTACAGATCATTATTATTGGCCTTGTTCCGGTACATTGGATATTTATCTTGATCATGCAGAGATTCATATGGTGTATGAGTACACATCTTGGATGGATTTGGACCTTCTGATTCCAATGGGACAGTTTGTTTTCAGTTCCGGGCACTTACAGTGATGATTTAGCCTCAGTAGGCTGTCCTAGTGCAGTTTTGGTCTGTTGGAGGCCCTGTCGGAGCAGAGATGACTTTTATCTGGTTGACCTAGGGCGCTGATGATGGAGGGGGTGGTCCAGCCACTTGTTTTTACCATATTACCCCCCTCCCGGACACATTGGTACCCTCACCTTGACAGCGCCATCACTCCAGGAGGCAGTTTGGGCAGTTTCACGTTTCCCGAGGCAGTTCAGGATTGGTAGAAATGGCTATTGAGGAAATCGATTTGGGCTACTGAGTCAAATTTATGGCATGGGATGATCAGTGATGATAGATCGGGACCTTCCACACCTCCTCCTGCAGTTTCAGCTTCATCGGGGCCCGCATCCATCACTTATGGCACTTTCTGTGGATTTTTTGGGTCTTTTGAGGACCACGACTTCACCTTGGAGGACCACGACTTCACCTTGGAGGCACGATTTGGTACTTTCATGATTATTTATTGGTTATTGTGCCATGGGGATTGACCAAGGAGGGATAAAATTACCCCTTGGACCCACCATGAGCCTCTTATGATATTTTGTCATCATGATTTGGTGGGATTCCCCTCTCCTAGGGCGACTTTGTCCACTTATGTTATATTTTATGTGTGATCCATGTATTATGTTGTTGAGCTCATCTCAACCATTGATTAGACATTTGTATCTTTTAATCTTAGCCACTCATTCAAAAAGTGGTTAGGGTTTTGGTGCCTCTCCTTCCTATTTAAAGGAGAGAGCCTCTCATTGTAAAGGGTCTTTGGCTCTTGGATTATTGGTATAGAAAAATATTCTTGTGGAAATTCTTGTGGTCTCCTTTGCATCTGGTGTTCTTAGATGGTGATTGGAAAGTCTATTGCAACCTAGCATTTGGAAATTGTGGTAAGATCTATCTTTGTTTGGAAATCATTGTTTGTCTACAGGAGGGCGACTTCAACAAGGGCGATTTTGCAAGGCTTCTTCAAATCGACTTTCTTGGCATTCGCTTGTATCAGGGGGTTATCATTAGTATCATTGTGATCTATGCTATCTTTCTGTTACTTCTTTTGTGGCATTAGTCTTATCTCTTGATGCATCAAATCTGATATTGTTGACGTTTGTTGTGCAGGAGAGAGGGCGCATTGGCTTCTTGGACTAAATCGATTTGCATAGAGACTACCTCAAAGCTTCCAAATTGATCAGGATTGCATAGATCATCATCATCAAGGCATCTACAAGGTTATCCAGGTAAGATCCACAGGTTTGTTTCTCTTTCCTTTATCCAATCCATTGACATAATTCATAAATTGTTAAAACCCTAAAATACTTCAAAACCCCTATTTTACATTTTGTCAGATCTACCAAGATCTAGTGGGTTGTTGGGCATGATATTGAAAACCCACCTCTATAGCATCCACGGCATCCCGGATCTATAGTTTGGTGTGGATTGGCTCCCGTTTGATCCCTCTCCCAAGCCAACCTAGCTTCTCCCAAGGAAGGCGCACTTCACCATTTGAGCAGGTTGACCTAGATCTAAGCGATGGGTGTTTGAGATTTCACTTGATTTGACATCTACACATCAAATAACATACACCCAGGTTGTCCCTTTCTTGAAAATCACCTTGTGGGCCCCATTCCACATTTTAAGGGATTTAATCCCCATTTTGGACCACTTGGAACACTAAAACTCAGATCTACAAAGATCTAACCGGTGGATTGCCACAAAATTATAGATCCATATCCCTACTTGACTGATCTACCCGGATCTAAAGTTTGGATGCCATCCGACATGATTTGACCCACCTAAACCCCGATTCAAGCCTCCTTAGGGAAAGTCGCACCACCTTGGAGAAGTGAGTTCACTCACTTCGAGGAACTGGGTACTTGAGATTTTTGCAGATCCGGATTCAGAATAATTTAAAACCTAGGTCTAGACTGTCACTTTGTCAAATCTTGCCTTGGGGATTGCATTCCTTGTTTTTAGGGATTGTGGTCCACTTGGGTCAAACCTAGATCTAGACACATTTATCCATCAAGGCCTATACTGTCCACTTATCTCATGTTGTAGGAGTCCTAAACCATAAAGTCAACCCTACTTTGACTCCACTTCCCAATTCCCAAGGCACTGGTTTATCTCCAAGTCAACCCACTCTCCTAGATTGTTGGATTGACTTGTGGTTTGACTTTTGCATGGTGAACTATACCTTTGAAGACATCATGGACTATGGTCAAGATTGTCTCATGTACTAGTTAGCCCCAGTCTGACCCCTAAACAACCCTGCATTGGACACGGTTCCCAAGGCAGTGGATCTTTTGACATTGACCTAGTACACTAGCCCTAGATCTCACTTTAAACATTGTAAGTCACTCTCACATCAACTATGAACCAAAGCTACATATATTGAACCCCTCACTTGACTTGTGACTTCATCCTTAGGTCTAGGATAAACCATACACCTAACTTCACTTGGAAATACCCTGATTTGGTGTCTTGGTTTTGATCTCTCCTGTCGGGAGTAGATCGGGTCTCCCCCTTTGTTGTCTGGGCTAGATAACATAAAGTGAAGGTTGCCTCGACTGGTGTGACAACCATATACATTGGAGGTCGAGGTGATCGTGGTTGCACCTTTCAAGTTGCCCTTCCCTATTGCCATCCATGACTGGATCCTTCCATAGGGGTAACTACAGTTTAGGTGATAACATTTTGGCGCCGTTGCCGGGGAGGCAATAGCTTGCCCTAGTTCTTCCCGCATATACAAACGACACATATCTCGGTAGAAGAGTTAAATCTACCTGGCGACTCCCAATCGTGACTCCGCTGAGGAGCGAGCTCATTTACATCCTTACAACACAAGAAGTAAAGTAAACTTAGATCAAGTTGAAGGAACCCCAATCACCTATCGTAAAAGAGATCCTAAAGCACAACCATCAAACTTCCTTTGGAAATTGGTTAACGATTCTCCAAACAGAACTTTAGGATCCCCTTTGATCAAGTCGGTTCCTCCCTCATCACCTAGTTCAAACTTAAACACAAACTTACCAAATCCAATGGCCGGAACAAACCCGGGAAACCAGAATGTTCCTCCACCACAAGCTCCTAGGATTTTTGGAAGAAAAGCAAAACCATCTCCTTTAGACTTTTCCCAAATCCAGGGTGCACCCCATGACATGCCTGAAAAGTATTTTGAAAAGGTTCCCAGATTTGATGGAGTATCCGCTATATCAATTGAAGACCACATTGATAAAGTTTGGGAACACATGGAAGCATATGGAGCATCTGAGGAAGATGTTTTCATGAGGGGTCTCCTGGCATCCTTGGAAGGAGATCTTAGGAAGTGGTTTGACAGGTTGCCTGCCTCATCCATTGATGGGTATGATAACTTTGTCAACAAGCTAAACAGTGAGTGGTCCCGAAAGTTAGATGGGAAGTTTCTCTTACACCAACTTTTCGACATCAAGAAAAGAGAAAATGAAACAGTCCATGAGTTTAACATAAGATTTGACAAGACTGTAGCTGTTATCCCTGAAGAAATTAGACCAAAAGATCAAGCAGTTGTCATTCACTACTTGAATGCTTTTGAGGGATGGGTTGGTTATCAGCTAAAGGATAAAAACCCAAATGACTTAAAGACCGCTCAATCAAATGCTAAGATGGCTGAGCAAAATGTAGCATCCATGGGGAAACAAAACTTTTTCGATCAATTCACCCCATCCACTTCTAGATCTGACCCTAGACTTCGAAAACCAAAGGAACCTGTGAGTGTGCCAAAGGAATCCAAGGACACTTTAGAAGTCATGCAAGAAATGATGAAACAATTAACTGTCCTGACTAAGAATGTGGCAAGTTTGAATGACCCTGAGAGACATAGAAATCCTTATGGCCCTAAACCTTACTGGAATAATAATAGAAGGCCTGATGGGGATAGGGATAGGCGACGACCTGAGTATCCAGAAAACTCTGAAAAGAAGGAAGTCAATTGGTGTGATGAAGAAGAAGAGATACCCTCTGACACCATTGACCATGATGACCAACCAGAAAACATCAACTTTATAAATGACTTATCTTATGATGAAGACTTTGGAAGAATCCTTTTAGAAGAAGAGCCATGGGAGCAAGAAGATGATGTTATTGAAGAACCTAGCTCCACATGTTGTGCCTTAGAGCTCCCAAAACCTAAAGAGCAACCAAAGTATCAAATCTACAAACGAGGAACTACTTCCCAACCTTCTTTCCTTGATAAACATAAAAAGATTGATGAAGATAAAAAGGAAGAAGAAGATCTTGCCGTAGATGATTATGATCTTAAGATTGATATGAAGAAAGAGCTAAGCAAGATAATGTGTAACATCCCTGTCACTGAATTAATGAAGGTGCCCTCTGTTAGATGCCAAGTAGAGGAATTTTTCAATGGTATTGGCCAAGAGAAAAATCCTGAACCTGTCCTAGAATCATGTCATATCCAAAAGCTTAGTGGAACACAACCTAGTGAAACAGAGAAGGATCCACCAATAAACATCCATTCAGCCATTTATGAAAGAAAAAGCGGTGGTCACTCCCCCTTTTACCTTACCTTGCACATTCAAAACATGCTCCTTCATAATTGTATGTTGGATTCTGGAGCAGCAATGAATGTTATGCCTTTACAAGTTATGAAGGAAATGGGACTCGAAGTGACTAGACCTTATGGAAATGTCTGTGGTATAGATTCCCGACGAGTACCGTCCTATGGCTTGATTAAAAACCTTAGGGCTGACCTTTTCGCATGTTCAGACATTTCTACTATGATGGATGTAGTTGTCATTGATTTACCCCCAGCATATGGAATGCTTTTATCTAGAAAATGGGCAGCTGGCCTAGGTGGATATCTCATGATGGATTTATCATTTATTTGTGTTCCCAACCCTGATGGAGCCTTGATTCGAGTTAACAGAGAACCTTGTTATAATGATCATGTTGAGTCTTTTGATGAAGGGTTAAAAAACACATACGGGGATGAATTATTAAATAATGCCAAAACTAACCTTGTTGAAGATGAGGATGAATTGTATGAAGTTGATCAAAATATGTGTATGGTCATGGAAGATTCTGATTCTTTTTGGGAAGACAAGCAAATGATTGAAATAATTAGAAATGATGTTGTTGAGGAAATAGATGAATTGAGAGGACATGAAAATCAACCCCAAGATCACGAACAAAACAATGAAACCATTCAAGAACCTGCTATAGAAAATCACACACTTGAAGGGGTTGAGGAAAACATTGAAAACCCAATGCATGAAGATGAGTTTGATGATATTAGGAGGGGAGAAAGAATTCCTTTCACTGTTAGGGAGTGGTTTGCCTTGACCGATCACAATAGAGAGAGAGAAAGACAAGGTCTTGCACCTATTTACCCATGGGAAAACAATCTTGCAACATCTACTAGGGTTGAAACAAATGAAGAGCCTGAAGCCACTTATTATTCCGATACAGAAGATTCTTTGTCTCATTTATCTCTAGAAGACGGTAGCCTTATTCAAGTCCATGATAACTCTCTAGGTTGGGAAGAGGATGCCCTAATTAATGATGCTCCTGAAGGGGACTATAATTTAAATAACCTTGCTATTTTTCAAACTCCTTCAGAGCCTCAAGGCCATACTTTATCTACATATCCGCATATCCCTAGTTTCCTCCTACCATCTGAGTCATCTAGTCATCATACTCATGATCTTTCTCACATTCCTACTTCCTCTACATTTCATTCTGAGTCAGTTTCTCCCAGACTGGAAAACATGGTTGTACCTGTTCCTTCAGGGGAAGGTTCAAGTCATAACACTGTCATATCTAAAGAGCCACTTCCCTTGGAAGAACATAGAGACTTCTTGACTGTAGGTGAGGTTGTTAAAAGAATTGTGTCTCCCCATGGGGAAGAGCCAAATGAGGAAATCCAAGAAACAAGAAGGGAAGTTAGGGAAATCCTTGTTGGCACAGTTGCTATTTCTTTAGATGGTGGTCCACCCAGAATGGAGGCAGTTCCTTCTAGAAGAAACTCGAGGATTGTCACACCTCAACTGCAAAACCCTGCTGAAATCCATCCCATACCTATTCGTAACATTGGAGTTATTCCTGAGTCAGTCAATAGAAATAATTTTCGTACAGGAAGTCAAGTCATCATTCCCAACCATTTATTGCATATAAGATCGGGACAAGCTGATGACATATGGGTTGGACCTTTCACAGTAGAGCGATGCATTGATGGCATGTGCTTTCTGACCACTGGTAGTGGGCGACGTATCTTATATCCTGTCCATCAGAGGGACTTAAGGGATCACATCCCTGATCCCACATAGTTGGGATTTCTCTGCTTGCATTGCCTGGTAGAGTAGGGTAGGTAGGAAACCAAATAAGCCTACTTAGGCAGTAGTTAGTCTTTTCAGCCATTGAGTCTGGCACCTTTTTAGTCTCTAAGCTCCTTTGTAAGCTCCTAGTTTAACTGAGTACCTGTCACTTTTTCTTTTCCTGCACAATAAAACTCAAATTTTGCAAATTATGTTAATTTACTTCCTGCATTTATATTTTACGCATTTATATTTCTGACATAGAGTAGATTTTATTTCAGTTGATTTTATTATTTTTCCCACACATGCGGCATGAGGTATTTTGTTTAGATGTTTGTGAATGCAGAAAATAGGTTGCAAGAATAAAAGCTGGAAATAAAATGGTAGAGTGCTGGATCATGGATTCGAGTAGCAGAGTTCGAGGACCAGAGATTCTGAGGTTCTCAAGCGCTCACTTCAGCCGAGCACTTGTCCCAGCCGGAGCCAGATGTTATCACATATATAGTAGCCGGGCTACCATACATTATTTTTCTCATTCCAGTACACTATTCAGCCAGTTCCCTTGCATTTGAGATGCCGAGATGAGCATTTATATTGGATCACTATCAGATTGTGGACAGCAGTTATATTCCCCATGCCATGACTGAGTTTCGGGACACTCAGAGAGATGCCCGATATAGCCATTATGCCATTGGTACAGAGCAGACAGTAGTGCCCAGAGTTACAGCAGCAGTCTCAGAGGACAGGTGATGGTACAGGTTGATGAGCTTTCAGGTATATGACTCAGCAGGTATACTATTGTGTTATGGTTAGATTGCTTTTATACTTATTCTTATAGCATGTCTTAGCACTTAGTGTCATGATCTGGCGATCATATAGATATTTGGACCTGGTTGACCTATTATTTATACTATAATGTCCCTACTCAGACTTAGAAGTTCACTGTTCATACTCATTGGTACATACCCTCCTTAGGGAGAATAGAGGTGATCATTACACCATACTATGGCTTGCTAGTGTTGGCTTCATCTTTTCATTGTCTTCATCCATCCGTGGCCTACCTTTTAGATTATTACCCTGATTTGCTACTCGACTAGTGACATGGAGGACCTTTCCCCACTGTAGCCTCTGTATTGGATGAGCTTCCCTGTTTATTGTGTCTCGGCTCTGAGTTGGTGACAAAACTTACCTATGGTGAGTTGGAGTTCCTTGAGAATTCCCCATCGTCACTAAAGTTGTGTTGGCTAAACCTGAAACTTTTAGTGCTGCCATCAATACAAAATCTGGAAAAATCAAATGCTATATCTTGTGTATGAAAGAAATGCCAAATGAAAATGGCCATGAAAAATAAAATGTTATATCTTTTGGAAAAATAAATACCTAGGTAAACAAGCTGTCCATGACACACCTAGAAGTGCTCAGGTAAACAAGTGCCTTAAAAACACACCTGCAGCAGAAAGCCTAAAAATAAATGTAAATCTATGCAATGTGTTTGTAAACACACATAGATCAAGGCTATGGAAAACTCAGGCCCAAAAAGAAATGGAACTTAAATGTTATATCTAAACAATTGCTGGCCTTGCTTGTATTATGGATTGTGCGCATCTGTGAAGGTGAATAAACCCTCTTTAAACAACTCATCCATTTGTGAGACACCGCCATTCCCTGTGTTATTGATCATTCAGTATATACTATGGTGTGTATTCCCTTTCCCTTGCCAAAGTGTCACAAAGTCAAGTTAGTCAAGTCATCCCTTAGCCTAGCCATTTATTTCAGCCTTCACCCTTCACTAGCAAATTGATCACAACTATGAAGTGAGTATGATCCTGAAAGTCTAGTCTGAGTAATAATAATAACTAACGACACTATATATTTGGATTTAGATCGCCAGTCATGATTACTCTGTGTTATAGAAGCTATTTGAATAAATTGTAAAGCATGTATTGACCTTGACACCTTGCAGCAGCTATGGATGATAGTCTGAGTTGTATTTGGTCTTGGTTAGACCTAGTTTGACCATGGAGGACCATGGGACATGAGATGTTGGACCTTATGATGATATGGATAGATGATATATGGTCCATGTACACATACAGGATGATTCTATGCAGCAGCTACAGGGTTATGATGATGATTCTTGGGATACAGCAGTGTTTGGTCATTTACAGATCATTATTATTGGCCTTGTTCCGGTACATTGGATATTTATCTTGATCATGCAAAGATTCATATGGTGTATGAGTACACATCTTGGATGGATTTGGACCTTCTGAGTCCAATGGGACAGTTTGTTTTCAGTTCCGGGCACTTACAGTGATGATTTAGCCTCAATAGGCTGTCCTAGTGCAGTTTTGGTCTGTTGGAGGCCCTGTCGGAGCAGAGATGACTTTTATCTGGTTGACCTAGGGCGCTGATGATGGAGGGGGTGGTCCAGCCACTTGTTTTCACCATATTACCCCCCTCCCAGACACATTGGTACCCTCACCTTGACAGCGCCATCACTCCAGGAGGCAGTTTGGGCAGTTTCACGTTTCCCGAGGCAGTTCAGGATTGGTAGAAATGGCTATTGAGGAAATCGATTTGGGCTACTGAGGCAAAGTTATGGCATGGGATGATCAGTGATGATAGATCGGGACCTTCCACACCTCCTCCTGCAGTTTCAGCTTCATCGGGGCCCGCATCCATCACTTATGGCACTTTCTGTGGATTTTTTGGGTCTTTTGAGGACCACGACTTCACCTTGGAGGACCACGACTTCACCTTGGAGGCACGATTTGGTACTTTCATGATTATTTATTGGTTATTGTGCCATGTGGATTGACCAAGGAGGGATAAAATTACCCCTTGGACCCACCATGAGCCTCTTATGATATTTTGTCATCATGATTTGGTGGGATTCCCCTCTCCTAGGGCGACTTTGTCCACTTATGTTATATTTTATGTGTGATCCATGTATTATGTTGTTGAGCTCATCTCAACCATTGATTAGACATTTGTATCTTTTAATCTTAGCCACTCATTCAAAAAGTGGTTAGGGTTTTGGTGCCTCTCCTTCCTATTTAAAGGAGAGAGCCTCTCATTGTAAAGGGTCTTTGGCTCTTGGATTATTGGTATAGAAAAATATTCTTGTGGAAATTCTTGTGGTCTCCTTTGCAACTGGTGTTCTTAGATGGTGATTGGAAAGTCTATTGCAACCTAGCATTTGGAAATTGTGGTAAGATCTATCTTTGTTTGGAAATCATTGTTTGTCTATAGGAGGGCGACTTCAACAAGGGCGATTTTGCAAGGCTTCTTCAAATCGACTTTCTTGGCATTCGCTTGTATCAGGGGGTTATCATTAGTATCATTGTGATCTATGCTATCTTTCTGTTACTTCTTTTGTGGCATTAGTCTTATCTCTTGATGCATCAAATCTGATATTGTTGACGTTTGTTGTGCAGGAGAGAGGGCGCATTGGCTTCTTGGACTAAATCGATTTGCATAGAGACTACCTCAAAGCTTCCAAATTGATCGGGATTGCATAGATCATCATCATCAAGGCATCTACAAGGTTATCCAGGTAAGATCCACAGGTTTGTTTCTCTTTCCTTTATCCAATCCATTGACATAATTCATAAATTGTTAAAACCCTAAAATACTTCAAAACCCCTATTTTACATTTTGTCAGATCTACCAAGATCTAGTGGGTTGTTGGGCATGATATTGAAAACCCACCTCTATAGCATCCACGGCATCCCGGATCTATAGTTTGGTGTGGATTGGCTCCCGTTTGATCCCTCTCCCAAGCCAACCTAGCTTCTCCCAAGGAAGGCGCACTTCACCATTTGAGCAGGTTGACCTAGATCTAAGCGATGGGTGTTTGAGATTTCACTTGATTTGACATCTACACATCAAATAACATACACCCAGGTTGTCCCTTTCTTGAAAATCACCTTGTGGGCCCCATTCCACATTTTAAGGGATTTAATCCCCATTTTGGACCACTTGGAACACTAAAACTCAGATCTACAAAGATCTAACCGGTGGATTGCCACAAAATTATAGATCCATATCCCTACTTGACTGATCTACCCGGATCTAAAGTTTGGATGCCATCCGACATGATTTGACCCACCTAAACCCCGATTCAAGCCTCCTTAGGGAAAGTCGCACCACCTTGGAGAAGTGAGTTCACTCACTTCGAGGAACTGGGTACTTGAGATTTTTGCGGATCCGGATTCAGAATAATTTAAAACCTAGGTCTAGACTGTCACTTTGTCAAATCTTGCCTTGGGGATTGCATTCCTTGTTTTTAGGGATTGTGGTCCACTTGGGTCAAACCTAGATCTAGACACATTTATCCATCAAGGCCTATACTGTCCACTTATCTCATGTTGTAGGAGTCCTAAACCATAAAGTCAACCCTACTTTGACTCCACTTCCCAATTCCCAAGGCACTGGTTTATCTCCAAGTCAACCCACTCTCCTAGATTGTTGGATTGACTTGTGGTTTGACTTTTGCATGGTGAACTATACCTTTGAAGACATCATGGACTATGGTCAAGATTGTCTCATGTACTAGTTAGCCCCAGTCTGACCCCTAAACAACCCTGCATTGGACACGGTTCCCAAGGCAGTGGATCTTTTGACATTGACCTAGTACACTAGCCCTAGATCTCACTTTAAACATTGTAAGTCACTCTCACATCAACTATGAACCAAAGCTACATATATTGAACCCCTCACTTGACTTGTGACTTCATCCTTAGGTCTAGGATAAACCATACACCTAACTTCACTTGGAAATACCCTGATTTGGTGTCTTGGTTTTGATCTCTCCTGTCGGGAGTAGATCGGGTCTCCCCCTTTGTTGTCTGGGATAGATAACATAAAGTGAAGGTTGCCTCGACTGGTGTGACAACCATATACATTGGAGGTCGAGGTGATCGTGGTTGCACCTTTCAAGTTGCCCTTCCCTATTGCCATCCATGACTGGATCCTTCCATAGGGGTAACTACAGTTTAGGTGATAACAAGACCATTGATACCCCAAAATGAAGTTGTACGCCACGACAGATCAGTAGCTGACAGGTATTCCGATATAAACCCTTATAGCTGGAAAATTTGGGTCTTTTTCGCTGCACAATTATCTGAAAAAATTGGTGGCTGGAAATGATAAAATAGATCATAAAATGAGCATTTCACTACAGAAATAACTATCTGAAGCTAGTATGAGCAATATGCATGAACAGAGCAGCGGAATAGTCTCAAATTTAAAGTATTCAATCTGGGAAATGCAAATGACAGTTTGAATGAAGATTTTTATCATTTGCTCTCTTATACATTCAAAATTCTGGAAAGAACATTGAGAGGATTCGCAGATTTATCTGTTATGCTCATTCTTACACAGTAGGTGTGTTGTTGGTTTATGAAAATGGTTTAGACATTGTTGAAAGTTATCAGAATTTCATGAAGTCACTTGCTTGGAGAGCATATCCACTTAGTTGCATGGTTGAGAGAAGAGAACATTGAACTTGAAGGTCTGTTCAAGGGTTTGTAGAAAATTTCAAAGGAGCCCAAAGCATAAGAAATCAGTTTACAAAACACTTCTTGAAACCTAAGACAGATTGTGCTTGTTTACTGAAAATAAGAATATGGGGAAAAGTGGCAAAAGTGGTAAGGTCAACAGGGCCGAACCCACAGACTTAACCTGGATTCAGAAGCTTCCTGACTGTGCAGAACTTTTTCAGCATGCAGGTTGGTTAAAGTTTTTCAAAAAGATTGATGGCTTCGATACGCAGGTCACCTGCAAGTTTGCTAAAGCACTTAAAAATGATATGATTATGATGGATGCTCTGAAATTCAAGTTATCTATGGAATTAATAGCAGAAGCTACTGAGATTAGCAATGAGGGTGAGCATTGGTTCAAAAAATCACCTTTTGAGTTTGAACCCCAAAGGTACTTATTGCCTAATGTGACTCCTGACTGGAATAAGGGTATTTTCATTCAAAATTTCAGAAAGGAGTGGATTGAGCCCATAAGAATACTTCAAAGTTATGTGACCTGTGAAGGAAGATATTCATTGGTATTTAAATATCATCTCAGGTTCATTCAACATATGGCAGGAATCTCTAAGATGAATCTTCCCTTCTTTTTCCTTAAAAGCCTGCAGAAAATGTCAAGCAAGATAAAACAGCATGATGATCACACTTCTCAGTCACTTTTTCACCATGGTCTCATTAAACTAATCATAACTACAGTGTTGCAGCATGAGGGAAGGACTTGGGACTTCTTTTTGTTCTGGTCAGGTGTTCATCCTAAAAGAGAAGATCAACAACCAAAAAGACAGACTGACAAGGGGAAGGTAATGATGCAAAAATTAGGCCACTCAGTCAAACCTACCAGCAAACATGATATTAAAGCTAAGAAGGTGACAAAACAGGTAGCAGAAGAAAGACAGGATGACAGTCAGCCCCAAGAAATTCCAGATTACACTAAAAACAAATTCACACTATTTGAAGACAAAAAGGAATTGCTTGAAAAGAAATCATCACCTGTAGCAGATCCTCAGGATGAAAGGAAAGTTGATATTAAAATAGTTCCTGTAGCTAAAGAAGAAATTCCTATTCGGCCAAGAAGCCCTATTACAATCCTTTCGGATGATGAAGGATACATGTTAGAAGAAGAACAGCCTGTTTCTGAGATTAAGGTCAAAACTGAATTTGAAGAAGCTCAAGTTTTAGATGGCACAACCATGAAGACTGACAAGAAAATAAAAAAGCTGGAAGTGGTGGAATTAGCTTCTGTTCAGTACCAAGGCAGAAAATTGAAGATGATGGGAGAGGCAGCTACATTCTGGAGACCTAAAACTAGGTCGAAAAATAAGCTGAGGTTAAACATGAAAAAGTTATTAAACCCTAAATTGAACTCGGATGAAGTGACCATCATAGATGAAGAATCCATGGAGGATGAAAAATCGAAGATAGATAAAATGCAGCCATGTAAAAAAGAGGAGATTAATTCAGTGAAAGTAGCAGAAGATGAAAACCCAAAGCTCATCATTGAAGCCACTTCTGAGAAACTGCTGACAGAAGAAGCAGAAATTTTTAAGAAATTTGATATCCCTTGGAAGCCTAATGAAGAGCAAGATTCTGCAATGGAGAAAATGGTTAATTCTGACAGGGAAGATTTACAGAAGACTGTCAAACAGTATAAGCACCAAATGAATTACATGCAGGAAGTTAATGATGGTCTAATGATGGCAAATAGAATATTAAGAGAGGATCTTCAGGATGTTCATGACAATTTTCAAGAATTAGTGGTTGATGCAAAGGAAGCACTTAGAAGAAAAAGGGCCTCTGACAGGCACTGTTCAGAGCTGGAAAAAACAGTTGAAACTCTACAACAGGAAAATGAACACCTTCAGAAGAAGATAGCTGAGCTGGAGAAGAAGCATAAAAGAATAAAGAAAAGGTCCTCAAGTCCAGATGGTATATCTCTTCTTGTGGAGGCAGCGAAGGAGATATGAGGCAGTTATTAGTTAGGGGTTATTTTAGATAAACATTTTGTTAAAGAATTTGCTATTTTTAGCAGACTTGTAAATTTTGTAAAAATGTAAACTTTACTTTATCTAACCTAGTGATTCGATGGAGAGTTAGGAGGAAAGACCTAACTGTTTCTTGGAAGAAAAACTATTTAGAAGGAGAAGAAAAACATTGTAAGGGTTCTGATTTTGGAGAGCATCAAGAGGTCTGCTAGCTGCTTGTACTTTCAGACTTATTCAGTGATAGGTACTGTAAACTCTTATATGCATTTATTGATGAAACTATGAATATATGACTCTTTCCCCTTCATTTGATCTGTGTTGGCTTCATTTTGAACTTATTTAGTTTCATGAATGACAAATTCATTGCTGGTTGATGTGTAATTTCTAGTGGTGCTTGTCCTTTATGTGTGAACTTCATTACAGTCTTTTGTTGGATTCCTGTTATATATATGCATCTTCATCGATATATGTGTATGATTTAGTTGTTGCTTATCTGCTGAATGTATTCCCTTTATGCTCTTGAAGTCTATGACCAAAAACATATGAAACAAAACCCTAAACCTAGTTTGAATTGAATTTTTTCTCTTGAGATTGTGTTGGCTTGTTACCCTAGCCTTAGTAACAATTTCTGACACAAACATCTTTGGCGCCGTTGCCGGGGACGAAGCTGAAGCATATCTTCCCTGGGATACTCATCATTTTTCTGGTTTAAGAGGTGGACTTGAACCAGCATTTTTGAAGGCTATTTTCACCAAAAAGTTGTCACAGTGGCTTCTAACAGAATTGGAACCAGGAGCAGACCTACCTCTTCATTACAGCTGGGTGTGACAGACCCTGGAAAGATCATAAAAACAGCAAGAAAGCTCAGTAGGTCTCAATCTTTGCCAGCCTCTTGTGACTCTCACCAGTTGGGTGAATCATTAGACCCAGCTGAAACTTCACCTTGTGTAAAACCTATCATCCCTGAGAGCACTTTCCAGGTTTTTACTAATCCTCGAAGTTTTTTGAAAGCTAAAACCTCTTCTCTTGATAAAATACCAATCTTTCAGTTGAAAGTAGGAAGGAATCCTTTTCAAAAAATTTCCAGCCAAGTTTCCACATTTTCCCACTCTAAACCTCAGTCCACAATGGCAGCCCAAAATCCACCTATGGATATGATGGACAGAATGGTAGCAGCTAGGTATGCACCATTAGTATTACCTCAGCCTTTACATGCCTTGCCTACACATGATTACCAAAAGTATATGCCTCGATTCAAAGGACAAGGTGAAACAACTGCAGAAGAACATTGGGAAGCTTTCGAAAGTTATGCAGATAATCAGAACATTGAAATTAAAGATGTATGGATGAGGGTATTTGTACAAAGTCTTGATGGGGATGTGAGAAAATGGTTCAGAGGACTGCCTGCTAATTCCATCACCATAATTGAAGAACTCAAAGATCTTTTTCTGAGACAGTGGGGAGACACCAAGGATCACACTTATTACATAACTGAGTTTGGAGCTTTGAGAAGAAAGAAGGATGAGACTATTTCTGACTTTTCCAAAAGATTTAACAAGATGTATACTAGGATTCCTGCAGAAATCAAACTCACTGAAACATCAGCCAAGTTGACCTATGCAAATGCTTTTGATCATGAATTCTCTTTATTACTTAGAGAGAGAAGACCTATCACCTTGATGAACATGCAAGAGGCAGCATTAGAAGTAGAGTCAAATTTGCTGGCTTCTAACAGGCTCAAGAAAGAAACACCTCAGCAGCAATATGAAAGAAGGGGAAAGAAGGAAGTTGTTTCCACAAGTGTTGCACCTCAGTCTGCTGAAGCTAAAATAGATGAAATGGCCAATCTTGTAAAGATTCTTACTGCTAAGTTGAATAAATTAGAACTTGAAAAGAATTCTGCTAAACCTGCCCCAGAAGCTGATCGAAATCCAAATAACCAAAATCAGTTCAGGAGGCAATTTGCTCCTAGATTCATGCCAAGAGAGCGCAGAAATAATGATATTCAGCGAGAAAGAAGGGAGAATGAGGATCAAAAAGTACCCCCACCTTTTCAAAATAATTTGGTGGATGAAGAAGAAATTGATCAACAGTTATTGTTTGAAGAAACTGAGACAGATCAAGATGTGAATCATTTTGGAGATGGTTTATCTGGAGGTTTTGTAATAGAAGAAGATTTTCTAAATGCTGAGTACTATGATGCAGATTTGTATGAAGTTGAAGATGAATTGGAGTTTGAAAAAACTGCTGTAAATGTTGTTGCTAATCAGAATGGAATTAAAAAGACTCTTAATCTCAGATCTGGCCCGAAACAAGTAGTCCAAGCTCCTAAGAAGAAAATTGATGTTCCTGCTCCAGTTATTCCTGATAAATCAGTTGCTAATCCTGAAACAGAAAATAAGCAACCTGCAGAAAAATCCAAGAAGACTGTAGAAATTAAGGAGGTGAATAAGTCAGTTCAAAATTTCAATTTGGAAAATGAGTTAGGTAAACTGAAAATTCCTGTGCCATTTTCTGAGCTTATCAAAAATCCATCATATAAACAAACAGTCTTGAAGGTTATGAATTCTGCTAGTAGCCAGCCTGTTTCAGATACTGTTAATTTGCAAGAAGAAAGTCCAAAAATATTCATTGGATCTGCTTTAGCTGAGAAAACAGAAAATGAAGCTGGTGCTTCTCCTCCATTCTATGTTACCTTAACTGTCCATGATCAGATGATTCATAATTGTCTATTAGATTCTGGAGCATCCCATAATCTAATGCCTAAAGCTGTGATGGAAGCCCTAGGTCTCAGTATTACCAAACCTTATCATGACTTATATGCTTTTGATTCCCGAGCTGTCAAGTGTCTAGGAGTGATTAAAGATATGGTTGTCAGCCTGGCTCAGTTGCCAATGAAGAGTGTCATAATGGATGTTGTAGTGGCTGATATCACCCCAAAGTTTGGCTTGCTTCTTTCAAGATCCTGGGCAAAGAAGGTTGGAGGAACCTTACATATGGATCTCTCTTATGCCACTATTCCTGTTTTTGGTGGAGAAAATAGAAGACTTTACAGAGAGCTACATCTTGCTTACATTGTCACAGATGATAAGAACCCCACTAATCACCCAATGTACTCTGTGGACAAAGACCTTGGCTCATGCATATTACAGTTTAGTGAAGAAGATAATTTTGCTGGTCTGTTACAGGTGGAAAAAGATCAGCCAATAAAACATAGCATAGAGGAAAAAGATGCAGTATGGCAGTTATATTTTGATGGATCTTCATGCAGAGAGGGTGCTGGAGCTGGAGTTTTACTTATTTCCCCTGGCGGTGAAACAGTGAAACTCATGTATAAATTGGAGTTTGTTACCACTAACAACACTGCTGAGTATGAGGCTTTTCTATTGGGATTGAAAGCTGCTAAAGATTTGGGAATTCAGCAAATTTCTGCATTTGGCGACTCCGAACTAGTTGTTCAACAGGTGAAGAACAAATATCAAGTAAAGCAAGGTTTGCTGAAAGTATATCGAAATGAGGTATGGGATATGATTGAAAACTACTTTATATCATTTAATATCACTCATATTCCCAGGAATCATAATGAAACTGCAGATTCTTTAGCCTTGGCTGCCACATATTTTAGAATACCTAAAATTACTCAGTTAAAGTACCCTATAGAAGTGAGGTATAGACCTTGTGTTCCTGATAATATAAAACACTGGAGGGTTTTTGAAGATGACATTGAAACAAAAAAATTTCTTGAGCTCGTAAATGAGTTTTCAAATATTCAAATTGATCAAGAAGAAGATGGAAAAGATGAACAGTTAGATGAGTTTGCTGCAGGAGATATAGCAGGGCATAAAATCATTGAATTGAAAAGTAATTTCATTCCGAAAAGCCTAGTACCTTTGGAAAGAATATTCAACAAAGATGATACACCTTCAAAGCCAGTAATTCAATCTTCAGAAGACAATGTGGAAGACTACAATATTGGTTCAGCAGAACATCCAAGAATAGTAAAGCTTTCTAAATTCTTAACAGTGGAGCAAAGAAGTAGATACATTAAGTTGTTGAAAAAATATATAGATGCATTTGCCTGGTCTTATAAGGAACTAAAAACTTATGACACAATAGTTATTCAGCACAAAGTTCCTTTGAAACCTAATGTCAAACCTTTCAGGCAGAAACTAAGAAGAATCAATCCAGCCTTGTTCCCTGTAATTGAAAAAGAACTGAAGAAGTTGTTGGATGCAAAGATAATAGTGCCTCTTAGGTATTCTTCTTGGGTGGAAAATTTAGTTCCTGTTAGAAAGAAGAATGGGGAAATTTGATTATGTGTTGACTTCAGAAATCTGAACCGATCATCATTAAAAGACAATTATCCTCTCCCCAAGATTGAACAGGTGTTGCAGCAGGTAGTTGGAGCTCAAAGAATTTCTATGCTAGATGGTTTCTCAAGGTATAATCAGATTGCCATGCACCCGGATGACAAAGAAAAAACAGCTTTTACAACCCCCTGGGGGACATTTATGTATGACAAGATGCCTTTTGGTTTGATGAATGCTGGAGCAACCTTTCAGAGAGCCATGGATATTGCATTCGTAGGTGAGAAAGATAAGTTTGTGGTTATCTATCTGGATGATATTACTGTTTTCTCAAAGTCAGATGATGAACACTTGAAGCATTTGGAACAAACCTTCATAAAATGCAGAAAATTTGGTTTATCCTTAAACCCAAAAAAATCACATTTTGCTGTGCAAGAAGGTAAATTACTTGGTCACCTGGTGTCAGCTGATGGTATTAGAATTGACCCTGAGAGAGTCAAAGCAATACTGAAGATTAGCTTGCCCAGGAGTAAAAAGGATGTTCAATCTTTCATTGGCAAAATAAACTTTCTACGGTGGTTTATTCCTAATTTTGCTGAGACCATTAAACAAATCACAGCAATGTTAAAAAAGGACCAAGAAGTCAAATGGACTGTTGAAGCAAAGGCAGCTTTTGAGAAAATTAAAATGGCTCTGACAGAAGCACCTGTTTTAGTAAGTCCTGATTTTGCCAAGGAATTCCTTACCTTTTCTTTTGCTTCAGAGGATACTATTGCTGCTGTACTACTCCAGAAGAATAAGGAAGGATTAGAGCAACCAATTGCCTTTTTCAGTAAAACACTTAGAGATTCAGAGCTTAAATACAGTATCTTGGAGAAACAAGCCTATGCTCTGGTGAAGGCTTTAAAATTTTTCAGAATTTATATCTTACATTCCAAGGTTATTTCATTTGTTCCAAACACTGCAGTGAAAGATGTTTTGACACAGCCTGATAGTGAAGGCAAGAGGGGAAAGTGGATTGCCAAAATTATGGAATATGAAGTAGAAATCAGACCTACTAAACTGGTCAAAGGACAAGGATTGGCCAAACTGCTGGCTGATTCAAATTGTAAAGCATTAGGATTACATCTTATGGTAGAAGAATCAGCACCTGAAGAAAAGCAAGCATTCCCGGAGAAAGAAAGAATCATGGACTCTTATTCATCTTCAGAGTGGTATGCTGATATTGTTCATTTCTTGTTATTTTTGCAATGCCCAGAACACTTAGATCGGAAGGCTTCCAGGTCTCTGAAATTAAAAGCTACTAAATACTGTTTGATAGAAGATCAATTGTTTTGGAAAGACCCAGGAGGAATCTTGTTAAGGTGTTTAGATCAGGCTGAAATAGAAGAAGTAATTTCAGAATCCCATGAAGGAGCTTGTGGAGGACATAAATACTGGAAAACAACAGCCTATAAAATTTTGAGAGCTGGATACTATTGGCCCTCCCTCTTCCATGATGTTTACCAGCAGGTAAGAGCTTGCATGCCCTGTCAGAAATTTGCAGGTAAACAGAAATTATCATCTTTACCTTTGAAGCCTATTGCAGTCAATGCCCCTTTTCAGCAGTGGGGTCTGGATTTTATTGGAGAAATAAATCCAGCATCTTCAGGTCAGCATCATTGGATTTTGACTGCCACAGATTTCTTTACAAAATGGGTGGAAGCTATTCCCACAAGGAATGCTACAGATAAGGTGATTATGGATTTCATTAAAGATAATATTCTGAGCAGATTTGGTTGTCCACAAAGATTGATTACTGATAATGCCAAAGCATTCAAATCCAAGGCAATGGTGGCCTTTTGTGAGAAAAATGGTATTATTCTAAAACACTGAACTCCCTATTACCCTCAGGGAAATGGTCAGGCTGAATCATCTAACAAAAATATCATTCAATGCATCAAGAAGTTGCTCAAACACAATAAAAGATCTTGGGATTCAATGTTGAAATATGCATTGTGGGCAGATAGGATTACTGTAAAGCAAGCCATTGGTACTTCTCCCTTTCAGCTAGTGTATGGAACAGAAGCAGTATTTCCAGTGCAATTGGGAATTCCAGTAATGAAGTTCCTTCAGAATTCTCAAGAAGAACCAGATGATTTACAAAGAAGAATCTTCGAAATGATTGAGGTACAGCAAAATAGAGAGAAGGTAGACAAAGAAGCACAGCTGTACAGAGCTAAAATGAAAACCAGGTTTGACAGAAATATTAAAGAACATATTTTTTCAGAAGGTGAGTTGGTTTTAAGATGGGATGCAAGAAAGGAACAGAAAGGTAAGCATGGCAAATTTGATAATCTATGGTTTGGCCCTTTTCTGATATCTAAAGTTTTGGAAAATAATACATTCATCTTGCAGTCCCTTGAAGGGGAGGAGTTGCTCAGCCCTGTCAATGGGCGATTCCTCAAGCATTTCTACAGTTAATGAGGGTCATTGTCACTTTTCATTGTATATACCGGTGTGAGCGAGATTAAATAAGGACTCCATAGCCCAATGGAAGTTTATATTGAAGACAGAAGGCACTAGTCTACAAGTTCTTGAAGCCTCACAGGGAGGACTTCATCCCGCAGCTGGAGCCAGATGTTAAGTCAGTAAATTTTTCTTCATTTTTTATTTATTTTCTCCTGTTTTGGTTTGTTTTTGAATCTACCTCAGTTAAATTTTTGATTTTAAGTTTCAGTTTTAGTCATCTTAGAAACTTTATGAGTGATTGAATAAGTTTTTAGCCCATTCTTTCCAGATTTGATTTGATTTTGGTGATTTTATATTGTAAAGGGGGTTAATGAGAGTCATATTTTCAAAGGTAGAATCATTAATGTGTTTAGAGAACGGTTAAACTCATTTATTAAACCAAATAACTGTTAGAACCTCCGACAAATTAGCAAAAAGTTTAAAAACTGCTAAATTTTGGCATGGTAGCTATTCTTGTAGCGCTAGGCAAAATTTTAACAAAGGATGCGCTACAGGAATATCGCGGCCTGTGGTTTCTTTCAATTTTTGAACTAATTTCAATCATGATGCAATATGGGAGTGTCTAATCGCCTTGTGTGAGTAGTTTAACACGTGGTGGCTGCAGTTTAAGCATGATTTTAGATGGTGATTAGTCACGAAGCAGAACAAGTTCATCATTGCATGGTATGCGGAATCAGTTGTGCAAAAACCAGCAAATCCCGGTCTAGCTGTCAAATTTCTCTTGTTACACGCATCATTATAGAAGAGGAATGTTCGTGAAGGAGAGCTCACTGCTAAAACGGTGGATCGTGTTGCTGTGGAGAGAAGACAGGTGTGTTTTATCGCCAGCGAGAATTAGGGCTTCCGAATTCATTCACCAGCAGTTAAAGAAACGATAGGAGGACATCTATTCTCATAAGAGGAGACCATTGATACCCCAAAACGAAGTTGTAAGCCACGACAGATCAGTAGCTGATAGGTATTCCGATATAAACCCTTATAGCTGGAAAATTTGGGTCTTTTTCGCTGCACAATTATCTGAAAAAATTGGTGGCTGGAAATGATAAAATAGATCATAAAATGAGCATTTCACTACAGAAATAACTATCTGAAGCTAGTATGAGCAATATGCATGAACAGAGCAGCGGAATAGTCTCAAATTTAAAGTATTCAGTCTGGGAAATGCAAATGACAGTTTGAATGAATATTTTTATCATTTGCTCTCTTATACATTCAAAATTCTGGAAAGAACATTGAGAGGATTCGCAGATTTATCTGTTATGCTCATTCTTACACAGTAGGTGTGTTGTTGGTTTATGAAAATGGTTTAGACATTGTTGAAAGTTATCAGAATTTCATGAAGTCACTTGCTTGGAGAGCATATCCACTTAGTTGCATGGTTGAGAGAAGAGAACATTGAACTTGAAGGTTTGTTCAAGGGTTTGTAGAAAATTTCAAAGGAGCCCAAAGCATAAGAAATCAGTTTACAAAACACTTCTTGAAACCTAAGATAGATTGTGCTTGTTTACTGAAAATAAGAATATGGGGAAAAGTGGCAAAAGTGGTAAGGTCAACAGGGCCGAACCCACAGACTTAACCTGGATTCAGAAGCTTCCTGACTGTGCAGAACTTTTTCAGCAGGCAGGTTGGTTAAAGTTTTTCAAAAAGATTGATGGCTTCGATACACAGGTCACCTGCAAGTTTGCTAAAGCACTTAAAAATGATATGATTATGATGGATGCTCTGAAATTCAAGTTATCTGCGGAATTAATAGCAGAAGCTACTGAGATTAGCAATGAGGGTGAGCATTGGTTCAAAAAATCACCTTTTGAGTTTGAACCCCAAAGGTACTTATTGCCTAATGTGACTCCTGACTGGAATAAGGGTATTTTCATTCAAAATTTTAGAAAGGAGTGGATTGAGCCCATAAGAATACTTCAAAGTTATGTGACCTGTGAAGGAAGATATTCATTGGTATTTAAATATCATCTCAGGTTCCTTCAACATATGGCAGGAATCTCTAAGATGAATCTGCCCTTCTTTTTCTTTAAAAGCCTGCAGAAAATGTCAAGCAAGATAAAACAGCATGATGATCACACTTCTCAGTCACTTTTTCACCATGGTCTCATTAAACTAATCATCACTACAATGTTGCAGCATGAGGGAAGGACTTGGGACTTCTTTTTGTTATGGCAGGTGTTCATCCTAAAAGAGAAGATCAACAACCAAAAAGACAGACTGACAAGGGGAAGGTAATGATGCAAAAATTAGGCCACTCAGTCAAACCTACCAGCAAACATGATATTAAAGCTAAGAAGGTGACAAAACAGGTAGCAGAAGAAAGACAGGATGACAGTCAGCCCCAAGAAATTCCAGATTACACTAAAAACAAATTCACACTATTTGAAGACAAAAAGGAATTGCTTGAAAAGAAATCATCACCTGTAGCAGATCCTCAGGATGAAAGGAAAGTTGATATTAAAATAGTTCCTGTAGCTAAAGAAGAAATTCCTATTCGGCCAAGAAGCCCTATTACAATCCTTTCGGATGATGAAGGATACATGTTAGAAGAAGAACAGCCTGTTTCTGAGATTAAGGTCAAAACTGAATTTGAAGAAGCTCAAGTTTTAGATGGCACAACCATGAAGCCTGACAAGAAAATAAAAAAGCTGGAAGTGGTGGAATTAGCTTCCGTTCAGTACCAAGGCAGAAAATTGAAGATGATGGGAGAGGCAGCTACATTCTGGAGACCTAAAACTAGGTCGAAAAATAAGCTGAGGTTAAACATGAAAAAGTTATTAAACCCTAAATTGAACTCGGATGAAGTGACCATCATAGATGAAGAAGCCATGGAGGATGACAAATCGAAGATAGATAAAATGCAGCCATGTAAAAAAGAGGAGATTAATTCAGTGAAAGTAGCAGAAGATGAAAACCCAAAGCTCATCATTGAAGCCACTTCTGAGAAACTGCTGACAGAAGAAGCAGAAATTTTTAAGAAATTTGATATCCCTTGGAAGCCTAATGAAGAGCAAGATTCTGCAATGGAGAAAATGGTTAATTCTGACAGGGAAGATTTACAGAAGACTGTCAAACAGTATAAGCACCAAATGAATTACATGCAGGAAGTTAATGATGGTCTAATGATGGCAAATAGAATATTAAGAGAGGATCTTCAGGATGTTCATGACAATTTTCAAGAATTAGTGGTTGATGCAAAGGAAGCACTTAGAAGAAAAAGGGCCTCTGACAGGCACTGTTCAGAGCTGGAAAAAACAGTTGAAACTCTACAACAGGAAAATGAACACCTTCAGAAGAAGATAGCTGAGCTGGAGAAGAAGCATAAAAGAATAAAGAAAAGGTCCTCAAGTCCAGATGGTATATCTCTTCTTGTGGAGGCAGCGAAGGAGATATGAGGTAGTTATTAGTTAGGGGTTATTTTAGATAAACATTTTGTTAAAGAATTTACTATTTTTAGCAGACTTGTAAATTTTGTAAAAATGTAAACTTTACTTTATCTAACCTAGTGATTCGATGGAGAGTTAGGAGGAAAGACCTAACTGTTTCTTGGAAGAAAAACTATTTAGAAGGAGAAGAAAAACATTGTAAGGGTTCTGATTTTGGAGAGCATCAGGAGGTCTGCTAGCTGCTTGTACTTTCAGACTTATTCAGTGATAGGTACTTTAAACTCTTATATGCATTTATTGATGAAAGTATGAATATATGACTCTTTCCCCTTCATTTGATCTGTGTTGGCTTCATTTTGAACTAATTTTGTTTCATGAATGACAAATTCATTACTGGTTGATGTGTAATTTCTAGTGGTGCTTGTCCTTTATGTGTGAACTTCATTACAGTCTTTTGTTGGATTTCTGTGATATATATGCATCTTCATCGATATATGTGTATGATTTAGTTCTTGCTTATCTGCTGAATGTATTCCCTTTATGCTCTTGAATTCTATGACCAAAAACATATGAAACAAAACCCTAAACCTAGTTTGAATTGAATTTTTTCTCTTGAGATTGTGTTGGCTTGTTACCCTAGCCTTAGTAACAATTTCTGACACAAACAGACAACAACTATGTCTCAAGTGTAAGCGACCGAGGGGTGTTATTTGGATGTCTATCCCTCCGACCCTACCTAAATACAATATTCTTATGTGTTATTTGGATGCCTATCCCCCCGACCCTATCCTCATTATGGGGGTTTTTGGATCATTCGTCCGCATTATGTGGGATTTTGGGTTAGTTTTTGTAGAAGTTTGTTAAGAAGCAGTTAGGCGGTTTCCTAAGTGGACCAAAAATGTAAAGGCACAAGCCTATAAGTAGATGTAGGTTTGTAAGTGTTAGGGAGTCTATTTTTGTAAATCTGATAGTGAAGAGATATCTAAGAGATTGAATAATCTGGAGATAGCTGAGCCGATTGAATATCTTGTTGTATCTGGGTTTTTGCGGAGATAAATATGACATGATAGATTTTTTGAGCAGAATCCTTATGTCTTTCCCATTATCTGTGGTAAATGCATTTTGCAATATGAATGTATGAATGATGCGATGTTTCCTTGCTGTGATTAATGCTTTACTGTTATATATGTCGCATATTTATGGTTCTATCAATAATGAGATCTGTTGAATGATGTCGCGATTATGCTTAATTCCTGAGTTGAATGCTTAGATCTATTTTTGAATGTTGCAATGTTAATCAATTGATGCACAACATCCTCCCTCATTCGGTGGATACATGGCTCCGTCAACTCTCCCTTGAACATCTCAGGTGAGACCTCATCTGCTCCGCAGGTGTTGCTGGATAGGGTTAAACCTGTCTGGTCCAGTGCTTAGGGAGATCGCGGTGGCTTGGGTGTCGACAGCGTGAGGAACCCCTGTTGATTGGGTTTGTGTCAACAAAAATTCTTTATTTTCACATTTTTTGTGCCTACGGGGGTGCAAAAATTACAACATTTTTGTGTTTTCCTCAATTATGGGGGCGAGAAAATACCTGAATAGCCATTATCCATAGATTTTGGATCTTGGATTTCAAGGAAATTTTTATGGGATGAGGTACCCCTTAGAATCCCATCTCACATTCCCTCCTTGGCATGTTTGAGATCCTTGATCCACATCTTCCTCACTTAGATCCATAATATCCTCTTAGTGGTTGGCCTCCCAAATCCTACTTAAAGAGATCCATCCATGAGCTATGGGAGGGTGATCATGGAAGCGTTAAACTTATGATTCTATGAGTCTTGCAAGGGTGATGTTGGATAGCTTGGAAGAAGGTGCTTCTACTTTGGACATCAAGGTATAGCATTGTAATCAGTTTCTTTGGATTTCTTAATGATAACTTGGCCTATTCTCTCATGTCTTATATCTTGTTATATTGATGCATTGTTGACACAAACTCAGTCGACAGGGGTTCCCAACAATGTCGACGCCCAAACCACTGCGATCTCCTTGAGCACCAACCCAGACAGGTTTTACCCCGTCCAACAACACCTACAGAGCAGATGAGGTCTCACCCAAGATGTTCAAGGGAGAGTTGACAAAACCAAGTTTCCACCAAATGAAGGAGGATGTTGTGGATCAAATACTTAACTTATCACAACATTTAGAAAGAGAGATAAGCACTCAACTCAGGCGTTAAGCACAATTGCGACATTATTCAATAAATCTTAACATTCACAAAATCATTATTGCAACAGATATAACAGTAAAACATTAATCGCAACAAGAAAACATCGCATCATTCACAAAGTCATATCGCATAATGCATTTACCACAGGAAGATGGAAATGACACAAAGGTTCTACTCAAAAACTATGTCACATCATATTATCTCTGCAAAACCCAGATACAACAAAATATTCAGCCTTCAGCATCGGATCAAGATCTCTCAGATGTTAAGATTCAACAATCATGCTCTCCAAAAGATGATTCAACACTTACAAATCTACGTCTATTTATAGGCTTGCACCTTTACATTGTTTTTCCACTTACTAACTACTTCCTAACTGACACTTCAAAGCAAATGACCCAAAATCTATCTATTGTGGTCCAATGACCCAAAAAACCACATACTACGGTTCAACTGACCCAAAATTACATAAAATATTATCACTTGCGCTCAGCTTTCCACTTTCCGCGGTATCTTCGGCCTTGTGCAGCATCCGCGATGCTGCGATGCTGACTTGTCCAAACCACCTGCTAACAGGCCCCCGACACAATCTTGTGGCTCACCCTTGAGCCACGTCAACAGGACATGGTGTACTCGTTTGTCTTCACCCTGAAGTCTTCATACTGCTAGTGGATTTTGCTAACCTGCTGCATGACTGTTGTGGTGACTTCCTAGCTCTCAGTTAATTCCCGGGCTAATGGGTGGTTAACCAGGTGTGCATAAACTTTCTTCTTTCCTTTCTGTACCACCTACAGTGCAGAGTTAGACGCAACATTAAACTGTGCCCCAAGTTCTTGAAACTCATCCAAATGTGCAGTGCGCTTCTTCTGACGGTCTTCCGCTTTGGCGACTTGCTGCTATAACTCCTTGATATTTGCCGATTTGGATACCTGCACGGTCAGTGGCATCGTGTGCATGGATGTATTTAATGTTTCCAGATGTTCCTCCGCCTCACATCGTTGGTTGTTCAACTTCTTGAGTTTCTCATCTTGGACAATACTTCCCCAAAACATTGTGGTTTCAGCAGTGATCTTGGTCGCTTCCTATTCCAACTCGCCTAGTTGAATCACCAACTCTTCAATGGCGCTCGTCTGTGCTACAACGACTTCCGGTGGTGTGGCCGACTGGAGTGCGTGAGCCAAGGTAGAATTTCTCTCTTGTAACTCGGTGATGACAGTCCCCAGTTTCTTCGTGTGCTCGACCGGATCCAATGCCTCGGTTGGCTCCAGTACATGTTAATAGGCTTCAGCGACAGCCTCCTCTAGCCGAATAGTATTGTTCCACAGGGTCGTTTTCTCCACCGTCAACCAATCATGTTCCTTCTTTAGCTCCGATATTTCCCTAGCCTTCACAGCCTGAAGCTGCTCTAGCTTATCCTCAAGTTCATCGACCACTTCTCGGGCCGCTACTTCCTTCCCTATGAGTTCCTTGACTTCCTTGTTCGAGCCACCCCACTGGTTGCATTATTTATAGCTAGTAGTAGTCGATTGAGTTGCACCTCCGTCGACAGGGGGATCCCATTGATTGTCGCATGTTCATAGTGTGCTTTCGTTCTTCCCTCTTCAAGTTCACGCTCTTCATCCGTAGGGGTCTGCGATGACTCCTGGTCTAATTCATGGTGATGTTGTGGTTCCATCACTGGCGCATCTGATGGTATCCCCATGGACCACTCCTCCTGACCAAATGGTTCACGTCATTCGACTGGCCAATCATCAATGATTGCATCTAAGTCTTCATCTGATAACTTATAGGGGGTCTGCAAACACTTCTTATCCTTATCACATCGCGCTTACACATGGATACTGTGTGGTCCAATCATGAACCGAGCAATCCCCTTATGCTTTTCAAAAGCTATCTGAGTCATCCACGGAACCTGCTCGACAGCTGCCTACAGCATTTCCCAATAGAATCAGAACTGCATGGCGCAATCCTTGATGCGCTCTAGTTCCTACACCCACCACAGGTTTTGGTAGCGTTCTCCCTTGCAAACTTGCACCGTGTCCACCTCCATTCCTTGATAATTGTCGGGCTCTATCCAGGCGACAAGCATGACTAAGATCAGCAACCAGCTGTATGCGAATGGCCATCGTCTTTCCTGGGCTGCCAGCACGTCCTCCATCAATTGGTTGAGCAGAAAAAGTGACCAATTCACTTGCACGCCTTCTGCATAGAGCTCCGCGCATGAGACAACCCTTGAGTTGCCTTGGTTGGGTTGATTCTTCCAAATGATTTCGGTAGCCAGGATCCGCGCCCCAATTTTAACTGCGGGCTCATTGATGCTGTCTAGGCAGTAGGCCCATCCGTCATGCTGCATTTTATATTGCTTCCTCAATCGTGCCACGATATTTTTGTCGTTGTTCTTCCCTTGAAAATATTGTGATGGGTCTACCTCATCCTTTGGCAACCCCATGATTTCGGAAATCAAGTCCACCGTGACGGTGACCAGCTTATCCAACCATAAAATGCCACCATGAAAACAAGCCAGCAGCTGTTTTACACAGGCATCTGCTTCTGTCAATGGCCCAAAGTGTGGCATGTTGATCAAACCCAACAACCCAGCATTCTCCAAACCGTGTGCCCAGTCATGTGCAATGCGTAGCATTGGTCCCCTCTCCCCCACTACTCATGGCTTGAAGGGCTCCATCATAACATCTTCCAGTGCCAACAAATCATGATCATCATACCACAACTACATCAGCGCAGGCACGATGTCGGTGGTGCAGTTCATGCCTGGTGGAATTGTCGGCATTTTGGTTTGATACCACTGGTTCTTAGTGGACTTCCTCAGCTGCATACCAGGTCGACATGGAGTTCAGTATCCTAGGATATCCGTAGCAAAAATGCCTGCTCGGACTGTGGATTCCACAATACCAAAGCTTGATGGGCTTACTTCAGGGACCCCTTTCGGTACTTGGGCATTGGAGCGAGTCTGTCGCTTCTCTGGTCTCGGGGAGCTAGGATGCATCCCCCCCTTCTTCTATCACACAATGGAGGATGATCCCACTAGCATGCTAGCAACTTCTTCCTCGAGATTGACCTCCTCTTCAATACCAACAGGGATGACGGGTGATTCGGCTTCACTTGAAATCTCCACCATATCCAGTGCATCCAAGATGCCGCACTCAATTCTCGCAATGCCAATAGATGGCTTAAGCTTACTCAACCCATGAATTTTCTATCCACACCATAGCTGCACTCTGCAACACAACGCAACCTTGCACAATTCAGCAATTGGGAGTTGAACCCACTCGTTACGAAGAGGTTCCTTCTGACCATCCTCGGCCTGTTCTTATAGCGCCCAACTCGATCCCTCATAATCATGACTAAATCAGGCATTAATTCGAACCAAATCCTGCCTTAATGACCCAAATCTGTCGTCGATCCTGTCATCCGATCGGTCATATCTACCATTAATGATCATCATTCGAACAAGCATCGTTAATTAATTGTCTTGAAAATTCTACATTTATTGTTGATTTGACTCGGTCGTGGCCCTGCCATTGTTGTGGGCCTGCTCTCAAACTACGATGAAAACACTTTAGCTTGCGCATTCTGTCCCTGCTGGTGCGCCATCCTGCCACCAATCATCTTGCTTTTTTTTTTTTTTTTGGCCGATGCGACTCAGGCATCGCACTGCTCCAAGCCCGACCTATAGGGATTCAATATGCTACCATTGATCAACTTTGGGAGCATCGCTCCATATAAATGTTGCAACTGCACTGATTCTCCTAAAGTTATGCTACTGATGCAATATGGACCAAGCCAATGCATCTGCAATTTTCCTGGATGTTTCATAAACTTGTTGTCATACAACAACACCAAGTCACCCTGCTAAAACTGTTTTTTTTTATATGGCGATCATGCCAAGCCTTCTGTCGATCCTTATCCACCCTCTGATGGAACCCTACGATAAAGCGATCTTCTTCCAGTTTTACTAACTGTGATAGACATTATCCTAATGCCGCTTCATCATCCATACCTGTTTCTACCTCTATGCATAGAATCAAAACGATGTACTCCATAGGCATAATCGCTTCTTGCCCATATACTAGCTTGAATGGTGTCTGTCCCATCAACCTTTTACATGTGGTGCGATATGCCCACAAAACTGCTGAGATTTTTAGATCTCAGTCATCGCGGTTTGCATTACACACCTTTGTCAGCGCATGCTCCAAGATCTTGTTGAAAGCTTCCATTGTGCCATTTTCCTGCAAATGATATGGCATGCTCTTCTTATGCTGTGTCTGCAGTTCTGCTGTCAATGCGCTGATGGTGCAATTTAGAAAATGATTGCACTAATCACGCATCAATATCTTGGGGCAGCCAAATCGAGTGACGATGTTGTCAAACAAGAAATGTGCAATGGTTTCCGTGGAACAATCAACAATTGGTGGAGCCTCCACCCATCTTGAAAAATAATCGGTCACCATGATGACGTATCTTGCACCAGTGTGATTTCCAGGTGGGTTGATTGGTCCCAAAAAATCCACTACCCATTTTTCAAAGTGCTACAGTTTCAGTTCAGGTATCAGCGGCATCTCATCCCTCCTGGAGGGCTTCCCAGTTCTCTAACAAACATCCCAGGACCGCGCATAATTGGCTGCATTGTTGTGTAGTGTGGGCCACCAAAGCCCTATGCGAAGCACCTTCCTAGCAGTCGCACAACTGCCATAGTGCCTCCCAACCACTCCTGCATGTGCTTCTGACAAGATCTTCCCTTTCTCATGAGGCAAGACATAGTGCCTCAAGATCTCATCTGAGGCCAGTTTTCATAATTCGCCTACAATTAGCTGGAAATATGCATCCTTGACCACTAGCTGCTTCTTCTTAGCGGTGGTAAACCCCTCCGGTGCGGTACATGTCACCAAAAATTGAAGGATATCGACATAGTAGTCATCATCTATATCAACCTGAAATAGTTGCGCATCAGGAAACCCATCTTCAATGTTAGTTGGCTCCTCTCCTATCTCAATTTGCGACAGGTGATCTGGCTCTGCGTTCAGATGTCCTGGCTTCACAATCACTTCAAAATCAAATTCCTGAAAAATAAGTAGCCAACGACATATCTTCCCCCCCAACACAGGCTTATTGACCAGGTATTTTAATGCAGAATGGTCTGTGAACATCTTAAAGTGTCCTCCCAATAAGTAGTGCCGAAACTTCTACAATGCATAGACCATTGCCAAGCCTTCCCTCTCTGTAGTGGTATAGTTCCTCTCTACAGATGATAACTTGCGACTTGCGAAAGCAATGGGTGATCCAGATCCCCCTTTCCAGGTTGTGCAAGCACCACTCCCAGCGTGATCAATGATCCATCGACATGGACATGGAATTCCTTACTCCGGTCCAGAAATACCAGTATCGGCGCTGAAGCCATCTTAGCCTTCAGCGTCTCAAAGTTGACTTGACATTCAGAGCTCCATTAAAATACCACATCTTTCTTCAATAACTTCTCCATAGGGGTTGTGATTGTTGCATAACCCTTGATGAACTTGCAATAATACCCAGTGTGTCCCAACGTCGCTCTCAAATGTTTGACATTTGTTAGAGGTGTTAAGCTCAGAATGAGCGCAATATTTGCTGGGTCGACTAACAATCCTTTCTTGCACACAATGTGACCGAGTAATATGCCAAATGGTGCACAAAAGATGCACTTCTTCAAGTTTAGCGATATCCGATGTTGTCGACAACACTCCAACATCAACCGCAAATTTTCCAGATGATCGTTGATCAAGCCATAGACTATCCAATCATCCATGTACACCTGCAAAAAATTATGGATGAAATCCCTGAAAGCAAAAATGACAACCCACGAGAATATCGCAGGTGCATTCTTCAGTCCAAACGGCATCACTGTGTACTAAAAATAACCCCATTCTATCACAAAATTTGTCTTGTGGTGGTCTTCCTTCGCGATTCGGATCTGATGATAGCCAGAGAACCCATCTGCGAAATAGTACATTTCTTGGCCACCCACGCCTTTGAGAACCTCATCAGTAAATGGGGTCGGAAAGGGATCATGCAAGAAGGTGTCATTCAACTTCCATAAATCGACACAAATGTGCACTTCGTCAGTCTTCTTGTCCTGCACCACCATAGGACAGATCCAGTATGACTCCTCAACCGGTTCAATAATGCCAGCATCCAACATGCGATCAAGTTCAACCTTGACCCTCTCCTTATGGTGTGGATTCAGTCGATATGGGAACTGCCTAATTGGTTTGGCATCCGGTTTCAACAGGATCTTCATCTCCCCTAAATTTCCCAAGATTCCTTTCATCTCAGAAAACTTAGTAGGGAACAAGTCTTGGATCTCATGTAGCAAGTCGGTGACCTTCCCCATCATCTCATCATCCCAATAGTCCCCAACATTCACGAACTTGGGATTGTCCTCTGTCCCAATGTTGACCTTCTAGAGCTTCAACGGATGACTGATTGGATCGGTTGGTGCATCAGGGGCTACAACATCACGACTTCCTTCAGATTCCAGAATATTGAAGTTCTGCAGATCATCACCATCTTCTGGCCCACCAGTGATATTATAACATTCCATCATGGACTGCATCTTGTATTGTGTATGCGGATCCGTAGGTTATGCCACCGGAACAACCTTTAGGACCACGTCGCAAATGAGCTGCAAAGCATTATGGACATCTGGGTTGGCATCTGTGAAGCTAAAGGTTTGAGTAAAACACACTGTCAACTCCAACCAAGTGGAAATTTCCCCTCGCAATATAGCTACAGTATACCATGATCACAGCATCTCGTCCAAAATATTTACAAAGGCATGGACCCACTCATCTCTTGGTCGCGATGCCCACAACATATGACATTCCATCAAATGACTGCCAGGGTCATTCCGACCATCATATTTCCCTATGTGATAAACTTTGGTATCGCCAAAGCGAACCATCATCAATCGCAGACACTATGGCCACCCTACAATCGACTTCTTATGTGTCACCCTCCAATGTGCTGGAGCACCCTTCAGTGCTTCCTCCAATGCCAACAATCGTTGTGGTTCTGAGATCTTTTCCTTGAATGCCACAAGAAATTCAGACAAGCCAAGAAGCCCTTCATATACTTGTAGTGTAACCATTTCAGTCGCAATGCGGCATAATGACTGCGTGACTAATCCACACTTGTGGAGAGACACCTCATGCAAGTGATTCTGCCAATTTTCTAACGTGTCGTCAGAGTCGGAAGATGCAGAGATGAAGATGCACCACTCAAGCTCACCATTGGAAGTCGGATGAACATAATCTTCTGAAATATTTTATGTCTGGTCCCATCTTCTCGAATCTTCGTCTTTTACTGGTTCAATATATCTTCACCCTTTAGCCGGATCCAACGGGGCTATGACTCTGAGATCACGATTTTCAAAAGTCATCATCCACTTCTTAAAGTTAATTAATGCGGGGTTTTTGTTATCCCATCTAATCCCGAGCAATGCGGGATAGGAGCTTCCCCCTTCAACTACATCAATGACGTCGAAGTCGACATATGTCTTCATTCCCTCAATTTCCACCACCAGGCATGGAACTCTCCCAATCGGTGTCACCTTGGCTTGATTAGCTAGCCGGAGTAGTACAGGAGACTAGCTCAATGGGGGGCTCCATATTTTCTACTAGGCCTGCTTGGTTAAGATGTTGACATCTAAACCAAGATCCAGAATAACCGAGTCAACTTCATAGTCTCCAATTTGAATGTTCATGCGCATCTCCCTACCTGTCTTCCACCTTTGTAAGGATTTTACCATGGACTCTTTCTGTCCCCTAGCTGGTCACTACAATAATCCCTCGATCTCGGTAAGAGCATCAGGATCCCTTTCCAGTGATAAACAACTCTCAAAAATATTCTTCAAAGTTCCAGACTTTCGTGATGGACCTGCGTCTGAAGAGGCATAAAAAACAGGAGGCATGTCGCAAATAATAGCCTTATCACGATCTTTTTCTATCGCTCAATGCACCTGAAAGAATGCCTCACCCTCAGAGTCAATGTCAAACGACACCTTCTTCTACCCTACCAACCAAATGAGAGAATGTGGATCGTCTTCCTCTGTCATCGCGCCTCCACGAGTGATAACAGCAATAGCAGCATCTTGTGTCCTCGGCTCCACAGAAATTGTTGCAATAGTCACACCCTGAGCCTGGTTCAGTGGCGGATTCCCCAGTTGATTCACATTTTGGTTAGCATTCTGATTCGGACGCTGGTTCTCATTCTGCGCCGGTTTCTGCACTTGATTCTATACTAGATGTTGCACTTGATTCTGATTTCGTAACTATGGAACATTCCCTGCTTTCCATCGTGCAATCAACTACGGACAGTTTTCAATAGTGTGATCAGCAACAAAACAAAACATACATTATGTCTACAACTGAGGGAAATCCCGCTGGTAGTGTCCCCACACTCCGCAATTATATCACTAGACCGGTCCTTGACCTCCACGTCCTCCTCCGTGACCAAATCCTCCACCGCTTCCTCCCCAGTATCCTCCATGGAATCCTCCCTACTGCTAGTACTATGGTTGATTGAACTATTGTTGCTTAAAATTTGGTTGCATGCCTTTCCCTTGCTGTACATACTGTCTTTGTTGAACTTACTGTGGATGTTGTGGAGCCATTTGCATCGAAGCATATTACGGCATAAACCATCATGGCTGCTGCTGCGGTACAAACTGCACATGCGGTTGAGGTAGTGGCTCGGCTACTTGTGGCTGCGGCTGCGATTGTTGTACGGCACATTGATCGTCCTTCACATAGAATGCATCGTACGTTCTCTCCTGAAGCAACCCATATGCACGACAATATTTGTGTTCAAGTCCCACTGATTTGCAGAATGTACAATACAGATTCATCGGTTTTGGTGACCATCTTCTGCATGCATTGACATTCCTCATGGCGGTGCCCATACACTTGATAGATGCGACACCACGGCATGACACCTCCACTCAATGGATTCGGTGCTCCTGAAACCAAATAATTGCAGAATTTTGGGCAATTATCCTTAGTGTGCCCATCTCCTCAATATCGCGTACACCATACTTCTTCACATTGTTCCTTTCCCTTCTTAAGATCTTGCAGCTGTATCATCAAGTTAGCCAGCTACATCTGAATCTGCGACATACCCACTGTGTTCTCACCAATTGGCGAAGCTTCCAACCACATTGCAATCTCCAGAGCTTCGCTTGGTGTTGTAATGTTCTGTTGCATCAGCAGTAATCGAATGTGCAGGAGCAATGCCGCGATGAACCATTCTTTGTGTTGAGCAGTGCTCATGTCGAAGCTGACCCTTGCCACCAGTGTTTTGAATCGCTGGTCAAAATCCCACACAGTTTCATTGGCATACTACTTAATCTCTTTTAATTCTGTAATATAATGGACTTTAGATTTGGGTTTTTTGAACTCCGCGATCAATCCAGCTCGAACTTCGTCCAGCGTCTTCTCTAGAGTGCCTACAGGAACCTGCACAAACTTCATGAACCAGTCTAATGCGTGACCTCGAAGAGTTATCACCAATTGTCCTCTCTTAGCATTATCATCAGTAATTTGGTTTACAATCCATACTGCTTCACATAAAAACCAGTACTGCTCAGGATTATCTGTTCCATTTCCGTGGAACAACGGTAACTTTGTATCCTCGCCCGCCATCCTAGGCTTCCTTCCTCTAGTCACTGAGCTACTAGCAATTAACTTCTGTTGACCTGATGAACATAGTGGTGTCGAAGTTGTATTTCTTACTTGTTGAGAGATAGTGAGTGGAGGTGTGGGCACATTGCTGCTGGGGTTTGGTCCTACCTCTATCCTAGGCATAGCCTAGTTGTCAGGACTGTGAGGTCGCTTCATCCCATGTGGTGTTCCTTCGCGGCCTCGCATTTCGATCGTAGCAAGACCTTCTCCTGTCCTTTTCCTCTTTTCCTGTCGAAACCTTGCTCCTCCCCTTGTAATACCACTCTCTTCCTCGGCTTCCCTCACAGTCTCGTCGTGACCTGCACCCATCTACCCCTTATCATTCCATGTACCTCCCCCCTACCATTGCGGTACCCACAGCCTTTGCCCACCAGGGTTTTTACTGATCAAGATGCATCTTCAATATGCCCTTTTCGTAAATGAGCATCTTAATGGACAACTGTAGCAACAACAGGAACCTCCCCCATGGTCAGCGGAAGAAATATCTTTCAGCTTCACTATAAGACTTATTTGTATCAATTGCAAATTCAGTGATATAGCCTTCTAGTATGCTATCGATCCAAACTTCGATAGCCCATGATGCTTTGTTGTTGACTTCCTACAGCTACTGGATCAGTTCTGGGGTCCAAGTCGTCGGTTCACCACCTTGGAAGTTCCTCTTCTGAAAGGTCAATTTTTCCAACCACTCAAACAAGATGACTGGGACTTCACAGAAAAAATATTCATGTGGACCATCGTGAATGTACCTTTCCACCCACTGATCTACTGTCAGTCGAGGGTTCTGGTTTTCTTTTTCAGCAAATTCCTGCAACTTCTGATCAAACCAATCTTGTATTTCTGGTTGCGTCGGATGCCACAACATATCCTCCTTTCACTTCACACTACGGTCCTGGCAATAGAACCATTTGTTGACACAAACCCAGTCGATAGGGGTTCCCAAAACTGTCGATTCCCAAACCACCGTGATCTCCCTGAGCACCGGCCCAGACAGGTTATACCCCATCCAGCAACACCTGTAAAGTAGATGAGGTCTCACCCGAGATGTTCAAGGGAGAGTTGACGAAACCAAGTTTCCGCGGGATCAAATACTTAACTTATCGCAACATTTAGAATGAGAGCTAAGCACTCAACTCAGGCGTTAAGCATAATTGCGACATTATTCAATAGATCTTAACATTCATGGAATCATTATTGCAACAGATATAACAATAAAGCATTAATCGCAGCAAGAAACATCGCATCATTCACAAAGTCATATCGCATAATGCATTTACCATAGGAAGATAGAAACGACACAAAGGTTCTACTCAAAAAATCTGTCACATCATATTATTTCTGCAAAAACCCTGATACAACAAAATATTCATCCTTCAACATTGGATCAAGATCTCTCAGATGTTAAGATTCAACAATCATGCTCTCCAAAAGATGATTCAACACTTACAAATCTACGTCTATTTATATGCTGTTCATGATCACGCAGTGAGAGATATAAAATGGTGGAGAGGAGAACTGCGTTGGTGAAGTTATTTCTCGACGTTTCGAGCCGCAAAGTAGGGCTCATCATCAGGAGAGAGTGTCTCGACGTTTATATGCTTGCGTCTTTACATTGTTTTTCCACTTACTAACTACTTCCTAACGAACACTTCAAAGCAAATGACCCAAAATCTATCAATTGTGGTCCAAATGACCCAAAAACCCACATACTGTGGTTCAACTGACCCAAAATTACATAAAATATTATCACTTGCGCTCAGCTTTCCGCCTTCCGTGGTATCTTCGGCCTTGCGCAGCATCCGCAATGCTGCGATGCTAACTTGTCCAAAATGTCTGCCAACATGCATGATATGTTGTATATTATATCTATATTAATACATATACTTGCTTGGAATTTTTGGTCCTTTGTCTTGTTTAACATGTTCAAGCCTTGAAGATCAAGCTTGGAGCTGGAGATAGGACAACCTACAGGTTGGAGGTAAGTTTTACAACTTCATTTCTTCTTCCATGTTCAATAGCTTACGTATTGTGCTAGATCTAGGAGAATAGATCACCATTTGTTTTGTTTCTGTCATGGATTAAGTATCTAGGGTCTTAGTTATGTCCATGAGAGAGTTTAACTATCCGTAGGAAGAATTCTCTATCACATAAATTGGCGACTCTGTCGGGCACTTTTTCCCTAGTTTCACCTTTGGTTGTTCGTTTGGATCATTAAAACCTTTTTTAAGTGTTGTTTCACATCACCTTAGATCATATTTAGTCATCATTGAGGACTATCTTGAACCTAGAACTTCATCCTTGCTCGGATCTAGGCATTAATTTTCATTTTTTTACACCTACAAGAAAACTTTCGCTTCCCCAAAACACCTTGCAGAGCAAAAATTCCATATTGTCACGCCCCTACAGTGTCCCAGAGCGCAAAAAATTCCAAGTTTTAGCTACCCCATAATGTTCTAGGGCGCGAAAATCTCATATTTTCACTCTGTCTTGGTCTGTACAAGGGCAAAAATCTTCTGTTTTTGGTTTTTTGGGAGTTTTTTGTTGTGGTTCGCCTTGGTCTGTTGGTTCAAGGATATTTTCCTAACCTCTTTTTGTCTATTGGGAGGTGTAAGTTCTCTTGCATCCACAGTTTGAGTGCATGGTTGTTTGCATTTAGGAATTTTTTGCACTATATTTGATTAAAATAAACATCAAATTTGAATTGTGTATCCTACAGACATTTTGACCCATATTAAGGTTTTAACATAAATTTTGGTTTGGTGTGATTGGCTTGTTTTAAAGACTTGAAAAGTGTGGGATATCCATGTATTTCTTAGCCTCTTTTCCTTGGGTTGTGCATATTGTTTCCCTTACATGCTGAGCTATCTAATGATTGTTGGGAAATATTGATTCTTTTTGTCCACTTTAGTTCAAAGAAAAGCTCTATTTTGTCCCTCTTTTGGTAGATTCACATATTCGGATGCATAATCATTCTTCTTGCTTTAATTTGATCATTTGGCATTCTTGGTCTTACACTCATAAGAAGAAGAAAGGCTTGTTTCATATTTGTGTGCATTTGAGTTAGACAAGACTATTGAGTGTTTTTATTTGTCTTGCATTTGATTGGAAACGTTTGTGGAATATTTCTTTCCATAGCTTAGATGTGTCTTTTTCAACAAATTATAATTATTTCATTTTGGTATTCGTAAAAAGATCTCTTTTATTGATTTAGGTTAGTTTTGGGTGTATCTTTTACTTCTTTCTATCATTTTGAAAAGAGAGAAAATTGCATTTGCATAGGGTTGTGCATTTGAGAAGAAAACATATCTCTCTCTCTTTCTTAAGTAGGACTTCATAGAAGAGAAGACTTGAATTTTCATATAGATCAAATTTGCATCTTGTTTAAATTCCAAGTCTTCACCTCATGGATTCACATAACCGTACAAGATAAAATTAAGCGCTATTTTAAGTTAAAAACTTTTAGCAACTTGTTTGTTAGGTTAGAGACGTGTTACGACGTATTTAAGTGTGGCAGCTATCATTTTTTTCTGCACTGCATCCTGGGGGCCTGCATTTTTTTCACGTACCAACCAGTATATCGAAGGCTCTTTCACGTACCCTTGGGTATATCGAAAGGCACTTCACGTACTCGGTAGTATATTGGAAGGCTCTTGTCATATGGTTGTGCATTAGATAGCACCACTACGGATTTGTGCTCCCACGTACCTTGATTATATCGGGAGATTCTCTTAGGATTCCTGGAACCATCCGAGCAAGACTTTCGACCATCTTGTTGTTGCAATACACCGAGAAAAGCACTCGGGGAGATTACAGTTCATGTACTGTTAGGTAGTCAGTTTATATGACCAAGGGTACGATCCCAATTCTCCTTTGTTAGTGCTCTGAAAAATTGGGTCAAGTATAACTGTTGGACCCTACAGTATATCGCGATTTGTGACAACTTGACACACCCATGAGGATCCGGCTTTTACATTCCTCCTATTCACAAGTTTTTTCGTTTCTTTTAGTTTTGTTTCTTGTGCGTGATAATTACAAGGACTTAGAGAGTTTAGATATGGAAACCTCTTCTGGGACTACCAATCCAGAGGCCCCTTTTCAAGGGGTACTTTTTGTCTTTCCTCCAGTTGGAGATATTGGTCCTCCCTTTATTGCCACTTTAAATCTTCCTGGATTAACCATAGGATTACCGGTATGGTTATTCAATCCGGTGATTTCGGATGTACCCAATGTTTCAAATGTTAACTCTCCGCCACGAGAGTGTCAATCCCAAAATGATCCTTCCCCTTCTTCATCAAATACATCTTCTTCCATTTCTTCTTCCTCGCCTGATCAAAGTGATAATAGTGTTTAGTGTAGGGATGCGTCTACACTAGTTTAACTATTTTGATAAGAGATGGTGAGTCTCTATGTCAGAGATGAACAGATTATCACAAGTTCTAAAGATCTAGATCCGTTCATTAAAACTCATTAAGATCTAAAATCATTTAAGAATTAAAACCATGCATGATAAGCATGAAAAACTCTTACATGGAAGAAACTTGAATCAATTCATGCTAAAACAATGGAGAAGATACATGATTACCAGGAATCCTTGTGTGAATCCTTCCTCCCTTGCCATAAATTCTCCTTCCTTCATCCTTGCTTTTGAAGACTTGGAGCTCTTTGCCTTCCTTCAGAATCTCCTCAGCATGCCTTTGCTTTTTCTTCTCCATTACCATGCCTCCCATGCCTTTCTTATATAGCATTGGGAAATGAGCCTTAGGTTTCTCTTTTGAGTGTGGGATAATCTATTTTTATGATTTTAGATCATTTTCAACTGAAAACCCACTTTTCAATAGTTTTCAGGCTTTTTGCTCCACTTAGAATGTTTTAAGCACAATTAATGCATTTTAATGCATTTCTTAGAGAGGATTCGTCTCTGAATGAACTTGTGTCATGACTTCCTGGTGCAGGTACATGGTAAACATATGTTGCTCCTGTCACATGATTATGGGTGTTGATTTTATTATTAACATATTCCCCCTAATGTGTGAGGTCCGAAGCAAAGCTAAGGGCCGAAATACATTACTGAAATTTGTACTTTGTATACTGATACTCTTTATACTGATACTCTTTGTACTAATACTCTTTATCGTTCAAAGCAAGGATAAGGGAAGGAAAACTTACGGGTGCAGGATTGAGGATCACACCTGCAAAACATATAATATCTTCCTGAGGCGGGCATACCCATGCTCAGCAGTAAACAAGCATGGCCACAAACAATACATAGTGGATCCATGTCAAAAGAAAATTTGTCTGAAATGTAAACATGCACTTTGATGAGTGCGAGAACAAAGTCTTTATTGAACTTCTGACATGGCAGTTTAATCTTGCGCAGCTCGGGCATTGCATCGATGAGTGATACAACTGTTTTTCCCAAGGTCTTCAATACAAACTGACGATAGTACGAGTTTATATCATGCGAATAAGTGAACTAATGTCGAGCATAATAAAACACCATCTGATTACCAGTCATTGATGTATACCGTTAACAGATGCGAAGAGACCCACCGATAATGATGATGGACTCTAAGGTACTGAGTACAAACTAGCAAGTGTAAATAGATGTTCTGAAGTCGAACACTTGTAGAATCAAACAATCAGGGGTCATTGATGTATACCCATTGTCATTTGCGAGGAAACCTACCACTAATGACTGCAAGATCCAAGGTACTCTTAGGTTTCTAGATCCATGTCCTAGATGATGATTTGATGTCTTTAGGAATAGATACATCGGAAGGAGGGAATTAATGCATCCCATATCAACTGATATGAAACAAAGATCAATAGTCTGATATAATTTGGTAGAGCTACAAGATCCAACACTGTATACTGACACAAGGAAGGCCGACATGATTGGTCAGGAATATTTGAGGAATGGCCGACATGGTTTGGACTTCCCTTGAACACATAACACAATGCAAGATGGACACTTGGAAACATAGGACTTTGAGTAACTGACCTTAATGAAATCCGCTAATGCCAGATGCATTAATGAAAGCTCCATTGGTGATGGAAAGGATAACCCATCAGTGGAGATCTGTTCAAAATACTGGTACAATTTCCTAAGGCAAATGCAGATGGTGTACTGACCGCGGATACAATATTATGTGCCGTGTTCAAGGGCAACAAGGATTGACTGTTGTCGTTTTCTTCAGAGTTTATAATATGAAGTGATTCAAGTCTCTCCCTTTTTGGATTTTGTGTTTTTCAATTTTTTTTTAACCTTTTTCATTTATTATCTTGAAAAAAGAATAAAGCATGCTATGATACAATAGAGGAAATGAGTTTCTCAAGGGCATGCGCCTAAATGTCAAGGGCATGGGTCAGTCCAAGGCAAAGATCCATATTGCAAACAAGGGATGAGCTAGTTATGTACACTCTTGTAGATGTTTCCTCCATGGGTATGGGTCAAATATACATAAGCAATGGTTTATAGGCATCTTGTAATAGAAAGTCACTATACAAGAAAATAAGCAACATAAGCAATAAGCAACGAAGCAGTTTGCATGGATGTTCAAGTGGATATTTTAAAGCAAGCTTATGTAAAATGACAAAAAATTGGGAGCCCATCATGATATGGTCAGAAATGTATGAAAGAGATATATGTGGTCTCAAACTCCAAGTCATGATGGGACTAATAGGGCTCCCGGGCCTATAAGAATAACTCAACATGGGCACCAAAATGGCAATGGGGTGCTGACTAGGGTGTCCCATGTTCGGTAGGATCTGCTGTCGGAATGGTGGAAAATATGGATATGAAGGGCTAACCCACCAATTTCCAATAGGTTCGACTCTACGGTAAGTTTTGGGTTGCAAAAGGTTCAAATGCATCTTCACAAAGGGATGGCCTAAACCTATATGCAAGTTTCCAAATATACCAGATAAGATTGAGGAACATGCAGATCATGCTCCTATACTTGGGTAGATTTATATCAAGTATGCTCCCAGTGGCCCCATAAAAGATGTCCTTAGGTGGGTACAACCAAATGTTTACAACTTCAGGCATATCTTCATTTGATTATAAAATGTAATCCAAGAAGTTATGTGAGCTGGGAGATCTCACAGCCCAAATGGGCCAGGTAACCGAATCATACTCCTCCATCCAGGGAAGATTTTGATCTGAATCTGCCGAAGTTATTTGAGTAGCTTGGTTTGAAACTTCTACGACAGATAGGGGTGATCCAAATGCTTGCCAACATGGAAATGACATTACACAAGCTGAGGTCCCTTCATCTACTATGGTTAGATAGATGTTCTTACCATGAGTCGTTACTTTAATATGAAAAGAAACTTCGGGAAGGATCCTACATATTGAATGGTCTATGTCTGATGTGATCAAAGTCTCATCGAATGGATCAACAACACAAATGATAGACAATAGTTCCTTTCTTGGTGCAGAACGACATTGCAATACCTCCAAGGCTGACATGGCACATGGTACTTGAGCTAGGTTTTCAAGAACATCACTGTTATGAGTAGCTCGCATGTTAGGATTATGCATTGTTCTACATAGAACACTTTTGGGGGGTGTGGTACTAAGTCTATGGTTGGTTTCTCAATGTAGAGATAACCATCTGGTTGTGATTCCGACTGATCTGGTGTACTAGGAGAGACATCATAAGAATCAAGTCTTGTTTGAATGTTCATCTCAGGATCACACATGAAGACATTGGCATTAGGATCATTGCCCCCTTGCGGGGGGGTTGGCTAGTTGCCCCCTGGCGGGGGTACCGGTGTCAAAATAGTGGGTTGTTGTTTCCCACTGCATTGAATCATAGTTGGTGCATCTCCCTTCCCAGAGTTAGCATTTTTATTACTCTTGTACTTATTCTTCTTTCCTCTAAGGTCTATGGATGAGACTATGAGGATGTTAGAATTGTTGGAAGGATTGGCAAGTTCCTGCATTGCCTGGCTAGATGTGGGTTGTGAAATATGAATAGAAACTTTTCCCGGATGTGGGGTAATATGTTCAAGATGGTTGATGGAATCCATCATACCCTTGACATGAGGTTCATGTGGCATCCTAGCTAGATCAAACGCAGGTCTTGCAGGTTGGTTCCAAAAAGATTGGTTATTTTCTAGAACCTGACCACTCCATGGCGTAATGGGGTTAATGGTTGGATTGCCCCCTTGCGGGGTTAGGCCCAAAAAAATTGGTTACATTCTAGAACTTGACCACTCCATTGGTGTGGTTCTTGGGTGTGATAATAATTCCAAGGTGGGTTTCCCGTTTGCGGAGATTGACCCCAAGAAGTTTGACTACTTCCTGAAACATGACCATTGGGTGGATTGCCTCCTTGCAGAGGTGGGGTCCAAGAAGATTGGTTATTTCCTAGATCCCAACCATACCATGGTGGTTGAACTTGGTATTCCAAGGTTGACTTCCTCCCTGTGGAGGTGGCATCCAAAAAGATTGGTTACTTCCTGAATGTTGCACAGTCCATTGTGAACTAGGTTGCATTTATGGATTGCCCCCTTGCGGAGGTATGTTCCATTGAGATTGGTTACTTGGTGGAACACTACCATTCCAGTGCGGGATAGGATTAACGGGTGGATTTCCCCCTTGCAGGGGTATGTTCCATTGAGATTGGTTACTTGGTGGAACATTACCACTCCATTGTTGGTTGGGATGCATGGGTGGATTGCCCCCTTGCGGGGGTGGGCCCCAATTAGATTGGTTACTAGTTGGAACCAGACCACACCATTGATTGTTTCCTTGATTTAGATTAGCATTCCAAGGTTGATTTCCTCCTTGCGAAGGTAGGCCCCCAGAAGATTGGATACTTCCTGAAACCTCCCCACTCCATGGTGGAATGGAGTTGATAGGTGGATTGCCGCTAGGCCTTGTGCTAGGATAATTCAGAGGATAACCCCCCGGGGCATTTCCACTAATATGAGGAGAATATACCCAATTGGCATAAATGTTCCATGGTTCATTGCTTCCTCCAGGAATATTACCATTCCATGGTGAAGGGTTTCCCCCGGAAGTAGAATTTAGACAAGTGTTTTGTATACCATGAGGACTCTGGTTTACTCCTTGTGTGTGTTGACCTTGATTAGCCGATCCATATGGAAAACCAATGTTTGAGAAAGCCATGGGGTCCCTTGTTGATTTGTGAATGTCATTCAAAATTTCAGAAAGAGGTTTGATATCACCTAGTGACTCACAGATAGTAAGTGCAACTGGTTCTGAAAGACTCATCAAAGGAGGAATTTCATGAGCATGTGTGTGATATTTCAATGTTTCAATTTCAACTAGAGTAAGGTTATCAACTACGTCAGTATTCAGTTTGTGATGTGACAACGAATTCTCAGTGTTGATTTGATGTTGTTCTTCTCGAGTAATGTTAATTGAGTTGAAAATTAGTTATGTTTCCAAGTCATTAGAATGTGGTTTTTGTGTATGTCTCTGCAATGTAGCAGGGCCTTCAATTTCTGGTAACGCACCTCGCTGCTGCCGTGATTGGCGGATTGGGAGAGTAGCCACTTCTAAGAAGTTGATAAAATGATGTGTTTAAAATGATAGTTTGAATCAAACAATCCTAAGGCAGTCTAGACTCAAAAAATGAAAAGTGTCCACACAGTAAAAATTCCCTAGAGATTTCAAGCAAGCAAACTAATCTTCTAAAGAACCGAAGCTCAGTGAAAAGCTATATTGTAGGGCCTTCCGAAACTAGTAGCTGCTGAGGGATTTCATGTCCTCATACAATTTCTAGGAGCGAAGGTGTGAGAAACAGTTACAATAAACTTTAATCGCTAGGGGTACAAGTGTTGGTTCCTGGCCACTCACCCTCCCAAGGAGTAAAAGTTCCAAAGTCTGTCTCAGGTATTGCAAGTGTGTCCCACTCACAACATCCTATGTGATATCCTAAGAATAGCCACTAAAGTTACCACTTCACAATCGACGGTTGGGCGGACAATTGTAATTCGAGGACAACTCTTATTACCAGAAACTCTAGAAACAGTGATGTCACCTCGAGGACTTGTCACTGAACATAGAATCCCTTCGATAATCCCATGTCCCACTAGATAAGCAAGAAGGGGGAAACACCCTTACTTATCCAGATTGACCTCGTGCTTGATGCATGTTTCAGAAGCGCTTTCCCGACAAGCGTTTTTTGTGACTAATGGATTTACTCTCTTTAATCAATGCTAGTTTCAACGTTTTGCAGCCCAAAAGTGTTAACTCTCCAAACCTAATCCAGGGCACTAACCTAAACTTGTTGGTGATATAAAAATCAAAAGTTTGTCAATTTTAGATTAAGCGCCAATTTTAAATGTAGTTTGCTTAGTTTGAGGAGTGCAATTGAAACTGATAGTGTTTCGTCTCGAAAAAAAAAATGAGCCATACAATGCAAGATGCTCACTATGTTATCTTTCAGTTCGATGAATATCCTAACTAAAGGAAGAGTTAGAGGTTCATGAGCTTCTTTTAGACATGCAAAGTTTCTAGTAGATTTTTTATGTTCATGCACAGTTTTTCATAAATATGGATAATAATTGATGTTTGATGATCAATGGGACCCAAACAGATATCTCAAGTAAAAGTGAATCTAATTCTATTACACGGGGGATCCCTGTTTCTCATTCACAAGATCACCCGAAAGCCCAAGCGAAGAGGATACGCAGAGCCCTTTGGAATGGTTTTGAATCAAATCCTAGACTGTTACACTTGAGATCCACTTTCTCATTCACAAGATCGCCGGAAGGTGCGAGTGAAGAAGATACGGTGGCTCGATATAAGATGCTTTGGAAAGATCAACTCCTAAACTATTACAAGCGAGATACACTTTCTCAGTCACAAGATGATCATGAGATGCAAGTGAAGAGGATACAGTGCCTCATACACAATATATCTCGAGAAAACTGAACTCTAAAGGTACAATTCTCTCTAATTATGTATGCAAATTATGAAGAAAATTTCAACTTCGAAAATGTAACTAAATGAAAGTTTATTCTTGTTTGTTAGGGAGAAATTGTCTCCAATTTGTCTCACAATGTGATGTTCAAGATTTTTTTTCCAAATGCAAAATGTGTGTAGATGGTGCTTGCAAAGGCATAGCTCAATTTAATCAAACTTTTCAAACTTTGTAAAAAAAAAAAATTGCAAATTTTTTTCCTTTTCAATATGGTTTGAAATCATGAAAATATTCTTAATCATAAACAAAATATAACTAATTGAAGCTTATTTTTGCTTTTGAAAAAGAAATTACTCTTCAAATTATCTCTACATATAATGGTTAAAGTTTGTTTTTTAATGCAAAAAGTGTGAAGGGTTCCTTTAAATGTGTTTGGTTTAAAGTTAAAAAGATATTAATCCCAAGTTTAAGAAAAATCTTTTTCAAAACTTTTCAAAAGAAGTAATGTTATGTTTGTATTCCTTAGTTTAAAAAAAATCTTTTTCAAAACTTTTCAAAAGAAGTAATGTTATGTTTGTATTCCTTTGAAAAATAATGAGGAAAATGTTTAATCCAAACTATGCACCACTTTTTCAAAATGTTTTTTTAATTCTTTTAATCCAAAAATATGAACTCTAAGCATGCAAAACTACTCCAAACTTTTGCAAAATGGATGAAATCTTTTTTATCTTTTTAATTCAATGGAAAAGTTTGTAGCTCCAACCATGCAAAACTTAATTCACAGTTTTTAATTCTTTTTTAATCTAAAAATAAAGATTTGAACCCCAATTTAATTAAAACTTTTTAAAAAGCACTCAAAACACATTGTCAACTCAATCCAAACTTTTTCAATGGTGAAATCAAATCAGCAAAGCAAAGGCACTGCAAAGTTTAATTCAAGATCTCAGTCAGCAAATGAAAGGCACATCAAAACAAAACTTTTTGAAAGATTTTTTAAAAAATTAAATTTTTTAAACCATTTCAAAGGCACATCAAACAAACAAAACTTTTTGAAAGATTTTTTAAAAAGATTTTTTAAAAAGTTTAAGTTTTTAAAACCATTTCAAAGGGTGATATATCGTTTTGGATTAGCTTGTTGTTGGTGCCCAAATTTGATTAGTTCAAATTCAAGTTTACTACGGTTTCAACATTACTGAAAATTCCTTCACCAAAAAGCCTTTACCAAAACGCAAATTCAAAATTGGTTTATCGTGCGCCTACAAGTTTAATGAGTCAATTTAAGAATAAAAAAGGCCGAGATTGAAGCTTTCAAGTCTTCAACGCAGAGTTGACCATGCATTTCTGGAATTGAACATACAATTCTGGAATGGAACACGCTTTCACCATCCATCATTTGACTTGGTTCTACACAGAGATCTTTCACCATACAGCTTGGTTTAAAGCTGAGATCTAATATACTCATCTACGCAAAGATCTTTCACTATACAGATTACAGGCTGAGAGATTCAGAGAAACAAAACACAGAGAAATGGTGAGTTATGCTGAGGTTCACACGCAGAACACGCAGAGATTCAAAAGTTGGGTCGGGCTTTCATTCACGTTGATCTTTAAATATTTATGACCAAGATTAACGCTGGTATCTGCTCAGATTTGAGGTTTGAAAAGATTTAAATGTTAATGAAGGCATTAACCCCTTTTATGCAGAGATTATAATCACTGAGATTTAATGTTTAGAGTAGCATGTTTATGATTTAGTACTAAGATTTGAGGTTGAAGAAACACCAACGCATAATGTTGAGACGCTAAGATCTTCATCTTCATCTTTTAGACAGAGCTATAATAGCTTTCACCCGCAGAGGCAGGACATCATTGCAATGGTCTCCAAATTCAATAAACGCAACATTTAAGAGATCCCTAAAGGTTATACGCGCAGAGGTAGGATTTTAAGACCAGGGTTAGAGCTTTAGCAAAGCTTTCACACGCATAAAGGCTTCAACACGCTGTTATCCAGGCATCTTAAGAGATTTTAAAATCTTTTGACATGATTATTTTTTCAGAGATGCATTTACACGCAGAGAAGAAGCATATGCATACATGCAGAGTTTTGAAATTCAGACAGAGCATTGAAATTCTTAGCACCTATGCGCAGGGGTTGAAGGATTAAGATTTTTCAATGCTTCATACTTTCAAAATATTTCAAACAAAGAGATCTACGAATTTTAAATGCAGAGCTTGAAGCTTTTAAAAACTTTAACACAGCTTAACATGCTTTAAAATCAGAACAGAGTTTAAACTCTAAAATTCCTGGCAGAGTTGCAAGAAACGCAGATCTGATTGAATTTGAAGGTGGTTTGGTGAATTAAAGGCATGGCTAGGCCAGTTTTGAGCTTCTCAAGTTGGATCTAAGTTTCTTTTAGTGATCTTTAAGCTACAAAGGAGCGTATCTGAAGGAAGAATGCCCAAAAAATGAAGAAAATTCAAGAAAAATCAACAAGCTAGTATGGTCGCCATTCTGATAACAGTGTTTAGTGTAGGGATGTGTCTACACTAGTTTAACTATTTTGCTAAAAGATGGTGAGTCTCTACGTCAGAGATGAATAGATTATCAAAAGTTCTAAAGATCTAGATTCGTTCATTAAAACTCATTAAGATCTAAAATCATTTAAGAATTAAAACCATGCATGATAAGCATGAAAAACTCTTAAATGGAAGAAACTTGAAATGGAAGAAACTTGAATCAATTCATGCTAAAACAATGGAGAAGATACATGACTACCAGGAATCCTTGTGTGAATCCTTCCTCCCTTGCCATAAATTCTCCTTCCTTCATCCTTGTTTTTGAAGACTTGGAGCTCTTCTCCTTCCTTTAGAATCTCCTCAACATGTCTTTGATTTTTTTTCTCCATTACCATGCCTCCCATGCCTTTCTTATATAGCATTGGGAAATGAGCCTTAGGTTTCTCTTTTGAGTGTGGGATAATCTATTTTCATGATTTTAGATCATTTTCAACTGAAAACCCACTTTTCAATAGTTTTTAGGCTTTTTGCTCCACTTAAAATGTTTTAAGCATAATTAACGCATTTTAATGCATTTCTCAGAGAGGATTCGTCTCTGAATGAACTTGTGTCATGACTTCCTGGTGCAGGTACATGGTAAACATATGTTGCTCATTTCACATGATTAGGCATGCTGATTTGATTATTAACACAAAGCAGTAGTGTTAGTAATCAAGAGGATAAGAAGAAGAAGAAAAGGAAGATAAAGAATAAGAAGGATAAGAAAGAGACCAAGCATCAACCATCTGCCTCCAATGGCACTCATTCTATTCGAAAACCTCATCGACCCAAGTTCCCTTGAAAGCTTTGCAAGGGTGATCACCTTCTCAAGGATTGTCCCACTCTTTCCAAAGTATTATAAGAGTGGTCTAAAGACTTCAAACCACCCATATCATTAGCCCCTAGACATCATACTGATGATATCCCATCAACTAGTGACTCTATTGTTAAGGGTTAGAAAGGTAAAGTCAAGAATCCTTGTTTGTTATGCAAGGGCATGCACCTTACTTACCTTTGTCCACACATGGATGAAGATTCACAATTGTTGGAAGACATTACTGTATCTCAAAAACAGTTTCCAACTGGATGTCGTAAGTTCTCCCTTGATCCCCCATTGGTTGATGAAGTGGTCGATCCAACCCCATCCTTGTTTGATCCCACTCTTTCTTCAAAGAGTGAAGTTGAAGTGGTCGAGTCGATATCACCTCCACTTGATCCCACTCTTTCATTGGATAATGCCCAGACTGAAATAGTCACCTTGATACAATATTAATCTCATTCTAGTCTTCCAGTTGAGAGTGAATTGGAAACCACTGATGTTTTCCTAGTCAGTTCAGATTGTTCTAGGCAAGAGGAAATCCTATCTATTCCCACAGGAACCCCTCCAAGCACTGAGGTCATTTCCTTTTATTGGAATGGTCTAACAAAATCTAGTCTTCCTTCGAGTGTTCTTTTCCATATATCTGTAGAAGTTTACGATAAGGAAATATTTTGCACTATCATTGATGAGGGAACTTATGTTAGTATTTTATCCTCAACTCCTTGGAAAGCTATAGTTTCCCCTCAGCGTGTGCCAGTCACTAACTAGATATTGTTTTTTAATAGAAGGCCTATTGGACCTTTAGGGATTCTTCCTCAGTTACCTATTACATTAGGAGGGAAAATTGTCTGTATTGATGTTATGGTAGTCCAAGGTCCCTTGGATTTTAATATGCTCCTTGGACGTGATTATGTATATGCTATGAAAGCTGTAGTGTCCACACTTTTTCGAGTGATGTATTTTCCTTATGACGGGAGAATCATGACCATCGATCAACTTTCCTTTGTTAAACCTAATCATCGCATGACTTCCAGTCATCAAACTTCCATGAATGTTCCACATATTTTAGTGGTTTCTTCCCCTTAAGGATAGGGGGCATGTCTCCAGTCTCTAGACATCATGCTGGAGTTACCCCCTAGATTCTTAGGCTGGGGGGCACACCACCAACCTCTGGACATCATGTTGGTAGGAACCAATCTCAAGCATAGTTTAATTTTGGTTTTAAGCTTGTGTAAAAATCAAACCAACCATTATCTAGAGCATAGTTTTATTCAGTTTTAAGCTCGTTAAAAAATGAAATGGGCTACTTTGAGCATACATTTATTTTGTTCGTTAAAAAATTAAACATGCCCTCACAAGCATAATTTAACTTTGGTTTTGAGCTTGTGTAAAAATGAAACCATTCACAAGCATAGTTTGCCTTTGGTTTCGAGCTTGTGTAAAAATGAAACCATTCCCAAGCAAAGTTTACCTTTGGTTTCAAGCTTGCGTAGAAAATGAAACCAGCTTCATGAGCATATTTCCCTTTCTGTGGCAAGCTGTAATACCCCCAATTCGACCCTTAGGATGTAATGTGTACTTGTGATGTATGTTTTCCTAGCGTGGAGCTCAAGGCCAAGGCCCCGCCATTGATTTGTCGCTTTATGTATCGGCAATTAGAATAGATGCATATGGTTCTTGTGCTAGCTGTGCACAATGTAAAAATCAGACATCATGTAAATATGCCATTTCAATAAAAAAACCCACAACCAGCTACGCAATGCAACAAAGAGATGGGGCATGATCTTTACAAGGAATAGGGAGGGAAAAATAGCCAAACCCTTGAGCCATGGTGTTAAGCCATTTCATTGAGGAAACCCATGAACTCTCAACTACCCATTTGGTCTCATGCACCCAATCATTTAATTTTCCCAATAAATTGGTTAAAGCAGTAAATGCCTTGAAAATGATGAAGTATGGGCAAGCCATTTTCGTGCATGGGCAAACCATCAACCTGAAAATTCGTGTTTTTGCTTGTTGGGCAAGAAAACACCCAGGAAATGGTGCCCAAAGCCATGGGGAATGGAAGGTATTCACTCACTCACGCAGTTGGAGTTAGCTGGGCCTTTTCCCTGCACGTTTTTCATCCAAATCCTGCATTTCTCCATGCCTGGGAGTTCGTTTTTGCATATGCAGTAGCCTGGGAGAGGAGAGCCACGATTTGGGGACTGTATGGAGGTCGTTTTTGCCCCCAAATGTCCAAGGACGTTTTTCTAAAAATGGATTGGCTTCCCAGGGTTGTTTCCCATCTTCCCATTTCGTTTTTGTGTGTTCCCACGTTTTTCTGAGTGAGTTGAAACCCCATCTCATGCATCCCACTGTGGAAATCGTTTTCCTCATGCCCAGTAATTGTGGTTTTGTTGTTCAGTGCATCCCGTTTTAGATTGGAACCTGTGAGCAGGAGCTTCAAGAGTGGAAGAGGACAGATTTGGCTTGATGAGCCCAATGGTGTACCCATAGCTCCATGGTTGAGCCACTAGCCTAGTAACTCACCTCTGCCCACCTCTTAGCAGCCTGAGAAACCCAACTGTTGGTTGGCTTGGCTGATTATGGCATATCTTTGGCTATGTGAGAGCCCGTTTCCCCTTTTCCTTGTGGAGATCGTGCCCAGCTCGGGGGTGGCAGTGGTGCGGAGAGATTAAGGAGCACACTGGCCTACGGTTGGGTGGAACGTTGCAGAAGCGTAGCTGGTTGCTTGGGATTACTTCTGTATAAGATAAGTATTCTCTTGTGTGTGTGTAAATTTGCAATTGTTCCTTTGATAAATATTGGAATGTGTGTGGATGTGTTAAATGATTTTAATTCCGCTGTGTTTTCAAGTGTTTATGAAATCGCATGTGTTCATCTCCTTCTTAAATTGAATGATAAATTTCTAAGTGTGGGGCTAGATGCCCGGTTTAACCTCACGATCCTCTCCATCTAGCTGGTTGGATGGGAGGGGACGTGACACAAGCTCGTTAAAAAATGAAACAAACCATCATTTGAGCCTAGTTTTATTTTGTTTTAAGCTCGTCAAAAAATGAAACATGCCCCTACAAGCATAGTTTACTTTCGGTTTCGAGCTTGTGTAAAATTGAAACCATTCACAAGCATAGTTTACCTTTGGTTTCAAGCTTGTGTAAAAATGAAACCATTCCCAAGCACAGTTTACCTTTGGTTTCAAGCTTGCATAAAAAATGAAACCCAACTTTGAGCATAGTTTCTTTCTCTTTTAAGCTCGTTAAAAAATAAAATGGGTCCCTTCAAGCATACTTTACTTTTGGTTTTAAGCTTGTGTAAAAAATGAAACCAACCATCAACCTCAAGCATAGTTTCATTCTGTTTTATGCTCGTTAAAAAATAAAATGGGCCACTTTGAGCATAGTTTCATTCGGTTTTAAGCTCGTTAATAAATGAAATCGTGACGAGAAGAGTTCTATTTATGTGTCAAGCTCATTACAAAATGAAACAAGTCATCATGAGCATAGTTCCCTTTCTGCATCAAGATCGTTAAAAAATGAAACAGATTCCTCTCCCATTGAATTGAATCTTCCACCATATTTAGGAATTGAACCTTCATTTCATCTACCTATGTCACTTAATCCTCATTCTTCCTATCCCTCTGGTGAACATTTTCGTGTTACTAGCTAGGAATTTAATTGGGTGAAGGAGAAGAGTAGGTAGACGAAACGAAGCTTGGGGGGCATGTCTCTACCCTCTGGAAATCATACTAGAGGTTATCCATCAGCTTCTTATGCTGGGGGAAAACTTTCCAACCTATGGACATCATGTTGGGAAGTAACCCATCAATGGACCTCTTTCCCAGCATAGTTTAATTTCAACTTCAAGCTCACTAAAAAATGAATCCATCATCCGAGCATAGTTCATTTTCTATTGCAAGCTCGTTAAAAAATGAAGCAGATACCATGAGCATTCTTATAACCTTTCTTCGAGCTCGTTAAAAACAGTAAGAGGTGTCGAGCTTACTGTTCACTTTTTCGTGCTCTGGTTAAAGACATGAAAAGTGGTTTGAGCTTACTTTTTCCTTTTTTGTGCTATGGATCCAAACATGAAAAAGATTTCGAGTGCTTTTGATACCGTTGTCATGCTCGTTAAAAATTAAGTAAAAATGTATGTCTAATGAGTATAGGTTTATCACTTTATCCAGCCTCGTTAGACTACTTATGGAAAAGGAACTGTGCCAATTTTACTTTTCCTTTATCGTACTCGGTCACCAACCATGACAAAGTTGTACATGGAGTCCTCTTTAAGCTCTTTTCAGACTCCTAAAATAGGAAAATATTACCGAGCGAACTTGTTTCTTTTACGCATGTAAAAGGATTTGAAAGGACGTCTTTCTGCTGGTAGATTATCCTTTTTTCGGATTGTTTAGACTATTTACGAAAAATGAACACTCTAGTCAATCATGATTAGAAGAGTTCTCTCTCACATTATTTTATCCTTTTTTCTGGTGAGGAGACTAACTTTTACGAAAAAGGCCTTTTTGGAGTCTTCTTTAGATTATTTCAAACTCTCTAAACATGAAAAACCGTCGAGTTTTCCTTCCTTGGACTCATAAAATCAAACATTGAAGGACCCCTTTGGGACCGAACCCCTCCTCTCTCAGGTTCGTAAAACATGTGAGATTGGACTCGTCCAAAGGATGAGCTATACCGAGAATTTGTTATCATCCTCAACCTAGTTAAAAAAAATGAGGTACTCATCAAGCATGATGGGGGTTGGGGAGAAATAAGCTAAGTTTGATTTAAAAAGCTTCATGGAATCTTGTGTCGCCCTTGAACATGGCACCTGTTTGCGTCTCGTCATACAGTTGGGTAATCTGCTTGTCTCTGAGTCATGCCAATTCTATGAGTTGTCCCACTCCTTCAAGTCACCTGAAGAATGCCTCAATCATTGTTGCATTATGTCTTAGTCTCTGCCTCGTTGAGTCAATGTTTCCAAGTCATTATTGTTGTGTTATTCAATGTTCAAGGGAAGTTTACCATAGTCAACCTCTTTAATATTGTCAACCTTTGTATCCTTGTGTCAGTCCAGACTCATCTATTTCATTACTTCACATCACTTTCCTATGTCGGTTTTGTGTCATTGAAGTGGGATTCATCATGGCCCTCCTTCGACGAGTCTATTCCTCTTGACTTCAAATCATCATCCAGGAATTAGACTTAGGAACCACCATAGTACCTTTGTACCTACATGCCTCAATGGCAGGTTTTCTCGTGTTCGACAGTATGTTTCCATCATTGACCTCTGATCGAATGATCTCGTGGATGTTCGATGTCAATTCATCTATTCGCATTTCGTCAAGATGTATTATGATACCTTGGGAGTCATTATCATCATTGATGATTTCCCTCGCACTTGTTAATAGTTCACATCATTGACCGATAATCAAGTGGTTTCTACCATGTTAGACTTCAACCTTGTAATCACATGGTTAGATTCGTATCACTTTGGGATCGGGTAGAAGACCCTGGATGGTTCTAAAGTCTATTCAACACATCCAGGTTGCGATGGTCATTTTTTTAGTAGGTTTCCACATGGACATTATCTTGGTGACCTCATTGATGTACTGTCACACAGGTCCACTCTTGTATTGGTCATGGCTGTGTCATTATCTTATCATGGATCTACGCTTGTAGTCTAGTATCCATGATTTGTCTTCAGTCATTGTTCAGTCAGTACTATCATGGATTTGCGATGTATTGGTTGGCAGCCATTCTTTGAGTCAGTTTTTTCGAGAATGGGTATGCCTGCCTCGGGGTCGTTAGACATATTGTTGATATTTTCTTGCATCTCTTCTCGAGTTCTCCTTTAGATATCCTTGCAGACTTATTATTGGTAAAGCGTTTCGGCCATCAGATTCCTTCTGACCTCACACTTTAGGGGGCATCTGTTATACCTCAAATTGTCACACTGTGTACCATTGAGAGTCTTCATGTCATATCGCCATGAGAAACATGATGTTTATGCCTCCTAAAGGTGTTAGGACCCTTTGTCATCATGTTGGTCCCTTCCCTAGTCACACTTAGAAGCAAATCAAACAACTTAGGGGTCGAAAACCACTTGACCTAACCCACTTATAGGCCTCCTAGATATATTTATGTGCCCTACATGCCTATGGGGGCACGAAAACTCCTTATTTTCGCATTTTGCATGCCTGTGGGGGCGCAAAAATTACAACATTTTCGTGTTTTGCTCAGTTATGGGGGCGCGAAAATCCTTGAATAGCCATTATCCCTAGATTTTGGATCTTGGATTTCGAGGAGATTTTCATGGGATGAGGTACACCTTCAAATCCCATCTCACATTTCCTCTTTGGCATGTTTGAGATCCTTGATCCACATCTTCCTCACTTAGATCCATAATATCCTCTTAGTGGTTGGCCTCCCAAATGCTACTTAAAGAGAGCCATCCATGAGCTATGGGAGGGTGAGCTTGGAAGCACTAAACTTATGATTCTATGAGTCTTGCAAGGGTGATGTTGGAGAGCTTGGAAGGAGATGCTACTTTGGACATCAAGGTATAACATTGTAATCATCTTCTTTGGCTTTCTTAATGATAACTTGGCCTATTCTCCCATGTCTTGTATCTTGTTATATTGATGCATGATATGTTGTATATTAGATCTAGATTAATACATATACTTGCTTGGAATTTTTGGTCGTTTGTCTTGTTTAATAGGTTCAATCCTTGAAGATCAAGCTTGGAGCTAGAGCTAGGACAACCTACAGGTTGGAGGTAAGTTTTACATCTTCATTTCTTCTTCCATGTTCAATAACTTACGTATTGTGCTAGATATAGGAGAATAGATCACCATTTTTTTTTTTTATGTCATGGATTAAGTATCTAGGGTCTTAGTTATGTCCATGAGAGAGTTTAACTATCCGTAGGAAGAATTCTCTATCACAACAGTTTTGACGGAAGCCCGGTATTCCCAAAGGGATGAAAAAATCACTGTGTTCCAATTGGACTTGTGTGTCCCTACCATCTGTTGGATCATAGTTTTAAAGACCTTGTTGATGGCCTCTACTTTTCCATTTGATTGTGGGTAGTAAGGAGTTCAGTTCTCATGTCGAAAACCCAGTCTAGTGCTTAGTTCATCCACCATCTTGTTCTGAAAATGAGATCCATGATCAATGACGATGGCTTGTGGGACTCTGAATTGTGAAATGATGTGGTTAAACATGAAGAGTGCGGTAGTTTTTCCATCTTCCTTGTATGTAGGCATGGCCTTGGAACACTTGGTAAAATAGTCAATGGCAACGATGATGTAACCATGCCCCCCAACCAAGGTAGGCTTACAATGCATGAAATATATGCCCCATTTTGCAAAGGGGCTGACGACAATAATTGGATGTAGTGGGACTGGATGGGAGATATTTTTATGATAAAAAAACTGATAAGGAGGACACTTCTCGACGGCTTCAATACAATATTTAAAGGTGGAAGGCCAATAATATCCAGCGCGTAATATTTTTTGAGTTGTAGCCATCCCATAAAGATGACCGCCACATGCCTCTAAGTGATAATCATTCATAACGTGTTCAGCCTCTTCGCGGGTTAGACATCGTCGAAGGATAGAATCAACACCACAACGCTATAAGGTATCACAGATGATTAGGTAGTACTTGGAATGGTGACGCACACGACGGTGTTCGTCGTGAGATAACCGAGGACTAAAATGTTGGGTTTGGAGATACAAAGTGATGTCTCCATACCATGGGTCAGAAGTACTAATAAGAAACAAGGACTCATCGGGGAGGGAGTCCATGAGCTCAGTTTCCGTATCAATACAGGGAAGATCGCATATAAGCTCCGAAAAAACCAAAGAATTTTTTTACTTGGCCTTCTCAAACGAGAGGTTGAATTCTTGAATAATGACGATCCAACGTGAATACTTTCCCCCTAGAACCCGATGTGTGAGGATGCGGTACATAGGTTTAGAGTCGGAAATGATGGTGGTAGTGCAGAGGAGGATGTAATGGCAGAAATTTTGGACAACAATCACTACTGCGAGAGCTAGTTTCTCAACATGTGAAAATCATGTTTCAAAGTTGATGAGACCCTTACTAAGGTAGTAAATCACATGTTCCTAGGCGTTGCTATCCTCCTGGACAAAAACCATAGCAATAGTGGTATTGGAAGCAGTAAGATAGAGGATGTAATCCTTGGTGTAATCGGGCGGTTGAAGCACAGGTGCATGGGTGATAGCATGTTTTAGGTTGTCGAAGGACTACTGAGTAGAATCATCCCAATTGAATGGGATGTCCTTCTTTAACAATCTCATGTATCCCTGGGTTTTCTTGGCAAAATTACACACAAAATGCCTTGAGTAGTTTTCCTTCCCCTGAAAAATTTGTAGTTCTGGTATATCCATCGGAGGTGGGAAAGCAACGATGGCTTCCACCTTCAAGGGATCAATATGGATCCCATATTTGGAAATGATGAAGCCTAGGAGGCATCTAGATTCAACACAGAATATGCACTTGTGAGGGATTAGAAGGATGTTATACCGCCTACATTTGAGGAATACTGTCGTCAGATGGTCAATGTGGAACTCACGACGATTCGAATGAGCAGGGAGATCATCAAGATAGGGTTCTACAAAGTCCTTCACATAATGGAAAGCATATGAAATATCCCACTAGAATGTGGAACCAACATTTTGAAGGCCAAAAGGTACTTTGCGATATGCAAATGTAGCCCACAGGCATATGAAATCATTTTTATGTTGATCGGCCAGGTGGATCTCAATCTGGTTATAGCGAGAAAATACATCCATGAATAAGAAGATGATGCTTCCAGCATAGTTGTCCATGATCTGGTTGACAAACAAGGTAGGGTAGTTGTCCTTGGGACAAACCTTATTAAGGTCCCTGTAATCGACACAAACCCTAATGGTGACCTGTTTTTTGGCAACAGGGATGACATTAGAGACCCAGTCTGTCAAGGGGACAGGGTAAATTAAGCCATCCTTCAATATCTTTTCAATTTCAACCTTTATAGCCACATTTTTCCTAGGGTGCACTGGATGTAATGTTTGTCGGATGGGTTTAGCATCGGGATATGTTTGGATCTCATGTACAACAATAGCATGATCAATCTTGGGCATTTCCTCGTAATTCCATGCATGTCGCATAAATGTTTGAATAAAGTTGTTTATGAGGTAAGCTCTTTAGGAGAGCAGTTGTGGCCTATACAAATATGTTTCACGACTCCTACATTGGATGAGATGTCGATCGGAAAGGTAGGTTTAATGTTTTCCAAGTTACCCTCGGTTACCATATCACAAGTGAGGATAGGAGATTGGGGGTAGGGAAAGACATATAGCAAGATGATTGTTTCAATGTGGTTATCCATGAAATCTAGTGGTGGGAGGAAAGAGGATTGGTGGTGGATGTCTTCCTAGGGGGGTTCATTCATGCTCATGATATCCATAATGGACTTGTCTGGATGGAAATTCCAAAGGAGAGGTTCGAGTTGGGATGAAGTTCAATGTAAGGGTGGAGAATGAGATGTAGATGCCACTAAGGAGTGGTCATCATATGTCGATTGGATAGCCTCATAAATAGATTCCGCTTGTGTGAGAGGCATGACGTCTCCAATCGATTCCAACTTTTCAAGCTAGGGCACGAGCCATTGGTCATTAGAACTGGTTGGTGATGGGATCATAGAAGAGATCATGTTTACTATGGAAACATGGGAAGGGGGATCCGGAGATGGAAAGACTCCCATTAGGGATGAGTCCTTGATGAGTCCTACCCCCATACTCTCATATATCTGTGATGAATGACCTAAGAGTGGTACATTTTTCGCGGGGTGAGTAGTGGTGTTCGGTGTACAAAAATACAGCTGGTTGATAGTAACAATTTTCCCTTGGTGGGGAAATTGCATGATGCAGAATATGGAATATGCGACCATAGTCATGGCATAAAACCAATTATGACCAACGAGTAGATTATAATTCAATGGGGCGGTGATTACCTCCACGTTGATGGAAACGGTATTTTCTCCCAACTCTATTGCAAAAGCTTGTAACATCCCGTGTGGTTGGAATCCATGACCGTCAAATTATTTCAAAGTGGTAGGGAAACGGTTCAACTCGGGAGAGCCGATGGCTTGCCAACAGGATAATGACATTACCGAGGTAGATGCTCCTTCATCTAATACAGTACAATGGATGATTTTCCTAGCAAAATTGGTAACAATTTGGAGCGCAAGTTGGTGGGAAAGCCTCGGCTTGAAGTACTCGAGTCAGAACATAATGGTGTTTGAGGAATCAAGGTCTACAGCGCTGATAGCAGCAAGGAGAGTCTTACGCTGATTAGGACAATTTTACAAGACTTCCAACGTTGACATAGCACAAGGAGCTTGCGCTAAGTCCTATACAATGTTGTAGTTTTGAGCAGCCTGAGTGTTGGGATTGAAAATGAATTTTCTAATTGTGCTCTTGGGTGGACGTAGCATTGAATCAAAGGAGGTTTTCTCAATAGTGAGAGAGCATTGAGGCGTGGGAATATTCGATGTAGAGGTGGAAGGTTTTTCAGTATCACTTCCATTAGATTGCTTAGTTGGGACCGAGTCATGAGAATGTGATCGAGTGTGTTCAAGTTGACAGTTTCACTATGCATCATGAGAACATGAGCAGTAGAGGATAATTCTCCTTGATAAGGAGAGGGTTTTTGTGCGATCATTTTTTGTTGTTGCATGGGGAATGGATAGGTTAAAACTATGGGTGTCGAGTTCCCTTTTAGGAACTTTTGGAGCTCGTACCGATGTGGGAACTCTTTGGTAAAGTGGTCACCACCACACAGTAAATAGGGATACTTAACCTTCTGCTTAGGTTTGGGGTCATCAGGGTTGTTCTGTTTGGGATCCTGCTAATTAGAATAATTTTTGTTTTTCCCTTTGTTTTTCTTATTACCGTCGGATTTCTAAGGTGAAGCAAATTGAACTGAATTCACTTCTTTGGTGGAAACAGGGTTGGGTGATCTGTTGGTGTTGTTCCCATCCTGTGATGGGGTTGGAGTGGAGCCAGGGTGCCTATGTGATCCACCAAATTTTGAAGTGTCACGTCCCCTCCCATCATACCAGCTAGATGGAGAGGATCGTGAGGCTAAAACCGGGCATCTAGCCCCATAATCTTTTAACCAAGCATTCACATAATTTAAAGAGATATGGGATGTATAATTATAAGAAATAAAACAACGTAAATGTTCAGTTACACATCCATTATACATTCAATATATCCATGTCGTTCATCAATCTAAACAATATCAAATTAGAAAATGAGAATACTTATCTTAACCCAAGTAATCCCTGAGCAACTAGCTACGCTTCTGCAACGTTCCACCCAACCGTAGGCCAGTGTGCTCCTCAATCTCTCAGCACCACTGCCACCCCCGAGATGGGCATGATCTCCACAAGGAAAAGGGGAAAACAGGCTCTCACATAGCCAAAGATACACCAGAATCAGCCAAGCCAAGCAGCAATTGGGTTTCTCAGGCTGTAAGAGATGGACAGAGGTGGATTACTTAGCTAGTGGCTCACCCATTAAGCTATGGATACTTCATTGGGCTCATCAAGCCAAATCTGTCCTCTTCCACTAGCTCAGAAAAACGTGGGGAGACTAGAAAACGAAATGGAGAAAACGGGAATAAACCATGGAAGGCACAATGCGTTTTCAGAAAACGTTTAGGGACAACCCAGGAGCAAAAATGACCTCCATTAAACCCCCAATTCGCGGCTCGCTTCTCCCAGCCACTGTGCTATCCAAAACGAGTTTCTAGGCATGGGAAAATGCAGGAAATGGTGAAAAAACGTGAAGGATAAAACCCCAACAAGCTCAGACTGTGTGGGAGGATGAATGCCATGGGTGAATAATGGCTTTGGGCCAATTTCGTGGGGGTTTTCTTGCCCAGCAAACCAAAACTCGATTTCCCAGGTTGCTGTCTTTCCCATACACGAAAATTGACAGCCATACCTCTCCCATCCCAAGGCATTAATTGTCTCGACCAATTCTTGGAAGAATTAAATGATTGGGTGCATGAGACCAAATGGGTAGTTGAGAGTTCATGGGTTTCCTCAATGAAATGGCTTAACACCATGGCTCAAGGGTTTGGTTATTTTCCCTCCCTATTCCTTGTAAAGATCATGCCCCCATCTCTTTGTTGCATCGCGTAGCTGGTTGTGGGATTTTCATTAAAATTGCATATTTACATGATGTCTAATTTTACATTGTGCACCGCTAGCACAAGGACTCTATGCATCTAATCTAATTGCCAATACATAAACGCTAAATCAATGGTGGGGCCTTGGCCTTGAGCTCCTCACCATGATTAAATATCAATATTTACATCATTTACAATATTAATGCAATAGGGTCAAGGTGGGGACGTGACATACCCCTCCCCTTGGAATAACACCGTCCTCGGTGTTCCAACACTTCGGAAATAAATACCCACTTACACATGCCTCAAAATTCAAAATGTGGTAGGTTTGTCCTGCATTTCACCTTTTTACTTGGGTTTCTCAGGACTAAGTACTTTGGTCTTTACAACCTTCTCTTGTTGGCTAGGACCTTCTAACTCTGCATGAGGACATCGTTCCAAAACAATTCCTTCTTTTTCTTTTCCTTCCAACTGGTCCACGAACCTGGGGAATTTACGGTTGCTACCCCCTTGATATTCTCTTATTGGGCAGTCACGGAGGCAATGATTTCCTCCACACCCCCAACATTTCATTGGCGGCTTTACCTTTTCCCGGTCCATTTCCTTTGACTCTTCCCACCTGGGACGTTTCTTGATCGGACGATTGGATGAATGCTTCTTCATTGACCCACTTTCTTTTCCCTTGCTGATTGCTCCCATAATGCCTTTTACCTATTTTTGCAGACGAATACAGTCCTGCAAAGCCTCACGGTTTATCTCATTTTGTTGCCTATGTAGATTGAGCATCTCCCCAAGATTTTCTTAGGTCCTGTCAATTGTTTGAAGAAGACTTTCAGCCAACTCTAATAGCCCTCGGTTTGCTGCTATGGTCAATGGGCACAACGGAACACACTTTGCTTACTAGCAACACTTTCTTGTGCCGGCTGCAACCAATTGTTTCACTTTCTTACCTGTGAAATTCATCATGGGAATTCTTTGTTAGGACATGGAATGACATAAACATTAAGATTAGTCAATTATTTTCCTAATTGACATGGTATGTCCATGCTTATTCATGGGACTTCCACACTTTTTATGCTTTCCCAACATACACATGAACTCATTCATGTTCATCCTTTCACAGGAGAATTTACTATTTCAGCATTCACAATTCATCTCAAGCAATTAAACACAATCTACTTTCAGCCATGATAGGCATTCAACAATCTTTTGTTTTATGAATGCATCAATCAAAAGAAAATAGGAGAGTAGGGGTTTCTCCCTCTTAGTCTTGTTTTATTATGGAGCTACACCATCTCTATGGTTTCATGCTCCTTAGTCTCCTTCACTTCAATGTGAATGCTTTGACTTTCCTTTCTTGGCTATGGCACTTAGTGTCTAAGTTCGGTATATGGATTTTCAGCTAGGGAACCCTTCCCATTATTGCCTACAGAGCCCTTGGCTGCTAGGATCCACTCGTATCCACTAGCACCATATTTCATTGCTGCTCATACTGAGCTCTTTAGGACGGTCGTATGTCCACATGCATCTCTAGGATGCCTTCATAATCCTTGCTTCCAGCAATACCTACACTCAAACATTGAATTAATTCACATGTTTAGTTCATTTTCATAGGGTTTTTCTCTAAACAAGAGTTTTAGGAAATCATAACCAAATCATATACACACGTATATTCATGAGTAAGAAGCTGCAAGGTAACTGAATACTTATCTGTATTGGATGTCTTCACCTTAGTCCACGGAATCCTTCTTCGCTTTGCAAGCCTTGGATTTCCCGTGAACACAATAACGAATGTTGGGCCAGCACGTAGGCTACTCCACAATCATTCGAATAGGCAATTTCGGGCCAGTACGTCGACTGGGTTTATCAATCATTTCCTCTAGCAACATGCTAGGCCAGTGCTCCGACTGGTTTTATCAATTGTTTAAGGGGTGTTGGGCCAGCATATAAGCTGCTTTACCATATCAAGTGGTTAATGCCCAACTAGTCACTCTCTGGACTTTATCAAGAACTTTATAGCGTTCAACCAGCTACTCCCTGGATTTCTTAATAATTTATATCGCCCACTCATTTACTCTCTGGATTTACCAGCAATTTATAGTCTTTCAGGGTCTTGCCTTCCTGCAATGACCAAGGTTTCCAACAAAGAAACAATAGTGTATCAGCTTAGCTGTTAAAAGATTTATACCGGTAATCTTCATTATTCCAAACAAGACATAAATGAAAACGAATACTTATCTGTATTGTGCGTTTCCCCTCTGGTCCACAGGATCCTGCTTCGCTTTGCAAGCCTTGGGATCGCCTATGGACTTGGATATAGTTAATGCTTAACCAGTACACCTCCCCATCGGCTGGATTTACCAAGCATTTGGTGGTGCCCAACCAGTCCCATACCTGGTTGGCCCTCTCCAGTGCCGAGCCAGGACATTCGTCTGGGTCATCGACCACTGGAAGGAAACTGTGCCACCGACCATCATAGGTCAAGGCTCTACTATGGATCCATAGGTATCTCAGGGTTTCCAGTCAGTCATCGGCACCCGCCCTCCCACTGCTGACCCAATAGGCATCTCAGGGTTTCCAGTCAGTCATCGGCGCCCGCCCTCCCACTGTTGACCCAATAGAGATTTCATGCCTCTATCAATGCCACCACACCTTCTTGCACCATAACCCTTCACACACATCGGCTCTTCATGTATACAAGGACGCCACTCCTTCTTTTGTGCAATTCGGTGGTTCCTTTTAGGAACCTTATAGGTGACTTTCTTGAATGCAGGTTAACATGACCCCTACTCACTCAAGGATGATACCTTCTCTTATTACACAGCTCTTTGGGCCTATCCATCCCTTCTGGTAATATTTCACGTGAGCATAGATAGGTTGCTAATTCCCATACAGTCTCTTTGCGTACCCTTCTTCACTCTGCCCGTTAATGTGCAGTATCAATCTGCATCTGTGTAGGCTGACAACACAAGAAGGATAAGCAAGCTCATCAGTATTGCTGTTCAATTTTTTTAACCACATTCCATATCATTCACTACCAAGTATTGAAACACCAGGAATGCATCCATTCCCTTAGGGTGTAGTCAATATTGAAAACCCTATCATGACCCAGCACCAGAAAAGGTGTGCACCCCCTCTCCGATGTGCGCCATGTAGGCCCTAATCATACTCAAGCAGTCTGCAATGATATAAATAAGATAGAGCATGCTTCGCATATTAACCCTAATAATTTAGACATGAATGTTCTTGTCTAGGGTCGCAGAATACTCATTCATTTTGCATATGTGTCTCACATGCCTTCTGGGCATATCTTTACCATTTCACTTTCATGGTTTACCGACTTGCAGTTTGGCTGAGACATTATCAATGGCATTTCACCTGAAACCCATTTCCAAAGCATGGGATCCTTCCCACCTAGTTTGTCTTCTGCAGGCCATCACACATGGTCTTCTTGCAATGTGTCATCCTGGCACACTTAATCAAATAGCCAAACAATCAGCAACATTTAGCAATAAGCTTCAAATATGATTGTTCCATAACCGATCAATAGTATTAATAATTAAATTCAATATGAATTTACAATTATGTCTCCTACAGAAATTGATTTGCTTAGAAATGAGCCTATTCTCATTTTGTTTGGCTCCTGTAAGTGACATCACTCTGCCCGTTATGGTCTTATGCCTGCTGCCATACATGAGCATCCCACTTACAGCATGTCCTCCTGACACATTTCATATAAGCCAAACAGTCATTAGCAAATTTTCAAATCCGAAACATTTACAAATCTGATATCTACAACTGTTCTTACTAACAGAACTTAGAGCTCTCGACCATGAGATTCCTTCTCATAAGCTCTAGATCAAATTTCACAGTCATATCATTCATACAATGCATCACAAGATTTATAAACTCTCTCACTGCACATCTACTCAAGGTTACCTCGCATTGTTTCATGAGTACTATGCATTCAAGCATATTATGATCGAAACATGACTATCTCATATAACTTGCATTACCATAAACGGGATCACCAGTCCTCACTTGCTTGGGTTATTAAGCACATAACCGATCATACACATGGCATGATATAAATTCATATGAATGCATCGAGATTTCTAAATAGTCATAGGGGGTAAGGATCATTCTCTTCACTTACCCATACATCACCAAGCTTGGTAGGTTAACAGTCCCAATCGGTATTCAATATTACATGCAAACTAACTCAACATAGCTCAAACATAGTTGAAGAGATCTTACCAAATCCTCTTTCAACATTCATGCAATTTGGCATTGATAATCATTACCTGCATGGTTACCATTAACATCGCCTGATGTTACCTGATCAGTGGGCCTCTTACCAAGGCTGCTCGGTCCTTTTGCCAACTTTTGATCATAGATTTGTTGCACCATCCTTTCTGCATAAGGTTGTTGGCTTCATGCAACAATATCCTCAGCACATTTAGCCATGCTCTTTGTTATCTTTGGTCCTACAACCAATACCAACATCGATAGTGATTATCAATCACAATATTCTCCATTAGTGGTTCATTGCATATGTACACTTCATTATTTTACCAATATGCAATATCCCATTTATGCACAAGCATTTCCATATGTACTATGCAATGTTTGTTAAGATGCCATCTAGTGCATATACATCTATATAATCCTTTACATTTTTAACATTTTTATGTCATATGACAATTTCATAATTATAGGTATGATAACAAACAGAGGTTTAAGAAATTCTTCCCCTTTTGATCCCTCATCGTAACATGGAATTCCTCTTCCATATCATGTAATTGTAGAAATTGCCCATATTGACAACAAAATTGTGTTTGTCCAAGTAGCCGCTGGCACTCTTCTGCACTAAATATCTATGATATATGTAGACCCCATTCAAACTCTGGTCATGCATCATTGTTCCCTGCTGAACAAGCGTTCCAATGCCTGTCTTCATGCTCCATTCCGACATCGGGTGCAGAAACTGCATTTCTTCAAAAATGACAACTTGCACTCCAATTCTGCACATTTTACACAGTTGCCTTTTTGGTCCAGAATGCCAACTTTAGCCACCTGTGGGAGGAAATCCATGAAGAATCACAAAAAATTATCTATCGAGCGAAGTTAGTCCATATAACAAGGAACACTCAGCAATTCACGGATTTTAATTCTGATGCACCGTTCATCTTCTATGAATTTCTGGGTTTTACTACTTCTCACTTTTCACATTTTTCCAAAATTCCAAATTTTGGGCCAAAAATGGCTATCTCCCAAACGGTGCATTTCTGGAAAATATGCGTCTAACAGAAACTGTCTGTCTTAATGAAAATATGAAATGCCTAGTTCAGTAAAAATTTTGATTCCCACATCTAGGGTCACTTTTACTGCCCACAAGCTTCTCAAAATCCCGAAAAAGTGGCCCGGAACAGTGCTTTTTGGCCTTCTTGCTCACCCCGACTCCACATCCTTTGGAGTTTGGCTCCAAGATTCTAAAATTAACATTGTGCCTGCTTCATGACTGCCTCGTATCAATTTCAGCTCAAACTGACCTTCTGTCAAGCCTCGGGACTCCGTCCTTCAAAAGTCACTATTATCCATTTTCTGTCAAATCGGAGTGTAATGGGCTAGGGGCCTTCACTGGTTCTTTCATGGCCCTCGTCAATGGCCTCCGAGCCCCACACGAATCACTCCATTCTGAGTCTGGATGTTCTTGCTATCCAAAAAACAAGTTTTGGTCTTTTTTTTTTTTTTTTTTTCGCGCGCGGGAAATCCCTCCGTAGCTACGAGGCGGTTTGGCGACGGCTTCCGCAATTGTGGAGCAGTTCGCCGAACGCTTCCGCAATGGCGGGGCGATTTGACGAACGCTCCCGCAATTGCGGAGCCATTCGGCGAAGGCTTCCACAGTTGCGGAGCCATTCGGCGAATGCTCCCGCAATTGCGAAGCCATTCGGTGAAGGCTTCCGTCGTTTCGGAGCCGTTCGCGGAATGCTTCCGCCGTTGCACGGGATGCTTCCGGGGGTTGCGGGCAGTTTTTGCGAAAAGCTTTTGTGGAACGACTTGCGGAATGCTTCCGCAATTTCGGAACGATTCGTCAAAGTCTTCCGCAGTTGCGGAACGACTCGGCGAAGTCTTCTGCAGTTGCGGAACGATTCGCCGAAGTCTTCCGCAGTTGCGGAACGATTCGCGGAATCCTTCCAAAATTTCAGAAGGGAATTCCTTCCGCAATTTCGGAAGAGAATTCTTTCCAAAAAAGATTTCGATACTTATAAAATTTTTCACTTAAAATTTTTCTCCGCTGTTTTGGAGCAGTTGGCTGAATTCTTCCGTAATTGCGGGAAGGTTCACCGAACTCTTCCGCAATTGCGGGAAGGTTCGCGGAACTCTTCCGCAATTGCGGGAAGGTTCGCGGAACCTTTTTGCAGTTTCGGGACGACTTCCCGAAACAGACTTAAAACCAAAATTTTCAGAAATAGACTTAAAACACAAAAATTTCCAAAACTCTTAAGAGAATTTTTGAAACTTCCCTTGTCACTGCTATCAGATTTGGCCCATAGAGGTCCAGTGCTGCAACCAGCAGCTCTGATACCATTCTGTCACGTCCCCTCCCATCATACCAGTTAGATGGAGAGGATCGTGAGGCTAAAACCGGGCATCTAGCCCCATAATCTTTTAACCAAGCATTCACATATTTTAAAGAGATATGGGATGTATAATTATAAGAAATAACACAACGTAAATGTTCAGTTACACATCCATTATACATTCAATATATCCATGCCGTTCATCAATCTAAACAATATCAAATTAGAAAATGAGAATACTTATCTTAACCCAAGTAATCCCTGAGCAACCAGCTACGCTTCTGCAACGTTCCACCCAACCGTAGGCCAGTGTGCTCCTCAATCTCTCAGCACCACTGCCACCCCCGAGCTGGGCATGATCTCCACAAGGAAAAGGGGAAAACAGGCTCTCACATAGCCAAAGATACACCAGAATCAGCCAAGCCAAGCAGCAATTGGGTTTCTCAGGCTGTAAGAGATGGACAGAGGTGGATTACTTAGCTAGTGGCTCACCCATTAAGCTATGGATACTTCATTGGGCTCATCAAGCCAAATCTATCCTCTTCCACTAGCTCAGAAAAACGTGGGGAGACTAGAAAACGAAATGGAAAAAACGGGAATAAACCATGGAAGGCACAATTCGTTTTCAGAAAACGTTTAGGGACAACCCAGGAGCAAAAACGACCTCCATTAAACCCCCAATTCGCGGCTCGCTTCTCCCAACCACTGTGCTATCCAAAACGAGTTTCCAGGCATGGGAAAATGCAGGAAATGGTGAAAAAACGTGAAGGATAAAACCCCAACAAGCTCAGACTGCATGGGAGGATGAATGCCATGGGTGAAGAATGGCTTTGGGCCAATTTCGTGGGGGTTTTCTTGCCCAGCAAACCAAAACTCGATTTTCCAGGTTGATGTCTTGCCCATACACGAAAATTGACAGCCATACCTCTCCCATCCCAAGGCATTAATTGTCTCGACCAATTCTTGGAAGAATTAAATGATTGGGTGCATGAGACCAAATGGATAGTTGAGAGTTCATGGGTTTCCTCAATGAAATGGCTTAACATCATGGCTCAAGGGTTTGGTTATTTTCCCTCCCTATTCCTTGTAAAGATCATGCCCCCATCTCTTTGTTGCATCGCGTAGCTGGTTGTGGGCTTTTCATTAAAATTGCATATTTACATGATGTCTGATTTTACATTGTGCACTGCTAGCACAAGGACTCTATGCATCTAATCTAATTGCCAATACATAAACGCTAAATCAATGGTGGGGCCTTGGCCTTGAGCTCCTCACCATGATTAAATATCAATATTTACATCATTTACAATATTAATGAAATAGGGTCAAGGTGGGGACGTGACATGAAGTAGGATGGTTTTGAATGGAACCAATGATGCTATCGGCATGAGGTCCCGTACTAGGTGGTTTTGTTGGGTCTTAGGTAGGGCGGGGTGCATCCAAGACAATATCATATAGAGGGCCAAATTGAGTATTGACCAAGTCTAAGTAATGGGCATGTGCTATAGCTTGTGCTTCTGTGACGGCCCCACCCATAGAGACATATTTGGCCATGATGGGAAGTAATGACTTAGTAAACTAGTCTGCAAGGAGTTGGTCCGGAATGGGAGATTTAATTAGACATTGTCTCCACCTGCACTCATGAATATGATTATAAATGTGAGTGGCGGTGGTTTTCCAGAGAGAGGTCAAAATATCTATACCAGTCTCATAGCGGATGGGTAACTGAAAATGTGTAAAAAATGACATGGCCAAGGATCGAAAATCGGGAAAAGAGTGTGGTGGTAATTCGATGTACCACTTGGAAGCAGTGTCGATGATGGATCACTGGAATAACCTCAAATGGATGGAATCATCCATTAACGAGTTAGATGAACACCACAAATGATAGGTCATCACATGGTTTTTTGGGTCCTCGCTGGGTTTTCTGTCAAAATTAGGGATGTCAGAGGGTAACTTCACTAGAATGGTTGACCAATTAGTGCCATGATATATAAAATCATTATTCAACCATATAAATCTAGCAGATCGAGTGTAGCCAAAAAGGGTAATTTTTTATTGGATTGTGGATACTAGTAGTACTGATAGGGCATCAGTGTACCAGTAGGACCATGGATCGATTGGTCGTAAGTTCCTCCCATAGGAAATTGGCCATATGGGGGTGTGTCACCTAGGTTGGGAGGGGGACCTGAAGGAGGTCTTCCTCCACCGGAATAAGGTGGTCCTCCACCGAAATGTGGGGGTCTACCGCCTCCAGGGTAATGTGGTCCTCCACCGAAAGGTGGGGGTCCTCCTCCTCCAGAATGGGATGGTCATCCGCCGAAAGGTGGAGGTCCTCCCCCTCCAGAATGGGGTGGTCCTCCGCTAGAAATTGGGGGTACTCCCCCTCCAGAACGGGGTGGTTCTCCACCGGAAGGTGGGGGTCCTCCCCCTCCAGAATGCGGTGGTACTCCATTGTAGGGTGGGGGTAATCCCCCTTTAGAATGGGGTGGTCCTCCGCTGTAGGGTGGGGGTCCCCCCCCTCCAGAATGGGGTGGTAGTGGTGGTGGATGTGGTGGGATAGTTGGTGGAGGTGGTGGGGGTGGTCCGTCGGCTGGAGGTCCAATCGGTGTGACATTATAGTGCCCCCATTAGGTATTCGGGTTTCCAGGATAGGGTAATCCAGGAAAAATGGGTCCTGGATAGTGTTGTCCAACATGATGTCTTAGAAAAATATGCCCCCATGGGGGTTGGGTCCAAATGGATGCCCCCTCGTATGATGTGTCCACATGGGTTTTCCCATGGTTGGAAGAGGACTTCCAACCATGCTATAACTTGGATGTAAAGTATATCATCCACTCATGGTATGAATGCTGACTAGGTGATTCCCCCCAAACAAGTTAGGTCCACTAGCTAGGGGTTTCCCCCCAGCCGAAAATCTCCCACTAACTAGAATGTTCCCAGTGACCAAATGTTGACCACTAATGTTGGGTTGACCCGTAACAAAGGGTTGACTGCTAACAAAATGATTACTTCTGCCTGATGGTAGACTAACATGTAAATTATATCCTCCCCATGAATTTTGAGGTGGGGGAGGTGGAGTTAATGTCCCATAGTTAACAGAGGTTGAAGGTTTCCCTTCAGAGGTTGGGGTCATTGGAGGTATAGAACTGGTCATATGAATCAGAGGTGTACTTGCAAGAAATGAGGATTTACCTGGTTCATAAGTGGTCATGTGGGGTGTGGATGTTTTTGGTGAAGTACACGATAAAGAGCATATAGGGGAATGTCTAAATATGGGTACTTATGGGATACTTTCTCTCCGTGAGAGACTTTAGCATCTAAGTTGTTCACCAGTCATATTAAAATAGTTCATGTGATCATAGAGAGGTGCAAGAAACTCATCATTGGGAATCCATCGACGAGGACTAGTTTCTTCCATGGGAAGTGACCCAAAATCGGTGACATGTCGGCCTAGAGACGTGTCCCAAAAAGATGTATTTGGACCAAACACTGTTGATACAGGTTCATCTTGGGGCTGATTGAAAACCCAATCTATATCTCCAGGATGTCCCTCCATTGAATGATGGAAGGATGTGCCATATGAGGTAGGTTGTTCCACTATCAAAGGTCCCGTGGGATCAGAGATAGGTGGATTGATGGGAGACAAATAGTTCATTACCGACTCTAAGTTAGAGGTATCTTCCTCACGTGACATAGATGTAGTAGGTTGATCCATTCTTTCTCTCGAGTTATCCTCCTGGTTAAGGGGATATTAGGTGGCAAGTTCAAAATCCTTTGAGATCTTCTCAAAGGTTGGTCATTCAGAGTGACTGAACCAAAATATATCCTAGGTGTGTTCTATAAAAAATAAAAAAATGCAATCCAAGATCTACACAAGCTAAAGCCGCAAGAAAACTTATGAGATAGTTGTGTATTCAATGGTGTGGAACCTCACGGGATTGTCAAGGTGGTGCAACTCACGATATAACACAGGGTCCAACAGTTATACTCGGCCCAATATTTCACAGCACTAACCAGGGAGGATTAGGACCATACCCCTGACTGTATAACTCAACTACCTGAAGCACGTGCGTAGTAGCTCCCCGAGTGTTGTTCTCAGTGTATTGCCACACGAAGACGGCCAATAGGTTAGCTTAGATGGTTACATTAATCCTAAAAGGGTCTCCCGATATACTCAAGGTACGTGGGAGCTCAAATCTGTAGTGGTGTTTTCTAATGCACATTTGTACGACAGGAGCCTCCGATATACTACCGAGTACGTGAAGTACCTTTCGATATAACCAAGGGTAGTGAAAGGTCGTTCGATATACCGGTTGGTATGTGGAAGAACTGCAAGCCTCCAGAATCCAGTGTAGGAAAATAACGACAACTTCCATGCTTAAAGACATCATAACATATCTCTAACCTAACACACAAGTTTCTATACAGTTTTAACCTAACACTACCGGTAAATTTTATCTTTTACAGTTAGGTGAATGCATGAGGTGTAGACAGGAATTTAAAAAGAATGCAGACCTAAACTAAATGCAATTGAAAATATTTTTTTTTCTTTTCGATGAAATCCATATATGGTAAGGAGAAATTCCTTTGTTTCCGATGGTAAAAGTAGACAAGTACCCCTATGCTTCAAAATCAATCAAAAGAAAAATGAAGCACTCACTTCATTAAGCCAACAAAAGCAGTAAAATAACATACACCAAATTGTAAATGCTTTTCTTTTTTATCTTTTCAAGTTAAACGAATTGATGGAGCACGGAAAGAATAATTTCATTTTCAAATGGAATAATCCCTAATTTTCTAAAGAATGATATAAAAAACTGAAGGAAAATAAAAAAAGTAAGAATTTTTCAGTCTCTAGAAATGCTTTGTAAAAACTCAAACGCACTTACAAATTTCCAAGAAATGACGAACAAGTTCTCATAACCAAGAAACCAAAAGATAACCTTTTAAGCTTTCCAAAGATTCTTTGAACAATTATCCCAAAGCATGAAAAAATATTTTCCAACAATTTCAAGAATCAAACTCGAAATGAAGATAATAAAAAGTTTTTTTTCCTACTCAAGTACTCGTGATGGATCTGAGAATTATAACACTCTTTAGATCTACTATTGAGAAAATCAAAGACTATGTCATGACCAGCTAAATTAAGTTGGAAATTACCAAAGAAAAGTGATCACCCAAAGCTAAAAACACACACAAAATCGAAACAGCAAATCGCAACAAACAAACTAAAAAGGGCTTGGAAGTCAGATTGGGTAGATATGGTGCAAGGATCGAGAGATACAATACTGAGCAAATCGAGGTGGGATTGGAATTTCCCACAGCAACCAAAACACTTGCTTGACTGGAAAAGGCCCCAACCAACACTCAAACTTTGAAATCAATCCAAGAAACAAAATATGCAGTATCCAAGGTGTTTGTGACTGCAAGGAACAGACTAAAGAACTCATAAAATCAGATCAAAATCCAACTTGAAGAATTTCTTAAACCAAGCGCAAGGAAACACAGGACGATGCTCTCTGCAGGTATGTATCAGGGTGTCAGACATCCCAAAGATGCACTCTACAAATAGTAAGGGAGCGTCATAGACGCAGGTTATAATCATACATATGGTGTCAGTGGCGCAAGTTGATAACCATGGAAATGCGTCATATGCAGGAAGTACACATCCTAGGTGCGTCAGGAGAGATACAAAGCAAATAAATGAAACAATGCTTCAAGAATAAAATACAATTGAAATGATATTTACCCTAGGTAGAGTCTGGTTAAGACAATAGATTCACTAGTGGATGGATCTAATAGGAGGAATGGAAATGAGAGGCCAAATCAATCAAAATTTAAAGATTTTAACACAATCAAAGACATGAGCCAAAAATAGAGAAACAATAAAAAACATAAGCTATTCTTCCCCAGTATAGTCTCCATATTTGTTTGTGGACAATCTACATCAGCGGGCTCAAACAAATCTCCCTAGTCGAAGTGGATCTAGAACAAAAGAAATACATAATACTAGCCACTTTCCTATATCAATAGAAATACGAGACGGGTCAAGATGTGGCTTACCTTATGTCTGTAGTTCATTTCTCCTCGTTGTCTCGAGATCCAAGGTCTTCATATCTTCAATTGCAAAACCATATCAAGAAAGTGGAAACATACAAGCAGTAAAGCATAAACATGAATCGATCTAGATTAACAGTTAAGGAGAAAACTCCTAAGCATTATCAACACAATAACACTTATGGAAAGGACTTGTATTAATGTGATGAATAGAAGTACATAGGGAAGAAATTTCACAACCAAATCCTTAATGTTGCAACGCCAACATAGGTGATCTTTCCTTAAGGGATGTAAAGCTTCCAAGACTCCTACAAATGAAGAAGAAAGTTCTGACTGAATTCCACCAACATGAGGGTGCATAATCCTTCCTCTTTCTCAATGGAGAGAGAGGTCATATTTATAGGGTTGGATGGATAGAGTAGGTTGAATATTTAAGGGAGAGATCTAAGGGATCATCCCTTTAGGTTAGGGAACCAAAGGACACCTCACCACACATTTAGGGATGAGCCTTCACATCACCAAGCTTTGAGAAGTCGCTCGAAGCTCTCATTTATCAATTTAAACCAACTCCAACGTACCTTACACAAGGAAAAATTGCACCAGAGCTAGATCACTGTAGGATGTACAAGGATAGATTGCGCCAGCGGCTCCTTATGTTGAGTTGTAGAGTGTGCCACCTTAGGTATGACGCCCCTTGTTGGAAAGCAGACTGCGTCAAAGTTACTAGAAAAGGTAAAATGGTACGGAAATCAACCTCTCTTTTGACTCCAAGTCAAGGTACTTCAAGGATTAAGGTGTGGGGATGACACCTGATTCATGGTGACGAGAATTTGGTGTAACGCTTTCTTAATATTTGTGCACTCCCGATCTTTGACTAAACAATGTTTAGAATTGCTTGCGCATTACAGAATATTCTCACGCCATGATTGCACACTTGTACCTTTGCTTAACCAACTCCTTGGCTTATTTTGCACATGTACCTTTTTCCAAACTATTCTTTGACTCCTACCTTGAGAGAGTATGACTTGGCAGACTTGATATTTGTCCAAGTACCACATGTAGTAGGATACATGACTTTTGTGCTTCTCTGAACTGAATCTGCATGATGTATCTTCCTTAAATGCTTCTTCAAAATGATCATTTGTGATGTATCCTTGGACACACATATTCATACTGGATGCAACTACTATATATACTTCTTCAAACTTCCATCCATGTTCTTCACCATATTGTGCATATACTTCTTCAAAGTGGGTTCCATATACTTCTTTAAGTTGGTATAGGAGTGTTGTATCCACTTCAACATCAATTGGCATCAATTATTCAAACTAAATAAATTGACATCCTCTTTGACATTAGTTGACATCAATGACAACCAAATTTCAACAAACTAAAGATAGAATAGTTTTTAGATGGTGAGATCAAACAAGGTGCTGAACACCATCCTTGTTAAGTTGGTAGTTGTTCTCTTTTATATAAAAGATTGCTTTCTTGTCATAAATATAAGGGCTACCTAATACAATGCCACATATAACTAATGGGACCACATCCAAATAAACTTCATCCATAAATCCAAAAATGATAGTGAACCTGACTCTGCACTGCTTAGAAACTTGAAGTTGTGCATTTTCACAAACCCATCCAAGTGGATATGGTTTGGGGTGAGGATTTGTTCCTAAACCAATATTCTTAACTATCTTTTCTGAACTCAATTTAGCTTGTGATCCACTATCAAATAAAGTATCAATTTTAGTATGCTTAGAAATCACCCTTATGTGAAATAACTCACTCCTTTTCTTTTAATGATGAACAGGTTCAACTTTTGAAATAGAAACAAAAGGATTTTTACCTTGTATTCCCATGGATGTAATTTTTATCTCATCTCCATATTCTGATCCAAAATCATGCTGAAGAGTGGTGATAGTCTTCTGATATTGTTTTTTGTTCTAAAATTTTTATGGCTTAAGCTCTGAATGAAGCTTCCAACATTTGGATACATCATGACCCCTTTGCTAACAATGTGTGCATGTGGGCTCATGTCCTCCTTTCTTAGGACCTCCCCTATCACATAGTTCAAGACAAATCCTTTCTGATCCTACACAGACTATACAACCTACCTCAAGTTCTATGTCAGACCTGCATCAGTTGCCATGGCTACAAAGTACCTCGGTTGTTCCAGGACCGTGGTTTCAATAACGTGGTCGTGACCATTTTGGTGGCCATGCATGGCACGCCTAATTGGGGTTCTAACCCGACTTCAAATTAAAAATAGATCCATTAGGATATATTCCAATCCCGAAGTCGTTGGCGTAGTGGAAAAGCATTGTACTAAAGGAGTGGAGGCCCCGAGGTCAAACCTGCAAGCCTCTATTTTTTGTGGCAACGGTATATATTATATACCATATATATAACATATGGTTTAAAACTTGTTTCAAGTTCCGTTGTTGGTTACATTGGGTTGAACACATAAATCATAGGGTTGGGGGCCAAGCCCCTCGACCCACCCTTTTTTCCAACTTAAAACAAATTCAACATTAAATATAATATTGCTTATTATACATAGTAAGCATCACTTGTGGCGCATTGGTAGGGCACATGGAACTAGAGCTTGGGGCATGGAGAGAGGTCATGGGTTGGATCCTCCTTGCCTCCATAATTCTTGGTAAACATAATCTTATTGTGGCCAATTGGACTGCCACGTGGTGGCATCCTATTGGGCCATGTACCTGCCACCTACACAGACATCCCATAATAGGTCCACCTCATACTGCTCTTCCACATCATCGATCGAGTCACCTACCATGTGGTACTCTATGAGCATTATAGATCAACAGTATAGTCCACCTGTACAGGCCATGTGGCACCTTTTCAGTGGTGCCATGTGGCACCCCCTTTTTTGCCATTTATTGTCTTCCCAAAATATCAGAACGCAATATCTTCGACATCTGGATTCTGTTTTTTATGAAATGAGTGTCGTCGAAAATCTCTCGGTGATCCCTATACAATGACATGCTTTTTTTCATCATTTGAAGACTTTGATTTTTGGTCATTTGGGAGATTCTCCTGGATCAATGACTACATGAATGAAAATTTTTTTTAACGATAGTGTTTTTAATTTAAATACTACTAATTTGAGCAACACAAGTTAAAATGACTAATTTAGTCATTGGATAAAAAATACAACTAAATAATAAGTCACGCAACAAAAAATGACTAATTTAGTCCACATATAAAAAATGACTAGATAACAACTACAACTAGATTAATATGAATTTCTCCAAATAGGGAGAAAGCTTATAATAATCATGGAGCAGATTCTTCCTTATGTTTCCTGCATTTTTGTTAAAATAATTCGACAGAATTGTTGATAGATTATTTAAGTTATCAATCATCATTGAACTTGCATTGGAGACGTGGTCCAACAAAAATGGAAAATTACAATTTTGACAATGAAATTTTGCAATTTTGTAAATTTTAGCATTACAGATGGATTCAGAGACCTCTTTATCTATCTACAGTGTTAAAATTTACGAAATTGGGTAAACGAGGGAGCATCTTTGAATCCATCTGCAATGTTAAAATTTATGAAATTGCAAGGGGGTCTCTATCTTTTCATTTTCAAATTACTCCATGAATTTCCATTAAAACTATAAATGTACAAGTATATTGCTCGGAGCATCTCCCTAATCCTCATCGTCTAGTACATGAACATCGTATACAATTAAGGCACAATCTCCACTAGTCCTACACACCTAACAATTAACAAACATTAATCATATTTCTTTCATATCTTATAAAAAAAATTACATTTGAAAATTAATGTAATATAGTATGTTAATATTCAAATAATATGTTAGACTTATATATAATATATAATATTATATGTTTGTTTTTAATATAAAAATATATTATATTATATATTATACTAATATATAATATAATAATATTAACACACTACAACAAATCCCCCTTTTAGGGGTGGTCTTGCAAAAACCGCCTCTAAAAGTTTTTTTAGGCCTTTGGGGGTGGTTTTTAAACCCCCTCCCCAAAGCCATGAGAATTGGACTTTTGGGGCATTTTTTTTAAAACCGCCCCTAAAAGTCCAATTCTTGAGACTTTTTTGGAAGGGGATTCGAAAGACCCCCCCTAAAGTGTGATAATCTGCAAGGGATCTAGCAACTGTAACAAAATCACAATCAAACTCTCAAGAATGTTGCAAAGAAGAAGAGAAGCATGCACTCAATAATCACTCATAAACACAGAATAATGAACAATAACAGTATCATACAATGAATAATGAATGTAAAGAATGTATTACAATAAACTATGAAGTAGCATCATATAGGATTTGGATTAGCCAAGTAGGGCATTTGAATCTGAGCTCAATGTCTAGCTTGGATAACTATGGAGACATCATCCAGTCAGTAGTATCAGTCATAAATGGTAAGAGTCGGTCAAATGTGTCGAACTGAGTCTAACGGAACCATCTAGGCATAAATTAGGGAATGGAGACTCCAAGAGGGGCGCATGAGGTTGTCATAGGGTCAAGTGGCACTCCAAAACTAGCTAAATAGGAGCTACAGGTAGTTAGGATGAGCAATTAGTGGAAGAACTACTCAATCCATGCACTAACTGAGTGATAACTCCCGGTAGGTGAGATAAGAACTGAGTGATATCTGGTGGTAGGTGAGCAAAGGCTCTCTAACTGACAGTGGTAGGTGAGAAAAGGTGCACTAGACATGCAGAAACTCAAAGAATTCGCTTTAGGTAGGTGGGAGGCCAACTGGGGGCTAAAGACAAGCTCTAGAGAGCTAGAAGCAAGCTCTAGGTGTTGGGGAGACTACCATGATGATGAGTAGATGCATGTAGTGGCATGCAATGCATGCAGCATGCAGATTTGCATGCAGGCATGCAAAATACAAAAATGATGGTGTGAATATTCCAACATAAAGATGTTTTTGAAGGCAGCTTTTAGAAATCGCTCCCCCCCCAAAAAAAAATCATGAGAATTAAACTTTTGGGGGCAATACGTTGTCTTAAAACCACCCCAAAAAGTTAAATTCTAATGACTTTTTGGGGCAGTTTCTTAAAGACTCCCGCTAAAGATATTTTTCAAGATGGTTTTAGAAAAAACAATCCAAAAGTCTTGAGGATTGAACTTTTGGTGGTTGTTTGTGAAAACCTGCTTCCAATTGTCAAATTCTCATGACATTCACAGGGGGGTTAGAAACACCTCCCATCAATATATGTTTCAAGGCAGTTTTATGAACCCCCCTTAAAAGTAAAGAGAATTTTACTTTTGGAGGCAGTGTTTTAAGGACCAGCATTGCCAAAAAATCAATTCTCATGAATTTTGGGGGGTTTTAAAAGGACCACCCCTAAAAATATATTTTAAGCATGTTCTCAATATCCATCCTCTCAAAGACTACTGAAATTTACCACTAATTACCCTATAATTGATCCCTAATTAACTTCATAATTGACCCCCTAATTAGTTCTAATTAACCACTAATTGCACCTAAATGACCCCTACTTGACCACTATTTACAAATAAATAATCAATGCTTACCACTAATTAACTCTTGATAACCTCTAAATGACCCCTACTTTTTTTCAAGGAAAACCTCATGGAGAACCCCAAGGGATGCTTGTAAACATTTATAGATGGCATATCCCCTAGAAAACCCATCGATGTAGACTAGTGTCCCTCACACACAGGGAGACTAGTATGCCTCACACACAAGGATTCAAATGGGTACATGCCTTCATGAACCTAACTAAATGCCCAACATCATGGGAAACCACTAGTTTAGCTAAGCCCTTGGGATTAAATGGTCCCTACCTACCCATAATTGATCCATAATTACCATTAATTACCCCTAGTTAGCCCATGATTGACCCCTAATTACCCCATAATTGACCCCTTATTAACCCCTAATAACCACAAATCATTACCCATTAATTACCCCTAAATGATCCTTAATTACCCATAATTGACAACAAATTACCCCTAAATGATCACTAATTAACCCCTAATTACCCTTCATTTACCCATAATTACCCATAAATGACCCCTAACTCTGCATAAGGCCCGATTCCATCACATAGGCCTGACGTCAAATGTAATTTTTGTCTTGTGAGTGGGATATGGTGGCCATTTTTGGAGGTATAACATCATGAATAATTTTTTATAACTAGGCCATGGTTTGTGATTAACATCTAGGTCCTAAGTTCATTTAGTTTCCTCTAGGTCTCATAGGTCATAGGTAGCACCCCAAACAACCACACATGACCTACATAGGAAATATTTAGCATATCAGTGCGATATGTCCATCATTTTGAAAATTAACATACCAAGGATGGTTCTCGATGCCCATGCCATGGTCTAGGGATAAACGGAAAGGAACTAGGCCATAACATATATTTCTATGGGGCTCACATGCCATGTTTCATTTCTTGGGGCATCACACATTCCCATAATACATAACCTTTGGCCTCCATGTTTGATATGGTGGTGATTTCAAAGTCTGAAATACTTTATATGCTTCGTGGGGATAAGGGCATAGTTTGGTGCAAAAACCTAGGTTCTAAGCCCATGGAATCTATCTCTAAGCCTTACATGCCATGTGTGGGGCCTTAAGCCACAACATAGATCATGCATACGCAATATTTGGCATGTGAGTAAGATATGGTGTCCCATTTGAAGGTTTAGTACACCAAGGCTGATTCTCATGACTCAAGTCATGTTCCAAGGTGAAGATCCTAACCCACACATTGAGTGGAGATGTTCACCTCAGCCCAACATATAATTGACACAACTAATTACTCAAGAACCCAATCCACACATTTTAGGTGGATAGGTTAGGTGTGCGGTCCCATATGTGAGTTAGATTAATAGACTAAGTGTGTAGTTCCAAGGTTCTTGGGGGATAAGACATGGTTTGAGGTTGACACTTAGAGTCTAAGGCCAATTTTCTCTATGCCTTGTGTGCCATGATTCCTCCCCTAAACCATTACATAAGTCCTACATATGGGACCTTTATCCCATGAGTGAGATAATATTACTACATCTTTGAGTATTGAAACACCAAGGATTGTTCTTGGTGCCCATGCCATGATTCCTAGGACCTAGGAAATGTTTTTGGGTTATAATATAGGTCATATTCCATAATAGTTGCATCCATGGATGTGTAGGATGTATAAACACACATTGAGGCATTTATAGGGAATCTTTAATACGCTAGTGAGATAAAGATATTTTGAAATCTTGGTATTCCATGGATGGTTTTAGGGGATAATGTGATAGTTTTATGATAGATTCTATGGACTTTGGCCATAATATTTACCTCATGGGATCTTCTATCCATACACAAGGATGCATTGCACCACATAAGACTTACATAGGGAATGATTGTTCTAAAAACAAAAATCAATGGTCAATATTTCAAGTTTCAGTAGTTGAATTTTTTTGTAAGATCTCAAATTTGTGATGAAGTAATGTTTAATCTTAGTAACTACATAAGGAAGACTATAATTGAATAAAGTGATGATAGAATTTAGTAACCTAACACATTTGATAATGGTCTTGTTCCAATCATCTATTTTGTAAATATTTACAAGAATGTTGAACACATTCAACCCACATCTATTAATGAGATGTATAATACCCATCACATCAATTTTAATCCCATGAACATCCTTGGATATTTAATGAGCAATTCATTCCATTGAGATTATGTTGCAGGTAAATCTAAGGTGTACCAATGGTGTCCATGGTATCTATGGTAAACCATTTCTTTGACTCCATGTTCTTCATCACATTATCCCTTATATGATACTTCTGCATGAATGAAAAGTTGTGTAATGACAACAAATCCTTCATAAAAAAATTGAGATATTCCAAAAATTGTTCAATTATGGGGGGATTATTTGCTTTTAACCCTCGACTTTATTATCAATTTTTAACTCATGTTATCCATGTTTATGGAAGTATTTATCATTATTTATTATCATCTTGATGATAAATTTATATGTGTTCTTCATAGTGACCAATTTTGTTCTTTTAGGAAATGCGTTTTTCACATAACTTGGCATCACCTTTCAAGGACACACACCCACACACACATTTCTCAAAAATATGTATTTCTTTAAGTTTAATGACTTCAAACGTAAATTGTATTATACTGTTGGAATCAATTTAATACTAAGAGGGAGGGTGAACCAATATTAGAGTGGTTATTAGCAAATTTTACCTTCTTTAACCAATTAGCCTTTACTTAATCGTTATCTTCTGTTATGCATCAGTAAATAAACATTCACACATATATGCACTACATCATCAACACATAACACGCATAATTTTTACATGGAAACCTAAATGGAAGAAAACCACAGAATGCTTCTTTATAGTGAGAAAGAATACATTCGAGGAAGAACCAAATTTTTGTGTTTACCAGCATCAACTGGAAGGAGGCACCAACCCCCTGTGTTTTATCTAGCACCGACTAGAAGGATGCACCAACCCCATGTCGCTTTGTTTTACAGGAACCAAAATGAAGGAAGCTACGACTCCCTATCTCCTTGTTGTTTTATAAGAACCAACCTGAAGGAAGCTCCAACTCCCTATCTCCTTGTCCTATTTGATTTACCTGATGTCAAATATATTTTGTTGCCATGGTGATCTTCAAATATGTGCACTTCTCCATGTCTTCTAATAATTATTATGCGGTGTGCTACCTTAGTATGCATACTATCTCATTCCTCTCATTCATGCTTATGTTGATGAATTACTTCATGTATGTTGAAATATTCTCACCATCATTTTTTATATTTGCATGCATGCATCCAGTCATCATGCATGCATCTAGTCATCATGCATGCATCTAGTCATCAGTATGGTGGTCTCCCCATCACTTGGAGCCTATTTTCAGCCCTTTAGAGCCTATCTATAGCCCTCAGTAGCCCTTTTACCTACCGGATGTGCCTTGTTTTCCTCACATGGATGACATATGTGCCCTACTACACTACTTGGATCACTGACAGTTAGTTATAGCATTAATTGACAAGTTTCTGCATTTATTGCTCAGTTTAATTTCTTGTAGCTACCAGTTGTCTATATCGGAGTGCCACTTGACCTACTGACAACCTAATTCCCCCTCATTGGAGTATCCATCCCCTAATTTGTTCTCACATGGTTTAGTTAGACTCAGTTAGACTCATTTTACTGACTTTTGACTATTTGTGACTACTATCACTGATTGGATGATGTCTCCAATGCCATCCAAGCCACACACTCAGGATAATTCAAATCACCTTTGGTCTATTCAAATTCACTTGACAATCATATCATTTTATTCTGTTTTCATAGTGCCAGCTTACAGTTGTTGTATGATTATACTGCATATTTCTCCATTTCTAATTTTATGAGTGATTATTGATTCATTTGTTCTTCTTCTTCTCTGCAATTCTTGAGTGAGATTAGTGATATTTTCTCTAGCTGTGTGACCTATCCTACAGATTATTATATGGTATCAGATTTGTAGCTAGCTATTCGAATTGCAGCAGTAGCAGTTGTATCCATTGCAGCAGTAGCAGTTGTAGCCATTACAGTAGTTGCAGCAATTCATGAAGCAGTTGTCTTTCATTGAGCACCAGAAGCCTCTAGATTTCCACAGCAATTACTGGTGAAGTTGTCTTGAATTCACTGGAGTAATCTAGTGAAGTCTAACCAAGTGTGAAGGATCCAGTCAAATGTGCTTATTTTCCTGAGGAAGTGTTCTCTTGATTTGCATCAAATCTCCATCAACAATTTCATTTTTTTTGTAGGTTTATTCCATCATTTGAATTCATCATCAATTCGACTTCAACAACTACCTATGGATCTAAAACTGAATTTATTCAATTATGTCGAACGGAAGGCCAATATGGACATCTTCATGAATTCCAAGATCCTCTCTAGAGTATTGAATGGAACTGCACTTGAACCCACTGGTGTAGTAGAGAAATCCAAGTACTTGGATAAACTTGATGAAGCAGTAGGACTACTACTCCTTAGCATTTCTGAAGACCTCCATTTTCATGTCATAGATCTAGCCACTCCAAAGGAATTTTGGGACAAGCTCAAATCTCTTCTTGGGCAGAAAGATGACTTGAAAGGTCACAAGTTGTAAAATGAGTTAATCTCACTGAGCCCTTGCAGCTACGACTCCATCAATGAGTTTCTTACCAAGTTTAAAAATCTTATTTCACAATTGAAGAGATATGGAATAGTGAAGGAAGAGAAGCAGCTCATCCTTTCCATACTATCAAAATTGGGCCCTAACTACTCAGTATTTATCTCCACCTTTCAAACAACGAAGCTATCCATCCCAAAATGGAATTTTCCAAGCCTTGATGACTTCATCCAGTCTCTCACACAAGAGGAAGAGAAGTTGATTCAAATGGAAATGATAAAACCCAAGATGGATTCAACACTTGTAGCTGCTGAGGTGAAGAGAGCGAATGGGAAGGGAAAGCAAATTTTTTTGACAAGAAGTCAAATGAGGAGAAGCAAAAGGAGGATCCCTATCAGTCAGAAGGGGCTTCAAATTCCAAGAAGACCAAGCATTCTCAAAAGGAGAAATCCAAATGTACCTATTGCAATAGAGTATTTCATTCTGAGAGTTCTTGTATGAAGAAGACTATAGACGTGATGGCTCAATTACTTAGAAAGAATAACCTCCCAGTACCTGCATGTGCTAGGCAGAAATAAGTTGAACCTTCTATATTTGAGGACAAGGAGAGATGCCATGCTCTCATGGAAGGTGCATCAAGAGAGTCCTCCTTCATCATAGATTCATGAGCATTAATACATATGTTTTCCTCCAAAGATATCTTCATTGGTTTCGAATGCACTATTGGCCCTTCCATCATGTTGGGGAATGATTTTGAGGTATCCTCTGAGGGGATTAGAAGGATCAAACTTGATCATGGATACTTCTTTGATGTACTCTGTGTTCCTACACTTACTTCCAATCTGCTTTCAGTCTACCAAATGACTTATACTGGAGAGCTCAAGAGGGTGATCTTCTCTCCAAATGAGGTCGAAATACAAGACATGGTTTCAAGAAAAATCATTGCAAAAGGTGTTGCAAACCACAATTTGAAGCTCTATGAGTTCTCTCACTTTCTTCCTCTCTCCAAGATGTCTTCTCTTCACACTCATGCAAATGAAGAGAGTAGGCTATGGCATGAAATATTTGGGAACCTCAACTACAAATACATACAAGATATGCATACTCAAGAGATGGTTGAAGGAATACCCAAAGTCAAGTTTTCCAAGGGAAACTGCAAAGGTTGCTTGATGGGAAAAAATCCTGAAAAGAAGTTTGAGAAAGGAAAGGCAAGGAGAGCTTCTCAACCTCTAGATCTGATTCATAGTGATGTTGCAGGGCCATTTCCAGACCTATCTTTGAACAAGGAAAGGTATATTCTTAATTTTATTGATGATTATTCAAGATTTACATGGGTATACTTTCTCAGATTAAAATCAGAAGTATTTGTATACTTTATGTTTTTCAGGTCTTCTGCATAAAAATTTTCAGATAGAAAGATCAAGGCCATTCTCACTGACAATGGGGGTGAGTATGTCAAGGGTGATTTTCAATCTTTTTGTGATGATGAAGGCATAGAGATGCATCATACTGTTCCCTATACACCACAACAGAATGGTGTTGCAGAAAGGAAGAACATCACATTGAAGGAGATGGCAACTTGCATGCTAAAGTCGAAAGTGTTGCACCCTATTCTTTGGTAAGAAGCCATCAACTGTGTTGCTTACCTTCAGAACAGAGTCCCTCATAAAGGAATAAAAAATATGACTCCTTTCGAAGCATGGATGGGCTACAAACCTGATGTATCCCATATTAGAGTGTTTGGATCCAGAGCATGGGAAAGGATTCCAACTCAAAAAAGGAGAGCCCTAGATACACAAAACAAAGAGTGTATACTGGTGGGCTATGCATTGAGTGTAAAGGCCTACACACTTCTTGATCCTTATACTATGTCAACATTCCTTGAGAGGAGTGTACAGTTTGAGGAATGGCCTCTTCATGATGCTCATCCTGTTGAGAAAGAGAGATTTCCTACCACACCACCACTGCTTGATGAGCAAGAGAGTGAAGCATCATCTCATGAGAGTTCAGATTTTGAATCTGAAAGTGAAGATGATGAAGAGAGAATGATAGATCCAGATCCACAAGAACCTGAAGATCTAACACTTGATAGTGAAGATCAGCGAATGGGAGATCCAGATCCACAAGAACCTGATGATCCTCCTCTTCCGAGATGGGAATCCATTACTCTTAGATCTACCGGAGATCTTGCTGGTGATCCACTTGATCAAAGGAGAACCAAATCTAATTTTTAGAATGGAAGTTTTCATCCTTCCCACATTGATCATTCACACAGTGATCCATTTCTTTCCGATCGATCTTTATTTAGTAAATAAGGTCACTTGCCTCCTTCTGGGGTGAGTGATGCCATGCTACATTAGCATCCTTGAGTCTATTTTGAGGGAGGTATTTCTTCCCACTGGTTTTTCCCTCTTTATTCACTTTATTATTGAGATTGTTGTATGGGGTGACCTATGGTCTTAGTTACTAGGGCCCTACCATTAATTCTTTCTGTTGAGTCCTCATAGGTTGGCTTGCAGGGGGTGGGGTGTTGGAATATTCTCACCATCATTTTTTATATTTTCATGCATGCATGCATCCATTCATCATGCATGCATTCTACATGCATCCAATCATCATGCATGCATCTCCATGCATCTAGTCATTAGTATGGTGGTCTCCCCATCACCTAGAGCCTATTTTTAGCCCCCTAGAGCCTGTCTATAGCCCTCAGTATCCCTCCTACCTACCTGATGAGCATTTTTCTCCTCACCTGGATGACATATGCACCCTACTACACAACTTGGATCACTGACAGTCAATTAGAGCATTGATTGACTAGTTCTTGCATTTATTGCTCAGTTTAACTGCCTGTAGCTCCCAGTTGTCTATATAGGAGTGCCACTTGACCTACTGACAACCTCATGCACCCTCCTTGGAGTCTCCATCCCCTTATTTGTGCTCACATGGTTCAGTTAGACTCATTCGATTAACTTTTGACTATTTGTGACTACTACCACTGATTGGATGGCGTCTCCAATGCCATCCAATCCACACACTGAGGATAATTAGAATCACATTTAGTCTATTCAAATTCACTTGACAGTCATATCAGTTTATTCAGTTTTCACAGTGCCAGCTTACAGCTGATGTATGATTATACTGCAGATTTCTCCATTTCTGAGTTTATGAGTGATTATTGATTCATTGGTTCTTCTTCTTCTCTGCAATTCTTGAGTGAGATTAGTGAGATTTTCTCTAGCTATGTGATCTATCTTGTAGATTATTACAATGTACTGTGTGCTCTAATGATTATGCGGTCTGTGTTTATGGTTCAACGATCTGTTCTTTGTCACTACAATGATCAACTGATATTGTTCTTTCAATTGATAGTTTGTTGTTAAGAAATAAAGCACTAGTAACAGAAGGAACTGCGCACTTTCTGATGTGTCTGTTATATTTAGGTGTTTTAGTCTCTCAGATAATCTGTGATGTCTTGTGCATCAGATAACTGATCCATTCAGTTTAACAAACTTGTATTAGATCATCTACATCGTGATGTGCTTATCGAAATATGTTTCTATTATGTTGTTGTGCATCATACAGAGTCTTCAACTTCACACACTTTCACTTATGTTCATATGCATCAACTAGAGATTAGCACAATATCTGATAAAATTTTGTTCTGTCTATGCACTTTTGTCTCTTCAACTTCTGTGGCTATGGATGTGCTAAATGTGATACTGTCCTTTGACATATCCATCTCTTGGGCATTCTTTTGTATCTCCTTCTTTTAGTGTTTGCGCAACTGTCACAAGTATACAACATCTTTTTGTGCACCATCAAAACTTTGTTATGTTGCATGTGTGCATTCGGCTCTTTGTTGGATCATTTTGTTATGTCCACGAACCCCTTGATGCCCCGAAAAAATGAAACTGCCACACAAAAACACTTATGATCTTCATGTCAATATTACATCAAATATTCAACTTCCATCTCTATTTATACATGTCCTACACGGATTATATGTTCGCAAGTTGGTCGTGGCATCCCTTCTTCCATATTTCACGGATTGTGTATATGCCAAGTGTCATCATCTACGCTATTGATGTGTCATCTTTGATGTATCAATCACCCTCAAGTTCCACAACTTGTAGTTAGGCCTTAGCATTCAACCTTTGATACTTCGACTCTGTTTTCTATGAGAAAGGTCTCATGTAATTTTGTAAAGGAAATTTTTTAATACAATTCAAACTTCGATTATGTATCTGTGCGGACCTTATGTTTGTTCATCAGCAATACTTATTTGTACTCTTCTTTCTACTGTCACATGTATGAGATCTTTGTGAGATGCATTTTTGCAAATAATTGGATATATGTGCATTTCCTTTGCAAATTTACATTAATGTGACAACAAACTTCAAATGTTTTCTAACTGCAATACTTACTAATACATTCCTTGAATGCTTAATGAATAGCATGTTGAATTCAAGGATCTTACTTTACCTATTAGAGATTAGTAAGCTGGGTAGAAATCACTTCTTGCTTGACACGTGCTTGGGTCATTTGTTTCATCTACGCATGCTTGAGGATTTTTTCTTACCCACATATTCATGTGTGCACAACCTTTTTGATACTGCGCCTGACTACCTTCTTTTTCAACCCATATGTTGATGTTTATGTCATGTGGAGTATTTATATTTGGAATTTTTACTGTTCTTCCACAATATTGAGCCTTGTTTCCAAAACCATCACATGCATACATCTCATAGTATGACATTATTTCACAATATGACAATTGTAGTTGCACCTTGAGCACTTTAATGTATTGACCCTTACTCTAGAAGTGTAATTGTAATATTTGAAGGAACTATCATACCTGAATGGCTTCATTTGATTTGGATTGTGCTTGTTGTCACATACCTTCTTAGTTGTTCTGTCATAGACAAGTCCCGATTTGTATACTGGTGATATCTAAACATTCAATATCTTATCTAGGATCGATGTGTTGTTTTTTAACTTGTTCCCCATTTCTATATTTTAAGACAAGTTTTGTCATTTCCTAGATTTGTGCAGTTCAGAGTATCAATGATGTGACATTTCCCTTTTATCTCAGCCAGTTTTTCTTCTAAGTAAGAGATCTCTCTATTCCATTGCTCAAGTTGACTTGTCAATAGTTCATTTTTCTGCTTTGACTCTCCCAGTGATGTCTTCAATAATGACTCCTCTTATTCAAACTTCTTGATTTTATCTACTACATAATTTAACTGTTTCTCAAGATCCATTTCTTTTTCACTTACTTGTTTTTCAGGAGACTGTTGAGCAACTTTGGATTCCTTGACCTGTTCTTCATACTTTGGCAGCTGGTCCTGCAAGATTTTCTTCTTCTTTCTTGACTTATTCAACTCTTCCAAGGCACTAACCAATTCACATTCCTAGTCAACCTATGCAACTTCTTCTTATTCATATTGACTATCTGACCTAATTTATGCAATGGGTTTTGGAGGTGAATTAAAGGTTCCACTAAATAAGTACTTATACAGTGTTCCTAATTGACTATGCACATTTGATGTGTCTTTCTTGATAGGGGGACAAAATGTTTTGTTTTCTTATGTGCCTTCATCTTCAATAAATTCCATGAAAATAACTTCTTCTGGGCTATCATCCCAATCAATTTCTTCAAAAGAATTGCTTTCTTCCCTGGAATACAAAATCTTCCTTCATTTAGGGATCTTCTTTCTATTCTCATATCTATCTTGTGGGTGTGCCATCCTTTGTTCATTGTAATTGACATCCTCTTCACTCATGTCACTATATCTATATTCTTTATAAGGACACTTTGAAGCAAAATGGCCTACTCTTCCACATTTAAAACATTTGAAGGGTAACTTACCCTTACAATTGCCGTGCCCTCTTTTCAACTTTCTTACGAATTTGCCTCTTCCTCATCTGATTCATCACATGAACTTTTTTCATGCTTGTGTTTTGATTTCCTGGAGGCTTTGAAGGTTGCTTCTTTCCTAGTGGGATTTTCCCTTTCAATTCTCATCTCATACGCAGTAAGGATCCCATGAAGCTCATCTTTTGTTAACTCTTCAAGATTGGTTATGTCTTCTAATATGAACACCTTTGAGCCAAATATTGGAGGTAGAGTTATCAATATCTTCTACACAATCAATTCTTTAGTTAGTGAAACTCCAAGAATTTTGATGGCATTGACTATCTCATCGATCCAAAGGAGTTATGATGCAATGTTTTCTTCATCTTTCATTTTTAGAGACTCATACAGTCCATAATAAGTCTGCAGCTTTTCCTTCTTGACCTTTTCATCTCCTTCATAGATATTCTTGAGTTTGTCCCATACTTCTTTTGTTGAAGAGCACTGCATGACCTTAGTGAATTCAGAGTCTTTTAGACCACATAACAACACATTCATTTCTCATGCATTGATTTCATACTGTCCTCTTTCAACTCGATCAACTAGTGAAGTTGTGGGAACATTGTAGCCATTCTCAATTGATTTCCAGACCTCATCATCAACGGACTGCATATATACTTCCATTCTTATCCTCCAAAAGGTGTAGTTTAATCCATCAAATCTAGGTGCTTTGTTGGTGGAGAACCCTTCCTATTTGTCCATGTCTACACAAAGATCTATCTTCCAGCTGTTAAAATATTACTAAAGACACTGGATCTGATACCAATTGTTGGAATCTTATTAATACTGATAGGGGCGTGAATTAGTATTAGCATAGTTATGAAATTTTTTCACTTCTTATCAAATTTAAATAGTATATATATCATGCATTCACATAAACAACAAAATTCATCACATATGCGCAAAGCACATAGCACAATGTTTTTATGTGGAAACCCAAATGCGAGAAAACCACGTGATGCTCTCTTATATTAAAAATATTACATTCATGGAAGCACCAACTCCTAGAGTTCTCTAGCACCATCTGGAAGGAGGATTCAACCCCCTGATTTACATGATATGATCTGAAGGAAGCACCAAATCCCTTATTTACCAGCTTTGACTAAAAGGAGGCACCAAACCCCTGGATTTACAGGAACTGACCTGAAGGAAGAACGTACTCACTATTCCTTGCCCCGTCCTGCTGCCCTAATATGTCTGTAGAAGATTCATCTTTTCTTTTTACTAATCCGTGCACTCTTCATATTTGTTGCAATGCATTCTGTTGTGTGCACCTTCTGTATATTCTAATCTTGCAATTGTTGTACACTTCACTTCACTGTATCAATGTTTCCTATTGGTTCTCATATTTCATAACCTTCTATAGTCTGTGAATTGTTTTAGCATATTGTTATGTTTATGTGCATCTGCATAGTCAATTGATACTATGCATCCTCTATTGGGATGTTTTTCTAACCTCATTCATCTATATCAGATAAATCACATCATTCTTAGAATCCTTTGTTATGCTATGCTTTTGTCTTGGCACATTTGTCTTATATAATTCATGATCTTATTTGTACCATCTACAATACTCCATTTATGTTGTTACGCACTTTTCTCGGATAAACCTCATCATACTATGCATCTTCTTTTGTTCTACTCTTTTGTCTTGCACATATGTCTCAGATACTAATCACTTCATCTTGCGCATCATCTTTTGTGTTGTATTTTTGTTGTTGCATATCTATCTTGAATATATCACATCTTCCTACACATCATTTAGTGCTGCATTGTGCGCATCTAGCTCTTCTACCAGATTATGTTGTTTCAGTTCCACGAGCCATAGATACCAAAAAATTAGAAGCTTTCCAAATCAGAGTACTACCACTTTCGCATCTTCAAGCTTGCATCAACTCTCCAACTTGGCTTCTTATTTATACTTGTCCTGCACAGACGGTATGTCCACAAGTTGGTCGTTCCATGCTTCATGGCCAAGCTTAATTCATCCTTCTGCCACTAGTCATGATCTACACCACTGAGGTATCACACCTTATGGTTTTTGTGCATACTTGGTCCTTTGCATAGTCGGTCTTGCGCACTTTGGAACCACTTCGTGTGGGGTCTTGCGCCCTTGAAGTACCATAACGTGTGGGTCTTGTACACTTGACTTGTCCGACCACCACTTTCTTCTGGGACTCTTGCGCGCTTCAATAACTTGTATAATTATTCTGATTGGTGGTTCATGTGCACTTCTAGGACTTGTATACATGTCCAACCACTTATTGATCCTGATATTCTTGCGCACTTCCAAGACTTGTTCATCCATCTCTTTGGCATTACATTTGAAGTGTCACAACTAGATGGATTGGAACTTGCGCACATTCCTTATGTAATTCTTCAAACTAGATGTAGTCACCGAATGTATTGGATGTACTTCACAATCTATATGTACTTATTCAAACTGGTTATGTACTTCTTCAAACTGGATTTCATATACTTTTTCAAACTAGTACAAGGGTACTGACTCCTCTTCGACATCAGTTGACATTAATGACAACCAAAGTTCAACACATATGCCTACCATGAACAAATTTATATTATGTATGGAAAACATACAATATCAACACATAATAAAATACTTGAATATCCCAAATATCAATCAATTCATCACAGTGTAATGTCCCCCATTTTGACCCTTGTAATATTTTGGGCTATAATGTAAATAATGTAAGCATATTATGTATGATTTCTAGCGTGGAGCTCAAGGCCAAGGCCCCGCTAGTGAACTCTCTATCTAGAAGAGGCAAGTATTTTATATTATGCTACCCATGTGCTAGTGAACCATGGGAATTGTAAATATGAATTTTAATATAAACGCCCACAACTAGCTATGTAATGCAACAAGAGATGGGGGCATGATGTTACAAGGAATTGGGAGGGAAAACATTCAAACCCTTGGATCCAATCAAGTCAAGCCAAGTGTCAATGAGAGAACCCATCAAACCCTCAACTACCCATGTTGACTTTTGTACCCAATCATTTATTTCTCCCAAGAGTTGGTTGAGGTAGTTAATGCCTTGTGGAATGGGAGGTATGGCTGTCCAAATTCGAGTATGGGCAAGCCACCCTACATGGAAAAAGGTGTTTGGATTCTTGGGCAAGAAAAGAGCCATGAATTGCTCCCCAAGCCATTACCCATCAACCAGCTTTGCTCTCCCATGAGTTTAGGGATACCTGGGCGTTTTCTCCATGGTTTTTGTTGTGTTTCCTTCATTATCCTAGCTAGGAAGGGCACTTTTGTGTTGTATAACAGTGGGGAAGAAAGGGAAATCGATTTGGGGACCATGGAGGTTGTTTTGGCTCACGGATTGCTTGTATATCTGTGGGAGAAATCGTTTTCTTCCCTATGGTCGATTTTCCCTCTCACAAATCCCTTTTTGGTGTGCCTACGTTTTTGGGAAAACCCCTATCCATCTAGTTCCTAAGTGCCACTGCTGAAAGTGTATTCCATAGCCCATATCTGATTTTGGTGTGCAAGAGAATGTTGGGGTTGAGTTGGGTATCCATTGCTTTGGGCTGTGCTATGCTTGAGGGTTCCCTTTTCCTTGTAGATACCATGCCCAGATTGGGGGTGGTCTCTGAGTGCTAAAAGAATACAGGTTGGGCAGAGACCTATGGCTGGGAGGAACATTGTAGCGACATAGCTAGTTGTTTGGGACAGCATTACACTAAGATGAGTATTTTGTTGTGTTTTACTTCTGCAATGTTTAAGTTGATGGTTATTTTGATATGCTGGATGAGTATGAAATGTGTGTGGATGATGTTTAAATCCATTGTGTATATTCAATTGATTTGCATCTGCACCCATAGGCATTTTATTGTAATGCCATAACCTTTACCCATGATGAATTTGGCTAAGTTGTTCTAAAAGCCCAGATCCTAGTGCCATGTTCCCTCCCTTGCATGGGATAGATAGTTGGGGAAATTACATTTGGTATCAGAGATGTTGGTTGCAGCATTGGGCCTTCATGTGCTACCTATCACAGTTGCAGAGGTAAGTATGCTTCCTACTCATCACAGACCATTAAGAAAATTTCAAAAATTCAAAAATTTTCTAAGTATTTTGCCCAACTGTTTCAGCGAGTCTCGTGGAGTTGAGCCAATGTGTTTCAGTGAATATCGTTGAGTTGCGCTGAATTTTATAGCAAAACTTGGCGAGTTGCTCCGCAACAACTCGGCAGAAAATCAATAAGTTTGCCGAAAAAGGGAGGAAAATTTCGGCAGAAAACGTTGGTGAGTTTTTGCCAAAGCGGCGGAAAAAGTTGGCGAGTTTTTTGCCGAAACGACAGAAAAGTTGGCGAGTTTTTGCTGAAACGGTGGAAAAGTTGGCGAGTTTTTGCCGAAACGGTGGAAAAAGTTGGCGAGTTTTTTCCAAAACGGTGGAAAAAGTTGGCGAATTTTTGCCGAAACGGCGGAAAAAGTTGGTGCGTTTTTGCTGAAACAGCGAAAAAAGTTGGCGAGTTTTTGCTGAAACAGATCGGAAGGAAAAGTTGAATTCGCCGACCGGAAGAACTCGACGAGTTGTTCCGCAACGAGTCGGAAGAGACAGATGAGTTCTTCAATCGGAAGAACTCAGCGAGTTTCTCCGCAACAGGTCGGAAGAACTTGGTGAGTTTCTCCGCAACGGTTGGAAGAACTCGGTGAGTTGGTCCGACACGGGTCGAAGGAGAAACGATAAATCCTCCGAAACAGGGAATTTCAGTTGTTTTCCAAGAAAATTTTTCAGGTGCCAAAAGTTGAAAAATGCCATGGAACTTATGTGCAAGCCCCCTTGACCCCCGTCGTCCCCTAGAGACAGTCGTTGAAAGTGTGAAATGCATTCTCTATGCTTTGGATGAGAAGCAGGAGTTGCATGGAAGGTTTTTGGAATCCTTATTGAGAGTAATTGGTTGTAATATGCATTGCGAAAGAGCAATGGGAGCAGCAAGGCAATGTTTATGCTTGGAATGTGCACCATGGAGGATTAAAGAGGGAACTTCCTCACCCACAAACCATTTCTATTTATAGCATAAGAATTGCATGCCTGGAAAAAAAATAAAAATAAATGTTATACACATATGTATATATTGAATTGCTAATTCATGAGAAGATCATAGCTAATGATTTCTTGTATGCTTGGTAGGAAAGCCAAGAAAAGGATCAGCTATGTTGTGGAGGAGGAATTCCATGTCATGATGAGGAATTGGAAAGGGAGAATTCCTTAACTCTTCTCTTTCTATTGTATTTATATTTTCCAAGTTTTATATACTGAAAATTATGGCATAGGGATGCTAGAAATGCAAGAGAGTAGCAGATTAAATGCATATGAATTAGTGAGCATGATTAAAGAGTCATTAGTGCATGAGAATTGCTTATGCATGAGCATGATGTTGCATATGGGTGAAGGTAGTGAAAGTTACACATGCAATAACCCATTAATGGTATTTCCTATGGTTGATCACCAGTAGTGTTGTTGATAATGGTTCTACGAATCAAACCATAGAAGCATGATTGAAAATGCAATACATTAGATAGATGAAATGAATATGCACAGATGGCATATTAAGAAACATTGCACAGTTCCTGTGAAAATATTTGTGCATGTATATGATATTGCATATTGGTAAAATAGTGAGGTTTTGCATATGCAATAAGCCGCTTAAGATGATTATGATGGCTGCTAATAATTAGTCGTGTTCACATTGGTTATAGGACCAAAGACAACCGAAGCATGACTAAGGATGTGGATGATGTTGTTGCATATGACCAACAACCTTATGAAGAAAGGATGGTGCAACAAATCTATGAGCATGAGGTTGGAAAAAGGACTGTGAAGCCTTGGTAAGAGGCCAACTGATTAGGTAACATCAAGCGATGTTAAAGACAACCATACAGGTAATAGTTATTGGTGCTTAATTGCATAAATGTTGAAAGGGGATTGGGTAAGAATCCCTTGAGCCACATTTAATCATAAATTGGTACGTATGGGATGTTGAATGCATGAATGTGAATATCAATCCATCAAGGTATGTGGTAGTAAGGGAAAGGATCCTTACACCCTATAATGGCTTAGAAACCTCAATGCATTCACATGAAATTATAACATACCATTTGTGTATGCTGGATTATAAGTTTAAATAACCAAGGGAAGTGAGGAATTATTGCCCTGTCATGGTAGTACGTGTTTAGGCCATAATATGTTTGAATGCATAGTATTCATGAATTAATGCAAGGTTGCATTGAGTGAATGCATATTAAAATATTATGAAAATGTTGTGAATGTGCATGTTATGTGGAATTCTGCCCTACGGATAAGTCAAAATTCCCTTAGACTAAAGCAGACTTTAACTAACTCTAGGCTAAGAACAAAACAAAACAAATGCTACCTTGAATCCCTAGATCTAACAAACATCTCAGGATTAAAATGCTGAAGAGAATAGGAGGAGTTTAACTAACCTTCTATCCAAACGCTTGTTCTTTGGTATTTGTTCCAAGCTCCAAGCCCTCACAAGTGAACCTGTCAAAATGGAACCAAGACACAAGAATGCACTATTCTCTAGCAACCTGAAACATGAGTTAGGATCTAAATCTATGAAGGATACAAATCATATCATTAAAACAAAATTAACACACATGATTTGGGAAAACAAGACAAGTTATTCCATTACAACTTGAAGAATACTTACAAAAGGTGCTTGATGCCCAAACCAATCCTTCAGCTCCAAGTGTCTTCTCCTCTAGCTATCTCCACAATGCTGCAAGACCATAAGTTTGGTGCTCTCAAGAGTCCTCCCCTTTTCCAATGGCATACCTCTCTTTTATAGTGAATGGTGAGGCTAACCAACAAGAGAGATGGGTGGATCTAAGGAGAGATAAGTGGATCAGGGTTTCTAATCGAAGGAGATGAGTTGAGATCGAATCAAGGACCCCAATCTTCCATTATCTTCGAAAATCCAAAATCCCACGAGCCAAGGGAAAAAAGCTATTAAAAGAGTACCGCATTTTGCAAAGACTGCAGAACGCGGCACTGCCGCGCTTGGGGAAAATAGTATAACGCGGTAGTGTCTAGTACCGCGTTTTGTCAAGCTGGCAATGCGCGGTAGTGTATGTGAGTAAAGCCTAAGGTGGGTCAAAACTTGCCAGGGTGGATTCACTTTCAAGGTTGACTCATCATCTGTCTCTTCTGGATGGTTTAAAACAGTAGGGGAAGTGTCGTCAACTTGTTTTGTGATGGGGATGCGACACTGTGAAATATAGAGGTATAACAGATGCCCCCTAAAGTGTGAGGTCAGAAGGGAGTGATGGCCGAAAGACTTTACGAATATAATGTGCAGAGATAGCATCGAGGAGAGCGACACGGAGCTGAAATAGAGACAAAGTGTTAGATATACCACCGAGGCGGGCATTCCCATGCTCGGACACAGACGACTCAAAGCATGGCTGCCGACCAATACATTGCAGATCCATGAGTACTGAGATAATGTAAACTGTGGACAGATCATGGCTACTATGAACAATCGTAGATCCATGAGACAATAATGACACAGCCACGACCAATACAATAAGTGGATCTGTGTGACAATACAAGAGACATCTCCATTGCAGCCTGGACGCAGTCGAGATAAAGTGATGCGCCCAGGGTCTTCTACCCGATCGCATAAAGATACGAATCTAACCATGTGATTACAAGGTGTTGGAGTCGAACATGGAAGAAACCATTTGATTACCGGTCAATGACGTGGACCGTTAACAAATGCGAGGGAGATCACCAATAATGACAATGATTCCCAAGGTATCAGTAGTACATCTCAACGAAATGCGAATGAATGAGTTGATGTCGAGCATCCGAGAGATCGCTTGATCACAGGTCAATGATGTGAACCTACTGTCAAACGCGAGGAAACCTGCCATTGAGGCATGCAGGTACCAAGGTACTAATGGTTGATCTCTAAGTCTAATTCCCGGATAGTGATTTGGTGTCGACAGGAATAGACTCGTCGAAGGTGGGCCATGATGATTCCCACATCATCGACACGAAATCGGCACATATGATAGGATGATGAAGTAATGGAGTATGTACTGACACAGCGGAGGCCTGACACAATGAATGACTCGATACAATGCAACCCTTTGAACATATGACGGCATGTAACAAGACTTGGCAGCAGGGATTATTGATAAATAGAGGATAGACACTGGATGAGCGGACTCGTGGCCAGGGAGACGACCCATGATGATGACTATAACTCAATGAAAGACGGATACCCAAATATAGACAAGAGATGGACACATGCCATGTTCAAAGGTAACGACTGACAAGCTGCCATAGATAAACTTGACTTGTTCCCCCATATTTCCCCGACATGATGGACGAGTACCTCTTTCTTGTTTTACGAGCTTGAAGAGGATAACAGATGCTCGGTGTAGCTCATCTCATGGATGAGTCCAATCTCACATATTTTACGAACCTGAGAAAGGAGGGGTTCGTCCCAAAGTGGGTCCTTCGATGTTAATATTTTAACGAGTCCAAGGAAGGAAAACTCGGTAGTTTTTCATATTTAGAGAGCCTAAAAAACTTAAAGGAAGCTCCATAACGTACTTTTTCGTAAAGTTTAGTCCCTCGGTCCCGAAAAAAGTGTAAAACAATTCCCGAGAGAACTCTCCCAGTCGAGATTGACTGAGGTATACCTTTCTCCTAAATAGTCTAGACGGGCCGAAAAAGGGGTAACCTATCACCGAATAGACGACCTTTCAAATACTTTTACAAGTGTGAAAGAGTCAAGATCACTTGGCAATCTTTTCAATTTTAAGGAGTCTGAAAAGAGCTTAACTATGGACTCCTGTGGTCTTTTTCGTAAATTTTAAATTATTCTGGTCCGAAAAGAGAATAAAACACAACCAGGATAATACTTTCCTCATTGTTTAACGAGCATGAGTAAAGCTGACCGTACTCGACACCGTTTACTTGCGTTTGACAAGCACGACACATGTGTGAAAGCGCTTGGAATCTTTTTCAAGTTTTAAATCCAGAGCACGAAAAAGATAAAGTAGGATCAAAATGAAGGTCAAATTACGAATAAACACCGGTATGAATGCATCCCGTTTCTACCGCGGATCCTGTCAATAAATGCTCAACAACTGGACATTAGCAATGTGAACAAGGGTTTATTTATTTGAAATAGTAATTAATTAATTAATTAATTAAAAATGTGAAAAAATGCTATATAAGGCATGGTAAAAATAGAAATTACTATTCATTTGTGTTTTTTACCCAAAGGAGACATTTTCACCTATTTTGGAGCAAAATTTCAAGGATCCATACCGGGAGTTCTGGGACACCATTTCGACCGCCGTCTGTGCCAGGTAAGAGTGCTTGACCCCCTCTTTCATTTCATGTAAGAAATTTTTGCTTTCACCAGGAAAAAATTAATTTTTTGGCAAGCCCTTTTGGGCAAGAATCGCCCTCCGTACTACCGCGCGGGGGGCCCTATCGAAAAATGCGGTACTGTTGAACAGTACCGCGCTGTAACCCCAAAATGAGGCGCGGCACTGTGGACTGCCGCGCGGCAGGGTGTCCTCCAGGCGCGGTACGTGCGAATTTTAAGTTCAAAAAATCAAATTTTCTCCAATTTTTTGCTGGAAGTAAGTTGTTAAATAGTTACTAATTGCTTTGTTTGCCTTTTTGCAGGGATTTGCAACTTATTTGGAGCAAAATGGTGAGTTGGAAAGAGAGAGAGCACGAAGCGGATGATTTTGCAGCCGAAAATGACTTACCAACCGTGACCGCATTGCGAGAATGTGGTTTGCTAAAGTTTTTCAAGACCAAAGGGATCCGCCAGCAGCCTAAACTCCTTACTCACCTTATCCAATTGTGGGAGCCTGACACTCAAGCTTTCCGAGTGGGAGAGCATGTGCTTGAAATCCAACTTGAGGATATTTACTTCCTCACAGGCCTCTCAAAGAGAGGGGCCCGGCCGAGCTTTACTGGGTACACCGCTTCAGAAACAAGCACAGATGATTTAATTGCTCGATATTGCCAGGCAGGTTCGAGTAAGAAAAGTGGGAAGGTGGCCATAAAAGAGGTCACAAATATTCCTTTAAAAACCTTGCTATTCACTATCACGCGTGCAGCGGGAAGCGTGGGTCCACATCAGGCATCCCGCACGCAGGTGAATCTCGCAGCAGAGTGCATGGGAGGAACAGTTTTCAACTGGTGTGATGCAGTGTTGTCCAATCTGAAGGAACAGGTGCACAAGTGTAGGACTGGGAAAAATACCCAGTTTGGCTATGGGAGCATCCTGGTCACTTTCTTTCTGGCGAGGGTGCCACTACTGCGCCCACAGATATCTATGCCCCCTCGTCCACCTACTGAGCCATGGATGGCTCGATGGAGTGACTATGTTTGACGCCTCGGGGGACCTCAGCGGCTAGCCTTTGGAGAGGACTTCTTCTCTTGGATGGAGGAGCAGATAGTCATGATTGACAACTATCCCTATTCAGGGGTAGATTTTCGTGAGGATATCGACTTGGCTTTGCCAGAAGATGATGACTGGGACAACTCTGGTATGACCTTCATGGATATGTATTTTTTTCTTTTTTGAATATTTTAATTTTTATTGCTTTTTTAGAATGTGAGAAAGACTTCTAATGTATATTCGCATGCATGTTGCAGACCGTGGACCACAGAGGCCAGCTGGATACTCTCCACTACGACGTGGTGGTGTCGATCGTCCAGCTGATCCTGTCGAAGAAGAAGATGAAGACGAGGCAGGAGGTGTCCGGGACATTGAGAGGAACCTACAGGGATTGACTCATGGTATCCCTGCTATGCGGATGGATGACGTCCCTTACCACCTCCAGCGGCATACTGTAGGTGTACCTGGTCGTATCAGTCGACTTCTTCGCAAGGTGGTTCGAGCTGTGATGTGTTACCACCAGCAGCGGGAGGAGTCCGATGAGGGACATGATAGGTCTCCTAGATCTCCGTAGATGGTCTTTTGATCTTTTTGCGGCATGTACACGATATGTAGGCTTTGAGGGCCAATTTTTGTATATGGGATTTGATCCCCAATTTTGTCTTTGACACAAACTTTATGTATTTTGGAAAAAACACTTTTAGATACAGTGATATGGACCTATTTATGATCTAAATATTTACAATGACTTGTGCATTTTATTTTTTGTGATGTGTTTATGTATGGGCAAGATGCCAATCCAAAATGTAATTAGCCAATGAATCGGCAATACAATTGAATTCTCTCGGTATGTGTTGATATGTGATAAAATCAAATGACCGTTCCAAGAGGCGTACTCTTCGAAATAAACGAAGTAATGTAGGATCGCGAACTGTGTAAACACGGTTTAGATGAGAAACCATGAGTTGGGAGTCTAAAAAGACCGATAAGGAGTCAATCCCGAGTGAAGCAACCTCTGTCAAGAGACCAATGACTGCATGGTACTCTGCGATATTGTTGGTTGCAGGACCTAAACAATTGGCTCCTGAAGAAATTAACTCGCCAGTGGGGGAAAAGATCACCCATGCTGCAGAAGCGAGATTCCGGGTATGTCGGCTTGCACCGTCGGCGAACCCAAAGTAGGCTGACATCTGCGCATAAAGTCACGAGTCAACGTAAGAGTAGATATATGAGGTCCATGCGCACACTAAACAGAAAGCAAAAAGCAAACTAAGTACATTATGTACAAGAAGTAACCCGCGTAGGGTAACCTCACGCGTAGAAACGCTTGAGGTATAGCCCGTTGCGGGGCCGTGCCAATGGCGTACCATCACAATCGACTAGTTCATAGGCTCCTTTTTCTAAGACACGTTTTATGATGAAGGGGCCGTACCACATAGATTCAAGCTTACCTTTTCCAAGCTTATCATGCATCTGATCATATGTAAGTACGAGGTCACCCTCGTTGAAGATCCGAGGTTGAACGGATTTGTCGTATTGAGCTTTTACGCGTTTTTTGTAAGATTCATTAGCCAAAGCGGCGTCGCGGCGGGTTTCATCTAGCTTGGCTAAGTATAGAAACCGTTCTTCTTCGGAAGTAGTGTGTGGAAGTAGCTCTATGGCTATCTTGAGTGATGGAATTTCACATTCAATCGGGAGAATGGCTTCTAGGCCGTACACCAGTTGAAATGGTGTAAACCCAGTAGCACTTTTCATTGAGGTTCGGTATGCCCACAGTGCTGAGAACAGAGCTGAGTGCCAATTGGATTTTTGGGTACCCACAATGCACTGAATCATTCGTTTCAGGACTTTATTAATGGCTTCAACTTGGCCATTGGCTTGTGGGTAATACGGGGTTGAGTTTTCGTGGCGAAAACCCAGTTTGGCACTTAGTTCTTCGATCATATGGTTCCTGAAATGGGAACCATGGTCGGTCACAATAGACTGTGGGACACCGAATCTAGCTATGATATGATTGAATATGAACTGCGCTGCTGTTTTGCTGTCTTCAGCATATGTAGGCATCGCTTCAGCCCATTTTGTAAAATAGTCGACAGCTACTATGACATAGCTATGCCCCCCGGCTGAAGTGGGCTTACAGTGCATAAAATCGATGCCCCATTTGGAGAAGGGGCCGACGGCAATGACAGGGTGGAGTGGAGCAGGATGCGAGCGTGCTTTGCTATGAAAGAATTGACATGGCGGACACTTCTTGACTGTTTCAATGCAGTCTTTGAAAATTGAGGGCCAGAAGTATCCTGCTCGCAGTATTTTCTGGGCCGTAGCCATCCCAGAGAGATGACCACCACATGCTCCAGCGTGGCAGTCATTGAGAACGCGTTCCGCCTCATCTAAGGTCAAACAGCGTCGAAGGACGGTGTCGACACCACGTCGATACAGAGTATCATTCACTATAAGGTAGTATTTTGCGTGATGTCTGATACGTCGTCGTTCATCGCGGGTGAGGTCGGGACGGAAGCGTTGGGTTTGGAGATATAAGAGAATATCCCCATACCACGGATCAGACGTGCTAATGAGGAACAATGATTCATCGGGGAGAGAATCAATGGGCTCGGATTGCTGAGTAGCACGGGGCAGGTTACAAATTAACTCGGCAAAGACCAGAGATTTCTTAGACTTGGCTTTGACAAATTCCAAGTCAAACTCTTGGAGGATGAAAATCCAACGGGAGTACTTGCCCCCAAGCACTTGTCGTGTGAGGATATAGTACATTGGATTGAAATCAGCGATGACGGTGGTCCGGCGGAGTAAGATGTAATGACGGAATCTCTGGACAGCAAATACTGTTGCCAGAGCCAGTTTTTCAACATGTGAGTAGCGAGTTTCAGAGTCAAGAAGACTCTTGCTGAGATAGTACACCACATGTTCTATGCCGTTGTGGTCTTCCTGGACTAACACCATACCAATGGTGGAAATCGAGGCTGCGAGATAGAGGATATAGTCTTGTGTGTAATTGGGGGGTTGAATCACAGGATCTTTGGTTAAGGCTGCCTTTAAATTGTTAAAGGAGCGTTGGGCTTCGTCATCCCATATGAAGGGAACATTCTTCTTGAGAAGCCGCATGTAGCCTTTTGTTATCTCGGACAGATTGCAGATAAAACGGCGTAGAAAGTTTGCATGCCCTTGCAAACATTGAAGTTCTGGAATATTGGTAGGTGGAGGCAGGGCTATGATAGCTGCTACCTTTGCGGGATCTAGACGTATCCCGTCTTTGGAGACTATGAAGCCCAACAGTTTTCCAGCTTCTACACAGAAGACCCACTTATGCGGGTTCAAACGTATATTGTAGCGCCTGCACCTTTTGAAAATGGCACTCAAGTGATCTGGATGTTCTTCCCGAGTTCGAGAGTGAGCGGGAAGGTCATCAAGATATGGCTCTACGATATGTTTGATGTCATGGAATGCGTAGGACATCGCCCGTTGGAAAGTTGCCCCGGCATTTTTGAGGCCAAAAGGTAACTTTCGATATGCAAAGATCCCCCAAGGGCAGATAAAGGCCGTTTTGTGCTGGTCGGCTGGGAGGATATCGATCTGATTATAGCCAGAGAAGCCATCCATAAATGAAAAGATAACACTTCCGGCACAGTTATCGATGATCTGGTCGATAAACAGAGTTGGGTAGTTGTCCTTGGGACAAGCTTTGTTCAAATCACGGTAATCAACACAGACTCTAATCGTTCCCTGTTTCTTGGCTATGGGAACGATGTTGGATACCCATTCTGTCAATGGGACAGGATAAATAAAACCAGCACGCAAAAGTTTTTCAACTTCTGCTTTAATGGCGGCTTCCTTACGAGGATGGACGGGTCGAAGCTTTTTCCGAACAGGTCGGGCGCCAGGGAAAGTTGGAATTTCGTGGACCACAATCAACGGGTCAATCCCTGGCATCTCTTCATAACTCCAAGCAAAAACATCGCGAAAAGTTTTAAAGTAGGCATTATAGAACTCCGTTTCGAGAGGAGTGCATGTTTTGCCAATGTGTACGTTTTCCACGATACCAGGATTTACTGAGATATCAATGGGAGTGGTTGCCATAAGGTTGGCCAAGTTGCCTTCGGAAAATACTTCGTCGAGGGAAGTAGGGAACTTGGTTTGAACCATCCAAAGTGAAGCACTGGATTTGGTATCGGGCTCAAGTGACTGAATGGTGGGGACTGAAGATCGATGATGAAAATCTCCCCATGGTGGCTCATTACCGCACATCACCTCTATGATTGATTCGTCAGTAGGAAAAATCAAGTTGAGAGGATCAAACAATGGTGGGTGTGTATGATTTTCAGTCGAGAGCTGTGCCACTGTGTGATCAGTAGAACAGTCGACCCAATCTGTGGCTGATTGGATCGCGTCATATGCTGCAAGGTTTCTGTTCAAAGGCATGGAATTGCCATAGCCTTGGATCTGAGTAGGACTCGGAATCACCCATGAATCATCAGAAGGGGTGACATGCGACGAAATCATGTTGACTGGTTGAAGATGGGTTCCCAGCTCTGGAAAAACTCCAATGAGGGATGAATCCTTCATGAGACCAACACCTATGTCTTGGAACCGGTACCGAGGTTGATCCAATAACGGAACGGTATTGGTGGAGTTCGGATGGGAATCTGGAATACAGTAATCCAATTGATCAATAGTGACAACTTTTCCTTCATGAGGAAATTGTACAATCCGGAAGACTGTAGATGCTATGGCAGTCATGGCATAGAACCAGTTCCGACCAAGTAGGAGGTTGTAATCCAAAGGTGCATCTACGACTTCGATGTGTACGGATACTATTTTGCCCCCCAGTTCAACACCGATTGAGGGAATGAGTCCGTATGGTTGAAAACCATGTCCATCAAACGCCCTAAGAGTAGTGGGAGAAGTTGTGACCTCGGGTGAGCCTAAGGCTCTCCAGCAGTTCAAAGACATAATCGACGTGGAAGCACCCTCATCTAACACAGTGCGGTGGATAACATTTCCATGGATTTTCGTATGCACCTGGAAGGCTAACTGGTGAGAAAGCCTAGGTTTAGCGTGCTCCAAGTTAAATATGATGGAGTTTGAAGTATCTGGGTCCAGTGCCCCCAGTGCTGAAAGTAGGGTTCTACGCTGCGTAGGGCAGTGTTGGAGAACCTCGAGAGTTGACATAGCGCAAGGTGCTTGAGCCAAATCTTCAACAATGTTGTAGTTTTGGGCAGCTCGCGCATTCGGGTTGAATGTCGCCTTTCGTATGGTGCCTTTGGGTGGGCGTAGCACTGTATCCATAAGTGGTCTCTCGATATGGAGATGACCGTTAGGGGGGGGAATAGGGATCGGATCTTCAACAGGAGATTTGCCTTTGGCTATCTCCGATTGTTTGTTTGAACTTGGAGGATTGTCATACGTCTTTGAACGAGTGGTGATATTAATCTCCTCATTACTTGTCATTAGGATTTCGCGGTTTGTGGACGTCTCTCCACGGGAAGGGTTGGTCGGGTTGCCCCCTTGTGGGGATTCTTGGGCAACCATTTGCTGTTGCTGTTGGGGGAAAGGGTCAGTTAGCACTGCCGGTCGAGAGGATCCTTTAACGAATTTATGGACCTCGTCCTTGTAGGGACAGTCACGCGTATAATGATCATCTTGACAAATCAAGCAGGGAAACTTAGCTTTCCGACGTGGTTTCTGGTCATTCTGGGTAGGTTGTGGCTTGGGGTTCTCCTGCTGGTTCTTCTTGGGTTTACCACGATTGTTTTTCTTCTTTCCTCCGGATGGTTGTGATGTAGATTGGACTGCATTCACTTCGGAGGAGACAGCAGGAGAGGTGGAAGCTTTTGAAGCGGCCTGGGTAAAAGCGGGGGAAGCAGAAGCTTGTTGTCCCGTCGAGTTGGTAGCAGGCTGAGGCTTGACTGAACCAACGATACCATCAATGGGTGGTTCAGTAGTAGGCTTTGTAGGATCAGTGTGAACGCGGGAGGCATGTGGAAGAAGTTCATGTAAAGTACCGGATTTAGTATATACTAAATCCATGTATTGTGCTGCCGAGATGGCTTGTTCTTCTGTAACCGGTCCGCGCATAGCAATATCTCTGGCTATGGGAGGAAAAAAGGATTTTGTAAACCAATCAGCAAGTAGCTGATCCGGAATAGGTGCCTTTATTAGCCTACGGCGTCTTTGCCACTCATGGATGTGATCCAAAATATGTGTAGAAGTGGTTTGACGTAGTGAAGTTAGCAGTTCTGTTCCAGTCTCATACCAGATGGGAAGCTGGAAATGTGTCAGAAACTGCATAGCCAAAGTGTTGAAATCACGAAAAGAGTGTTGTGGCAGCTCGATATACCATTTTGCTGCCGTTCCGGTGAGCGTGCGTTGGAAGAGCCGAAGTCGGATGGAATCATCCATCAAGGAGTTGGATGAACACCAAAGATGGAAGGTCATCACGTGGTTCTTGGGGTCTTCTCCGGGTTTGGCATTGAACTTAGGAATATCCGATGGTAGTTTGGCTGGGATAGGTGGCCAGTGAGGTTCGTGCCATATAGGATCGTTGATAAGCCTCAACAAATCAGGTAGATCAAGTGTGGCTAAAAAGGGAAGTTGACGGTTGGTCTGCGGGAATGAGTAATAACCATGTGGTGCCGAGAACCCTGGAGGGCCCTGCATAGCATACTGCTGTGTGTTATACCCATATGAGTTTCCCGCGGGATACTGCTGGAAATGCTGTGGATGGTAAGCCATCTGGTTAACCGGTTGATTGTAGGCAACCGGTTGGTGAGTGTTCTGTTGAGTGGGTATAGTACCCTGAGGCTGTTGATACCCAGGAATGGTTGTTGTTCCTTGTTGGGGAAAAATTCCTTGGAATTGTTGTGTTCCAGGGATGTTACCACCATACTGTGCAAGTGGAGGATTTCCCATAGCAGGGTTGGGGGGTGGCTGCGACGGTGGTGTCCATGGAAGGCTCGTTCCTGCTTGAGGAGTGAGTGGAAATTGAAGTGATGGGTTCCATGGGACTGTAGCAGCTGAAGGGTAGGGGAAGCCAGAATTCAAGTTGGGGGAAATCTGAGATTGCCCCCCAGCTTGGTTCCAGTTTCCAAAAAGTGAGTACCCCCCACTCTGTGGGGTTTGATGATCCCAAGTAGGAAGCATGCCTGACAGGGGTTGTTGAGAGTAAGGCCCGGTTGGGACGCCGAAATAAAGTTGCCCACTGCCAGGTGGATTGTACATACCGAACTGGGTAGACGCTGCTGGTTGGGATGCTTGTTGGATCGAACCAATAGGTTGTCCGCCAGCAGTTAGGTTGGATGACCCTATATGAGGAGGCTGTTGACTGGGAAGTGAGTTCCCAGCGAAAGGTTGTCCTCCAACTGGTTGGGTTGATGGCCCACCAGTTGGAGGTTGTTGACTCGGAACAGGGTTCCCAACAAAAGGTTGTCCACCAATTGGTTGGGTTGATGGCCCACCAGGGGGAATTTGGTAGCTAGGGTTGGGGACCACTGTAGTCGGTTGTCCACCTCCTGAGATAGTGTAAATGGTGGCTGAGGGTGATCCTCCGGTCCAGCCAGAAGATCCAGCAGTGTGACTAAGCATTCTTCCGCCGCTGGTCAAATATGATAACGTGGATTGGCCAACGACACCAAAAGTACCTATTTGCGGAGGGGATCGTCCATATCGAACAGGTGAGGACGGGGAAAAAACTGGGTTATTCCTCATAGAATGTGCATTAAATATAGGTGATGACAACAAATGCGGGGAATTTAGCCCAGGGGTATTAGCGTCGTCCATGACATGTTCGATGATAGGAGGACCCTCGAACACTGGGTCCGAATTCATGTCCTGGAAAAGGTTTTGGGGGTCCGACAGGAAACTAGGTATGGTAACATCTGAAGGTCCTGCGCCGTCTGCAAAGGAGTGATGAAATTCTGTGCTAGACGGGACGTTGGGATCCCTATAATCCGAAGGACGAGAAACAAGGGGGTATCTAGACGCTGTCGAAAGGATTTGCTCTGTGTTGCGTCTAAATTGTGCCGATGCTAACGGAGAGTTCGCTAGGCTAACCATACTAGACTGGATGGAAGCCATGATTTCGTGTCCCGGTGGGAGGTTGGGTAGATGTAAAGTGCGAGGTACGTTGCTAGAAGAACTTGTCTCCTGAGGATGAACACTGGGTGACGTAGTAATAACAGGCGGAAGTTCCGTCTGGGAAGTGATGAAGCCATAATTAGGTTCAAAAGGTGTGTCAGGTAGACGAGTATCTTCAATGATTTCAACGTATCCGCCTGGGACTGAAATTAAGCCAGGTATGTCCTGGTCGGATCCTTCTGTGGTGCCAATAGATCCGTCTATATCATCGTGAAAAGTGTCTGATGGACGGGAAGTGTTGGCATTCGGTAGAAGGATGACCTCTGGTCTAATACTCTGGGTTATACTAGGTTCAGTTGCGGTAACTGTGTCTACTGTAACAGATAAATCTGGAATGACAGTAGGTGAGGTGATAGTGGAAGTCTCAGACGTGCTAGTGGTTGCAGAAGCTGTAATAGATTCTGAGACTGTGCTGTGTGTGGCAGTTACGGGCGTAACTGAAGATGTTGTATGTATCGGCGGTGGGATGTTGCCTCGACCAGCACCGCGGCCAGGAGGAGCAGGAATGCGTGATGCAGGCGGACCAGTAGTCCGTGGCGGTGGTGGTGGTGGAGGGCTTTGGCCCTGTTGTCTTCGTGATCTTCGTGGTAGATCTGACATGATGACAGGAAAATGAAAATCGGGGGCAGTATCGTGAACAAAGAACTCAAAAACTCTAATGCAACCGAGTGTGCAGAAGAGGAGCTAGAAAAAGCAAGGCTCACAGGCCAAAAAAGTAAGCTCTAAAATCTATACTGAGACCGGTGTCTCAATAAGCGAGCTGATCAACAAAAATGGCCAGAATGCCAACAAGCAGTCCCTATAAAAAAAAATGACCCTCTACAAAGGTGAGATAGCAAGCAAACTCCTAACTAAGAGCTGGAGACCTCAGCAGGCTGTATCCTTCGCAAGGTGATGAAATCCAAGTCGAACAATACAACATGAGAGACCGATATAAGAAGGATATCCCTCTACCGAAAGGGATCCTGGGTAAAAGAGCCCTAGTAGAATAGATACTAAGCCACCTCGTTCATGACACGTCGGAAAAGGTTTTGGGCACTTCAGCCTTCCGAAGAAGACAGCGATCGATGTTGCCTTAGGGCTAAGTGGAGTGCGGTATTCCACAGAGTCCGTCCGGTTCTCAATCTCGCGGCCGTTTAACCCCTGAAAGTTGGAAACAGTGAGGAGGCCCCTCCACAAACTGGCTGTGACCGTGTCAATAAGTACTAGAGGATTTTAGTTCCCTAAAGACAACGACTATGTTTCAGATGAAAATGACAAGGGGGAATTATTTTGATACCTATCCCCGGTGTCCTACCTAACTACCAAATTCTTTTGATTTCCTCAAGTGAGGTTAAAGTTGGTTTAATTAGGGAGATTAATTTTAGTGGCTGTCTTTACTCAATCGGGTAGTGGACGTGAAACTTGATGGTGTTATGACGACTCAAACCATGCAAATGAGAATGAATCACAAACAAGCCTTTGTCTTCGATGAAATCTAGCTAAGGTAAAGATAGAGGTTCTTCGATCAAATATGCATAACAATTTTCACAAGCAATCAAAGTAAAAGTTTTTTCTTTTCTTTTCGATTTATAAACAAAGCCAAATTGAAGTAAACACTCTTTTCAATGCACTGATTTTACAATCTACAATGCTTCTATAATGAGAATTTCTATGGCAAAATTAATGGTTCATTTCCCTATGCAAAATACCACTAGACTTTTTCAATTTAAACAACAAGATTTGCTCTCAACCAATGATCTTTTTAATTTACTGAAAATGATAATGAAAATATGACTGTAAAAACTACAGTATTCAGTAACAGAGGACAATGGTGTTGAGTTGGTTGTGGGGAAAAAATCAAGTCAATGCAATCAGATTGAAAAATGACCAATATGTCAAAAGTGCCACTTAATTCAATCAATCAATCAAGCTCACAAACTAGGTAATAAGCACACCATACAGACTGGAAATTAACCAGGATGCTAACAGGCAACAGTAAAGATTATCTAAGGCAGAGAGAAACTCAGGAAACCAAGCAAAAATAAGAGAAATTTAAACACTTGCAGACACTACCGCGTGTGATAGTCTGGCTGAAGCGCGGCACTGTAACAGTACCGCTCTGGTACTAAGGCCTATGGCGCGGTACTACCGCGCTGGAATTAGTTATAAGGGCGCGGTACTGTGGCAAGGGAAAGAAAAAGTGCAACTTGAGAAGAAAAAGTAAGATTTTCAGGGTTGTTTCTAACCCAGGGGACTCAGTAATTAAACAGGGAGATAAATACTTCGAGGAGGGGTGAATAAGGGTCAAAAAAAGGACCAAGATTCAAACTGGTTTGAAGTGCAACAAAAAAAATTCACAATTCAAAAATAAATGACTGTGAATTGAATCAATCAAGCAGTAATCAAAACCAGCGGAGTCGCCATTCTTGTTATGTGGAATTCTGCCCTACGGATAAGTCAAAATTCCCTTAGACTAAAGCAGACTTTAACTAACTCTAGGCTAAGAACAAAACAAAACAAATGCTACCTTGAATCCCTAGATCTAACAAACATCTCAGGATTAAAATGCTGAAGAGAATAGGAGGAGTTTAACTGACCTTCTATCCAAACGCTTGTTCTTTGGTATTTGTTCCAAGCTCCAAGCCCTCACAAGTGAACCTGTCAAAATGGAACCAAGACACAAGAATGCACTATTCTCTAGCAACCTGAACATGAGTTAGGATCTAAATCTATGAAGGATACAAATCATATCATTAAAACAAAATTAACACACATGATTTGGGAAAACAAGACAAGTTATTCCATTACAACTTGAAGAATACTTACAAAAGGTGCTTGATGCCCAAACCAATCCTTCAGCTCCAAGTGTCTTCTCCTCTAGCTATCTCCACAATGCTGCAAGACCATAAGTTTGGTGCTCTCAAGAGTCCTCCCCTTTTCCAATGGCATACCTCTCTTTTATAGTGAATGGTGAGGTTAACCAACAAGAGAGATGGGTGGATCTAAGGAGAGATAAGTGGATCAGGGTTTCTAATCGAAGGAGATGAGTTGAGATCGAATCAAGGACCCCAATCTTCCATTATCTTCGAAAATCCAAAATCCCACGAGCCAAGGGAAAAAAGCTATTAAAAGAGTACCGCGTTTTGCAAAGACTGCAGAACGCGGCACTGCCGCGCTTGGGGAAAATAGTATAACGCGGTAGTGTCTAGTACCGCGTTTTGTCAAGCTGGCAATGCGCGGTAGTGTATGTGAGTAAAGCCTAAGGTGGGTCAAAACTTGCCAGGGTGGATTCACTTTCAAGGTTGACTCATCATCTGTCTCTTCTGGATGGTTTAAAACAGTAGGGGAAGTGTCGTCAACTTGTTTTGTGATGGGGATGCGACACTGTGAAATATAGAGGTATAACAGTGCATGGATATGTGTGGGTGCACATGTTGAGATGCATTGTGTGAATGCATGGGTATGACATATATATGTTTCAATGCAGTTAGATAATAGATGAAATGGTGGACTATTGTTAATCCTAAGACCATTTCATGAGCTGCTATGAATGCAGGAGAATGATTGCATGAAGAAGGTAGACATGTTGATGGGTTACCAAGAGTGCCCTGAGGAAATGACAGATTTGTATGGATACGAAGTAATGAGTATCTAAAGCTTCATTTAAATTGTATAAATGACGTGACTGTGTCTTGCAATTTTATTATGATAAGGATGCATGCAAATATATTTGTATAAATATATATTTCATTACATTTCAAATGTTAACAACTGGAAATGTTTGAATTATGGAGTGTTATAATTCTGAAAATGCTTCAGTGACTGTGGCAGCAATGAAATATTATATGCACAAGAGACTTACAAAGCATTTGGCTAATTGAAGTTTCAGATTTCAGGTAGATTGTTTTGGGCATGGAAAATGTGGGAAAGTCCATGATGAAGATTGGAATCTACTATGAGAAAGAGCCAAACGATATGAGAACAGACTCATGGCTAATAAAATCAATTTATATAGAGGACAGAATTGCAAATACATACTTGAATTTAATTATTAATGCCATTGAATTATTAGAGAACTCAGATTTGACTTTTATTGTTAGATGATGCTGACTGTTTGGCTATTTGATAAATGTGCTAGGAAGACACATTGCAGAAAGACCATGTGTGATGACCTGCAGAAGCCAAAATACATGGGAAGGACCCCATGCTTTGGAAATGGGTTTCGAGCGAAACACCATTTCATATTTTAAGAATGACATCTCAGCTGAGTTGTATGTTGGAAAATCATGAGAGTGAGATGGTAAAGCTATGCCAAGAAGGCAAGTGTGGATTATGGAATGTGGAAAGATTGGGATGGAAAACCAAAGAACTGTTGACTCAGAGAAGGGAGCCCCCATTCTTCGCAAATGAAGAAAAGATACACCTACAAAAATGAATGAGTATTTTGTGACCCTAGATAAGAACATGCATGTCTAAATTATTAGGGTTAATATGCAGAGCATACTCTATGTTATTTATATATATATATATCATTTCAAACTGCTTGAGTATGATTAGGGCCTACATGGCTCACATTGGAAAGGGGGTGCACACCTTTCTGGTGCCAAGTCATGATAGTGTTGTCAATATTGACTACACCCTAAGGGAATGGATGCATTCCTGGCGTTTCAATACTTGATAGTGAATGTTATGGAATGTGGTTATGATTTTGAGCAATCATACTGATAATCTTGCTTATCCTTCTTGTGTTGTCAGCCTACATATATGAAAATTGGTACTGCACATTATGAGGCAAAGTGAAGAAGGGTATGCAGAAGGACTGTATCGAAATTGGTAACCTTCCTATGCTCACACTAAATAATACTAGAAGGGATGGATAGACACAAGGAGTTGTGTAGTGAAAATGGGGTATCATCCTTGTGTGAGTGGGGCCATGCTAACCTGCAGTCACGAGAGTCACCTATAAAGTTCCTAAAAGGAACCACTGATTTGCACAAGAGAAGGAGTGGCGTCCTTGTATGAATGAAGAGTTGATGTGTGTGTGAAGGGTTGTGGTGCGAGAAGGTGTGGTGACCTTGGCAAAGGCATAAAATCTCTATTGGGTCAGCAGTAAGAGGGGGCGCCAAGTCTGACTGAAAACCTTGAGATGCCTATGGCTCCATAGTAGAGTCTTGACCTATAATGGTCAGTGGCACAGTTTCCTTCCATTGGCTGATGACCCAGACGAATGTGCTAGCTCGGCACTGGAGAGGGCCAACCAAGTATGGGACTAGTTGGGAACCACCAAATGCTTCGGAAATCCAATCGACATGAAGGGTTACTGGTTAAGCATTAACTACATCCAATTCCATAGGCAATTCCAAGGCTTGCAAAACAAAGCAGGACCCTGTGGACCAGAGGGAAAATGCACAATACAGATAAGTATTCATTTTCATTTATGTCTTGTTTGGAATAATGAACATTTCAAGTATAAGTCTTATAACAGCTAAGCTGATACACTATTGCTTATTTGTTGGAAACCTTGGTCATTGTAGGAAAGCAAGACCCTGAAAGAACTATAAAATTACTGGTAAATCCAGAGAGTAAATGAGTGGGCGCTATAAATTATTGAGAAATACAGAGAGTAACTGGTTGGGCATTAACTACTTAATATTGTGAAGTAGCATGTACGCTGGCCCAACACCCCCTAAACAATTGATAAAACCCAGTCGACGTACTGGCCTGCATTTCCCATTCGAATGATTGTGGAGTAGCCTACGTGATGGCCCAACATTCGTTATTGTATCCATGAGAAATCCAAGGCTCGTAAGGCAAAGAAGGATCCCGTGGAATAAAGTGAATACATCCAATACAGATAAGTATTCAGTTACCTTGCAGCTTCTTGCTTATGAATATACATGTGTATCTGATTTGGTTATGATTTCCTAAACTCTTGTTTGGAGATAAACCCTATGAAGATAAACTAAACATGTGAATTGATTCAATGTTTGAGTGTAGGTATTGTTGGAAGCAAGGACTATGAAGACATCATAGGGATGCAGATGGACATGTGACCATCCTAAAGAACTCAGTATGAGCAGTAAGGAAAGATGGTGCTAGTGGACATGAGTGGGTGATAGCAGCCAAAGGTTCTGTAGGAAACTAAAGAGAAGGGTTCCTTAGTTGAAAATCCTTAGACAGACCCTAGACACTAAGTGTCATAGCCAAGAAAGGAAATTCAAGCATTCACATTGAAGTGAAAGAGACTAAGGAGCATGAAACCACAACGATGGTGTAGCTCCATAATAGAACAAGACTAAGAGGGAGAAACTCCTACTCTTCTCTTTCCTTTTTATTGATGCATTTATAAAACAAAAGATTGTTGAGTGCATGTCATGGCTGAAAATAGATTGTGTTTAATTGCTTGAAATGAATTGTGAATGCTGAAATAGTAAATTTCCTGTGAAAGGATGAACATGAACGAGTTCATGTGTATGTTGGGAAAGCATGAAAAGTGTGGAAGTCCCATGAATAAAGCATGGAAATTCCATGTCAATTGGGAAAATAATTGACTAATTTTAATGTTTATGTTATGCTTTCCCTAACAAGGGATTTCCATGATGAATTTCACAAGTAAGAAAGTGAAACAATTGGTTGCAGTCGGCACAAGAAAGTGTTGCTAGTAAGAAAAGTGTGGTCATTTGTTCCCATTGACCATAGAAGCAAATCGAGGGCTATTAGAGTTGGCTGAAAGTCTTCTTCAAATAATTGCCAGGACCCAAGAAAATCTTAGAGAGATGCTCAAGCTGCAGAGGCAACAGAATGAGATGAACCACAAGGTTTTGCAGGACTCTATTCACCTGCAAAAAAGAGGTAAAAAGCATTCTGGGAGCAATCAGTAAAGGAAAGGAAAGTGGATCCATGAAGAAGCATTCATCCAATCGGCCGATTAAGAAACATTCCAAGTGGGAAGACTCAAAGGAATTTATGCAGGAGAAGGTAAAGAAGCCAATGAAATGTTGGGGATGTGGAGGAAATCATTGCCTCCGCGACTGCCCAACAATGGAACATCAAGAGGGTAGCCGCCATAAAGTTTCCAGACTTGTATATCAGCGGGAAGGTAAAGAAAGGGAAGGTATTGTTTTGGAACAATGCCCTCATGCAGAGCTAGAAGGTCCTAGCCAACAAGAGCAGTTTGTGAAGACCAAAGGACTTGGTCCCAAAAACCCAAGTAAAGGGTGAAATGCAGGACAGACCTGCCACATTTTGTGAATTTGGACATGTATATAGCATGTATGTTTTCCTAGGTATTGGAACACCGAGGACAGTGTTATTCCAAGGGGAGGGGAATGTAATGTCCCCCATTTTGACCCTTATAATATTTTGGGCTATAATGTAAATAATGTATGCATATTATGTATGATTCCTAACGTGGAGCTCAAGGCCAAGGCCCTGCTAGTGAACACTCGATCTAGAAGAGGCAAATATTTGATATTATGCTACCCATGTGCTAGTGAACCATGGGAATTGTAAATATGAATTTTAATATAAATGCCCACAACTAGCTATGCAATGCAACAAGAGATGGGGGCATGATGTTACAAGGAATTGGGAGGGAAAACATTCAAACCCTTGGATCTAATCATGTCAAGCCAAGTGTCAATGAGAGAACCCATCAAACCCTCAACTACCCATGTTTACTTTTGTACCCAATCATTGATTTCTCCCAAGAGTTGGTTGAGGTAGTTAATGCCTTGGGGAATGGGAGGTATGGTTGTCCAAATTCGAGTATGGGCAAGCCACCCTGCACAGAAAAAGGTGTTTGGCTTCTTTGGCAAGGTGGTTGGGAGGAATGTTGTTATCCTCCCCACCCGGGATCAAATCTTGCTTTGTGACACTTGCTCCTTGGGAGCCGAATTTCTATGTAATGATTGTAAATCTGGCCATACTTTGATTCTTTTAGAATAGCAGGTGTTGGCATTTTCCGTGGAAAAAAAAAAAAAGCCATTACCTATCAACCAGCTTTGCTCTCCCACGACTTTAGGGCTACCTGGGCGTTTTCTCCATGGTTTTTGTTGTGTTTCCTTCATTATCCTAGTTGGGAAGGGCATTTTTATCTTGTATAACAGTGGGGAAGAAAGGGAAATCGATTTGGGGACCATAGAGGTTGTTTTGGTTCACGGATTGCTTGTATATCTGTGGGAGAAACCGTTTTCTTCACTATGGTCGATTTTCCCTCTCACAAATCCATTTTTGGTGTGCCCACATTTTTGGGAAAAACCCTGTCCATCTAGTTCCTAAGTCCCACTACTGAAAGTGTGTTCCAAAGCCCATATCTGATTTTGGTGTGCAAGAGAATGCTGGGGTTGAGTTGGGTATCCATTGCTTTGGGCTGTGCTATGCTTGAGGGTTCCCTTTTCCTTGTAGATATCATGCCCAGATCAGGGGTGGCCTCTGAGTGCTGAAAAAATATAGGCTGGGCAGGGACCTATGGCTGGGAGGAACATTGTAGCGACATAGCTAGTTGTTTGGGACAGCATTACACCAAGATGAGTATTTTGTTGTGTTTTACTTCTGCAATGTTTAAGTTGATAGTTATTTTGATATGCTGGATGAGTATGAAATGTGTGTGGATGATGTTTAAATATGTTGTGTATATTCAATTGATTTGCATCTGCACCCATAGGCATTTTATTGTAATTCCATAACCTTTACCCATGATGAATTTGGCTAAGTTGTTCTAAAAGCCCAAATCCTAGTGCCATGTTCCCTCCCTTGCATGGGATAGATAGGTGGGGACATTACACATAGGTATCATTTTCATAAAGCACATTTGTTGCATAAAGATGTTTCGCCGAACATAATTTTGAAATTATGCAAAGAACAAAATATTTCGAACAGGGAATTTGTGGACACTCAATTCATTGATTCAGTAATTAAAGCAAGGGAGAAATGGGTTTATAGTGGTAGACAATCCCGCCTTGGGAAGGGGCACATTGGGTCAGAATAGTTACAGGTATAAATTATTTTTTTTACTACTTTTCATTAATTTTTCTTAACTTCATTTCTAATTAAAGTTTTTCATAATATTACACTTTATTTGGGTGCAGATTTTATTGAGTGAATGCATTGATATTTTTGAAGTTGCAAGCAAGGATGATCTTCAATACAAGATGACTCTTATCTTGATATCTAATGATTTGTGGGACAAATGGTGGACTATTTTTGAGCTTTATAAAAATGGTTCCTTTGCATGTTGACCCAAGAGAATTATGCAAGATGATTTTGTACAGAATAAACAAGACAATATGGTTCTAATATTTTTAGACCATTGCATGACTTTGATGAAGGACAATTACATATTGTAGCAGATAAAATAAATAAAGGATCTATTTGGTAGTCCATGGTAGTTGATTGTTATTCTCGATATGAGACATTAGCACAATATTGTAAGAGGATTAAAGATAAAAGATATTTGAAAAATATTATTTGTGATTATTTTAAAGTCATGGATAATCAATTCTATACTTCTCACAATGTATCCAAGGAAATGTAGTTGAAGTCTTCAAAATTGCCCCAAATCATTTCAAGCAGCTATGCTCTATTATATTATCAGAGAAGTCAACAAAATATCCAACGAAGCTGAAAAAGAGAGAGGTGAATGAAGATGAGCCTAAAGTTCCTAAGGCTACTACAAATATTTTGGATCTTTATATTCAGGAAAGGGAGGCAATTTTGGAAGATCAATCTAGAAAATATATCTCAAGCTTCATTTGATGATGTTGTTTTCCATTTTCTTTGTATAGAAAATTGATGGACATCATATTACTTCATCCTAATCTCTGTTGTGACCTTCTTGTTGTTGATACAAGTAACTATCTTCACTAGTGGATGGAAAGTGATTTTTTTGAATTGTTGGTTTATCTTGATTCTAATGTTGAAAGATGTACCATAATTTTTGTAGTTGATGTAAAATTGTCATATTTTATCAATAGAGCATTCACTCAATTCTCTAGTAAATCGAAGAAGCCTCACAAAGAGTACCGATTCAACGACGTTTATAGGAATTACTCAAAATGTACTTTCGTGGGGTTCTCTATTATACAATGATGGAGAATTGGACTCGTAGGAGACAAGATATCCATTTTGGATATGGATATGGATTGGCAGGATGATAATGACCTGGTTATTGATATTACACCTTTGATGATATTGAAATTGAATCCTAGAAAGCATGTTATTGAAAAAGAATGGATTTTAATGTTCTAGGATCACATTGTTGAGAGGTTTGCTTCACCTAACGACACTATTCTTTCATTATACGGTGGACGTAGATTTGTTTGTTACCTTAACCACTTGAAAAATAGATTGATTGCTTCAGTCATGGAGACAATGTACCATGATATGTTCATGAACACATATTTTGAATTCCTTTCTCGACAAAATGGTATTTTGTACATATTTTTTTGGAAAATTAACTGGAAAATTATTTTTTCCTATTGGCTTTTAATAATTAATTTTTTTTAATATGTAGAGGAAAATGTAAATATTGATGACAAAAATACAGAGGAACAATCTTCTATTAAGAATTCAAATCACAATCATGAAATTTGTGGTGATGCGGAATCTCTCCAAATTTCACATATACAAGATAAAGATAAGGAAATTGGCAAGGAAAAAGAAGGTAATTTTATATGATTTAATCAATAATACTTTAGAGTTCACCGACATTGCACATCCTGCTTGGATTTGGATCTAATGTTTACTTTAATTGTTGTTATTGTTTTGCAGGGCTTGCCGAGATAAGTGAGAGACATGAAAATGAAGAATTAAACAAGTCAGTCATATAAGTTGGGTCTAATTTTGTTCCTCACCCATCCACAAGTGAGAAAGCTAATGATTCTTTGTATGGCCATCAGAAACTGTAAAAAATGTATAATGTAAAATATGGCACACAATTGTTTTTCTTTGCATGTTCTTCGAGAACTTTAGGAAACAGTATTATGCAATATGTGGCGCACTCTATTCTGGTGCATATTCAGATAAGAAAGTGGGAATATTGATATTACAATTGGAGGATTTTTTGTTTACTCTAAAATCCTCCACCAAGAGAAAATAATTGTATGGAATTGTAGACTCGGATAAAATTACTCTTAAACACAAAACAAAAAATATATGAACTATAGGAAAATGAAATGGATTTATTGAACTTGTGTATGGTAAAATTCCATATTGGAATTTGATCAACCAAAAGCAAAAGTGATGGAATGGGCTTGATTCATAAATTTATTGGGAAAATGAAAAAATAATTTGGGAATAAATTTAAATTTGTTTGGTTCACTTATCAATGTGATAAATATAATCAAGGTAAATATGTCAAAAATTTGGGAACATTTTGGAGTAAATTTGGAGAATATTTCTCTAAGAGGATCATGGCGATGGTTGTTTTGAAGGGTGAGTAGCAACAAGGGAAGCCTTGTGAAAATTGCCTAATGGTGAAACCTTACAATATATCCTTGAAGGATGAAACTAATCTAGTAAAAGGACTATGGTATGATCTTAGTAAAATAGAATCAAAATATGATATAATAAACTTTCTCAACTCTTTTAGGGATGAAATGATTGTGTAACATGATACTTTAAACATTTAAATATAATTTTTAAAGCTAATGTTATTGACATTATTTATTTTTATGTCGAGAAAGGTCATTGTGATTAATTATTTTCGGTTATTGGTTTATATATGTTGTTGTTTGATTTTTATTTTTGTAATGTATTGGTAATTTCTTGTGCTTCTTATTTAATTTGAATACTTATTTAAATATTTTCTTATTATAGTTGTATTTTTAGTTATGGTTATTTTGTCTTATTGTAGTTATATTGTTAGTTATGGTTTTTGTATGCAGTCAAAACATAGACTCAAAATAAATTGTTGGTATTTGGAGTAGAAGGGGTTGTTGTTTGGAGTTCAAGATGTTGCTAGAAAAAGAGAAGTCGACGGACATCTAAATTTTGTGCATGGATACTACCATTATAATGCAAGAATTTTTACTCATGATATCGTCAACATTGCTCGTTGGTTTACTTTTTTGGATTTTGTGGAAATAAGGAAGTTGAAGAATGAATTCTAATGGTTCAAAGATGAAAATTTCATATTTATTTGGGGATGCCAACAATGTATACATACTAAGCACTTCTCACATATGTATCATTATATTGGTGGAGTACAACATATTTACAATAAAATGTTTAAAGATGTAATTATCCAGTATGGATACAGATATAAAAATTCAAACATCTTCTTTATAGATGAAGTTCAATACCTTTCAGAAGACAATATAAAGAGAACTATTTAAAAATGCCATCAAGTTGGATGTTTGATCGTTCGGTTGACATATATTGAAATGTAAAAACAATGTTGTGTCCACTTTTGAATCTCGTTGGGCCTTGTTGAAACATGACTCGGTGGTTAAAAACATTCAAATTTAGATGAAAAACATGAGGAGGATTGCAATATATTTGGATTTCAATATATATATATATATATATATTGCAATTTTGTTATATATATTATTGGTTACTATTCAAATTTCAATTTTTCATGTTGTGTGTGGTTCCCTCGTATTTTGATAGTTTCTATTTAGTTCCATGCTTATAATTTCCACTTTGCATTTAAAACAATATTATAGAATGTGTGGGAATCAAGTCACAGTGATCAGACTGATTCAAATTCAAAAATAAGAGGAAAATTCAAAGAGTTTGTTACCTTGTTGGAAAAGGGCATGTATATGGGTTTGTTAAAACCATGCATCCTCACAACTTAGCTTCCATAGGGTCCTAAATTCTAATTTGATTCCCACTAGATCATAGGTTGAAATTCAACAAAATATAGAGTTCTAGTTGCAAAACTATGCAATAATCACCCTCCTCACTTGCAAAGCATTCTTTTTTTGTTGCAAACCTCCTTAAATGCTCATAAAAAACATAAAGGTGGACCATTCTACAAAATATCAAGGAGTTCATAACTCTCTATAATTCAATATCAATTCGCAAGTACATCCTCTTGACATGCCAAATATATACATCATAATAAAATAAAAGGAGTTGACTATCCTCATTAATGTATGAATGATTGATAATTTCCCAACAAATTCCCAAACATGAGAAATGAATTAGGATGATTATCAAAATTAGCTAATTAGGGGATAGCACAGTCCTAGAAAATGTGCAGCTATATTGGAGTTCCATGACGATATGGCATGCTAATGTGATGCTAAGACACCAACCACCCTCCATGAGGTTTGGACAAATTAAGAGGATAAAACCCATATGATGGGTGCCTTATAACACAAATTTGTGTTCATTTAACTTTGTCAAAATCATCAATCATTATTTAAACACCACGCCAACTATTTGTGCATTCAGATTTGAGTTCTTTGTATTAAAAATTAGGTGGATGGTAAAAAAAACTCAGACTTTACAACAAAAACAAACTTCAAGGACATGATTGATATATATAGATAATAAGCAACATATTAATTGGAAAACTCTAATCTAGCAGTATATCCTCCCAAAATACTTATAAAAACTTATAGACAAGTGTGATCAATAATACTTGGAAAAATGATTGATACAAATGGAAAAAATGACAGCTAACCTCTAATGAGACCATGCTCTAGCCTATATATATTACAACCATATGCATCCAAATCAAGATTCCTATACTATTTTGTTGTGTATATTATACCTAAAATGGAAACTCAATAGTTTTCAACTAATGGGTGCTCACTTTATGGCTGAATAACATGCTAGTTTGTTTTCACTGAGTTATTCTCCTTCATAGCATTGCTGTCTCTATTGCATTCTATCATAATAAATAACTTTCAGTAATTTAAATGCATTTTAGTATACTTCATGTCTACAAAGTAATATGGAAAAAGCATATAGAAGCTATGATTTAGTTTTTCATATATAATGTACACACAGTCTAGAAGTTATTGTGGTTTTATCCATCTTCTCTACTATTTTATGTTATATCAACAACACATATTGTTAGTTGTGTGCATAGAATGTTCTTGTTCCACTAGACAACATATATGAGGATAAAATCATGGTTGAAAAATTAACAACACAATGCATCGAAAAAAAAAACTTCTAGCATTCACTTTTTTTGTAAAACTGAGGAGATTCATCCATAAAGAATAAGGATGAATTCAAATTGATAAAATATTTTAAAATAGAATAGATACCTACAAGGGGATCTTGGAAAAATTCATTTGCAAGGGAAAAACCCAAAAGGTTGCTTTGCATTCCTATCTCAAATAAAATAGTTCTCTAATAACCTTTCATATCATATGCCTTGGGAAAGGAAAAGCTAAGCATAACATAACCAACTACAAAAGATAATGCATAAAATCCAACAATAGGTGCAAGTATGGCAAGGAAAAAAGTAGAATGAATTGCACATTTGTGTGTTCTTTCATGGGCTCCAGTTAGGGGGTGGAATTCTACTCAGTGACAGGCTTGAGGAAAATCCTTCCGTAATTAATTCAAATGGAATTATCATGCCAAGACGACTTCTTGTCACATCATGAAGAAAGAAAATGTGAAGCTAAGAATGAAGCTCCAACATTTCATGATGATGGACAAACTTAAAAATTTGAAGTGTGGGCCACTGGAAATCACATATAGACCTCATAATATTTTTTTTTTAACAAGAATGGTTGTAGGATTTATATTAAAAGAGATTCTTCAAAAATACAGACAATAAGCTTTTGATTTTCCTCTGAGAGAAACCAGAATTCAAGTTTTTCTTGCTTGCTTCACTACTTATCTTAACTCTAAACAATCTAGTGTTATGGTAGATGTAAACCTTTACAAATTGTCCCAAAATAAACTTGCAGAAACAATACATTACAAAAATTGGATTTGGAATCCATTAAAAGCGAATAGAAACCCATATTTAAACTGCTAAAAACCAAAGTTTCTTCTAAGCTACTACAGAAATAAAACATATGACCCGCAAAAAATTTGGAGAACCAGCATGCACCATTACTTCTGGCATGGGCAAGGAGGTTTTGGGCTCTCCATGGAGTCGTCCGGATTGGAGCTGGAGCCAGTTGTGTCCTGAAACCCTGGAATGCAACGAGCTAGGTCTTCACGCAGTCTGTCCACCTTTCCTTCCAAATCAGTGATGTTCCTGTAATTGTCATCCACCTTGGAGTCCAAATTAGAAATACTATTTGTAGTGTAATCCACCACCTCAGACATGGAAGAGATTTGACCATTCATGAGGTCATTATTATTCCTTATTTCAGTGCTGAGAGAGTGCAGAAGTGTATACATTCTCTTCATTTTTTTCTTGATATCAGCAACATCAATCCTAATCTTGCACACCTGTGCTTCCATATCGTCAACCACGGAGTCCTAAGAAAGCAGAGAGGATGGAGTTTTAGGAGAAATATCTTCTTCACGCAGGTTGATGGATGAAAGGTCTTCTAACAAAAGGCGTAAAGGCTTCAGCAGGCTTGCTTTAGGAGGAGAGATGACTGAGGGATTGTGCAGAGGCTTATTGCAGAGCAAGCAGGAAGAGGGTAGCAGAGTCGGCATGGAACTGGCGCCCAGGGAGGAAGTAATGAGTCCAGAACAATGAACATCCATACTTAGGACAGGAGAGAATAAGGGCAAGGTTGAGAAGCGTCTGAAGGAAGGATGAGGTGAAGCATGCTAGTGAGTGGAGGTAGATGAGGTGAGGCCATGTGATGGCATTAAATGCCTCCATCGACCCTCGAAACCAGCGACAGATGTAAACATGCAAATCGAAAACCCAAAGGTGGTGAGGGGTATAAGGTAGGGAGAGCGTGGAGTGGGGGAGAGAACACCCCTAGGTAGAAAAGGGTTAGGGGACCCAACAAGGAAGGGGGGGTCATCATTTTGAGCCAAAAAACCATAGGTTTGTAGCATGCCTTTATTGGCCATTTCATCGGCGTTATGATTGTTTGAGTGGAGAACATGGAGAAAATTAATGGAGTTGAAGTCTCTGCTGGTGAATTTGAGAATATGTTGGTACTTGCTTGAAGGAGTGGAGCATTTTCTGATGATATTGCAAGCTTCTTGGATGATCAGAAGGGAATCCCCAATAGCTATCAAATCTTTAATTCCAGCACTGATGGCAATTTCTAAACCTTTAAGTAAGGCTACCCATTCAGCATCATTGTTAGTCTTGTTTCCAATCCCCCAAGCATAGTCACTCAATCTGTTACCCCCAGGGTAAAAAATGACCCCTCCTGCACCTGCCAACTCAGTATAGACCTCATAATATTATTGTGTTAGTAAAATCCACATGTGTTGCCCAAATGTTGGCTTACTAGAGTCGGAGTTAGAAAGGGAGGCTCCAATATAGGAATAACAAATAAGGTACTGATACCCACTGGTTATTCTCCATGTTTACCATTGGATTGAAGATGGTTTCTATTTCTATTTTCTTTGAACTATGGAGGCTATTTTTTTTTAGTTTTAGAGATGGGTTTGTTTGTGAAATTTTATTTTTTTCAGCTATAGCTAAAGAATCCAAGGAACCCAAGTTGATGTAGTTAACAATAAGCAATCAAAAAAATAAGTTAATATGAGATTCCTAGTTACATTATAACTATGAGATGAACAAGTTCAAGAAATTAAATGCAATTTCTTTTCAATTAGGACATGTAATCAATATCATCTCTTAAAATTCAATATTGTTAAAGCTGGTGAAACAGATTGTTTGTAGCATTTTAATACAAACTACTCATTTTCACAATTGTACTTTGTGCACATTCCCACTTTATTTTCTTGAAATTTTACCTCTTGTTATTTGGTCTTTGCACTATTTATTTATGTAATTTTGTGCAATGCCAAATGGCATATGGGTCAAAAGTTGAACTTTATTGTACTGATGTTTATTGTCAGTGGATACCCAATGCAAAGAGTAGTTACAAATACATATACTGATGGCAGCAATTGTCAAACAAATGAACAAAATTGTGATGTGAAATTATTCAGAAGGAATCCCACTACAACAGATACAACTACAATTTGCATAATACTCGACATCATTCCTTGTACATCAACATGCAAGGGTTTTCCTAACAGAATAAGTGTATGCATCACTATAACTACATTTGCTGAAGCAATTGATAAAGCAATCATGATGATTATCAAAGGAGCCATATCTCGTTCTATCAAACATGTTGCATAATTTGAACATTCTACCCCACTGACATGAGACATTAATATTATTCCAGGGCCAATAGCATATGAGAGGCCAAGAAGTTCCATTATAACACTTCCAAACACAAGTCCCGGTAAGGGATTTATGATAAAATTGACCAAAGTAGCCTAAAGCTATAACATTTGGTTGCTTAGGTGCAAGTATGAAATCTTTTGCACTTGAATTGATCCCAACATAAACATAAAAATCCAGGTGCAGGAGCATAGTGCCTATTCATGAACCATGCAAAAGATGGTGGGGATAAAAAATCCAATAGTGTGTATATATAATGTATATAAATAAACTTCCACTTGTAAAATAAAGGTTACAAATGTGCAACGAACTAATAGTTGTAAAGAAAGAATTTCATTAGAGTATGCATTTGGTTAAATAAATTTAAAATTATTTTGTTTGATTAAGAAGAAACCTTTTCATCTAAGTAAGAATAATTCAAGTTAAATCCATATTCGGAAACAAAATCGATGTAAAAATGATGTATACAGATGACGAGACAAACTCATTAATGAGAGGGCTTGGATAGGGTCATCCTAGCAGGATTCTTTGTATGCAAGAGTTCATCGAAAGGAAAACTCACACTAACCATCACTAATTCAAATTGGTCGTCCCAAATGGACAAAGATGAAGGAGGGGGCAATTACAATGGAAAAGGAAAGCAAGAGGCCGCAAGATTTGTAGTCTTGTTTCTAAGGAAAAAAAGTATAACCTGTTCAAATCGCTTACTCCCTACAAACCATCTATTTCATCACTAACAGACCTCATTACCTAGTTAAATTATTCTGGCCAAGGGTTTTTTTCAAAAACCTATGATAGGAAAGGACTACAACAAAGAGAAGAAGGATGCTAATATTTACTCGACGTTGCTTGGATGTTTGATGCCCTATTTGAGTAGTATTCTCAACTGAGATAGTTAAGTGAATATTGTAATATTGTATAGTTTAATACCATAGTATCTTATATAATTTCATTTTTACAATAGTAAGTATATTTGTAATATTCTTAATTGTGTGTACCATAGAAAAGGCCAAGACAAGAATCCATACCTCTCCTTCTCATTTAATTTTCCAAAGGTGTGGAAGATGATGCAATACTAGGTTGAAGTGCGTGTGTCCATTTTGTGCTTTCGATTGCATTGAAATTGCTAATAGATTTACAAGGGGAGTGTAATTAAGGTTGTTAATACTCATATTGGGTTGAGGGTTGGTAGATTCTTGGTAGGTCAAGGAAATGAGCTTAAATTTTATCAGAAGGTGACGAGGGAGATCTTGCAAAATATAATTGTGTGCTTGAAAATAGATGCGGAGTTTCTCGTGCGGTCACATGAAGGCCAAGAAAGGTTTCATCTGTTTGTCTTGATTTCCATAGGAACTGAAAGAGTTGGTGAGAATTGATTTAGCTATTTATGTATGTACTATGAATTTTAAATTATAGTTCCATTGCATTCATGGCTAGGAACAATGAATTGAGTTATTTATTTTCAAGAAAACCCAATGTGTTTTTATTTCCATGAATATAGTTTCCATTTACTAATAATTTATATCAATCCTATCCATTTGTTTCAATGGTAGCACAAACCCATTTGAACTTGGGTTAGGTTGCAAAGCCTGAGGATGCATATCTCAAAAATACCGAAATTCATGATATGACCCATGCATTTCATGGGTTTGTAATGGTGTTAATATTCAATGGACCTAATGAATTTTTTAGTAGATTGTGATACAAAGTGTTGATGAATTTCCAACCCCCACCTGCATTATCGAGCACATGGCTACTCTAAGTGAAAAAATCCTAGTGATATGTTGACATGAGACATAAGGACTTTTATTTCACTTATTCTCTCTATAAGTTGTGGGTTTATTTAACTTTACAATGATCCTTGGGACATTAGATATTAAACTATGCTCTTATACCATATGTAATGTCTAGATGTCTAATAAGCTACTAAAGAACTGTAAATACTTGAATACTCCTGATCACTTATATCAACAATTCATAGAAAATTTATGACTAATTAATTATATTTAATCTATTGAACATAATTAAATATAAAACAATAAGAATTAAATTAAATTTACATTGATTTAACCATATACTGACTAAACATGAGATCATAACTTACCTAAGAGAATATAACTTCAAAAACCCATCAAACTCAGTTAGCAACCAGGTCAGCAACATAGCAACAACAACTAGCCATAACTACAACAATATTTGGGGGGGCTACTATCCTCCCAACCTAACTCCCCAACAAACAACTGAGGCCCCTGATATCCCAACATTTAAGTCTATTCTAGATGATTTCTTCCTTCAAACTCGATCAACTCCTCGAGCCTCCATACCACTCCTCTCCCCATGCATAGTCATACATTCAATACATCTCTAGAACTAACCCAACTAGTAACAAAGATAAACAATAACATAGAGTACCAACAACACTCAATAAAAACCACCTATCCCATATAATCAATCACAAACACAGCGTATCTCCATTAAATTAATAAAAAAATCTAACCATCCCCCAAAAAGAAGAATATCAAGGATCTCCCTTGTCTTCCCAAGATTTCCCTTTTTAATCAGTTATCATTATCTAATTTATTTGATTTTACTTATTGCTGAGTTTTGAATGGGTGAAAAGTGGTCACTTATTCACTTAATCCCACTTACTTTAATTAATCCCTTTTAGATATAATCCTACAATTAATATTAATGCAAGGTCTCTTTTTTTCTATTTATGTATTTAATTAATATTTTACAAGTTGATATTGTTAAAACAATAGTTAATCACGCTTATTTTAATCTATATATTCTTAGTTAAATTGGGGTGTTACATGTATTTATAATCAAGGGCGGTTACATTTTTTTCTTCATTTTATAATGATGGATATGAAAAGTTAATAACTATTTACAACCATCATATTGAAAATACATTAAATAGCGTTGCAACATAGATTGTGATTTTCATATATTTCAATTATTGTCATATTTATTGTTTATTATAGAAAATTTATTTTGTATTATATTAACCTTGTTTATGTCAACTTTTGAATTACTAAGCAATAATTGAGATATCATAAATTTGATGGCGTATTCATATAGTAGCATAGTAAATAGTTATTTTAAAGTCATTTTTAAAAAAAAAATGATGATATTAAAAAATCAAACCTTATTTACAATATTAATAATATTCCAGCCATAAGGTGTTGATAATTTAGAAAATATTAAGATGAAGGACATGATTAAGGAGTTAGAAGACAAATCAAATAAAAAATTGGGCCTAAATAGTCTAGAAGGTAAGGTAGATATCAAACCCATTAAAGAGGAAATGAATAACCTTTTAGAATCAGATTATGAGCATAACAAGCGATCCTTGAACCTTGTATTTTTTTGTTTAAAAGAAGAGGTGGAATAGGATATGCTAATTGTAGTCAAGAGAGAACTACATAATAGGTTACAAATTGAAACATTATATCTCATAGAAGCAAAGAGGTTGGGTGAATTAATTGACAATAAAGAAAGGATGATTCGGGTCAGAGTTAGCTATATTGAACATAAGTATGTCATACTCAGTAAAACCTCGAGACTAAAATGTTCAACAATATTTATAAATGAAGATCTCATTCTAGAAGACCAAGCCGAATTAAGAAGGAGGTTCAAAGGTCAAAAAAGCAGGGAGGAAGGAAAATGGGTATTAATTAGAAATAGAAAAGTTGTTATTTGAGATAGAAACCAAAAATATAATAACAAATAGAAACTAGAAATGATTCAAATCCTCTCTTGGAATTGTCAAGGGTTTCCATGGAATAAAGACCCCATGACTGCCTCTTTTGAGAAATGACAGGCACAGGGTCAAGTTACCTACTTAAAAATGTGAGTTATCGAACCCTGTAGTTGGAAAATATTATTTAAAGGGAGCAAGGCATTTGCTATGGGATCAGATAGCAGCAAAGCTAAAGAACCATTGGAATTACTTGATTCTGATTCAAGATGATCAACGAGTGTTGGGTAAAGCTCTCAAGGTTAAAGTCGGGGTTTCCTTCCTTATAGAAACAATAAATGTATGCAGTAATCATAGTGCTTCTTTCACCACAGTTTATTATTATACCTTCGCCGGCTGTATTTCTAATCTTGGCATTTACTATAGAACTAGTGATTATGGATCCGGATCTAAGCGAGGTACTGGCTCTCTTTCCCTTGCTCCTGCTCCCCTTTGTGTTCATTCCTTTGCTGGGTAAACTGCAAGTGCCTTAGTTGTTGTCTTGGCCTCTAGTTAAGTTGGATTCCAAGTGAAATTGATATTATACTACTAGTTGAAACCTGAGAGCACAAAGAATCTAATATCCCTAACATAGAAGGATTTGTCCTCTGGTCGATATAGAAAAAACAGGAATTAGGGGTATAGCTTTCTACATTAGGGAAAACATATCCCCACATGTTAGGATTCATAAGAAATACCCGTACAACCAATATATTTAGGTAGATATTACGGATATTAATACTAAAAAATACTACATAGCAATATGTTGTTTTATCCATATTAACTCTAATTTTTATAAGAAAATTAATTTAGATTAAAAAAATGTCCTTATAATGGCTTAGAAAATGATGTTTCTATTGTGTTAATATTTTGGAGTGTTACCGTGTAGAAATTTAGTTAGACCTAAATGATGTTTCCAGTCTAAGGAGTGAAGGAAATATCCTCTTAATGGGTGAATTTAACACCTGAGATTCGAGTAACCAAGATATTATTTTAAGCAAATATTCCATACCTAATCCTCTTTGGTTAGACAAAGACCCTACTATATCTAGAAAGTACAAAAGGAGTTCTACATATCTAGGTGACAATTTTTTTTAATTCCAAACTAGTCAAGATCTGTAATGCTCATGATCTTATAATTTGCAATGGTCTAATGAAGTGGCCAAATTCTATTCAGATGACTTGTATTCATGGGCTTGGTAGGAGTTTCTTAGACTATGTCATTTATGATATCCCTTTATACAATAAGATGATAAATTTAGAAATTTTAGATGATCACAAGCCAGACTTAGATCATAGACCCTTAATTGTAACCCTCAATTTGGCAATGCATAGCGATCCCATAGAAGATTACTCACATGGCCACAAACATCTCATCTTCGATAGAAACAAAAGTGACCTTTTTCTAAATGATTTAAAAAATGACATATTCCCTCTTTCAAGAATGGACAATATAGAAGAAGATATAGAAGGATCCCTAAAAATTGACAAAATAAAGAGATACAAAACCCTAATTAAAATGAAAAAGAGGCACTTCATAAATAAGAGACATGAAAACCTATTGCACCTTTCTAAGGTGACTCCTAAGAAATTTTGGAGGAAAAATCTAACTAGCAAAACCAAAGAGAATAATATGATTGCTTTGGAGGAATGGAACCTCTATCTTAAAAAGATTTATGAATCTCCAGATGTCAAAGATAATATTCCAACCCTCCTTATGAAAGAAGAAGTTTTCTCTATATATGACATCGATTTTGGTGTAAAGCGCCTAACAAATGGAAAAGATAAGGACAATGAAGGTTATTCAAGCATAAATCCTAAAAATTGGGGGCCTTATCCTCATCCCTCACATCCAAAAAATATTAATTTAACAGTCAAACAAGGTTTCCCTCACCCTTTGACTCAAAGCCGAGCATTATTCCTATTTTTAAAAGAGGAGATAAAAATAACCCATATCGAACCATTATGATTAGCCCTCTATTAGCAAGTCTTTATGGTATTATCATGGAAAAGAAGATCAATATATGGCTAGAACGTTCAGAGGGCGGGTGCACAAAGATGGTCCCAATTTTCGTTGCAATGGGGGTGCGCTAGCAGAAGAAAAAAAAAAGAAGGCACATACACACCTAAGGCAGTGCGCACGTGCCGCTAGGTTCAGTACCGAACCGAGGTGCATGCGCATGGCTGGCGCATGCCTGCAACGGTGGCATGCACACGCCTCTATTAAAAAAAAAAGAGCACAACTTCCCCATTGTTCCATTTGGTCGAGCGCGTCCTCCTCCTCCGCATGCGTGTCGATTCAACCACCAAAGGAGGCCAAATCAACTCCAAAACCACCCAACAACACCCACAATCTCATCAACACTTCGATTAATAGGTAAATATCACGTTTTTTTTTCATTTTATTTATTATTTGTGTCAATTTTTTTATTTTTTTGTTTATTTAATTGTAAATAATTCCCAAATTTTGAAAACAATGAACCAATTTTCTATTAGATTGTAAACTGAGACAATGATTGAACAAGATGTTAACCTTGAGTCTGGTGGAACACAAGAAAACCCAAACCTTGGACCCATTGCCGAAGAAAACCGTGAACACAATCCAAATGTCAAACAAAACCAAAACCCCCAACGCAATTTTGAACAAGATGACCTTAACCATTATGTAAATAAAATGTGAGTGCACACTCGTGAACTTAGAAACTCGGGAGAACCATCTCGATTGTCTCTTGCCATGTCAATTGATAAATCAATTGTCTCCCTCATCCATGCACACCAGCAATTGACCGACATGACTCAATTTAGAGATAGGATGCGGGAGTACTACTCCACGGGCATATCCAAGGAAGCAATAAAAGATTTGAACATTACAAAAGCCAATTATATAGTATGTTCACCGATCCGAAAACAAACCAACCACCAAACATTACAAAGCCACGTGTCTGCATGGATTGGTGTCATTACCAACCGTGGAGGGACAATTGGATGCAGAGGTGGTTCATGGTGTACGATAAACCTCCCTGCAATAATAAGGAGGTTTCACAGTACTTCCTTTTCCAACTGTGGGTTGATTTTTGCCTCGGTTTACATGTCAACTATTTTTACATAACCGAGTTCCAGGGTGTTGGGTGTGGCTCTGCCCAAGATCGACCTACTTCCAGGAGGAACCCACTGAGAGGGCCTCTAGCTCTGAGGTGCAACCCCAACCCCTATCCCCAACCAAATCAGTTTCCCCACAAGATTGATCAGATCTAGGTGGCAATGAGGAATGTTGCATGTGGACTCCTCAGACACACCTCCTTTGTAGCAGCGACTACAGTGGAGAGCTTAGGTGACCTTGATAGATATCCAGGTGCAGGGCCTTCACGACAGGGCTAGGATAGACCCATGACCGATGGTAGCCATGCTGGGCATTCCAGTTCGACGAGGACAATTCCACATCTTTGTCCCCATTGTGGGCACACTTTCCCTGGCCCGATTGAGGGCTGTTATATGGATCAGGTTAGCAATTTTTTTAATGTGTTTTCAATCATGACTTGATAACTTGTAAAGTATTTTTAAAGTATTTTTGTTTGACTTAAACTATTATTTCAATGTATAGTTATTCAGAGCTGATACACCAACATGGGAGAACATAGGATCTCCCAACCTAGATGCAGCAATGGCAGTTGCAACTGACATTGCGGCACCGCACACAGAGGTATTTTCAGTACCTGACACAATATTGTTATTACTTATGTCATTTATATTACTCAAGTATTTATATTTATGGCATACACGTTGATAGTTCGTACAATGTTTTTGAATATCTTGATTTCCTAGATAATGACTTGTTTAACATGTTCATAACATGCATGCATTTTGTTGTCCACAGGTGTTCCATGACTACGGTGATCAACCACCCCCACCAGGGATTGGCACATCACCATATACAAAGGTACACTATGTAGTTATAAGCATGCTTTTAATTTGATTTGTTATGACTTACTATGGTTTAATTTATTGTTTGTTTACTAAATTGTGATATTACAAATGTATATGTAGGTGCCACCAGCAACTGCGTCTCCCCATTTTAGTCCTATGTATCCACCCTCTCCGATGAGTCCCCTCCCTCGCTTCCATCTAGACCCCTCCCTACGTCCACCCCCTCCCTTCCATCCAGCCCCCCCTCTCCGGCCATACTCCCCCCTCCATCCATCCTCCCCCGCTCTCCCCCCCTCCCTCAAATCCATACATCCTCCCCAATTTATCCACGCCCCCATGTCTATCCATCCTCCCCCATTCGTCCATGCCCCCCCTTCCTTCCACCTTCCCCTCTTCGTCCACAACCTCCCATTTGTCCATCCTCCTCCATCCATGTAGGACTTCCCTCCCATGCACCATCCCTCAACATCCCCCCTAGCCCTTTTCGTTCGATACCCTCTATCCTACAACTGGCAGGGGCTCATCGTCCATTATCCTCCTCCACCCCATACCACCATGTCTTCTCCCACCATATCATCCCCACTTCCCGCCACTATTGTGGCATCTACTCTTCCAATATCCTCATCAGTATCTCCAGTGGTTGCACCTGTAGTGGCTGCCACTACATCTGCTCCCCCCCCCCCATCACTGCATTGAAGCTAGTTGTCTGGCCATCTGCTCCACCTGCTAGCCCAGAAGCCCAGCCATGTCCATCGTCGGAGGTGTTCGCGGTGAGAATCAAGCTAATTTATGAAAATATTTTGATGGATTAACAAAAATTAATTTAAGCAATTATGACTTTTCAATGAAATGATTGTTGTAAATGTTGTAGGCTAGAATTGCTGAGAGGCTCCACAGATCCAGGACACCTGTCCAACGTTTCCCACTCATGTCAGAGGTGATTTATTTAAGATTTGAATTCTACATTTGTTTTATAAATGTGGTAAATGTTGCAAATGCTTGAAAATGACGGTATCTTATATCATTTGTTCCAGAGCCCGGAGAGACGGTCTAGTCCTAGACGGAGCAAGACCCGAGGCATGGGTAGCTCGAAGAGTAGGAAGATTGACTTTGGATCTATGCCTGGGAGTGACGGTGATGGTCACAATGCTTGACACACCACATGTTATGTACATTAGCCACGATGTGGCACTTTTGTGCACTAGTTTTGATGTACTTTGTATCTATGGCACGAGTTTCCATGTATTTTGTATCTACGGCATGAGTTGTCGCATTTTGTGTAGGGAATGAGTTGCCATTGTACGTACATTAGGAACCATGTTCCACTATTTGCCAAAAATTGTATATGTTTGGATGAGTTTTGTAGCCTTGATGTACATGGATTTTTAGTTATGTGATTCATATATCTCGTTGTCTAATGTGGTTGTCTCATGTTGTGTGTATCATGATGTGATGTTGTGTAAATTTGGGTTTTACCTAGATCTTAGAAGAGAAGTTAGATAGCATAGTTTAGCTTGGTTTATCTTTCCACATGTAAAAGCTTCTAATGGTATCTATGTTAAGAAAATATTGTAAACATAGGCTAACTCAAACAAAATCATGTGTGAGAATTAATCTAAAAACAAACGGAATAAATGGATGGACAAATCACACCTCATGGCACATAAGATATATATTGGGAATTTGAGTACTAGGAAAAGAATACTTAAAAATAGAAAATGTCCATTGTCGTCAAAAGGTTAAAATGAGATCCAACATGATTTTTAATAGCTCTACATAATGAGATCCAAAATGTCCATACTCTACATAATGAAATGTTGTCACTAGTATTTATTTTGACCATTTTGTCCACTTAAGATCATGCAACAAATTAATAACCAAGTTATGGAATCATTTCTTAATCAAATGTCACCATACAAATAGGACAACCTTGAGCACGATGTATAGCTAGCTCATTAATTCTCACTCACGGATATAGCCACCTTTGATTTGATGACCATCACATCCACTACCATTTACAATTAGGACTTCCTTAATTTATCATTATGTGATAGCGATCTAATTTTATGTAGACATATTGAATTAAACACATGTATCGTTGACATTACAATAAATGACTACTATGAGGTGTATTTTTGACGCTATATCCACCTCAACACACCAACTTGTTACCCCAATACCCCAAATGTTGTTGAATTTTTTCTGGAATGGATAGAGGGGTATTAGGACATCATAATTCATCTATTGGACACTCAAAGACTTGTTAAAGACATTTAGGACAAGTGCATTACATCAATGGAGTCACAAATACACCCTCATCAAGTTGCATGCATCCGTTAGTGCGCCATCAACACTAGAACATGTAAGCATTACTACATGTTGGAGTAAGCTTTACTAATGTTATGATAATATTAGGTTTTCCATCCATTGAGAATGTTGCCATAGGTGTGCATATGTACAACCAATTTCAAACCATTATGTTTCTAAATTAGGTATCTGGTGCTAGGTACAATGGTTTTCTAGTTGTATGCACCCTTGCTATATACATGAGAAACTATGCATATATGTGTATAGTGATTTGGATTCAAATGTATGCACATGAATATATGTGTACAATGAAAATGATTTAATCTTTACATGTATTATAATTTAGGGCTAGATCTTAGGCTACATACTAGGGTTTCATTGTGATTAGAATACAAACTAGGGTTTACGCTACCAACTAGGGTTTTTAGGCTAGGCTCTTGTGTTTCTAGGCTAGGATCCAAGCTCTAGGGTCACCATCTTAATGTTTAATTCCACTATCATGACATCATTCTCACCAATACCATGCCCACTACTACAATCACCATCAAGCCTCTCAATCCCACTTTGAACATTTCCCATACTTCCAAGTTAAGATTGATAGGTCTTGTTGCTAAAATATTTTCACTTATCTATTCACATAGACAAATCCACTCCTGTGAAAGATTTGTTGTAGCTTGGTATGTGCAAGTTCATATGCAATAATACTTGAGAGATTATTTTACCCCATGATCCATGGAAGATTTATTGGAGTCATATGAACCTCATTTTCATCACCCCAACCATGGTCAAGACACCAAGATCCATCCTTAGTAGACAAAACCTCATGTTGGCACCCATACCACACTCAAAGATAAAAAATTATTTAAAAAGGGAATTTGGGGATTGAGGGAATCTTGATTTTTTTATAATCACACATGAGAGGTTCTTAGAGTCAAATACATTGGATATAAATAAATTCCCCAACGCCTTCATCATCTTCATCACCATCGCATCATCATAAATGCCTTCATCATCATCACCATCACCATCACCATCAAATTCACCACCATCACCATCATCATCAACATCACCATCTTCATCATCATCACCATCTTCATCATCATCACCATCTCCATCTTTTGGATGCGAGACGGAACCATCACCATCAACCTCACCACCATCACCATCATCATCAACGTCACCATCTTCATCACAATCACCATCTTCATCACCATCACCATCTCCATCTTTTGGATGCGAGATGAAACCATCACCATCTTCATCATCACCATCACCGTCACCATCAACCTCACCACCATCACCATCATCATCACCATCACCATCTTCATCATCATCACCATCTTCGTCATCATCACCATCTCCATCTTTTGGATGCGAGACGGAACCATCACCATCTCCATCATCACCATCACCATCACCATCAACCTCACCACCATCACCATCATCATCACCATCACCATCTTCATCATCATCACCATCTTCGTCATCATCACCATCTCCATCTTTTGGATGCGAGACAGAACCATCACCATCAACTTCACCACCATTGTCATCATCATCACCATATTCATCATCATTGTCATCTATAGGTCCCTCATCACCATGTCCATCATCATCACCATATTCATCATCTTCATCATCATCTTCATCACCATCTCCATCATCATCAATGCCTTCATCATCATCACCATCTTCATCATCATCACCATCACCATGACCATCAACTTCACCACCATCACCATCATCATCAACGTCACCATCTTCATCATCATCACCATCTTCATCATCATCACCATCTCCATCTTTTGGATGCGAGACGGAACCATCACCATCTTCATCATCACCATCACCATCACCATCACCATCAACCTCACCACCATCACCATCACCATCTTCATCATCATCACCATCTCCATCTTTTGGATGTGAGACGGAACCATCACCATCAGCATCACCATGAACCTCACCACCATCACCATCTTCATCATCATGGTCATCTATAGGTCCCTCATCACCATGTCCATCATCATCTCCATATTCATCATCATTGTCATCATCTTCATCACCATCACCATCATCATCAATGCCTTCATCATCATCACCATCACCATGACCATCAACTTCACCACCATCACCATCATCATCAACGTCACCATCTTCATCATCATCACCATTTTCATCATCATCACCATCTCCATCTTTTGGATGCGATACGGAACCATCACCATCACCATCACCATCACCATCACCATCAACCTCACCATCATCATCACCATCATAATCTTCATCATCATCACCATCTTCGTCATCATCACCATCTCCATCTTTTGGTTGCGAGACGGAACCATCACCATCTCCATCATCACCATCACCATCAACCTCACCACCATCACCATCACCATCAACCTCACCACCATCACCATCATCATCACCATCTTCATCATCATGGTCATCTGTAGGTCCCTCATCACCGTGTCCATCATCATCACCATCTTCAGCATTATTGTCATCATCTTCATCACCATCGCCATCATCATCAATGCATTCATCATCATCACCATCTCCATCTTTTGGATGCAATACGAAACCATCACCATCACCATCACCATCAATTTCACCACCATCACCATCATCATCAATGTTACCATCTTCATCATCATCACCATCTTCATCACCATCACCATCTCCATCTTTTGGATGCGAGACGGAACCATCACCATCTTCATCATCACCATCACCATCTCCATTATCATCACCATCTTCGTCATCATCATCACCATCTTCATCATCACTGTCATCTGTAGGTCCCTCATCACCATGTCCATCATCATCACCATCTTCATCATCACCATGATCTTCATCACCATTACCATCACCATCATCATCAATGTGAAGAACCTGCAACAATTAATTAATAAGAATATGCGAAATAGTAGAAATCACAGAACTCAGAATCACTTTTATATTGATCGCAGGCCACTTCGAGGGGGCAACCTCCTTTGAGCAAGCTCAATCCAAATAACTTCACCGTGCCTTCATAGGCCTCAACACACACTTATATACTAAGTCTAGGCACCAATACTATGGTTCAAAACCATGGGCCAATACAAACTATGGATCAACAATACTATGGGTGACTTACAAAGCATATGCATCCAACAAAAATATATTAACAAAGTAAATAGAAGGGTTGACATGGGTTCCTAACATCCCCTCTCCCTTAGAAAAAGCTTTGTCCTCAAAGCTTTAGATGTGGAAATTGATGCAGAATTGGATGGAGTGGTTCCCCTGTAGCATCTTCGGGTTGCATTCCGGGTCACTGATGCCTTTTGAGGTTCAAGAGGATTGCTTGGAATGCTGAAGAAGAACCATATCAGCTGCGTGAAAAGTGCGTTCTGAACGGTGCTGAGCGGCTTGTTGTTTCAATCGAATTCTTTCCATGTGAAGATTGTCCTGCAGAATGAGAAGAATCTGATCGCAGTTTCAAAGAACCAAGTCAATTGCCTGAATTGGGGAGCTGCTGAGGGTGTATGGAAGAAGAATTGGCGGTGCCTGTCCATAGACTGCTTCATATGGTGTCCTTGTAGATGTGGTATTGTACCACTGGAGCGCTTCTAGGAAATCCATAGAAATATTTTTCCAAATCTGTGTAGGGATGGGAAAGGGTTTGAGCAGTCTCGAAAGGAGTGTCGTTTCACCCTTGTTGACCTGGCAAGTATCACAGTCAACCACCATCTGTTGAATTGGCAGTTTCAGTCCCTGCCAAAAGAAGTTACATTATTCTCGGTCATACTTTTGGAGGAACCCAAAGTGCCCTACCGATGAAGAAGCATGGAGTTCATAGAAGAGATATCCCTGTTGAACATATTGCAACCAGTTTGGAACAAGCAGAGAAATAGCTATAAGAGAAACTAGGTCATCAAATGTGTGAGAAGGAGCATCTGCCACCATATTGTCCTTACCCTTCTTGTAAGTGATCGCATAGTCATAATCCATGAGGTAGATAACCCATTTCAGGTGTGCTGGGGAGGAGACCCATTGTTCCAGGAAATTTTTCAGACTTTGGAGATCAGTCTTGATGCAGAAATAATTCCCTAATAGGGATGGCTGCCACGTCAGTATTGCATGCAAAATAGCCATCATTTCTTGCTGAGATGAAGACACGGCTAAATGCTTACCGGAAAGGTCTCTTGAAGGCAGAAATCCCACTGGTGCAGCAAAGACACCTGCATATCTATCCAAGGAAGTAGTGGAGACCGTTCATGGGTGCATCTGAATGGAATGGAGCTGAGCGATGATACCATGTGAATTCTTCTTAAGGATCTTTTCCAGGCGATGTGAACTAATGATGCAGAGAGACCCTGGTTGTAAGCCTGTAAATTTTTGTTGTGTCCCATTGACTGAAAACTACATCCAAAGTTTGGAAAAATCCCATAAGATGGGGCCAAGTGTGCGTAACCATTGAACGCCCAAAACCACATCACATCCGCCTAAGGACAAGGAAAACATGTCGGAGCGCAGGTTATAATATTCCAGATAGATACACACATTGTGACACTTTCCTTTGCAAGGTAAGGTGCCTCCATTAGCAACCATGACTTCAAAGTTGGAGCAAGCATGGACAAAACAATCAGCCTGTTTGGCGATTCGGGGGTCAATGAAGTTATGAGTGCTACCAAAATCAATGAGTATTATAAGAGGAAGTTTCTTGAAATAACCCCTGACCTTCATTTTTTGGGGGGTGGTGACACCAGATAAAGCATGGAGATATATCTCTGGTTGTTCATCCTGAGATGGGGGGTCAATAGGAGGCTCCTGAATGTCGACTTGAGCATCCATTGGATCTGGAGCTTCTTCACCAATTTTAGAGGCAGGCAGAGAAACCATATCCAAGAGATAGAGCTTTTGTTGAACACATCTATTTCCCCGAGTGAATTTCTCATCACAATTATAACAAATCCCTTTTTCTCTGCGTGCATGCATCTCTATTTCAGACAAATGCTTGATAGGAGTTGGTCGAGTTGCTTGTAGAATGGGAGGTCATTGAGAACCCATATTTTGGAAGGGAACAAAAGTGGGTTTGGAGCACTGTTGGGCTGCAATCTTGTCTTCTCCCAACTTAGCTAACCCTAGGACTTCCATCATTGTATTGGGACATAACATTTTAACCTCTGACTGGATTTCATCCTTAAGACCACTGATAAAACAACTCCTGTAGAATTCATCAGACAAGCCTTCTGTGTGATTGGCTAGTTTCTCAAATTCGGTCTGGTACACTCTCACAGTGCCACTTTGACGGAGTTTAATGAGTGCTCCAGTGAAGCCATCAAAAGCACTGGGACCAAATAGTTGCAAAAGGAGTTGGAAAAAATCTGTCCATTTTGGCTCGTCATGAGCCTTGATGTACTAATGGTACCATTGAAGGGCTTCCTATTCCAAATGAAGGGATGCAAGTGGAACGATTTGGATATCAAAAGTATTATGCAGACTGAAATATTGTTCTGCACGATAGACCCATCCAGTCGGATCAATACCATTGAAGCGAGAAAATTCAAGCTTTGGACCACGGAAATGGATGGAAGAAGAGAACCCAGTGGCTGCAGAAGATTCTTGCTGTCGGTTATTGTTCATGGCTGAATGCTGAAGATGGAGGCTGAGAAATTTTTCATCTAGATCTTGTACTTTGGTTTGGATGGCTGCGATGCTTCCTCCATGGTTTTTGCTTCGGCGTGGATGACAACCATAACCAGTTTTTTTTTGGTGGGGAAGGGGGAGGGGGGGGCGGAATGGATAGAAAAACACAAACAAAGGCTTATTTAGTAAAGGAAAATTTGGATTTGGGAAAAAATCAGAGGGGTAATTGGGGTTTGACTAGGTTTTGGACACTTTCTGATGGATAGGAAAGCAAAAAATGGGGATTTTAGAAGCGGGGTGAAAGAATGAGAAAATTTGGCAGAGAGGGACAAAGAAGCAGAATTAAGAAAGGAACTTGGTGGAAAAATTTGAAGGCAATTGGGTAAAATTCGAAGAAGTTATGGAAAACCCTAAAAATAGACAAATGTGAGATTTCAGGCTTTGGGAAGTGGAATTTGGGATAGGGTCCTTAGGAATGAAATATGCAGAATGGGATTGCAGGGGTGTCAGTGAAGTTTCAAGGAAAACGGAGTGAAAATAAGGGAGATAAGGCCAAAAAACAAATTTTTTTGTTTTTATTTTTTTTGTTTTCAGGAATGGATCTGCAACGGCGTCGAAGGGATCTCAAACAGATAGATTTGTAATGGCGCGGAAGTGATTGGAAAAGAGAGATTTGAAATGATGCTGACTGGATCGAAAACAGTTGGATTTGAAATAGATTTGAAACGGTTGGATCTGGAACAACTTTCAGAATGGATCTAAAACGATGTGGCAATAGTTCAGCTGAAAATAGATATGGACCCCAGGTATGTGCGGCTTCCTAATAGTTCATGGGTTTCACTCGGACACCAATGCTATTTGACGGCTTGCATATTGGGGCAGTACCCCTCACTCCATGGCTCAGGTAAAACTGATAACCACTTTGCCACAAATGACAGCTCTTGGTTTACCTCACGGGTGGGAACTAGTCAATCAGGTAGGGTGTCAGTGAAGTTTCAAGGAAAACGAAGTGAAAACAAGGGAGATAAGGCCAAAAAACAATTTTTTTTGTTTTTGTTTTTGTTTTTTGTTTTGTTTTCAGGAATGGATCTGCAACGACGTCAAAGGGATCTCAAACAGATAGATCTGCAATGGCACGGAAGTGATTGGAAAAGAGAGATTTGAAATGATGCTGACTGGATCGAAAACGGTTGGATTTGAAATAGATCTGAAACGGCTGGATCTGGAACAACTTTCAGAATGGATCTAAAACGATGTGGCAATAGTTCAGCTGAAAATAGATATGGACCCCAGGTATGTGCGGCTTCCTAATAGTTCATGGGTTTCACTCGGACACCAATGCTATCTGACGGCTTGCTTATTGGGGCAGTACCCCTCACTCCACAGCTCAGGTAAAACTGATAACCGCTTTGCCACAAACGACAGCTCTTGGTTTACCTCACAGGTGGGAACTAGTCAATCAGGTAGGGGTCGTTGCCCTTTTTGCTGGCAAGTCCTCTCAATGGGCCAACTACTTTGGGGTTCTTGTGGTACTCCTCACAATGAGTTTTAGGGATTATGCCCAAGTACTTCCCACAGTTAAGCGGATAGGGATTATTCCTAGATCCGAAGCTGCAACAGATGCAAAAAAAAAAAATTGGCAGAAATTTCACCTAGCGAGCCCAAGAAAGTGCTCTGATACCAGATGTGAAGAACCTGCAACAATTAATTAATAAGAATATGTGAAATATCAGAAATGAAAGAACTCAGAATCACTTTATATTGATCATAGGCCACTTCAAGGGGGCAACCCTCCTTTGATCAAGCTCAATACAAATAACTTCACCATGCCTTCATAGGCCTCAACACACACTTATATACTAAGTCTAGGCGCCAATACTATGGGTCAAAACCATGGGACAATATAAACTATGGATCGACAATACTATGGGCGACTTACAAAGCATATGCGCCAAACAACAATAACACAACTATGGATCAACAAATACTATGGACAACTTACAAAGCCGTCCAACAACAATATACTAATTAAGTAAATAGAAGGGTCGACATGGGTTCCTAACAATCAACGTCTTCATCATCATCACCATCATCATCATCATCATCACCACAAGTGCCCAGTGGATGATTTTCCAAAGTTGACCCCCATATGCAAAAATTGCACACTCCCTCACTGAGCAAAACCCTAGTTTCCAAGATGGACGTACAAGATGACACCGGGGCCATTGAATCAGAGGGTAGGGGCACCCCTAGCACTATCCTGGCGTCCTGAATCCAATGGATTTGATAGTTCATCGATCCGAGCCACGGTCTTCATTCTATGGCTTGTTCTATCTCGCATCCAAAAGGCCTTCAGGGACACCTACTGGATACCTGCCAGGGGCATAGAACTCCAACCGTGCAACAAAACCAAGTTCCGGGGAGTCATGCAAGTGTGTCTAGGTAGGTTCTAACCGGGAACACTATCCACAAGTTCCTGGTGGATGATTTTCCAAAGTTGACCCCAATGTGCAAAAATTGAACACTCCCTTACTGAGCAAAACCCTAGTTTCCAAGATGGACCTACAAGGTGACACCCAGGAGACGAGACCTAAGAATAAGGGCACCCCTAGCACTATCCCGATGTCCTAAATCAAACGGATTCGACAGTTCATCGATTTGATCCATGGTCTTCATCCTATGGCTCGTTCTGTATGGCATCCAAAAGGCCTTCAGGGACACCTGATAGATACCTACAAGGGCATAGTACTCCAACCGTGCAACAAAACCATGTTCTGGGGAGTCGTGCAAGTGTGTCTAGGTAGGTTTCGGTTGGGAACCCTATCCATAAGTTCCCGGTGGATGATTTTCCAAAGTTGACCCCCGTGTGCAAAAATTGTACACTCCCTTACTGAGCAAAACCCTAGTTTCAAATATGGACGTACAAGATGACACTGAGGCCACCAGACCAGAGGAAAGGGGCACCCCTAGCATTATCCTGGCATGCTAAATCCAACGGAGTTGATGGTTTGTCGATCCGAGCCACGGTCTTCATCCTATGGCTTGTTCTGTCTCGCATCCAAAAGGCCTTCAGGGACACCTGTTGGATACCTGCCAGGGGCATAGAACTCCAACTGTGCAACAAATCTAGGTTTCAGGGATTCATGCAAGTGTGTCTAGGTAGGTTCCAGCTGGGAATGCTAGCCATAAGTGCCCGATGGACAATTTTGCAAATTTGACCCCATTGTGCAAAAATTGCACACTCCCTCACTGAGCAAAACCCTAGTTTCCAATATGGACCTACAAGGTGACACCAGGGCCACAGGATCAGAGCAGAGGGGCACCCCTAGCACTATCCAGATGTCCTAAATCCAACAGATTCAACGGTTCATCGATCGGAGCCACAGTCTTCATTCTATGGCTCGTTCCGTCTCGCATCCAAAAGGCCTTCAGGGACACTTGCTGGATACCTGCCGGGGGCATAGAACTTCAACCATGCAGCAAAACCTAGTTTCGGGGAGTCCTGCAAGTGTGTCTAGGGAGGTTTCGACTGGGAATGCTAGCCACAAGTGCCCGGTGGACGATTTTGCAAATTTGACCCCAATGTGAAGGCCATCCAAAATCGCTAAAGGGGACCATTTCTCGTTCGGAGGCCCCTGGGCGTGCGTGGCCACCGTGGACAGGTCCACAATGGCCATGTGGACCTATGGGAGCCAATGAAATCCAATTTCGCTCGTCGGTTTGGGTTCCATAGCCCTGGAGCAAATCCCCAAAGTGTCCCTGAATGACCCCGGGGTGCCCGACTAGAATTCCTGTAGCGCCCGAACCATGGCTCGGTTTGCAAATTCGTCAATTCCGTTGGGTTCTGGACACTGGGTTTCAGCTAGGGGACCCCCCACAGCATCCCTTGAAGACCCGGAAGTGGTACCAATGGGCCATCTCCGGAGCTAGTGTTTTTCTTAGTGATGGCCATTCCAAATTCGCTAAAGGGGTGCATTTCTCGTCCGGAGGCCCCCGGGCATGCGTGGCCACCGTGGACAGGTCCACAATGGCCATGTGGACCTATGGGAGCCGACGTAATCCAAGTCTGCTTGCCGATTTGGGTTCTGTGGCCTCGGAGCAAATCCCCAAAGTGTCCCTGAATGGCCTCAGGGTGCCCGACTAGAATGCCCGTAGCACACAAACCGTGGCTTGGTTCATGAATCTGTCGATTTCGGTGGGTCCAGGATGCCAGGTTTTAGCTAGGGGCCCCCTCACAGCATCCCTTGAAGACCCGAAAGTGGTGCAATGGGCCATCTCCGGAGCTAGGGTTTTGCGTAGTGATGGCCATTCCAAATTCGCTAAAGGGGAGCATTTGTCGTCCGGAGGCCCCTGGGCATGCGTGGCCACCGTGGAAAGGTCCACAATAGCCATGTGGACCTATGAGAGCTGGAAGAATCCAAGTCCACTCATCTATTTGGGTTCCATGGCCCCAGAGAAAATCCCTAAAGTGTCCCTGAATGTCCTCGGGGTGCCCCACTAGAATGCCCGTAGCGCCTGAATCATGGTTCAGTTCATGAATCCATCAATTCCGGTGGGTCTAGAATGCCGAGTTTCAGTTAGGGTCCCCCCATAGCGTCCCTTGAATAACTGGAAGCGGTGCGAATGGGCCATCTCCAGAGCTAGGGTTTTGCTCAGTGATGGCCATTCCAAATTTGCTAAAGGGGTGCATTTCTCGTTCGGAGGCCCCTGGGCGTGCGTGGCCACCGTGGATAGGTCCAAAAGGGTCACGTGGACCTTTCGGAGCTGACGAAATCCAATTCCGCTTGCTGGTTTGGGTTCCGTGGCCCCAGAGCAAATCCCCAAAGTGTTCCTGAATGGCCATCACTAAGCAAAACCCTATCTCTGGAGATGGCCCATTGGCACCACTTCCGGGTCTTCAAGGAACACTATGGGGGGTCCCCTAACTAAAACGCGACGTCCCGGACCCACCGGAATCAACAGATTCACAAACTGAGCCATGGTTCGGGCGCTACGGGAATTCTAGTCAGGCACCTCGGGGCCATTCTAGTGGTGATAACAAGTTTATTGTCTGTTGAGTCTAATACTACATCCAGGAGCCGCTAAGCAAACTTTGAGATAGAAATCTCTGTAATTATAGGATACTAATTCAACCACTCAGACAGTTTCTGACCTTCTCGAGGATCTAAATTTATAATTTCCTTCTGGGTAGATTCAGGCATTCTCGAGGATCTAAATTTATAATTGCCTTCTGGGTAGATTCAGGCATGGAATAATATTTGGTGGCAATTCCAAGCTCCCCAAATCATTTGGTTAGCCACAATATGTGCGACTCTTTTGACGAAAGATAAATTCTAGTGTGGGCGACAACATTTGATACACTAGCCAAATCTATGTTGTTGGAAGAACTTACATATTTCAACAAGGGAGCATTTTGTAGGTGACTTGAAAATCCCTTCCAATTTGCAGTAATAAAATAAATAAGTTCAAAGTATAGATTTTTAGGCAAGCTTGTCAACCAATCAGACAACCGAATACAGAGAGATAACCACTCCCAAAAAGTTCAAGCTATTATAAAACTCTTGTTTATCAAGATAAGGATGGACTATGTGTACACTACGAGAATACAGATGAATGAAGTCACTTTGATGAACTTGTCCTCTTTCTTTCTCCAGAATGTGTTTAAAAGCAGGGAGTATTGTTTAAGCTTCTGTTGGTTTACATAAATGTTTATTCCCAAAGATGACGTCACATAAAACCACTTCCTTAGCTTTCAATTGGGTTTGAATGGCATCTCTAACTTGTGTTAGCTGTGGATAACGAGGAATATGAAAGGGAAGGTACCTATAAACCCAAGTTTTCGATGATAGAGGTGAATTACCACTTATCAGAGCATGAAATGCTGAACAAAAGGCTAATGGAACACAACAAAGGATTCCCTGGTTTCGGCAGGTATCCAATAGGTGTCCCTGAAGGCCTTTTGGATGTGAGATGGAATGAACCATAGAATGAAGACTGTGGCTTGGATCAATGAACCATCAAATTCATTGGATTCAACATGCCGAGATAGTGCTAGGGGTGCCCCTCCCCTCCGGTTTAGTGGCCCTAGTGTCATCTTGTACGTCCATCTTGGAAACTAGGGTTTTGCTCAGTGAGGGAATGTGCAATTTTTTCACATGGCGGTCTACTTTGGAAAATAATTCACCGGGAACTTGTGGCTAGCGTTCCCAGTTGGAAATTACCTAGACACACTTGCATGACTCTCTGGAACTCGATTTTGTTGCACGGTTGGAGTTCTATGCCCTCGGCAGGTATCCAGCAGGTGTCCCTGAAGGCCTTTTGGATGCGAGATGGAACGAGCCATGGAATGAATACCATGGCTCGGATCGACGAACCGTCAACTCCATTGGATTTAGCATGCCAGGATAGTGCTAGAGGTTCCCCTCCCCTCTGATCAGGTGGCCCCAGTGTCATCTTGTAAGTCCATCTTGGAAACTAGGGCTTTGCTCAGTGAGGGAGTGTGCAATTTTTGCACACAGGGTTCAACTTTGGAAAATCATCCAATGGGAACTTGTGGCTAGTGTTCCCAGATGGAACCTACCTAGAAACACTTTCATGACTCCACGAAACCCAGTTTTGTTGCACAGTTGGAGTTCTATGCCCCTAGCAGGCATCCAGCAGGTGTCCCTGAAAGCCTTTTGGATGCGAGATGGAATGAGCCATAGAATGAATACTGTGGCTCAGATCGATGAACCATTGAATCCATTGGATTCATCACGTCAGGATAGTGCTAGGGGTGCCCCTCCCCTCCGATCAGGTGGCCCCAGTGTCATCTTGTATGTCCATCTTGGAAACTAGGGTTTTGCTCAATGAGGGATGTGCAATTTTTGCACATGGGGTCAACTTTGGAAAATCATCCACCGGGCACTTGTGGCTAGCGTTCCCGATCGGAACCTACATAGACACACTTGCATGACTCCCTGGAACCCATTTTTGTTGCACGGTTGGATTTCTATGCCCCCGGCAGGTATCCAGCAGGTGTCCCTGAAGGCCTTTTGGATGCGAGACGGAACGAGCCATAGAATGAATACCGTGGCTCGGATCGATGAATTGTCGACTCCATTGGATTCAGCACTTTGGGATATTGCTAGGGGTGCCCCTCCCCTCCATTCCGGTGGCCCCAGTGTCATTTTGTACATCCATCTCGAAAACTAGGGTTTTGCTCAATGAGGGAGTGTGCAATTTTTGCACACGGGGTTCAACTTTGGAAAATCATCCACTGGGCACTTGTGGTGGTGATGATGATGATGGTGATGATTATGAAGACATTGATGATGATGGTGATGGTGATGGTGATGAAGATCATGGTGATGATGATGGACACGGTGATGAGGGACCTACATATGACAGTGATGATGAAGATGGTGATGATGATGATGAAGATGGTGATGATGATGGAGATGGTGATGACGAAGATGGTGATGATGATGGAGATGGTGATGAGGGACCTCCAGAAACTCAAGCATTAACATGGGTGAGGTAGGTCTAAAGCCTCCCTCAAGGACATTTCCAACCATTAGGTGACAATGATGAACATGTTAGTGCTACTCAATCATAGCTCCCAAATGATCCTCATATTCATCCAAGTACTAGACCAATATTGAAACAATTCCTAAAGCTCCAAATGGAGAGAGTGGTAGAAAAAATGGGGGAAATATCCAGATTTGGGTGCTGCAGGAATCTTGGTAATACCTAGGGTTTAAGGATCGAAATTCCAAGATAGACATGTAGACTTGGATTCTATAAGTTGAGTTCTTTAGTGGTGTAATTGTGTGACTTGACAAACCCTTCTAATAGTGATCCTATCCCACTTGGAATTCAAATACCCCCTATTGAGGGTACATGTGGTGGGTCACGGATTATAGGGCTAGATTAGGTTAATAGGGCTACATTAGGTTTCTAGAATTCTAGATTAGTTTCTGAAGGTTAGATTAGTGTTTCTAGGGTTAGTTTAGCTTTCTAGGATTTCTAGGGCTAGATTATGTTTCTAGGATTCTAGATTAGTTTCTGAGGGTTAGATTAGTGTTTCTAGGGTTAGTTTAGATTTCTAGCATTTCTAGGGCTAGATTATGTTTGTAGGGTTATATTAGTGCTTCTAGGGTTAATCATGCATGAATAAACAATCACATGGCTATAAATCATAACTTAATCATAACTCAGACATCAAATAAATGATATAAGATAACGATATCAAATAAACTATCTAACATGAATAACATTAATCGTGCATGAATAAACCTAACATGAATAACATTAATCTCGCATGAATAAACAATCACATGGCTATACTATGTACCTCAGTCAATTAGGCCTTCTGGATCCTCTCAGTTTTTTATTGTCTCGAACAACCTATCATGCTCTGCATGAGGTAGTAAGTAGCGTACCTTGTTTGATGACTTCGTTGACATTGTCTGTAGTTGGATGTTTGTACCCACGATCAAGTGCATAAAGTGATACACCCGCGACCCTAGTCTATAATCTGTGTATGTGTAGCCATTGCTCTTTGGTACCTTTCCATCCACTGTAAGATATTCCCCCTGAACAACCATCGAGCCAGTCGGAAAGGTAATGCCTTCACTATCCATTAATGATGCGAGGAGGGTTTGCATCCCCTGGATGCATCGTGCCAACCAATAATTCATCCTAATTGCACTGTCTGTTAGGGCAACAACTGCGTAGATGTGTCCTGCAAAAATGCATTTTAAGGTCATATTCCAACAAGTAGTGGTTTGATAACTTGGATAATTACAAAAACAAGGAGGGAACCAGGATATGCATGCAAAAATGTTTACCTGGATGTACAAGATCAGATATATGATCATATTCATTTGAAATAGAGGATTGGCCTTCCTCTAACTGGATTGTTTCATCAACTGCACGTGGCTCCACTGCAAGTGATACATGATCCCATTCATCAACCCAATCCATTGATTCACACTCATCCCACTCACAACTGCTGCAAGACCCACAAAAGCAAGCAAGTTTTCGCGTCCATATTTCAAATAAGGGCTTGTTTGAGCTTTGAACCGAATGAAATCCACGAGTGCCTTGCACAGTACTATAACTATAAGAATGCAATCGATCTATATAAACTACATTCCAGAAAATTCTGACAACATGTCCTCTACCTATTGGTATGTGTTGCTCTGTGGTTCGATCTGACATTTTTTCTTTGCACCATTGAACTATGGATTTGGCATTCCGAATATGAGGGCCTCCCATGCACCTCATCTCCTCCATTTTTAGGGAAGTTTTGAGACATGCTCCAGCCCTATCGTGCTCTCCCTTTCCATGCTCGGTCTCAAAATAGTTCCATACATGCAACACATCATAAGTCTTGTGCAAAATACTCAACCATTGGAAAACACATGCATTTTTGAACTGGCCTGCACAACCATATGACCATATCCAATGCTGATCCATCTGTATACCTCTCTCCTTCAGCTGATCATAGAAAATTTTGAAGCAATGCTGCACATAATGCAGGTCGTGGCACCTATCATCACTGATGTAGAAGTTGGTCTCGTTCAATATTATCCTCATGTCATTGCTGCTCTCTGGCGCGTGCATGTATGTGATATGGACCATTATGCTAACTTGGTCTGAATGGTAGTATTGACTTTGAATCTCATTCTATGGCTACAGGGTGTAGTTTTCTGCAAAGTCCACAACCGAAAATATTGTGCCCTTGGGAAAGGTGTCTCTACACTGTCTGTACTGTTCATCCTGCCATCGTGCTACATGGATGTGCTGTACATAATGCTTAGTCTTTTGGTAGAATTACTTCATGAATTTGCAAATTTGTACCTAGTTCCACAAAACCAAGGGCATTAATACAACGTGACATTTTCAATCTGAATATATATGTACAAATTCAACATGTACAGTATGAAAGCATGCAAATTTAGATTACTTGTGACTTCACCAATGCAATTTTTTTGCTTTCCTTCGAACTATCTACTTGATATGTTATGTACTGGAAGTTCTGCATTTCTACTGACATCCTCCCAAATTCGTGCTCCGTGGTTGCGTGGATGCAGCGGCTCAATAATGAAAATCCACTGCATCTAGAACATGTCCCATATAAACATGATCTTTTATAATATTTTTGTCCTTTAGGCCTTCGACACATTATGCTATGTATAAATTCTCTGGATGCATTAGGTGGTTGTAACGAAGGGAAATCCTGCATAATGTTCAATATGCAAACCACAAAATATATGTCTATATGTATCATAATAGTAGTCAAATTCTACATGGTATCTACAACAACATGTATTGTGATCAATGCAAATTCTAACATACCAGGGTTTGCATTTTTCGAAGGACCTTTGGCCCAAGTTCAATTGTGTGTGCTCATTCTTGAACCTCTCATAGAGTTTTGTTTGTGTCGTGTCAAGGAAGTGCTTGACATGGGGTTCACCCCCCCCTAACACCTTTTCTCAAATTTAAAACATCTCTTTGATTTGATGACGGTCTAGTGTTATCATGCCAAAACTTTTGCACTAGTTCTTTAACAGCATCAATGAGCTTCATGTCTGAACAAGGTAACCTACCAACAAAGGCCCAACAATATTTTTGGCCTAGGGTATCAAGTTTTTCTCTAATGGAAGAATACTTTTGAAGAGTCTTTCTATCTACTTTAAAGATTTTACATGTGTGTGATAGTAGGTGATGTTGCCTTGTGGATTTGTCTACAATTGATTCCGACAGTACATGACGGGCCGCATTATAATATTTTGTACAAGAAGTTTTTTCAATCAAATTAAATGCAGATTGTAGATTTCTAACAACATGATTGTTGGCCTCTGAACTTCTAACTACCTTTATGCCCAAAATTCTCCTAACATGAGCTAGACAATGTGATTTTAACAAAGCAAGATACAATTGACATTTGGATGCATCGGTTTTGGATTCAAAAAAATCTTTGATTATCTTGTTACAATGGAAATCAATAGTGCATTTGGGTATCTTACCTTCAAGTCTTGAAAATGAACTTTCATCCACATGAATACGTCTGGGATTTCTTCATCATCTAGTTGATAGTCGAGGCAAGGGAGTCGGCAAGGAAGTACGAGTCTCGTCAATGGTTTGTTGTGGCCCTTCGTTCACAAATTGGTCCTGCAATGGAGTGTGTTTGCCAGGTGGGTGCTCTTCTTGGGGTGGTTTCCAGTTAAGAGCTTGTTCAACATACATCCCTTCATACTCGACATCAGGCAAGATTTGATTGACTTCAACCACTTCATCATTGCTTGTTGATGGATCTAAGGCACTAACATTTTGATTTCTACGGTTTTGCATGTACAACCTGGCATTTTCTCTTATCTCATGGGTCTTTTCAAGGGCCGGCTACGTCCTTCTAGACTTTCTTTTATTATTACGTTTGTTTCCCATATTCAATGTGTTTTTTGGAAAAACAAAAATATGACCCCTCCAAGAATGAACAATAAACAAGATATTAAAACTCGATGTGCATGATTATTAAAGCTCGATGTAGCAATTGATTATGTACAACATTAACATCTAGTGAGAATGTTTTCATATAATCTTAAAAGCTATTGGGAATGCCCTACATATAAATTTACAACATCACCTCTAGGAACTCAGTAGGATGGGTATTGGATGGTGGTATGGGATGTTAGTAGGAGCAAATTCCCTACAAGGGAGAAGCTCATATCACTTCATTTTCATGGTATGGATGAGGGAAAATAGCCCCAAAATACTAAGAGTTTTCAATTGTTTAGGTGTTTGTGTGAGTTGTTGTAGTGAAACCATGAGGAATTCAACAAATGTTTGTCTACTAGATGGAGGAATGTGATTATGAAATGTTATTGGTGGTGATGCAAGTAATTTTTTTTTTATTATCTTCATGAAAGGTTGAAAGCATTGCTTGGTGCATGTTGTATTTTTTTTTTGGTAAGATGTTTTTATTGTCTATGTTGAAGATTAAGAAGACTAAAATAGATCTATCATACAATTCATGAGGAAAAACCAAAATAGATTCCATTCAAACAAGTGAATGAAGACTAAATTACATTTAACAAGATAAAATTATCACCATACCTCAAGGGTTATGATTGCTCTTTGCTTCAAATGTCAAATGCTCTTTTGATGTGTCCACTATATGTAAGAAGACTTCATGTGTGTCCAAGTAGCATGAGAATTCAATCCAAGGTGCCAAATAGAGTCCAACTATTGTGTATTCACTCAATTGATCCAAATAGAGTCCAATAGGTGTGTATTCAATACAAAGAGCCAAATAGAGCCCCAAATGTTGTGTATTTTATCCAAATGGTGAAGGAAGCACCAAATGGTGTATGAATTCAATCTACCATGTAAATGCTTGTCGGACTGTGTGTGAAACCAAAGAAGAGAATGCGATGAATGAGGGAAAAAATGCGGGAGAAAGAATGCAGGTGATTTTCTAAATTTTATGTTCAATAGTGACGCGCACGCGCCAGATGCCCGTGCGCGCTAGAGGTGCGTGCGTGTCCTTGTTGAATGTTGTAATGTTTGGTGGGTAATGTTCACTGTATTTATTTCCCAATAGATATAAATGTGTCGGGTTATGACTAGAGCCCCTCCCCATAAAGAGCCCCTCCCCCATAAAGGCCTTTAGGACCTCTTCTAACCCATCATCCCTAAGTGCATTTAAGTGCTTCTAGGTGTTTAGGGGTTTAAGGGTATATTTACAAATTTGTGTATTTTGATTTCAAAACATTAATTTAATTTTCAATTAGAAACATATGTATTACATCAAGAATAATTAAATACATAGTGTATATATATTAATGTTGTATAAAGTGATGATGTATAAAGCGATGATAATGATGATGATGATGACGATGGTGGATGATGATGAATATGAGTACGATGATGAAGGTGATGATGATGATGAATATGATCATCATATTAGTCATCATCATCTTCATTAGTCACCATCATCACCATCTTCATCATCATCATCATCATCATCGTCATCATATGATCATGGTTATGATCATCACTGTCTTCATCATCATAGTAGTCATCTTCGTCTTCAGCATCATACTTGTCATTGCCATCTTCCTCATAATCATCACCATCATTGACATCTTCGTCATCATCTTCGTATCATCATCATCATCATCATCTTCATGATGATGGAAGATGATGATGATGATGATGATGATGATGATGATGATGATGATGATGATGATGATGACGATGATGAAGATGTTGTTGGAGATGATGATGAATATGTAGCACATCATCATCATCATCATCTTCGTCGTGATGATATGGATGATGATGATGGTGGTGGATGATGATGAATATGAGTACGATGATGATGATGACTAATTTGGAGATGATGATGATGACAATGATGATGATGATGATGATGAAGATGACGAGGAATATGCAGCACATCATCAACATCTTCATCATCATCATCAACTTCCTCCTTTTCCTCCTCATCATCATTGTGAGGACGCGGATGATGATGAGGATTATGAAGATGATGATCATGATGATGATAGTCATCATAATAGTCATCTTCATCATCCTCATCATGCTCATCATCACCATCATCCTTATCATCATCATCATCATCATCATCATGATCTTCGTCATGATGATCTGATGATGATGATGATGATGAAGATGATGATGATGATGAAGATGGTGATGATGATGATGACTAATGGAGATGATGATGATGATGATGATGTTGATGATGATGATGATGTTGATGATGATGTTGATGATGAAGATGATGACGAATCTACAGCACATCATCCTCATCATCATCATCATCTTCATCATCATCAACAACAAGATCATCATCATCATCATTGTGAGGACGAGGATGATGATGATATGATGATGATGATGGTGGTGGTGGATGATGATGAATATGAGTACGATGATGAAGATGATGATGATGATGAAGAATATGATCATCATCATCAAAATCATCATATTCGTCGTCATCATCTTCATTAGTCATCATCATCGTACTCATATTCATCATCATCCACCACCACCACCATCATCATCATCATATGATCATGGTCATGATGATCATTGTATTCATCATCATAATCAGCATCTTCATCATCCTCATCATAATCATCATAGCCATCTTCTTCATCATCATCATCGTGGTGATGATGATGATGAAGATGAAGATGAAGATGATCATGATGATGAGGATGATGTGCAGCATATTTGTCATCATCTTCATCATCAACATCATCATCATCTCCATTAGTCATCATCATCATCATCATCATCACCATCTTCATCGTCGTCGTCATCATCATCATCATTATCTTCGTCATGATGATGATGATGATGATGATGAAGATCATGATGATGATGAAGATGGTGATGATGATGATGATGACGATGAAGATGGTGATAATGATGATGATGATGACTAATGGAGATGATGATGATGATGATGATGTTGATGATGACGAATATGTAGCACATCATCATCATCTTCACCATCATCCACAACATGATCCATAGCATGATCATCATCATCATCTTCATCATCGTCGTCATCATCATCATTCTGAGGACGAGCATGCAGATGATGATGATGATGATGATGACGGTGATGATGAAGATGATGATGACTAATGGAGATGATGATGATGATGATGATTTTGATGATGAAGATGATGACGAATATGCAGCACATCATCCTCATCATCCTCATCATCTTCATCATCATCAACAACATGATCATCATCATCACCATCATCATCATCATCATCTTCATCATCATCATCATTGTGAGGACGAGGATGACGATGATGATGATGATGATGGTGGTGGTGGATGATGATGAATATGAGTACGACGATGAAGATGATGATGATGATGACAAATATGATCATCATCATCAAAATCATCCTATTCGTCATCATCATCTTCATTAGTCACCATCATCGCCATCTTCATCATCCTCACCATCATCATCATCATCATATGATCATGGTCACGATGATCATTGTCTTCGTCATCATAATCGGCATCTTCATCGTCCTTATCATACTCGTCATATCCATCTTCATCATCATAATCATCATCATCATCATGGTGATGATGATGATGAAAATGATGATGAAGATGATCATGATGATGAGGATGATGTGCAGCATATTCGTCATCATCTTCATCATCAACATCATCATCATCTCTAGTAGTCATCATCATCATCATCATCATCATCTTCATGATGATGATGATGATGATGATGAAGATCATGATGATTATGAAGATGGTGATGATGATGATGTTGATGATGATGATGATGATGATGATGATGATAACTAATGGAGATGATGATGATGATGACGATGATGATGATTATGATGTTGATGATGAAGATGATGGAAAATATGCAACACATCATCATCATCTTCATCATCATCCACAACATGATCCATAGCATGATCATTATCATCATCTTCATCATCATCGTCATCATCATCATTGTGAGGACGAGCATGAGGATGATGATGATGATGACGATGATGATGACAATGACAAAGATGTTGTTGGATATGATGACGAATATGCATCACATCATCATCATCTTTGTCGTGATGATATGATGATGATGATGATGGTGGATGATGATGAATATGAGTACGATGATGATGATGACTAATTTGGAGATGATGATGATGATGGTGATGATAATGATGATGAAGATGACAAGGAATATCCAGCACATCATCAACATCTTCATCATCATCAACAACATGATCATCATCATCAACTTCCTCATCATCATCATCATCATCATCATCATTGTGAGGACGCGGATGATGATGAGGATGATGATGATGATGGTGATGATAGTCATCATAATAGTCATCTTCATCATCCTCATCATACTCATCATCACCATCATCCTTATCATCATTATCATCATCATCATGATCTTCATGATGATGATGATGATGATGATGATGATGACGATGACGACGATGATGAAGATGGTGATGAAGGTGATGACTAATGGAGATGATGATGATGACTAATGGAGATGATGATGATGATGATGATGATGATGTTGATGATGAAGATGATTACGAATATGCAGCACATCATCCTCATCATCATCATCATAAACAACATGATCATCATCATCACCATCATCATCGTCATCATCTTCATCATCATCATCATTGTGAGGACGAGGATGACGATGATGAAGATGATGATGATGATGACGAATATGATCATCATCATCAAAATCATCATATTCGTCATCATCATCTTCATTAGTCATCATCATCTTCATCATCATCATCCTCACCATCATCATCATCATCATCATATGATCATGGTCACGATGATCATTGTCTTCGTCATCATAATCGTCATCTTCATCATCCTCATCATACTCGTCATCGCCATCTTCATCATCATCATCATCATCTTCGTATCGTCATCATCATCATTGATGATGAAGATGATGATGATGATGACGACAAAGATGTTGTTGATGGTGATGATGAGGAAGAGAGTGATGACGAAGATGATGATGATGACGATGTTGATGATCAAGATGATGACCTAGATGTTGATGAAGATGAGGAAGAAGGACGATGATGATGATGGTGTTGATGATGACGATGATGATGATGACGAAGATGATGATGATGATGGTGATGAAGATGAAGACGATGATGATGATGGAGATGAAGATGTTGATGTTGATGACGATGGTGATGAATATGATGATGATGATGATGATGAAGGTGGTGATGATGAAGAAGATGACGATGGTGGAGATGTTGATGAAGAAGGGGGAGATGACAATGATGATGAAGATGTTGATGATGATGGTGATGGTGATGATGATGATGATGATCATCATCATCATCATATTCATCATGATCATCATTATCTTCATCACCATCATGATCATCATCCTCGTCACCATCATCCTCATCACCATCATCATCATCATCACCATCATCCTCATCATCCTCATCGTCATCTTCATCACCATTGTCATCATCATCAAAATCTTCATCATCATCACCATCACCATCATCTCATCATCATCATCATCATCATCAACATCTTCAACATCATTGTCATCTCCCCCTTCCTCATCAACATCTCCATCATCGTCATCTTCTTCATCATCACATCTTCATCAACTCCATGTATCCCCTTGACAAAGGAAATTAAATAAAGCATACAAAGGCATACAATAGCACGTAAGCGCAAAGACGCGTGCACGCTGTCAGTCACGCATGCATGCACCTACACGTGCGCGCTGTCAGTCACACGTGCACGTGTTTGCACGTGCGCGTAGTTGCGTGCACGCATGCCTGAATTCAAATTGTTTTTGGTGCCCTTGCAGGCTTAAAATTAGCTTTGGATTGCACCATGAGGCTCGATCTGATTTATGCCTGATTTATGGCAGAAAACATCAAATGCTGTAACATTCGGTTTTTCACAACTAGTTCCACATAAGCTCCACGAGTGCACTGCAGATGAAATTGCACATGCTTGTCGAGCTCTGTGTGCAGATTCTAAATATATAATTTTTGAATAGATCTGTTGTTTTTTTCTATTTTTAATTCATTTTTAACTGCACTCATGTCAAATTTGTAAAAAACATAGGTCGTTTATTTGTCCTATAACTTTTGATTGGCTTACCTATTTTGAAAATGGAAGAGAACCCACACAAGAGCACAAAAATACATACAACCTAAAAAAAAAGTATTTTGATTATTTTTAGACCATGATATGGTGGCTCAACACTTGACCATGTCGTTTTAGGGCTTCACTGACTTCGGTAATTTAAAAAAAATATAAAATTGACTTTTAAAATTTTGGAAAAATGGCCCCGCACAAGATTCTTTTGTTGTCTACGCCTCTACATATTTTTTTTGTTGTAAATTGAAAATTTACATAGCAAACGAGTGGCTCAACATGAACATGTGCATTATGTTTGAGAAAAAAAATAACATGCCAATCTTCGAATAATGACATTTTGGGGTGGTTATACCACTTTTCCATAAATAAAAGTTATATATTCCGGAAGGTCATCTGTTTTTCTACGTTTCATTTGTTTACACCTAATCCAAAAACGTTTTGTAGGTACCTATAATAATTCATTTTAATGATAATATTTATGTTTTTCCAGAATGACATTGCAACTAACGTGTCATAATTGGGTATCATTAACTTGCACCAGCCCGTGAGGGAAAGTGAGCTAGAGGTCAAGTAGGATTTAGAAGACATCACTCTACCACAAACCACCTCATTACACTCAGGATAATTGCAGAGTAGTGTCATGATAATAAATTCAATCTCTTATGATTCTTCATGGACTTTAGGAAAGCTTTCGATACGGTTCCTAGAAAAAACCTGCATAAGAGGTTAGAAGAGCTAAAATATCCTCTTGAGTTGAGAGTTGTCGCCATAAGATTGTACGAGACAACCATTGCCAAATTTAAGAACATTGAGGGATGGTAGAAAGATATTAAATATAATATTGGAGTTAAGAAAGGTTTCCCCCTCTCTCCTACCCTTTTCGACATTTACATCGATAAGCTAGAAGGTTTTTTAGAAGAAGTAGGTTGCGTCGTCACAATCTTAGCTGGAATTGTCGTCATCCTTCTTCTTTATGTTGATGATATTGTTCTTATGACAAGATGTCCCCTTGATCTTGATAAGCAATAAATAAATCTCAAGGATGTGTGCTCTAACATGGGTATGACTATTAACATTGAAAAAACAAAAGTGATGACTATCAAGTCCAAGAAGGTCACTTATGCTAATTTTGTATATGACAATAACAACTTGAAGGAAGTTTCTTCTTATAAATATCTCGGAATTGATATTCATCGCAAGCTCAAGTGGAACTATAGCATCGAGAAGAGGACTAATGGAGGGTGGAAAGCTTATTTTGGTCTTGAAAATAATTGTAAGTCATCAAACCTTGTGATATGGGATAAAAAGAAGTTCATCTTTGAAACTCTCGTCATTCTTGTTATCTTATACAAGTGTGAAGTTTGGGGTTGTAGTATCTCTAGAGAATCTTGGAGAAAGATTGAGCAAATCCATAAGCGTTTTATAACTTAAAACCTCAAATTTAAAAGTAATGTGCCTTATCCTATTCTACAAATAGAAGTGGGTCTTCCCCACATCGAGAGCATCACTATGACTAGGTACTTGTACAAGTACAAGTTAAATGACATAGGAGACCAGAGACTCCATGAAATTGCTTTAAAATCCAATGAAGACCATGGGTGTCTCAAGAGAGGTTGGCATAAATATAATATGGCTTGGTTAAACCATTGGGGGATAGATGAAAATGACACTTTGCAAAATATTAATAATATTAAAAATATAATTACATCTAAGTTTAAAGAGAGAATGTGGGGCGAAAAGTATTTAGAGGTTAAAAGGAAGTTAAGATACTATGTCATTAACCATAATCTAGAAGACCAAAAGTATATCTCTATCTTAACTAGCTCGAAGAAGAAAACTAATATAGCCAAAATAAGAACGAACTCTCATGAGCTTCGTAGTGAAACAAGACGCTAGATAATTCCTACAACATAGTGGGAGGAAATGATTTTCCATCTCTCTGAGACTAAGAGCGTTGAAGATGAAAGCCACTTTCTCTTAGATTGTCCTGCATGTACAATCACGTTAGATCACAGTTTCACTATCTTTATTATAATACTAACCTCTCTAATCTTCTAACCTATGAAAACTATGGTGACCTCGACACTCTTATTTTAAAGTTTTTTTAGCATAGGAATAAAATTTTACAGCACACCAAGTAACTTTTTTCTTCTTAAGCTCCAATAAACCAAAGTCAGTCTCAATGGACATTAACTATCATCACCATTATCATGAACTATTAGGTCACTTTAATTGAAGATATTTTTTGTCCTCTTTTATATTTAATATAAAAATATATAATTATTTCCATTATTTATCAAAAATATTTAATAAAACAAATTGACTTAAGGAATCAATAAAATATCTTTTGGAATTGTTGTCATGATTTAACTTTGTTTAATCAAAGAATTAATTACAAAAATCAATGAATCTTTTTATGATTGTTTTAACTTTTAATAAGCAAGATATTATGATCACGGTTTGCATTATTAATGATATGAAAAATTATCATTTAGGTCACTTTAATTGTATATTAATGTTTTATTCATATATCTATAATGTGGATGTGTCATTTTATCATAAGTATTTACAATTGATCAATTATGTTTTTTCTTTATTTTATGGGTATTTTATAAAGTAATATGTTTATGTTAACTTTTGCATTACTAAACAATAATTAAAATATCACAAAGTTGATTAAGTATTCATATAATATATTAGTAAATATTTATTTTCAAGTAAAATTTATTTAAAAAATGAATATATTAAAAAATCAAATCTTATTTGCAATATTAATAATATGAGCTATTAAGTCCCTTTAATTGAAGGCATTTTTTATCCTCTTTTATATTTAATATAAAATATATAATTATTTTTATGATTTTAAAACAAAATACTAAATGAATTAAAAAAATATCTTTTAGAATGGTTGCCATGATTTAATTTTTTTTAATAAAAAAATTAATTTAAAAAAAAATCATTTTTTATGATTGTTTTAGTTTTAAATTAGTAATATTGACTTAAATGAATTAATAAAATATTTTTTAAGATGGTTTTCATGATTTAATTTTATTTAATCAAAAAATTAATTTAAAAAGTCAATGATTTTTTTTTAATTGTTTTAGTTTTAAATGAACAAGATAGTGTGAATTTACAACATTAATAATATGAAATATTATCTTTTTTAATTGAAGATATTTATTTAATTTTTTATACTTAATAGAAAATAATATAATCATTATTTAATAAAATTATAAACAAATTGATTTAAATAATTAATAAAATATGGTTTAGGATTGTTGTCATGATTTGACATTGTTTAATAAGAGAATTCATTTTAAAAATCAATGAAATGTTTTTTTTTTATTGTTTTAGTGTTTTAATAAGCAAGATGTTATCACTATTTACTATTTGCAATATAATAGTATGAACTATTATGGTTTGATCTTGAATGTTTTTTTTTATCTTTTTTTTTATATATTTAATATAAAAAATATTAATTATTTCCATGATTTAACAAAAATATTTAATAAATTAAATTGATTAATTAATATAATTTATGATTGTTTTTATGATTTAATATTGTTTGTAAACATATTTAATATTGTTAGCAAGAATTTGCAGAGCTATTGGATCACTGTTGATGATCTACAGCTATCATGTCATTTTGTTGTTGAATGGGATAATTACCTCCATACTTTAAATAGTGTTGGTGTCCATTTGAGATTTGGGGAAGATAAGGTGGTCTAGGCTGGAAATGAAGCTATAGGGAGTATTACAGCTAAGACAACATATAGCTATATGATCAAGAGAAGATGTATCTTTCCAATGCACTGGTGGTATAAGGTAATTTGGTCTTGGCATATCCCATTGAAACTTAAAGTCTATGGGAAAAGTTTTACCAGTGTTTTGGCATTACTATGACATGGGGAGGTAGTAATGTAGAATCAAGTTTTCATTTCTGGGTTAAAAACTGTAAAATTCATCCTACTCTTCCAGTCTTCATTTGTTGGGCTATTTGGTGGGCAAGAAATAAGGCTATTTTTGAGAACCTTGGCCCAAACTTGGAGAATATATATAATTCAGCACTGTGTCAATATTTTAAATACCAGATTGATGAGGCTAAACCTGTTCAACGTAATATTGGAACCTTTCATCTTTCCATTGATGATCCAGTTCTATTATTTGATGGGGCAACTAATATGGGGAACTGTGGAGTAGGTGGGGTAATCTTGCTTAATTAGGATCACTTTTATACTTTTCGGTTGAACTGTGGTTAAGGGACAAACATGAAAGCAGAATTGTTAGCACTTTGGTGTGTTACTCGTGTAGCAAACCTTTTTGGGCTGGCAAAAGTCAAAATCTTTGGTGATTCGAGAGTAACGATAAAATGGGCAAGAGGCGAATATGATTTGAAGGTGCTGAACTTAGTTTATTGGTGTAATAGAATTCAGTTTGAATTGAGATCCTTCAGCTCACTGTCCCTGACTCATATTTACACAGAATTCAATGCTCAGGCAGATCAGCTGTCAAAGTAAGCATTGAAGGGTGATGAAGGCTATTTATTTTGGGAAGAACACTGTCAGAACATGATGTTTGACTTGGGTTCTATGTATTTTCTAGACTAGAGACTTCTGGATCTCTAATTTTGGCTCATGGTTTATGTATTAAGTATGTTTTTTGTATTTGTGGGGATTAACGGAAAACCATTTTTGTTTTTTGGAACACAGTCATGCAAGTGGACATCATGTACTATTTGATTCAGTATTGAATAATAATAATATGTTTTTTTTTCGCGGGAAAAAAACATATTGTATCTTGTTGAACAACAAGGGGTGTTGGTTTTCTTTTGTGCAAATAACTATTTTTTTTGTTTTTTGACTAAAATATCAACGATATACATATCAAATATACACATAAACTAATAGACATTACATTTTATAAATCAAACAACAACAACATCCACATGATATCTCTAAAAAACATTATTTATACATGAACGATATACATGGGTCAGTGCAAGCTAATGAGGGTCACTTTTGGCACGTTAGATGCAATAGAAAACTGAAAAAGCAGGCATCCCTCAACTTACTTGGATTTTTTGATTTACTTACGGAAAATATCTTGCATTGAGTAAAAAAGATGAAATGTAGGAAATTGAATCACGTTTCTGAATATATAACTTTTATGTATTGAAAATTTGCATAGCTATGTCAAGTTTCAGTTTTCCTAACAGACACTTTTTATTTTTCAGGCAAATGATAAGGTATATGTTTTTGTGGGTAGAGCCTTTGAGGGCCTAAATGATGGAATCAAGCTACAAAAATCGGCATGCATGTAGAGAACACATAGCACTTGTGCGCCATTATTTTTCGAAAATTAAATTAGTAATTTTATAATTTTTTTATAATTGTCTAAGTGATCAAACCTCAAAAATAGTACATCTTTTGTGGGTAGAGCCTTTGAAGGTCTTAATGCAAAATTCTTGAAATGGGTTTTTCATAGAACGTGGAGGTTAGTGTCCTCTTGTGCACCATACAATTTTTTTTTGAAATGATTGAGAATTGAAAAAGTTATGGAAGAAACACTAACAATGTGTTTCACGAGTTAAGGAGGTAGGACAGAAAAGAAATTGAAAGAAAATAGGAAAAATTAATATTTCAAAATAAAAGTTACATATTTGGAATCTGCAGAAAAAATGCTATTTGTGTCTAAGATTTCGTCAAAAATGACTCTGTGTAGCATATTGTAACGAGTGGCTAAGCACAGGCTTCTCCAGAAACTGGAAGAAATACCCAATTAGCTTTGGTTTTTCATTAACATAGCACAGGTTTGGAATTACCGAAGCAAACTCCAAAGCATACACATAGGATTATTGTTGACATGTGAGCATGTGACTCGGCCTGTTTAAATTCAAAAATATTGCCGCGCTTTTAGATTTAAATAACGCGTACGCGTTATATAACTAAATAACGCGTGCGCGTTATATCAATAATTAACGCGTACGCGTTATATAACTACATAACACGTACGAGTTATATAGTTACAAAATGCGCTCGCGTTATTCAAATCATAAAATACATGTTTAATACTTGAGAAAGAGGGGGTGTAGAAGTCAAGGGAAATTTTGTTTAATATTTGAGAAGGGGTGGGGAAGGGTCAAGGGAATCTATGGTTAATATTTAATAGGGGTGGGAAAGGGTCAAGGGCTTAGAAGGATGTTGGAAGCTTGAGTGGGGAGAGATGAAGGGAATGAGAACATGATGGGCTACAGGGGGTGAAGGGAAGTGGATCTTGAGAGCACTATTAGGAGTAGAATAGGTTCTGAAGAGGTATAGGGTTAGAAGTTGAAAGTGAGACTTGAGTGACAAGGGGGAATGGATGGAGGCAAGGGGGATGTGAGAGAGAAATAAAGAATACAAGGGGGGGAGAGACATAGAGCGAGGGAGGGAGAGGGACAATGGGGAGGAATGGATTTGGAGGGAGTGAGAGATAGATGGGGATAGAACGAAATAAGAGATAGGAAGGGAGGGACAGAAAGTGTTGGTGGGAGACATGCAGAGAGTGGTGGCGATGGAGAGAGAGGGAGTGATGGAGAGATTGGGATAGGTTGAGGGAAAGATGAGGGAGGGATAGAAGGTGAGAGACAGGCGATGAGAGAGGGAGGGAGAGAAGGTAGGGTGAGGGATGGAGGGAGAAATTTGGAGATAGATATGGATGGAGGGGGTATGGGTTTGAGAATGGAAAGTGACATAATGTGTGTGTATGTGTGTGTGTTTGAGAGAGAGAGAGACAGAGAGAGAGAGAGAGAGAGATTGATGGTTGGGGAGAGAGAGACTAGAGGGAGTTGTGAGCATCATATTCTCCATCAGCATCATATTCTTCATCATCATCATCTTCATGACCATCATCGTCATCATCAACATCTTCATCATCATCACCATCATCATCATCATCATCATATTCCTCATCAAATCAAAATCTCCATCATCATTATCATCATCATGATCATCATCTAAACATCACCATCACCATCATCATCAACATCTTCATCATCATCACCATCACCATCATCATCACCATCACCATCATCATCAAAATCTTCATCGTCATCACCATCACCATCACCATCACCATATTCATCATCATTGTCATCTCTAGGTTCCCCATCAACATCAACATCTCCATCATCATCATCTTCTTCATCATCATCATCTTCATCACCATCATCATCATCATCAACATCTTCATCATCATCACCATCATCATCATCATCATTATCTTCCTTGAATCAGATCAACATATCCATCATGTCACCATCATCTTCTAAACATCATCATCTAAACATCACCATCACCATCACCATCATCATCATCATCTTCATCATCATTACCATCACCATCATCATCAACATCTTCATTGTCATCACCATCATCATCATCATCATCATTGGCATTTGTAGGTTCCTCATCAACATCTCCATCATTATCATCTTCTCCATCATCATCATCTTCATCACCATCATCATCAGCATCAACATCTTCATCATCATCACCATAATCATCATCTTCATCGTCATCAGGTCAACATCTCCATCATCGTCATCTTCTTCATCATCTTCACCATCATCATCATCATCATCATCTTCATCGCCATCTCCATCATCTCCATCATCTCCATCATCATCACCATCACCATCATCATCATCTTCATGACCATAAACATCTTCATCATCATTGTCATCTCCCCCTTCCTCATCAACATCTCCATCATCATCATCATCATCATCATCATCACCATCTGAACATCACCATCACCATCATTGTCAACATCTTCATCATCATCATCATCATCATCAGCATCATCATCAGCATCAGCATCATCATCAAAATCTTCATCGTCATCACCATCACCATCTTCATCATCATTGTCATCTCTAGGTTCCCCATCAACACATCTCCATCATCGTCATCTTCTTCATCATCATCATCTTCATCACCATCATCATCGTCATCTTCTTCATCATCATCATCTTCATCACCATCATCATCGTCATCAACATCTTCATCATCATCACCATCATCATCATCATCATCTTCCTCATCAGATCAACATCTCCATCATGTCACCATCATCTTCATCTTCATCATCATCATCATCATCATCATCATCATTACCAACACCATCATCATCAACATCTTCATCGTCATCACCATCATCATTGGCATCTGTAGGTTCCTCATCAACATCTCCATCATCGTCATCATTGGCATCTGCAGGTTCCTCATCAACATATCCATCATCGTCATTTTCTCCATCATCATCACCATCATCACCATCATGATCTTCTGAACATCATCATGATCATCATCTAAACATCACCATCACCATCATCGTCAACATCTTCATCATCATCGCCATCAGCATCATCATCAAAATCTTCATCGTCATCACCGTCACCATCTTCATCATCATTGTCATCTCTAGGTTCCCCATCAACACATCTCCATCATCATCATCTTCTTCATCATCATCATCTTCATCACCATCATCATCGTCATCAACATCTTCATCATCATCACCATCATCATCATCATCATCTTCCTCATCAGATCAACATCTCCATCATGTCACCATCATCTTCGTCATCATCATCATCATCATCATTACCAGCACCATCATCATCAACATCTTCATCGTCATCACCATCATCATTGGCATCTGTAGGTTCCTCATCAACATCTCCATCATCATCATCATTGGCATCTGCAGGTTCCTCATCAACATATCCATCATTGTCATTTTCTCCATCATCATCACCATCATCACCATCATGATCTTCTGAACATCATCATGATCATCATCTCAACATCACCATCACCATCATCGTCAACATCTTCATCATCATCGCCATCAACATCATCATCAAAATCTTCATCGTCATCACCATCACCATCACCATCACCATCACCATCTTCATCATCATTGTCATCTCTAGGTTCCCCATCAACACAACATCTCCATCATCATCATCTTCTTCATCATCATCATCTTCATCTCCATCATCGTCCTCATCAACATCTTCATCATCATCACCATCATCACCATCATCATCATCATCTTCCTCATTAGATCAACATCTCCATCATGTCACCATCATCTTCATCACCATCATCATCACCATCATCATCAACATCTTCATCACCATCATCATCAACATCTTCATCATCATCACCATCATCTTCATCAACATTATCATCTTTATCATCTTCATCTGCATCATGATCATCTTCATTGTCATCACCCTCCTCCTCATCATCATCTTTATCATCTTCATCTACATCATGATCATCTTCATTGTCATCACCCTCCTCCTCCTCATCATCTTGTGCACTTATGCACTTAGGGATTAATATTTAGAAAAGGGTCTAAAGGCCTTTATGGGGGAGGGGCTCTAGGAACAAGGTAAGACAGAGAGGGCAGGGGGGAGGGATAAAGGAGTAGAGGGTTAGTGATTAAGGGAGAAGAAGGGAGAGAGTGCTATAGGGAGGGATAATGACGAAGATAAAGAGAAGGTGGAGAGATGGAGAGTGGGGTGGTAGAGACATGGCTGAAGGGAGAGAAAGAAACATGAAAGAAACATGTAGGGAGAATGAGGGACAGATATTTAGAAAGAGATAGGGGGTATCTAGGGATTATTGGGAGAGAGCTAGGGGGTATTAAACCATACAAAACATTTGTTTTGTATGCAATCATATAAATTATTAGTTTTCTTTGATTTTGTTCGTTGCCCTAGCCGTGCACCTAACCTATTTATTGTTCTTGACTATATCGCGTTCGCGTTTTTTCACTACATATCGCGCACACGTTTTATATTTATATAACGCGTACGCGTTTTGGAACTCCAGAAATAATGGACTGTTGCTGTCCGAGAGCAACTTCACTCTGTCCGAACGAAAGCAACAATCCCGCGATTTTTCGAACAGCACGAGCCCGCGTCTGAAAATTTTCACATTCTACACCAACTCCATCATTTTTTTTTATGCAGGTGCAGCATTGAGGACATCTTTCATGGTTGCTCACTGTGGTGTTGGGTTATATGGCCATATTTGAAGAAAATAATTAGCAAGCTTGAAGAATCTCCAATTGAAAAACACCAAAGATAAGGCCTTTGAAAGATTCATTTTGCCTATATTTGAGGAGCACACAAGGTAAGATATCAAGCTTCAAGACCAACAAGGAAGAACTTCCATTTGCTTATTATTGAAGAGCTTGTAATTGAGGAGCAACAAAAACAAACTATATTGAATTGATCATTGTGGTGATGGGGAATGCACGTAACCGAGTAAACAAATCAACAAGGAAGAAGAGACCTCAAGAAGTCATTGAAGAAGAGAAAGAAAAGAAAAGAATATACATGATGAATCGGAGGCTTTCTTTGGAAACTAATCCAAATCCAATTGTAGAGGATACCATGGTTCATCCTATTAATCCACGACAAGAGGGACCTTCAATTTCCACAATAGTTGTTGAACAAGCACCCCATGGAAGTAATCAAGAAGCAAAACGTAGGTGCTCATTAGGGGATGTTTAAATTCCCACTTCAAGTCAAAGTGATAAGTTACCATCTCAAGATGAAGCTCACGAAGAAACACTCAATTTGCTATCCGGATTTGGTTATACAAGCGATGAAGTCAGAGAGGCGTTGGACATTTTGCCTACTGTTGAAGAAGAGAATGTTATCCACACCATCGATGAGGATGTTGGACTTCCACAAGGGGATGTTGGACTTCCACAGACCATGGATGAGGATGTTGGACTTCCACCATCCAACTACCAGGAAGAGAATGAAGGACACCAAGCTACTACTGAAACGCCAGAGCGTCTTGGTGATGCGCTACATGGTACAATTCCAACCCCCTTACCTCCATTAGCAAGCACACGTCGAAGAACTCCGAAGCGTATACAAGTTGATGAAAGACTTATGAATTCCATTGAAGGTACGCTATCTAAACGTAGTATTGCTTATCAAACTCAACAGATACTTGATAAATATTTTGTTTCTAAATGTGATGGAGATAAATGTAGATTATTTTTATCATTGTTAAAATCTAGGAGCATGAATGTTGTTAGGAAAAAGTTAGGGATAAAGATGATAAAGAATTCTGAACCAAGTTCTCATATAGTTAAAAGCCTAGTAGATGCATTTGGTAAAATTGGTAAGAACACACGTTCAAAGGACCGCAATGCTGCTCGTCGTGTGTTGTCACAATCAATTGCAGATAAGAACACCAGGGCCCTTCGTATTCTCAGGCCTACATCCAAACTAGTTAATTTGAATGTAAAAACCCTCCGTAGGTATTCTATTAGAAGAGAACATCTTGACACAACCGATCAGACAGATTTTTGGGCCTTTGTTGGTCGGTTGCCACGTCGTGACATGAAGCTAGTTGATGCAGTAAAGGGACTAGTGCATAGTTTTTGGCATGATCACACAAGTCCTTCTTCAAACCGAAAGGATGTACTAAAACTAAGAAGGGGTTCAAAGGATCGTGAGCCACATACTAAGCATCTTCTTGATATAACACAGACAGAGCTTTACGAAAAATTTAAGATTGAGCATAGACAATTGAACTTGGGGCAAAGATCTTTTGAGAAATGTAAGCCATGGTATGTTAGAATAAATACTCTTCGTAACACTTGTTGTTGTAGATACCATGTAGAATATGAATATTACTATGAAACATTTTTGTACATTCGTCGTGTGTTGCATACTAACATTGTGCAGGATTGCTCCATGACAATACCACCGACTTCATCAAGAGAATTCATTCATAGCATCATGTGCAATAGGCCCGAGGGGCAAACATACTATGCAAAATCTTGTTTGGATGGAACATGCTCCAACTGTGCTGGAATGGCATTATTGAGCCAATGTATGCACGAGAATGGAGACAGTGAATTTGGGAAAATGGTTACAGACATGAAAAGTTTCAAATATATCAACTATGAAATAGTCCCAGGGAAAGAAAGCAAAAAAATACAATTGGTGACATCTCAGGTATGCATTTATATCTATAAAATTATGTTGTAACGGTTACATTTCAATCCTTACTTACAACAAAAAACTGACATTGAGATCATTTTGTGTCACCAGGTACAAGTTAGTGACTTCATCAAGGAATTTATTGAAAAGACACATCAATATGTTCAGCATGTCCACGTGGCACGATGGCAGGATGAGAAGTTTAGAATATGCAGAGATACATTTCCCCTTGGTACTATACTTTCAGTTGTTGATTTTGCCGAGAACTACACTCTGCAACCTCAAAATGAGATCCAAAGTCAGTATTATCACTCTGAGCAGGTTTCCTTGATGGTCCATATCACATACAGGCATGGCCCAAATAGCACTGAAGAGCAAAGAGAAATTCTGAAGGAATATCACTTCTACATAAGTGATGATAGGTGCCACGACTTCCACTATGTACGTCATTGCTTCATCATGTTCTATGATCACTTGAAGGGAAGGAACATACAGATGGACCGACACTGGATTTGGTCTGATGGGTGTGCTGGTCAGTTCAAAAATGCACGCATATTTCAGTGGTTGTGTTCATTGCATAAAAACTACAAAGTGCCACATATGTGGAACTATTTTGAGACTGGGCATGGTAAAGGAGAGCATGATGGAGCCGGAGCATGTGTCAAAACAGCCCTACGAAGAGATGAATTGAAAGTATCTACAGAATCTACTATTCTAAATGCTCAATCTATAGTCAGGTGGTGCACGTCAGTAATGGGAGAGGAATCAACTATGCGAGTAGAATCCACAAGAAAGAGACATGTGGAGAGATTTTTTTGGGAGGTGGTAGACATAGATCGTTCACATGCATGGGAATGCAAGACTGTGCCTGGGACTCGTGGCTTTCATTCGGTTCGAAGCTCTGATAACCCAGTATTTGAAATTTGGACCAGAAAACTTGCTTGTTTTTGCCCGCCTTGTTGTGATGGTGACTGGGATGGGTGTGAATCATTGGATTGGGTTGATGGATGGGATCGCATATCACTTCCACTTGATCAGCGTGCAATTGTTGAGTTAACTCCGTTGGAAGAAGACCAATCATCTATTTCTGCAGATTTTGATCATGTCTCAGACCTTGTACAACCCGGTATGATGCATTTCCTTAACATTTTTTGTTTGTTTACGTAGTCTTCAAATGCACATTAATGGCCTTGTATCGCACGAAAAATATTTTGATCATATACCTACAATCATATAATGCAGGGCACATATACGCAGTGGTTGCCTCAAAAGATACTGAATGGGGTGATGAATACTGGTTTGCACGCTGTATAGATGGAAAGCAAACCCTCATTGTGTCCATGACTGACGATGAAAACAACCACTTTCCAACTGGGTCTATGGTTGTTAAAGGTGAATACTTGACACGGGACAACAATGGAAGAAAGAAGGGTGGATATGTTTACAGGGATTACAAACCAGGTGCAAGTGTATATCACTTTACCAACTTAATCATTGGCACAAACCTTCAGGTACGAACAATGCCTAGTCGAAATACATCGAAGGTACGCTACTTCTTACCGGATACAGAGCACGAGAGACTAATGGAGACAATCAGTATAAGAGATGATCCGGAGGGCTTGGTTGTATGATAATAGGTGGGATCTAGCATGATGAGGTACGTTACATACTTTTAATACTATACTATTTTCACTATTTGTAATTGAATATTGATATATGCTCAATTTTCACATGTATGTTTCATATGAATATGTCAATTTTGCGTTCTTGATATGCCAAATTTACAAGAGATGGATTAAAATTATATTATGTTCATATGATCAGTAAACCATATATTAATCATGTTTGAGAGGTTGCTTAGCTAACTTTAAGGGCATTTAAGCTCTATGTTAAGCCCAACTAAATCCTTATGAATCACTAGACAATCGAATTGGTTCCTTGAGTAATTCAAATTTCTTTATGTAAAACCATTTTTCATTCATTTTAGTATGAAATCAAGTTTTTAGTATTTTTTTCTCTTTACTGGCTCTATTCTAGTTTCCTTTGAAAAATTGCTCAAAGTATTGTTGTTCTTAGTTTTATGAACCTATTTGTGATCTCTTTCATGTGATCATAAGATTTTACACATCACTGCCATAACCACTAGACAATTGTACACTATACAACTATGAAAGTCTCTCTTAATCTAGCGACAACCACCTTTTACCCATTTCTATAGAATTTATTTTCTTTAATAATTTTCTAATCCAAATTTTAATAGCTATTACATTTTCACTATACAACTATGAAAGTCTCTAGTGACAACCACCTTTTACCCATTTTTATTATACATCTCTAAGTTATCCACACAAAAACACACACATATATATATAATAATTATTGTGTATTCATAGTCAAAACTAAAAAATATATGGATTAAAGTGGATAAACATTAAACTAAAATTATAATAATTGTGTTTTTTAATCCATTTTTTACATATGATCAGTAAACCCTAAAATTATATTATGTTCATCATGTTGGTTATTGGCTTCACCCAACAAAATTAATTCAATTCATGCTCACTATATTAAACAATACACTTATATTAAATTTAATTCATGTCTTGTTAAATATTTCATAATGAATTAGCTAGTTGAGAGCACCACCTTAGACCAAGCCATCATCATCAACATCTTCATCATCATCATGGACCTGCAAAACCCTAGTTTCCAAAGTGTCTAGGCAGGTTCGGGCTAGGAACACTAGCCATACCCGCCCGGTGGATGATTTTCCAAAGTTGACCCCCGTGTGCAAAAATTGCACACTCCCACACTGAGCAAAACCCTAGTTTCAAAGATGGACCTGCAAGGTGACACATGGGCCACCGGGTAGGAGGGGAGGGGCACCCCTGGCACTATCCCGGTGTGCTGAATCCAACGGAGTCGACGGTTCGTCGATCCGAGCCACGGTCTTCATTCTATGGCTCGTCCCGTCTCACTACCAGAAGGCCTTCAGGGACACCTGCTGGATACCTACCGGGGGCATAGAACTCCAACCATGCAACAAAACCGGGTTCCGGGGAGACCTGCAGGTGTGTCTAGACAGGTTCGGGCTAGGAACACTAGCCATACTTGCCCGGTGGATGATTTTCCAAAGTTGACCCCCGTGTGCAAAAATTGCACACTCCCACACTGAGCAAAACCCTAGTTTCCAAGATGGACCTGCAAGGTGACACATGGGCCACCGGGTAGGAGGGGAGGGGCATCCCTGGCACTATCTCGGTGTGTTGAATCCAACAGAGTCGACGGTTCGTCGATCCGAGCCACGGTCTTCATTCTATGGCTCGTCCCGTCTCACTACCAGAAGGCCTTCAGGGACACCTGCTGGATACCTACCGGGGGCATAGAACTCCAACCATGCAACAAAACCGGGTTCCGGGGAGTCCTGCAGGTGTGTCTAGATAGGTTCGGGCTAGGAACACTAGCCATACTTGCCCGGTGGATGATTTTCCAAAGTTGACCCCTGTGTGCAAAAATTGCACACTCCCACACTGAGCAAAACCCTAGTTTACGAAATGAATGCACAATGAAGCCACTGGGCCATGGGGAGACGAGGGAGAGGGCCCCCTAGAGGTAATCGCACGCCAGGAGACCAACGGATTCGACGGTTCGTCGGTCCGACGTCCGGTTTCCGAGTTATGTCGAGTTGCAAGTCACATGAAAATGCCATTCAGGGACACTTGGTGAATTTCCGTCCGGGAGCCAAAAAGCAAACGGAGCAGGAAAATTGCGTGTCGTTGGCTCCCGCAAGTGTGTGTGGGCAATGCCGACGTGGGAACACTGCCAGGAGCCATAAATCCATGATAGTAAATTAATTCATGACAAAAAAAACTGAATTATTCCTTTCAATGGATGTGGTTTTCAATTTCCTATGTTGTTAGGTCAATTTGGCACATTCATTGAAAGAAATTGTAGACTTTAATGATGATCACAACAAGTGTGTTTGTTAAAACCTTGTGAAATAGAGCATCAAAAGACCTACATTGTAGGCCATATAATTGTGTTTGTTTACCTTTTGTTTGATGGACCATGCACAATAAGTAATAAAATAATTTTTGAAGTAGGTCATTTCATTTTTCTGATTTTTTCTTTGGTGGTGTTGAAAAAGACCATTGTTCTTATTGATGGGATTTCATGTGCTTATGATTCTTTGGATAATCTGGACACATACAAGGACACCATTATTAGACTAATTCATTATAAACAATTTAATATGAGTAATCTACATAAATGAATTGAAAAATTAACAAAAATAACAAACAACCCATATACCTTGGAATATAACACAAGAGTGACCATGTTAGGCAATCTTACTTATCTACTTACCTATGGTCATCTAAGTAGACCATTTGGATCATGTCTATTACTAATGATCTCCATTAACTTTTCATGTTCACAATGAGGCTTGAAGTATCATACCTTTGATGGGTGCTTCCTTGGCATTGTTTGTAGTTTGAGGTTTGTATCGAAAACTAAGTTTGTAAAGTGGTATATAGATTCACCTAGTCTAATCTTGAAATACATAACCAACCTTCTTCCATGTTTGGTCATCCAGTGTTAGATATTATCCTTTAATAACCATCAAACTGATTACAAGTTGATCACCATTGTCATCTATTAGTGAGACATGAGGGTTTGGTTCGCCTTTAAGGAACATGCCAACAAATAGTGAGTGCCCCATTAATTATCTTTCAGGGAAACCATTGCATATATGTTCATTTTAAAAAACATCAGTTCCAACGTGTGAGTCCACTAAATAGACAAAATGTAATGTATTCATGCTAGTTGATAAGATTTAATCTCATATTCACAAAACTTGGTTGTACAAGATTTGAGACATGATCATAATGTGGTGAAATGGTTGATTAGTCCTCATCCAACTAGGATAATTCAATATTTATACCTAGAATAATGGCGAGTGATAGAATTTTCTTGTTTATATTTCTACTATAACATTGTTTGAGTTTCAAACTAAATGAAATCCACAAATTCCATGCATTATTCTATGTGATTGATCTACATCAACCACCTCCCAAAAATATCTCGTCTTCTTGTTCCATCTACAATTATTGAAGAACACCATTCAACAATAGATTTTGTGTAACTAATGAGAGAATTTCTCGTAAAATTCCATTTTTACCTGCAGAATATAATGTTTACCTACACAACATCTCGATCATGATCCCCTTTCCCACACTCAGTTTCAAAAGTCCTGTAAAGGCAACCTTTACATTTACATTTGCATTAACATGACAACCAAGTCTCAAAAATGAGATTGATGGTGTTTATTCTCATGCAATGTATACAGTTAGGATTAAGACAACTGTATAAATCTATGGAATTATAAATGGAGATATTAATCCAAAAGGAAGCCAATGTTGGCCTTGCCAATCTTTTCTTCCGAATGCAAACGAAATATTAGATTCCATTTTGCTATGTTTCCATGTAAAATATATTTGAAAAAAAACATATATTTGGATTATATGGAAATCCTTCTTACCTTTGACATTGTTTGGGATCTGCAGGATGGGAATGAAGTATTTTTTAGGGATTAAGAGGAGTATTCAATTACGCAAACTTATGAATGCCTATTGTGACAAGCAATCCATTGATTTCAACTCCATCAAATTTCTGTTTGATGGATGATGTTTGCAAGGTGAGCAAGTTTAACCCACCAATGCGAGATTGCATGCAATTACACTGAGCAAAACCCTAGTTTACGAAATGAATGCACAATGAAGCCACTGGGCCATGGGGAGACGAGGGAGAGGGCCCCCTAGAGGTAATCGCATGCCAGGAGACCAACGGAGTCGACGGTTCGTCGGTCCGACGTCCGGTTTCCGAGTTATGTCGAGTTGCAAGTCGCATGAAAATGCCGTTCAGGGACACTTGGTGAATTTCCGTCCGGGAGCCAAAAAGCAAACGGAGCAGGAAGATTGCGTGCCGTTGGCTCCCGCAAGTGTGTGTGGGCAATGCCGACGTGGGAACACTGCCAACACTGGCTTGGGGGAGGTTTTTGCAGAGTTGACCTACCAATGCGAGATTGCATGCAATTACACTGAGCAAAACCCTAGTTTACGAAATGAATGCACAATGAAGCCACTGGGCCATGGGGAGACGAGGGAGAGGGCCCCCTAGAGGTAATCGCACGCCAGGAGACCAACGGAGTCGACGGTTCGTCGGTCCGACGTCCGGTTTCCGAGTTATGTCGAGTTGCAAGTCGCATGAAAATGCCGTTCAGGGACACTTGGTGAATTTCCGTCCGGGAGCCAAAAAGCAAACGGAGCAAGAATATTGCGTGCCGTTGGCTCCCGCAAGTGTGTGTGGGCAATGCCGACGTGGGAACACTGCCAACACTGGCTCGGGGAGGTTTTTGCAGAGTTGACCCACCAATGCGAGATTGCATGCAATTAAACTGAGCAAAACCCTAGTTTACGAAATGAATGCACAATGAAGCCACTGGGCCATGGGGAGACGAGGGAGAGGGCCCCCTAGAGGTAATCGCACGCCAGGAGACCAACGGAGTCGACGGTTCGTCGGTCCGACGTCCGGTTTCCGAGTTATGTCGAGTTGCAAGTCGCATGAAAATGTCGTTCAGGGACACTTGGTGAATTTCCGTCCGGGAGCCAAAAAGCAAACGGAGCAAGAAGATTGCGTGCCGTTGGCTCCCGCAAGTGTGTGTGGGAAATGCCGACGTGGGAACACTGCCAACACTGGCTCGGGGGAGGTTTTTGCAGAGTTGACCCACCAATGCGAGATTGCATGCAATTAAACTGAGCAAAACCCTAGTTTACGAAATGAATGCACAATGAAGCCACTGGGCCATGGGGAGACGAGGGAGAGGGCCCCCTAGAGGTAATCGCACGCCAGGAGACCAACGGAGTCGACGATTCGTCGGTCCGACGTCCGGTTTCCGAGTTATGTCGAGTTGCAAGTCGCATGAAAATGCCGTTCAGGGACACTTGGTGAATTTCCGCCCATTTTATAATTTAAGCCACTTTTAAATATTTGAACTTCCATATTATTTTTGAAAGAGTATAATATTTCAAAACTCCTAAAGAGACAAAAACACATGATCAAAACTCCTAAGGCTGTAATTTAGAGTAGTAATAATGGGGGTGATGGAGTTGAATTTGATCCTATGGAAGATAATGATACTAATATTATTGAGAATAAAGGGATAATAGGTTGATCCATGACACCTTTGTTTGCATGGATGAGGATGCACCTATGTATGAGACCTATGATAATATTCATGATGTACATCTTATTGATAAGGCACACAAAGGCCTATACAAGAGATCAAAGATGGGTCACTTTGTCTACTAATTTGATGTTGATAAAATTGAAGGTATTGAATGACATTTCAAACAATGGTATGACAAAGATCCTAATGTATACACAAGGTTAATATATAAGGTGCCCCATAAGGTTCTTTGTCATATCCCTATAATTCTAGGTTTTTGATGATTGTTTAGGTTAAAAAACATAGCACATTATATGGATTATCATGTACAAAGATAAGTGAAGATGGTATTATATGAGTGGCTACAAATGGTTCTCAATTTACGATCATCAAGGAAATATTACCCATTTTTTAAGAAGAACCTCATAATGTTAGATTTTCATTGGTAGTTGATGGCAATGGGTGTGCATGAGTGAGTTCGTTGAAACCTTGAAAACATTGTATTGCATTTAGTTTGATTAAATTACACGAGCAAGAACTTTGACATAACTTGTAATGATCATCCAAAATCACAAATTTTAATTAGATACCAATTAGTGCATGCATGTAGTGAATTCGTTGAAACCTTTGAATATAATAGTTTGTTCTTTTGACATAGTGCATTCATGAGTAATAGATAATCCACACAAATCAACACATTAGAATGACACAAGTACATGTATCCAAAAGTACATATATATCCAAAAGTGCATGTCTCCAAAAGTACATGTATCTCCAAAAGTGCATGTCTCCAAAAGTACATGTATATCCAAAAGTATCGAAAAGTACATGTATCCAATGAAGTCAATGTACATGTCTCCAAAAGTACATGCACAATAAAGTCAATGTACATGTCTCCAAAACTAAATGTATCGAAAAGTACATATATATACAAAAGTATCCAAAAGCACATGTGTCCAAAACTATCCAAAACTATCAAAACTCAAGCTTTCTCTTGTTCTTTCCCGACGTTGATCCTCTAGGCACATCCCTAGGATCAATGTGCATCCCTGGATCCTGCAAATTAAATATCAATTGTTAAATTCAACTAACTATGTACACTAATACATTATCTCAACAATTATCAACTGGTGCATGGAAAGTGCATGAAACACTTGGTCACTGAAGGACATCTCACCTCAACTGACAAAGGAGATTGTGTTGCTTGTGTAGCAGATGGAGCCGTCGGTTGAACATCCAGGATGGTTGAACCAGGGGGGCCAGGCACTGCTCCTGCTGGTGGTGGCTACAATGAAAAAATGTTGAAATAGTTAGAAATGCATGAATAAACAATAGGTCCAACAATAATAAACTATGTAAAGATAATGTTGAAATAGTTACATACCTGTGTGTGATCAGTCGCCACTGCAGATGCGGCACTAACTGCTGCATCAACCATCGATGCAAGGTTCTCAGTAGACAACTCGGGTTCCTGTTGCAGTAAACATGCAATTCAAACATTAACAAAAACGATTTATGCACTGGATTTCAAGTTAAACAACAAATATCATCGAAGGATATACATTACCGTGGTGTGAGTAAGCCCATGGTCGTGGGCAGCTGGAGTCTTTCTCGGAGTAGAACGCCTCACATACACACGACCCTTGTTCACGAATGGCCTGGAGGGAGATGCAAATCCAGGCAATGGGCCAGATGTGTCGGATGGTGCCTACAGTCAGCAAGTGTTCATGTAGTTAGACATGCATGATTCAACAAACAAACATGTATTTAAAAAATGTCATTTTTAATTGTTTACCTGGAGCCCAGACGTTTCAGGGGACGGTATGACCATGGGCACTACCTCCACATTACCTTGCCCCTGTGAAGGATCTGCCATCTGCAAGTTTAATAATTGTAAATATTAGACCGTATATAGCATTAATGAACTAAAATGTAAAGTATGTGGAAATTAACAAATTAACAAGTATTAAAAAACTGAAATTTTAAAATGTTTACCTCGGTGTGAGATACGGCAATAGGTGGTATATAAGATGGGCCTGCCGAATGGGTAGCATCATGCCCCCCTGTCGAGTCTGGAACATCCGGCTCTGGGGCGTCACTGCCGGTAATCATCATCAACTGCAAGTTCACAAAATTAATATATTAGCTCAAACTATATATATGTGTACAAAGACGAAAATAAATGAAGAATTTATTACAATTAACCATCAAGATACCTCTCTCAAAAAGCCACTGAAGGCAACATCTGATGCAATACCATATCAGGGACGACCACATGACGTGCACTCGTGAGGATCAGTACTAGGATGGGGAATAGCTGATGGTCCTGCACTAGTGGATGGTCCTGATGGTCCTGCACTAGTGGATGGTCTAGATGGTCCTGCACTAGCTGATGGTCCTGCATGGTGACGAGCTGGTGTATGTACCACACCAGGGACAGATGTCCCTTCCTCACCCATATGTTGAACCATCCTGCCATGGCGAACAACCGTCCGTGCCAAACTCAAAAATGCATCCCGTGTCTGCGGAATAATGCGATGTGCTGGTGGGACATCTGGCCCAGGCAACTGCCTGCGAGGTGCAGGGATAGGGTGATCCTGGTCTCGAAGCTTGGCATTGGGTCGGTTTTGGGGCATCCCCCCACCGATCCCCTGGAACTGTAAGATGTCAAAATAGTTAACGTGTTTATGCAACACGAACTCTGCATACATCTTTCGAAGGAAATATAAGGGAATTTCCCTGTTGTTGTGTGGTGGCATATCAAAAACCATGTACCATCTGTCCATCCAGTTATCAACAAATGGTTGAAACGTGCACCACTCAATGGAGATATGCGGCTTGCTTGCATTAGGGATTTCCCCCGTCCGAGGGTCCCTAAACAATGCAAATATAACCTCTTTGGATATTTTCAACTTTTTTACTGCATTGTAATCTATTCCATCAGCATATTGTTGTCTTTTTCTTTCTCTGTAAGATGCAATATCATATAGGACATTCGTAGATTGTGAAATTGTGTCCACAATTGCATCCAAGGTTGATGCAAGTGAACGGCGAATCCTGTCGCCACCACTAAAAGCTTCACTTATGCCCCTCAATTGGGCAAGCTCAATCAATATTTCGGCATTGGCATCCATAGCCGCAACTGCAATAAAGACATTAATACGAAAATCATTAGAAACATATACATGGTATATAATGACATCTCTTCAAAATTGAACATGTATTAAATCAAACTCACATAAGCAATTTAATGGCATTTACTTACATACATTTAAAACTTAAAATTAAACATTTGACAATTAAAAAGTAAGTTAGTCAGATTGGCAGAGAGGAGGAGGAGGAGGATCAAGGCAGTGATGAGTTTGTTGATTCAGGCATGGAGGAGGAGGATCAAGGCAGTGATGAGTTTGCATCTATGTGTCTCAATGTCTCATTGTGTTTTGTGATTGTGAATGACAAATGTGTTGTGATTTGTGAATGATCTAATTTCTATTGAATATTTCATATTTGTAATTGTAAATGTAATTTCTATTGAATATTTGTAATTGTAAATGTTAAATTTTATTGGATGATCTATATGTCTATATTTTTAAATTTTAATATATTTTAAAAATATATTAATTCCGGGGGTCACCGTGTCCTACGTGTCATAATTCCGGGGGTCACCGTGTCTAGTGGGGACCAGGGATCAAATTTGAAGGGTGGGGTCCCATTTCACTATGAAGGGCTATGAGATATTGAACACTATTGAAGGGCTATGAGAAATTTATTAATATTTATTCTATGTGTATATATGGATGTGTTCATGTTGTATGGATTGGATTCTAGGTTAACCGAGGCCTTTTTAGAGCAAAGAATGGGGTAATTACTATTTGGGAACAAGTTTTTTATCAAATGTAAATTGCGGTGATGGAAGATATTGAGGGTGCCACATGTTGTGGAGAAAGTAGTATTGATTCCTATGACGTAATAGGGAGTTCAAAAAGTCTGGTTTCAAGTATTGTCATGCGTAGCTCGATTGATTTTTCTCGCGCTAGGGTTGTAGCAACTGTTATGGCCATTACTGTTAAAAGGATTGATGGGGTGGAATCCCGTGAAACGATGAGTTCTTTTGTTAAGACGTAGATTCAGTGAAATTTGGTGGGAGTCTTATGTTCATTTTATGCACAAAATTCGATTACTTGATTTTGTTGCATTGTTAACTCTCCTCCTAGTCATAGCTACAATCTCTTATATAATTGTGAAGGTTATCAATCCACTCAATATATTAAAGTTGTAGTAGGCCAAAATCATCCACATATTTATTGTACTCACAAATGTTGACATTCCAATTTCTATGTAGAGCACCCATTAACATTAGATTGTATGGGACATGTTTTTGAGGCATGATGTCATTATCTCATAACAACAAGCTTTTTATCCATAAATATGTCATCTACAAGCCAACGGAATTGTTCCTAATCCTTTATAAAACTTTGTCATAATTATATCAATACCAACATCCCTACCTATTGACTTAGCTTAGAAGATATTACACCTTCGGATAACCAAACCTGATTCCAAGGTTGGTAATCATAAACGTAAAAGCATCATCATAAGGAAATAGCATGTTGTGTTGAGGAAATTCCTTTTTTTCCATTTCCTTCTCAGTATAATATTTGGTTGTGGATCATTTAAAATGTATAATTTATTTTAATATAATTGGGAAGCTAAATTCAAATTCATTAATATATTAATATGATTTGATTTTTTTATTAATAATAAGTTATTCTTTTCATTTGAAAATGTAATAGTACATCAAAATTTCAATGTTTACTAACGTAGTAAAGTTGAGAGGCTTTATTTTTCAGTGGATATAGCAGACCTGTAAATTCATAGGATGTCAAAAATCTAGTCAGCCTTGAAGTTGAGCTCCTCAAAGAAAACGAATTTCTTTAAATATGTTTATGGCAGGCTGGCATTGCCAGCTTCGCTCCGCAAACTATCCTGGAGGACTGGAGGAGATAGGGTAGGTGGAACTTGGAAGTAGCTCAACCACAGTGGAATAGGGGTATAAGAAAAAGCTTGTTTCTATTCATGCAATATGGTCGGAGCCATGGAAGCATGGAATTCCAGCATTGACTTGATACAACAAAGAAAACAAAAGGTGGAACTTGGGAGCTGTAGGATTGACTTGATACAACAAAGAAAACACAGGGTGTGAGGCTGGGAGCCGTAGATGGTAGAATTAACTTGATACAACAAAGAAAACACAGGTCTATAGGTAGGGGCCACGGGCAGGAGCAACAACCTGCAACATTACAAGAAGTTTATGGATTGTGGATTTTGTCTGAAATGCCAAATTCGCGGGGGCATATTAACATAATATATTATACATTGAATACTCAATTAACTCACGGAGTCAGCATTCACGAATTGGTATGTGATAACTTGTAACTTGGTAATCCCGCTAGCAACAACACGTATGAGCCACCTTCCAGGTTTAATAATTTTGTTGATGCCATTAAATGTGTTAAACACGTAAGCGCTCGCTACAAACACGAGAACTTCGAAGCGTTCAAGCCATGGGCTACTCAGTGTAAGCCCGTCCACGTAAGTTGCTCAATGATATTATTAGAGGCCCAATGGTCCATGATCCATGGATGATCGAACACGTGGATATTGGAGAGTAAGCGAGTCCCACTCCCAAGTCACCTAGCTAGTAGCCGCATTCCCAATTTCCCACTAAAAATTGTTGATGGGTGAAATTTGAAGCTACCCTTCTGTTGCAATTTTAAACAGTAGTGGTTAATTTAATTATTGAAGGGCTTACCATGAAATTAAATTTTTTTTGCATGGTAAAATTTGAAGTGGCCTTCTATGACGTGTGGGTAAAATTTGAAGTGGCCTGAAGGCTTCAAATTTGAAGCCTGGTGGGGACACTTGTGTCCCGTGTCCTCGTGTCGGGTGACTTAGATGAATACATTGTAGAAAGGGGGGAGTTTTAATTTTTTCAATTTTTGGTTTGATTATGAAGTTTTGAGTTTTTTGAAAAGGGTTTCATTTTGAGGTGTGAATTTAATTACAAATTGGGTTATTCCCAATTTGATCAATATTACAAAACTAGGTTAAACAATAAAAAAATAGTAATTTGGATTAAAAAATCACAAAAAAATGATTTGGGTGAATAAATTACCTGACTAGATGAGAATGCACCGGTGAATTTGTCTCCCCTCCAGCTAAATCGAGCAACACGGATAGTTGAGTGGGCCACAAAGCGTCCTCGTCCAGGGTCAATTTCGCCTCTATTCGCGTTTCTGATGCGTGAGTGTCGCGGGTGGTCGGCAATCGGCCGACTGTGTTTTTAAATTCATTTTTAGTTTTACATATCGCGTACGCGATTTGTAAATACATAACGCGTACGCGTTTTTTAACTACATAACGCGTACGCGTTATTGTTACCTAGCCTACATGTCCAATGACATGTTAGGCTCGGGTCTTACCATGGCAGGTGGTACATATCAGAAACGCGTTATGTTTTAGGTATCAGGAACGAGATTTGAAAAAAGTAGCATTGCATCTAAAGTGACCCTCATCTTCTTGCACACACCCACATATCAATATACATCTCATCGAAAATCAATAAAGATACATTTTATAAATCAAACAACAACATCAACATGATATGAAAAAAACATATTATGCATTAGTGATATACATATCAAATATACATCTCATCAAAATCAATAAACATATAATACATATATCAATATGCATTTCACATATACATCTCATCGAAATCTATAAACATGTTATACATATACATCTCAATTGAAATATACAATGCGCAATATACATGTGAAGTACTATTATTGCTAGCTAGGCATATCTCACCATGTCAAATATAATATCTCTACATCAAGAGGAGGAGGAGGTGGCAGATCGATTGATGATGATGCTAGTGACACATGCAAAACAAGAGGAGGAGGTCGTGGATTGGTTGATGGTGATGTTGGTGACACATGTGGATTAGGAGGAGAAGGTGGTGGATTGATTGATGGTGATGCTAGTGACACATGTGGATCGGGAGGAGGTGGTGGATTGGTCGATGGTGCTACTCATGACACATCATTTGGAGGAGGAGGAGGAGGAGATGTTGGTCACTCTAGTGGAGGATCAGGTGGTGGAGAATCAGGTTGTCTGCTAGGTCCAAGAGCATAATCCTCTGTAAATGAGCCATAGGAAGAGGACTCAATGCAATCTTTTAACCTCTAGATGAGGTTGAAAGCACTGACAACTTGACGCATCAATGTCATCATGTCACATGGAAGAGTAGCCCATATATTTGATAGCTTTGATACTCACAAAATTTCCCAAGCAAGCACTCACAACACTCCCTATCTAACCATTAGACCACATATACAAATTCAGACTATACAACCCAAACTATGTGGAAAAAACATTCTATGTATTAGAAGCTAATCATGGCGAAAACCAAGCTCATCCATATCCTCATCATCTTGGAGAGGCCCAAGGCGCATCCCACATATGCGCCAATATATATATATATATAGTTGCAAGCCTACCAAATAATATATCTGCAATAATATCTTTGCAATAATTTATATAGATAATAGTTGCAAGCCTACCCAAAAAATGTATAACGCATGTGAAATTGACTTTTAGTGAATGGTACTTAATCAAATGCACACATTCAACTTTTATAGTTGTTCTACACTTATACACAATAAATAAATATTTTGGGGGCTTTTAAATAAACTTCACATATTTAAGGTTCTTAAATAAACTTTACATATTTACAGTATCCCGGAAAAGATCTCTTTTATATTCTTTAGCAACTCTCTGATAAGCTATAGGAAAGTTCTTTTTAAAAGTATGTTTAACAATGTATATTGTGTGACACAAAATGCTTGCCTAGTAGGAAGTGTCGTGCTAAAATATGTGACGGACGTACACGTGTTACACAATACAGCTGCTCCTCGGATTTACAACAAGGATCGGTTTTTATCTGTCGTTCATTCAACGACAACAACCTACAGAATGATGCACTCATTTACATTAACAAATTTCCACGTCTCACCTTCCTTTTTGTTTCTTAATAATTTGGCTGTGCATTTGGTTGCAAAATCCAAATCCAATTCCAAATTTGCAGAGAAGAGAATTGATTTCCACTCAGAAAAAATGGAAATCATAACTTTGTTGTTTACAATAAAACCCAGAAGATCAGATAGTTTCCTATCAAGATGCGTGCCCTTCTCAGAGAATATCAGAATTCGCCACCTCCATCCGTAGTGCCTCGTTTTGTGTGGAGATGAATGTGATATCCATTGGGAAAGGATAGACCTGGCGTTCTTCGAATCTCTCCACCTTTCACGGCCTTCCACCTGGGAAATCACCACAAATTTCATCAAAAAATAAAATAAAATCTGTCCTATAGGTAACTATTGTGATTAGGATTCTAGTTGCAGATTCCTCTGGTTAAAAAAAACTATTGTAATTAGGGTATAATGGTACACCATACTTACCTATATTTTGTAACCAGACAATGGAGAAACACAGCCATCAATACTCTGGTCAAGTCGGTTCCTACGCAAAACCTCATACCACCTCCAAATGGTATGAAGTACTTGGCAATAGCGTTGGAATCAATGTTCTGTACCATTTATAAGGACACTGTTTAGCCTCCTTAGTATACTAGTGAATTTCTGGTAGTACAGGTCTAGTTCATGTATAACGCAGCTAGGTAGACTCACCTGCCATCGCCAGGGGTTGAATGCCGCAGGATCTGGGTATACAATAGGGTCCAGGTGAAGAGAGGTTGGGCATGCCATGACAGCCCACCCTTCTGGAATAGTATATCCTGCAACATTAATATAAACAAGCAAATATCAAATACATATACATAATTTCACTTAATCAATTCAACTGCCATCCATGCCATTCATCCACTACAGTTCACATAATTTCACTTAATCAATTCAGCTGCCATCCATGCCATTCATCCACTACAACAGCATATATCACATTGTAATGCAAGCAAAGCAACTTTTCTACATGGAATATACTGATTCTTGTTATTCATGAAGAATCAAGAAAATCTCTGTTAACAACTTATATAGTAATGCAATGTAATATTATGATTAGAATTAAACAATAACATACCTTTAATATGAACATCTGTCTTTGCCTTTCTGAACATTCCCGGGACAATGTTCGCCAGCCTTACAGTCTCATTTATCACCTGCAATAAGACAGACACAGGGATGGTAATCACGAGCTTCTACATGGGTTTGATTGGATTGTGTTCCATTATAACAAGTACTAATTTTGCTGCTCTTACGTTGTAGGTAAATGTCATGGATTTGTATTCTTTCCAGGTGAGGTTGGAATTCTTGTCCTCCCTCTTTGCAACAATGGCTTCATGTTCTTCCTGCCAGGAGACACATGATGACTTCTATCAATTTGAATATCTATATGTATACATCACAAATAATGCAGAGAATTAAACAGTTTAGCATGGGGTACCGTTAGCTGCTGTAGCGCTGCTGGGTGGTCAGTAAGAAACTTCATAGCCAAAGTTAAAGCAAGGGAAGTAGTCTCAAAGCTGGCAAACAGAAGAACAAACATCAAGTCTAATGCCATTTCCTTGGTCAAAGGTGATCCTTCCTTCTCCAGTTCAGCCACCACGTAGTCGAAGAAATCCCCATGTTTTTTGTGCGGAATTTCCCTCCTCCTTTCCTCCAGCATTTTGTTCAGCATTGCCATCGCCCTGGCGCGCCCCTGAGACACATACATGATCATCAATAATGTCTCAATGCTAAAGAAGCGACTAGATTACAAAAACTAATGATTGATTGCTACTCTTGTTTTATACCTTCATGCATTTATTGTAAGCCGTCCCAGGTATATTCAATGGAAACGATATCAATCCTTGAATAAATGCTTGGAAGTTATTCCTGAGGCAGGTCCCGGGAGCTTCTTTTTGTGGGTCGTAAGTGTAACTGATGAGCTTTTTAGCGGTAAGGTCAAAAATCATCTGCAGATGACAAAAGCAATTGAAGTAGAGTATTAAACATTACAGTAAAATCTATTAAATGAGTCGAACAGAAATGAATTGTTAGGCAAAGTTAATTACAGAAGCAGTTGCTTCTTTGATGTCAACAACACGGTCATGCCAATCGCAGGTTTTGGCGAGCAGATTGAGCTCTATTTCAGGCAGAAGGTTTTCTTTGAGATTCTCAGGACCGACCAATGTCATAACCATGTTGCGCAGATACTTGTAGAGATGACCGTGAAGTGATCCAACATTTTGTTCCCCAAATACTTTTGTGAAAGTGTCCGGGTACCAACTCTGGAAGAGGCGACCCTCCTGTTGAAATATCAGCTGATTCACGTCTGGGTCCGTCGACACCACCACTGGCCTTCCCACTAAGCTCGTCTTGAAAAGAGGTCCATATCTGCAATATTGCATCCATTCATTCAGCTTTGTACAATCTAGTTTATTCAGGAGTAAGCAGCTATTAGTGTAATCCATCCATTCAGTGTTGTAAAATCTAATAGCTATTATCAACAAGTGTGAGTAAGCAGCTCTTAATGTATTCCATCCATTCAGTGTTGTAAAATAGTGAACAATGATTACAAATCCTTTGATGTTTAACTTATCCATTGCTTACCGTAGTTTTCGTTTCTTAACGAAGGGAGGAACGTCGAAGGAATCATTGGGCGCAAAGAATTGCAATGTTTCGCCGATGATTGGGAAACCCATGCTACCGGGAGGTAGATTGATTTTATTGGAAGCTTTGTTGCTATTTCCAAGCAGTGGCAGCCATAGCCTAGTCCCGGACCCGCATATTATTTCGGTATACAACAACAACAACCCCTTGAAGCAAAGGCCTGTAAAAAGCAAAATCAGCAACAGATCCCACATATTCATATTTCTATTTCAACAGCAAGCAGCAGGCTCGCAACACAACAACACCGAGTCTTGGTAAAACCCACTGGGCCACTACATGAAGTGCAGCTGCTAATACTACTTCTTGTTAATATAATAATCGTTGAATACAAGAGCCAGGTCTTGTCAAAAGAAATAATCGTTGAATAGAAGGAGCAGGACTTGTCCAAAGAAGGAGCAGACACACAGAATCTAACGACTCTTTTAGTGCATCCACACGCATGTGCAACCTCGCTTCTCAACTCTGCTCACTGCCGTTGCCGCCTTTCTCTGCCATCCACATTTATATATAGATAAATGGATCGATCGGCACTGTGCCCGCTATTGGTCAAGAACCGAACCTCGAGATGGCTTTCACCAGAGCTTTAGAGCCACAGAAAGACACTTTTTGGAAAAGAAAAAGGACATGGTAGGCCTAGTGGCCTGGGGATCTGAATTAGGAAGAGAAGACAAACTCCTGTGAGAGCATCTTCACATCAATTCCATAACGATGCTTCCTCCCTCCTTCCTTCATTGCCTTGCTTGGACATACATTTATGTGATCCCATGTGGAAGAAGCCTTTGTTAAACCCAATGCAATGCATCAATTCCTATACCTAGTGTTTATGACTTGTCCCCTTGCCCCACCTCCACATACATTCCCCCGAGGACTATTTCCTTTCCAGCATCACTTTTACAGGGGAAATTCATTTTAAAACCCTAACAATCTCTAAGTGAGCATTCATTTCATTATAAGGGCTACAAACCAAAGTCAAACATGTACTATAATAATAACAATAATAGAATAAGGGTTACAAAAGGCTTTTTACAACTCACACAGCTAAGCTCAGCGAATCATATGAATAATTCTTATCCTTTATATTCGTGCCTTGCATGCATTATTTATTTAATGTATGGAGTTGGCATCAGCCTTTTTCATCTCAACATTTGTGCCCACTTGTAAACATATATGTAATATGAGTTGCTTTCCAAAAAGGTCGGAATATATAAATAATAGATACATGTGATATATGCAATGCTAGTTGCTTTAGCAATATGTTTTCAACCTCAATATTTGTGCCCACTTGTAAAGATATATGTAATGTGAGTTGCTCTCATAAATAGCTGTATATATGTAATATGAGTTGTATATATATATAATAATATGGATCTGCTCTTCAAATTTACTATTCCATGTAATATGAATTTACTTTTTCACTCTCCCAAACCTTTACTTTCCTTCTTCAAAGTCTCAAAATGTAGCTCAAAAATTGAGATAGAGTGAAATCTAAATTTCATATAAATTTGAGATTACTAAGACAAAAAGTTTAAAATCTAAATTACAATCATCCAAGTATTTGGCTTTAAAAAAGAATAGTACAATCTTTCTCTAAAATATTTACAAAAAACTGCTTCCCAAAATTCATGGGAAATCAGAAAATATTAATGGAACCAACCTTTTTTAGCACATTAAAATTATTTCTCTCTTGATATTGTATGACCTTTTAACTAGATCAAGAGCTTGTTTGGACAATAGGTTTACTTATCTATTGAATTCTCTACAATTTATCTCATCAAATTGAGTTTGAAGAGTCTTAATTTTTTATTTCCATCCTTCTAGAGAAACCACATGAAACTGAAACTTATAAAGATCCCACTCTATTATCACTTTAGAGTCTCCAACAACCTGCAAGTGATCAATATGTTTGGTCCAAGCATAAAATAAAAGACACCATAATGCAATTAATTCTCCTCTTTTATTGGTTCTCATCCCACAATACATCTTTATTTTAATCACTGAAGACTCATTCAATTTCAGAAAAACACCATCTCCACATTTTGCTCCATGATCTCTGAAAATTAAGTCTTGACTTCCTTCCTTCTCATTATGGATTTCCTCATTCTTTTGTTTCCATATTTCCCAACACATATAACAAGGTAACTCATTTTGTTTCCATATTTCCCAACACATATAACAAGGTAACTCATTCCATGCATTTGCTCTTAATATCTAATTATGAAAACTTAGGCTAATTACTGAAAGGCTCAATTTTAAACAAATTTTAATTATTTTTTAAAGGGCTACCATACTATTTTTGTAAAGGAGGAATGTATCATCAGGCAACAAACAATTTTATTTTTAATGGGATATTCCATTTCCATAGAGAAGTGTATCGTCATTTATGTTCAATTTCAATTGATGAAAGAAAAAGAACTTCATAATCAACTTTAGCCATTACCTTTCCATTCTCATTCCACAGTCAAACTAAAGAATCGCCAGTATCAACTAGATGAAATACACATGTCCCATTCTTCAATATGGGCACCCAGCTCCAACTCATGAGCATGTTTCCACTTTTCCCCACTATCATCTCATTAACACCCACCTAAACTAAATAATAATTCCTTTTGCTTTGAGAAATTTTGCCAAATCAATGGATAGTTTATAGTACCCCGCTCCACCCACATAAAGATCCTCCCCTATGACCATTCCTGGTTTCGACCAACCAGTCTCCCATAATGTGATCTGAGTTTATAAAAAAACTCCAAAATTTTGATATTCTATTTTTCATTTTTGTTATTCAATCTAATCTAATTAGTAATGGATCTATGCTTCAAATACTTATCTTTGATGAACATACTCCACATTCCCGATGAGAATAAGCATCTCAACAAACTAGTTATTGTTAATGCTTACCAAAATGGATTTTTTCTCTTTAATTTGTCATTCACTTACACCCTTAGGTCTAGCCACTCTATATGAGCTCCTAAAATAAATACGTTCTTTGTGTTTGTTTCCCTTCCATAGGAAATGAAAAACTTTTTTTTACATTTTTATTTAAAATAAATTTAGAGATCTTTGTAAAGAAAACTAATACACTGACTATATTCTCAAACACAACCTTTATCAATATTAATCTCCCACCCAAAGAAAACTATTTATAATACTAATATATAATATAAATTACTATATATATATATATATATATATATAATTTCATGAGAATTGCTTTCATAAATAACTAATATAATACTAATATATAATATAAATTAATATATATATATATATATATATATATAATTTCATGAGAATTGCTTTCATAAATAACTAATATAATACTAATAACTAATATAAATTAATATATATATATATATATATATATATATATATATATATATATATATAATTTCATGAGAATTGCTTTCAACTTTTCTCAAGCCAAACAGCTATCAAATTAAAGATTGGATGTGGATCCTGAAGAAAGTGGAGGCTCGTATAACTCAATGATCATATCGGCTCTTATCCATTGGTGGTAAACTCACCTTAATAAAATCTATTCTCTCCAATATACCAGTTTACTGGTTTTCCTTACTAGAAATGCCAGTTTTTATCATTAAAACTCTTAAAAGGTACTTCTTCAATTTTCTATGGTCTGGGTCAATTACTCGTGAAAAGATCCCAATGGTTGCTGCAGATATACTTGCTAGGCCTTATCGCTTCGGTGGTTGGGGTATCTTAGATATGGAAGCTTTCAATACTGCCCTTAGATTGAAAAGTGCCTGGAGGGGCATTTTTGGAAACACTTTTTGGTCCAAAATTATACACAGTAAATACATAAAGATGGATACACTATGCTGGATTAGGAATCCAAAATTGACTGGATGGAATTTTTCACCCATGTGGAGGGGGTTTATGAAAATTTTTCATTGGATAAAGAAGGATTTAATATGGCAGGTAGGTTCTGGTAGACAGACCAGAATTGGAATTGATCCGATTGTTGGCTTGGAACATGAATTTTCCCTTCCTGATATTATCCCTCAGTATCTTCATATTATTGGGCTTCCAACACTTGACAAAATCTGCCATCGCAACGCTGGAATTATTTCTCATAAGTATTGGTTTTCTGCACAGGATATTGGACTTTCGGGTCATCTAGCAAGAATCTGGGATCATTACACCAAGAAATTATGTTCTGCTGGAGTTTATTTAAACAACATGGATGACAAGCTGCTATGGGGAGGCAATCCAGCTACTGGTTCTATCACTGCACAATCTGCATACACCAGAATTTTACAAGATAAATTCATTTATCCTCAAGATTGGTGGTACAAAAGGATTTGGCAATGGGACATGCCTACAAAATTAAAGTGTTTTACTTGGTTGCTGCTACAAAATAAGCTAAAAACATGGGACAATTTATGTAATAGGGGTTGGAGTGGACCCAGCTATTGCTCTCTCTCTAGATCTGCTGCTGAAACTAGACAGCATCTATTTGTTCACTGTGATTTTTCACGCAAAATCTGGGACATGGTATCTCATGAATTAAAAGTTACACATTGCTGGGATGTTGGCAGGTTGGAACAGTGCTTTTTAAACTGGTATAGACATGTTAAGCAGCATTTTTTTCTTGCGGTGTGTATTCCATGGGCCATATGGTATTCCAGAAATAGTACTATTTTTCAGAACTCTTTACCAGATCCTGTACATTGCAGCATAGTGGCTCTGAAAATGCTCTCTTTCTGTAAGATGGATAAGCAAAAGCTAAGGACTGACAGAATTAGTATTTTCAACCTCACTGTTGATCAACCAGTTCTGTTCTTTGATGGAGCTTCTCAGTCAGGTATTTGTGCTGTTGGAGGCGTAATTTATCTCAATGAATCTCATTTTTTCACTGTTAAGTTAAACTGTGGAGCTGGTACCAACATGAAGGCTGAATTATTGGCACTCTGGTGCGTGCTAAGGGTCGCAAACATTTTTGGTTTGGTCAACTTAAAGGTATTCGGTGACTCAAGGGTCACCATCAAATGGGCGACTGGCGATTTTAAGCTCAATGTACTAAATTTGAGACATTGGGCATCCAGGACTCTTCTTGAAATCTCTAAACAGCATAGTATCAAGTTTGAACACATATATCGGGAGCAAAATTCTTTTGCCGACAAACTCTCAAAGCAAGCCCTTGCAGGTTCTGAAGGTCATCTGATTTGGGAAGAATGGTTTGATAACAGTTTGCTGGATGGTGGCACTCTTTTCTTTCTGGACTGATCATTAGTTTTTTGACTTTGGTATTATTATTTTTGAAGATCTGTATTTTTGTAATATGATCAGTGAACTCTGTACTTGCTCCGAGTTTCTCGATGATTTTCTGATATGCTCTTTGTTGGTCAGTTTTCTGCGGATATTTGGAACAGTAAATGATTTATTTTGATATAAATCAGGATCTCTTCTTTGTACTTTTTGATTCATCTTGAATATCAAAAGTAGTTTTTTTATCTGGAAAAAAAAAATAACTTGTAAATTGTGGTTCCCCCCATATATATATATATAAACGCAATATGCTATTATTTCATTTCATAGATGTGCTCCCGAAAGTTACTACTATCTTATTTATTTTAGAAGCATGTATGAGATGCCGTTATTCATTATTGGTCCACATGGATAGTATCGAAGATATGATACAAAGAATATAAACAATTCATTATCCATGAGATATAGAATTTTAATGACAATCAATCAATTTTCGTCATATCTTTTAAACTATTCTCATTATGACAAATATCTATTTATAACATATGAAAAATAGTAATTTTATAATCTTGTATTTACGAGTATATATGTTGAGATATAGAATTTTAGTGACAACTAATGTATATTTTGGTTATCCTTCCAATTAATTTCATTATTACAAATAGTTTATAATATTGTATTTAAGAGTATATGTATCTAGATATACAATTTAAATAATAACTAATTTATTTTGGTCATATCCTTCCCACTAGAGAAATAATTAATTTATAATATTATGTTTAAGAGTATATATGTTTAGATAAACAATTTTAATAACAATCAATCTATTTTGTCATATCCTTCCAACCAATATGAGACATATCTATTTGTAACATATAAGAAATAGTCACCTTTTAATTTTCTATTTAGGAGTATATGTGTGGATATAGATTATAGAATGTGGAGGTATTGGACAGTTATGTCGATGCATATATGCACACACACACTCATGTTTAGATTGAGAGGTGCATATTGTTCCCATTTGAAAAGAGAACACATGGAAATGCTATCTATAATAAGTGATTTCCAAAAAGCGTGGTTACTCTCATTGCATAGCCATGTACTAAACAACGAGATAAACTCATTCACATATACTAAATTACCAACTTGCCTGTGATATAACATTACGAATTCCAAGGGATTGGGAATGGACATATTGCATATAGCAAAATAAAAAATGAAATGAGGTCAATATATGTATGGCATGACATTTTTACAATGGTTACTCAACTTATGAAGCCATAAGCATGGTTCTATATGCAACAAGAATTTAATCAAATTTGCAAAAAGGAAAGCTAACACAGTTTGTTGAAATTGTTTTTCTTCACAATCAACAACTAGATTCAAATCTACACATGAAAATTGTTCCTTATAGCTAACAACAAGCCTAACTTGTCTTTTAATTTTGAAATTTCTATAGTAGTTTATTCCTAACACAAAGATGTGAAGTGATCTTCTATGTAGCATGTTGAAAGTTGCCAAAAGGGAGGGTCGGTCACCTTTTTTGCAACATCAACAATTTCACCTTTGTTAAGACTATTCAAGCTAAATCGTTCCATTTATAGATTTTCCTCACATAGTCTTTAGGATTCTCGAGGTTTAGTTCATTTTTACACACCCTCTACAACAATTCTTATCCCATCCTTTTGCATCGTTAAGGAAGCTATAGTTTCAATCTCAAAGATTAAATCTTGGATGGGTCCAAGTGAGAGAAGATCATGTTTGGAACATGGCATGATCTACAATTTAATGGAATATGGTCATTAGTGAAAAATCTCTATTCATACATATTTTTTTTATTCTCGGAGTTCCTTCTTAAGGGCTTTAGGCACAATTTGTCTATGTGTAAAAGGTTTCATTATTTTGGGTTTTCACTCTAAGTTGTACCATGAATAGGTTGTTAATAAGGGATTTTGGTTTATGGACACAACTGGCCTCTTTATGAAGCCACACATGTCAATTTTTAACCCAAGCTTACAATAAATATCAAAGATCTTGATTTGGGTAAGACTGAATACCCAACCTTCCCCTTACACAATAGAGCTCAAGTCTCTTTTGGGCATTGGTAATCCCTTGGGTAGGTTTATTAAATTGCTCCAAAGTGAAAAGAGATGTTGTATTTATGTTGATATGAGTAAGGGGATTTTCGATAAAATTGGATCAAGGAAAATGAGAATTATTGCATGACACAACCAATGGAAAATGGGCATATTGCTTTCTAGTGTATGTTTTGTTTCTAGCATGTGCATGTGGTAGGTTTTTACTTCATGGAAAACATTCACAAAGATAAATATTGGAAGAATAACAAACCCTCATGATGGAATGACATGATATCAAGTTGTGATTAGGTGGCACTGAAAATGGATTTAAAAGAACCTAAGATAGTAACTCTTGTTAATGACCTTGGAACATCCTCTAAGAGGTGTGATATTTGTTAGAAAAACAAGATCGCGGAGCAATAACAATAAACAGAAATGCAAATATAATCACACATACACATTACAAGAGAGACACAGATATATCGTGGTTCACCCGACTTGAGCTACGTCCCAACTGAATTTGCTAGTCCTTATTATTATTACCGTCCAACAAGGTGAAGGGATACAACCTGCAGCACAACCGCTGCACTTCCTCTTCTCTGTTTCATAGTCTCTCTCCTGATCTCAGAGATCTTTGCAATGCATAAAACCTAATACATCATCATCCCTAGCCGTATTACAATGTCTTTATTTTATAAGGGAAATACAAAGGGAAAATAGCATGGGATACCCAAAACCATGGGCCCGCAAAACAGCTGGCGCAAACATCCCCAAAAATTTTCTTCAGGGGCGCTGCCCCCGGACCCCCCAGCCAGGGTGGATGGTCCCCCCTGGAACCTCGTGAGGGGGCGATGCCCCCCCACACCCTCCCGCTGGGGTGATTGTACAGTCCACCTACATACCATATAAAACTGGGGTACAAACACGGCTAATACAATATCATCTATGACACTAGAAGATCTGGCTCCAAAACCAACAATCTCCCACTTGGAGACTGATCACAGCAACTCCACCGCTTCTGCACTTGCTGGACTTGGACTTGGAAAATTTCTCCTCTTCACCTTCATGCTAGAAGGCCAACTGAAACCAAGCACGAACTCAGTTTCTCTCTGGCCACTACCTTTGTGAACATGTCTGCAGGATTCTGTCTAGTATGTATCTTTTCCAGCTTCAACAGTTCATCTTCCATAACAGAGTGTATGAAATGGTACTTGAGCTACATATGTTTAGTCCTGGAATGGAATGCTGAGTTCTTTGTAAGGTGAATGGCACTCTGGATGTCACTATACAATCTGATATCCTTCTGCTTCTTACCCACTTCCTCCATAAACCTCTATAACCAAATCATCTCTTTACTAGCTTCTGTAATGGAAACATACTCTGCTTCTGTTGTTGAAAGTGCAACAACCTTCTGTAGTTTCGAAATCCAGCTTACTACTGTTCCACCTATAGTAAACACATACCCTGTGGTGCTCCTCCTGCTATCCTTGTCACCTGCCATATCTGCATCAACATATCCCTGTAGAACAGTGTCTAAACCTCCAAAACATAATGCCTCAGTGGTAGTACCTCTCAAATACCTGAGAATCCACTGTACTGCCTTCCAATGTTCTTTACCTGGATTGTTCATATATCTGCTCACAACTCCCACTGCATGTGCAATATCTGGTCTTGTGCACACCATGGCATACATCAAGCTGCGAACTGCTGATTGATAGGGAATCTTGGACATGCAATCTGTCTCTTCTTGTGTCTTAGGACACATTTCCTTACTTAGACTGAAATGGCTAGCCAAAGGTGTACTTACAGGTTTTGCATTCTACATTCTGAACCTCTCCAACACCTTTTGTATGTACGCACTTTGAGACATTGTCAATTTGCGATTTTTCCTATCTCTCGTTATTCTCATACCAAGGATTTGCTTTGCAGCACCCAAATCCTTCATTGCAAATGAATTAGCTAGCTTCCTTTTGAGTACATTTATATTATGCATGTCAGACCCTGCAACAAGCATGTCATCCACATACAATAACAAGATAATATATCTTCCATTGTCTAACTTCTTGAAATAAACACAGTGGTTAGAATGACATCTACTATAACCTTGTTTTGTCATAAACCTATCAAACTTTAGATACCACTGCCTTGGAGCTTGCTTCAAGCCATACAAGCTCTTTTTCAACCTGCATACTAGATCCTCCTTACCTTTGACCTCATACCCTTGTGGTTGCTGCATATATATTACTTCCTCCAAATCCCCATGGAGGAAGGCTGTTTTTACATCTAACTTTTCAAGATGCAAATCTTCTACCGCCACTAGACTTAAGATAGTCCTAATTGAAGTCATATTAACAACAGGAGAAAATATTTCATCAAAATCTATACCTTTCTTCTGTGCAAACCCCTTTACAACAAGTCTGGCCTTGTACCGCTTCTTACCTCCTTCTTCTTCCTTCAACCTGTAAATCCATTTGTTTTGCAATGCTCTTTTACCAGCATGCAACTGAACCAAATCCCAAGTCTGGTTTCCTACCAATGAGTCCATCTCCTCATTCATGCCTTGCTCCCACTTCTTTCTAGTTTCCACCTGCATTGCTTCTTCATAACATTCTGGTTCACCAGAATCGGTCATCAATAAATAATACATTGAAGGAGAGTATCATTTAGGGAGTCTACTTAACCTGGTAGATCTTCTTACAGTTGTAGGAGTTTCAGGTACTTGCTGCTGCTCTTGATTTTCTAGCACCTTCGAAACTTCATTTTCTTTAATTTCATCAAGCACTATGTACTCTATGTTTTCCTTTTCCTGTTTCTTTCCCTGCAACTGATCTTTATACATGACCTTTTCATTGAATATCACATCTCTACTCCTGATGATTTTGTTATTTTCATAATCCCATAAACGATAACCAAATTCATCAACCCCATATCCAATAAAGGTACATTTCTTGGATTTAGTTTCATGCTTTGTTCTATTTTCTTTATCAATATGGACAAATGCTTCACAACCAAATGTTCTCAGAAATGAGTAGTTTACCTTTTTATCTGTCCATGCTTCCTCTAGAATACCACCATCCAAAGCACTTGAAGGTCCTCTATTTATTAAATAAACAATAGTATTTACAGCATCCACCCAAAATTGTAAGGGCAACCCTGCATGTAGTCTCATACACCTTGCATGCTCCATGATCATTCTGTTCATCCTTTATGACACACCATTTTCCTGTGGTGTTCCTGGGACTGTCTTCTCTCTACGAATCCCATGGTATGAATAGTAACTATCAAACTCCTTGCCGCAGTACTCACCTCCATTATCAGATCTGAGACACTTCAATCTTTTTCCTGTCTCATTCTCAACCAAAGCTTTCCACTTCTTAAAAGTAGCAAACACATCAGATTTCTGTCTAATGCAATAAACCCAAGTTTTTCTAGTTGCATCATCAATAAATGTAACATAATAATGAAAGCCACCAAGAGATTGTACCTAAGCCGGTCCCCATACATATGTATGCACAAGCTCTAATTTTTCATTCTTCTTCTGTTTCCCAACCCTGAGAAATCTGACTCTCTTCTGTTTTCCATAAACACAGTTTTCACAGAATTCCAAACTTACCTGCTTCAAATCCGACAGCAACTTCCTTGAGTGGAGAATATGCATCCCCTTCTCATTCATGTGGCCAAGCCTATGATGCCACAATGCTGTATATGTTCCTATGGAAGCTAAAGAGATAGAATGGTCAGTATTATGAGGACATAAATACAACGTACCTACTCTGTCTCCTTTTGCTATCACCATTGATCCTTTAGTGATCTTCCACCAATTTTCTCTGAACGTAGATAGACAACCGCCATCTCCCAACTTCCCTGTTCAGATCAGATTTCTTTTCATAGTAGGAATATGCCTAACTTCTTTCAACAACCAATCAGTTCCATTCTTAACTTTTATCCATACCTTACCCATTCCAATAATTTTACATGGCTCATCATCACCCAATAAAACATGTCCAAAGTCGCCAGGAACATACTCATGAAAGTATTTCCTATGGGGTGTAGCATGACATGAAGCTCTTGAATCTACTACCCAATAATCACTAGTATTATCTAATGCAAGAATTAAAGCATCTTGTAACACAACACCTGCTACATTTGCTTCCTGGGTAGTTTCCTTATGTGCATCTCCTTTCTTCTTTAGAGATTTGCAGTCTTTCTTCAGATGTCCTTTCTTTCTACAGTTCTAGCACTCTATCTTTCATAGTCTGGACTTGGATCTGCCCATTTTAGACTTTCCATGATTACCTTGGCTCTTTCCTCTCTCCTTTTGTCTTTCCCTGCTCTCCATGGTCAACGCATTACCTGATGGCTCACCCGTGCTTTTTCTTCGCATTTCCTCGCTAAGAATAACACCAATAACATCATCAAATTTCAAGGTGTTTGAACCAGAGACAGAGTTACTTACAACCATGACCAAGCTATTCTAGCTTTCTGGCAATCAACACAAGATTAGAAGAGCCATAACCTCATCATCAAAGTTCACACTTACAGAACTTAGCTAATTTGTAACCGTATTAAACTCATTTAAATGATCAGAAACAGATCCACCTTCAGACATCTTCATATTAAATAAACGCTTCATTAGAAATACCTTGTTGGAGGCCGAGGGTTTTTCATACAGCTTACCCAATGCACTCATCAAACCCTCTGTTGTCGTTTCTTTTGAGATATTGAAAGCCACCGATGAAGCCAGGCTCAACCGTATTGTTCCCAGAGCCTTTTTATCAAGAACCTCCCATTCTTCGTCATTCATAGCCGTTGGCTGCTTTGCTTTTCCTCCCAACGGTAGGAATAGATCCTTCTGGTATAGATAGTCCTCCATTTGCATCTTCCATAACCCAAAGTTTTGGCCATTAAACTTCTCGACCTTAAACTTCCCTTCTTCTGCCATTGCTCCCACTCGAACCAGAAACCCTAGCTTCCTGCGGGTTTAACTGCCAAATAGACCTTTGGCTCTGATACCAATTGTTAGAAAAATAGGATCGCAGAGCAATAACAATAAACAGAAATACAAATATAATCACACATACACATGACAAGAGAGACATAGATATATCGTGGTTCACCCAACTTGGGCTACGTCCACACTGAATTTGCCAGTCCTTATTATTATTACCATCCAGCAAGGTGAAGGGATACAACCTACAGCACAACCGCTGCACTTCCTCTTCTCTATTTCACAATCTCTCTCCTGATCTCAGAGATCTTTACAATACATAAAACCTAATACATCATCATCCCTAGCCATATTACAATGTCTTTATTTTATAAGGGAAATATAATGGGAAAATACCACGGGATACCCAAAACCATGGGCCCGCAAAATAGATGGCGCAAACAGCCCCAAAAATTTTCTTCGGGGGTGCTGCCCCCGGACCCCCCAGCAAGGGGGGATGGTCCCCCCGGAACCTCGTGGGGGGGCGATGCCCCCCCACACCCCCCCACTGGGGTGACTGTACAGTCCACCTACATATCATATAAAACTGGGGTACAAACACGGTTGATACAATATCATCTATGAGACTAGAAGATCTGGCTCCACAACCAACAATATTGATATTCATGTAGTTATGACTCAAGGGGAAACTCATGCACCATGATTCTCATCCTCTAATTGCTCCTTTGGGAAGGGGAAGAGGAGGCATGATTGAGATAAGTTAGATGATCAAAGGGAATTGGTCCCTCTAACCCCATCATATTTTGCAAAACAATTAGGATGGCCACAATCTCCACCAATCTATAGTCACTTTATTAGTTGGATTAAAATAAGGAAGAATAAAGGAGAAATGATAAAGTATTAGAAATATGTGTGACTCTTAACTAGGGTTATATAAGTACAATATCCCTCTACAAACATTGTAATGAATCCAAGACAACAAGTAGACTTTGGTAGAAAAAAATCATAGTTGGTCATTTAGAATAGATATAGGATTACAATTGAATATCTAGCCTTAGATATATGTTTTAGATTGTAGGGATCCTCATGTTTAATATCAAACATAAATCACGGTAGAGAATAAATTATAGATTCACAAGACATTGTATATGAATTTGGGTAAGATAACAAGAAATAGGTAATCCCAACCTAAGAGTAAGAGGTAGGATGAATATGTTTTAAATAATTGTCCAAGTAACCCTAATAGAGAGAGGTTAATAAGATAAAGCATAACCCCAAAGGAACAAGTCAACTCGTACCCAAACATTACTTGCAAGTTAGGATGACTAGACTTAGTAGTGTGAAGTCGTGACCCAATTTGTAGTAAGATTAGGAAGACAAAGAAAGAATGAAGGAAGACACTTTAATTGAATGTTGTTGATTAACTTAATATACTATGGATAAGGGTGAAATGACCCCCTGCATGGATAAGAACCTTTAAACTAGGTGATATCTAGGTTATCTAACCAAAAGTGTTATTTGGAATTTGAATAAGAGAAAAACTAATCAACAAGCAAACAAATCAAGGGGATGTTTTTGTGGCTATAATTGTCAATCCCTCTTGTAAAATAAGATAAAATTTTCCCAATATCCATGTATGCACACATAAGGTTGAAACAAGGAAAACAAAGTAAGAGTAAATCCAACTAATATTTTTGAAAATGTGTCTTTTTCTTTATAGAAGGATATCCCTCCTACATCACAAGTGGATTTGAATCCATCCTTTGAGGTGGGATAGGGGAAGGATATTGTATGAAGTGAGTTGAGAGAAATCTTTTCAATCACCACAAAATGTAACCTTCAAGTCCAAAATGACAAGGAAAGAGAAATTAACTACAATGCCTTGAGAAATGAGGATGTTGAAAATTAGGAAACCTTGGAAAGATCCAACATCATGTGAGAGCTAATGCACAACAAGTAAATTTATAGAGAATTATTATGGATAAGAGTGATCAAGAATTGAATAGGGACAAAATTTAGCGAGGAGTGTTACATTTATAAATTACAAGTCATGATCCATAGTTTGAGGATGCATGTTTCATACTTTTATAGTCAAACAATGGGCTTGACCCTCAAATTGTAGGTGCTAGCAACTAAACCATGAGAAATCATAAAAAAGGCCTTATATACCATAAGTGCTATGGACAAGAAGAGCATCTAGACACAAGCTATGAAAGGTGAGAGTAGACCATGGTAATAAACGGACAATCAAAATCAAAGAAGACTTTGAATCAAAGTTGGTTATATTTTATCAATAAATGGAGAATATGATTCAAATATGGAGCATATTTATGGCACTAAAAGGGGTTTTAAAACCAATTGGACCATCATTTGGGGTCATGATGAATGCAAGAATACACCAAGAATGTCTAGGTAAACTAGAGAAGGGACTAAATAATGAGAATATGTTTCCAAAGGTAACCAAGGATGAGATAGAGGGGAAAATACCAAAGGAGAAGGTGGGAAAACTCTATAATGGACCCAATTTTAATCAAATGGGGCATTAGGATTAGGTTCAAGACCCAGGAATAACTTATTGCAAAGATAGTTAGATTATCTCAAGGAAAGATGTTTTACCTATGTTTATTCCATAGAAGCATGTAGGAATCCTCTATATCCCTCCTAGAGTGGTCATTGTATAGAATTGTTACACCATTCGATATCTTTCATTACAAGAATTTGAAAAGGTTCAAGGAGGGAAAGGAAAGGGACAACAACAAACCAAAATTATAAACTCTGAGCAGCAAATGTAAATGTTTCAACCTTCAAACTTTCAGAATGTCTCCATTACATAGAGTTCTTACAAATTGAGAAACTAAGATTGTATGAAGAGTAGTAAAGAGGATTTATTTACCGGATCTACAAATATAATGAATGTAGAGCAAGTGTATGGTCATGGAAGGTGAACCCAACTTCAATGGATGCTCACAGAACTCAAAACTCAGGAATATTTATAGATAGAAAAGTGGTGGTGCGTTCTTTTCAGCTGGAATCCTTGGATCTAGTAAAATGGCCATAAATTGCTCATCCAGACACATTTTTTGATGAATTTTTTTTCCCTACTGGATATGATACTATAGACACAATGTAATAGGTCTCAAGGTCCAAAAATTATTAGAAAAGTCAAAACCAAAACCTCCATTTTGGCCCTTCAACACTGTTTCTACTAAATGAAGGAGTTGAACAGCACAGCGAGAACACCGAAAACTGGATCAAACTTTAGGACCTGCAATAAAATGAATGATGATGACTGGATTTCATCATCCTCTTAGAATAAGCAGGGGCACGTCTCCTAAGTCACAGAGGAAAAATTGCACTCAATCCATTTCACAAACTATCATGAGATGGCCAAGTGGTGCACACTTCTTATTTAATATATTTTAGGTGGCTTGTGGAGCATTCAACTAGGCTAAGGCGCCCTCATGGAGTGGATAAGGATAGAATTATTTTTGCTTTAGATTTTTCCTTTGCTTTTGCTTTAAATTTAGCTTTTTCTTTTGCTTTTGCTTTTGCTTTTGCTTTTGCTTTATCCTGGTTTTTTGTTTCTATCCTACTTTTTCCTGCTTTTCTACCTTATCCTACTTTTCTACCTTATCTTTCTTTTTCTTGCTTTTGTGCCTTATCCTGCTTTTTCCTGCTTTTCTACCTTATCCTAATTTTTTTCCTTATCCTACTTTTTCCTGCTTTTCTTCCTTATCTTGATTTCTTCTTTTATTTGCTTTTTCCCGAGCTTGCTGCTTTTCTTCCTTGTGCCATCTTTTCCTTCTTTTTCATGCTTTCCTAGCTTTGACTGCTTTCATCTTTTCTTCTTTTTCAAGCTAACTCTTGGTCAAAGCTTATCCTCTAATGCGCCCTTGTGAATCATTATCCACTTTATTCATTAAAAATAAGTATTCACTAATGAAAAATAACTTCCATGAAGTGCATCTCAAACTTAAGAAAAATAGAATTAATACCTCCTAACTAATTAATGCCTTAATACTTAACCCATCATTAATTAATTAATTATAATATGTCACTAGGATCCATGGGGTTTGATCTGATTCATGGTGCTGACAAAATGGGAACATGACATTCCTCCCCTCCCAAGTTTGCTTGTCCTCAAGAAAGAATCCAAATCCAACCATCAATGAAGCCAACCAATGACTTCACTCCTCAAAATATGTTGTTGGATATATAGAATTGGATTCCTCAATTCGAAGCAAAATACCAAAGGTCCACCATGTTCCTGCTGCACCATTCTGATATAATTTATTCTGCAACAACTAAGTGATAGGATCCCACTATTTGTGCTGCATGTTTCCCAATGGCACTGTCACTTGTGGAAATATTTCATTCCAAAGAATTACAGTGTCCCACTATCGCAATTGCATTCTTTGAAACATAAATATCTACAGGAAGAATATATCATCATTGAGGATGTCTAGATCACTCCATCATACTGGAAGTTCATCACTTCCAATGAAAAGCCGAACCTTTGTGAGCCCCTCCAACCAAATATGAAACTCCTTATGTTCTATGTGCAAAACAACACAAAAAATCACATAACTGCTAGCCAATTGACATAGGTCGCAATCCCATGACCATCAAAGTATATAGTAATCATCACATAACAACCACAAATGCCTATATAATTGCTCACAAAAAATGAATGATATGTCCATAAAATTTACATTAATGCAAGAAACAAAATTACCTCTTGGAGTACTCAACTCCCTCATGTATCTATCCACCCAATCAATGGATGGATGAATACTCCATATTAGTGATATGGATGGAAATATTGTAGCTTCCCCATGTACCATATTTACTCTGGTGTAACAACTCTTTACTCTGCTATTTGTTCCACCTACCTGACTTAAGTGGAACTCCCATGTACGGCTATGCATGATGGAGACATCAAATAGATTCCTCTACTTCTACTCATCAAACTGGTAAGAGACAGGTGCGCTTGTCAAACCCCAAGGTTTAACCATCAAACCATCAATAAAGTGTGTGGGAGCCTCCTTCTCCTCATGTGGCACCAAAAGAAAGAATCCCTTTACCCAATATTCATCCCTATGTGTGGTGGATTCCATATGTGTGTGGGATGGGGAATGGTGAACCAACTCTCTATAACAGTCATCCATCATGGTTAGCTCAACTAAAGTGAGATCATGTGCCTCCTCCAAAACTGTGGAACTACCAACTAGAGGCAACTCATAATCTCTTCGGAAATGAACAAGTGCTTGGTCTTCATTCTGCTTGACCTCAAACTATCCAAGCACATTCAAATCAGATTGTACTTCAAATTCTAGTCCATCAAACATGAGCTCTTTTGACTCCTCAATGGAGGAAAAAATCACTCCAGGAAAAAACTCAGTTTCATTCTGGGGAACAATATGTTCTTGGAACTCATCATCCACATTCCAAAACTCCTCAATCACATGCATATCATCATGCATCTCATGAAGCACCATCTCATGAGATTCCTCCATAGAATTATGAGTACTACCAACCATAAGAGACTAGTTGAATGGAAGGTAGGATGGAATGTGTGATGCTTGCAAATCTTGGTGAAGTTTCTCTATCTCCATGTTGGATTCCAAGAGGGAACTTTGAGTGCTTCTCAACGAATCATGGGTGGCCATCAACTCATTATTGAGCTTGCAAATATCGTCATCATACTTCAAGGATGTTCCCTGCAACATATGAACAAGCTCATACAAATAATCTCTATCAAAAAGAATATGTGAAAAATTACCTTGGATTGTAGTCATTTATTTCTAGATCTTATCCATGGCTTCAAGGAAATATGAATCTTCCAATGAAGAATATCTCCAACAATACTGTGACACTGAAACATGTGTGTCATGGAGAATGTGCAAGGCCTCCTTGATCTTCCTTTTGATTATGTTTAGTGGCCTTTCAAAAGGAGGTCGAGAGTGAACCTTCTCATCATCAATTAATGGATCAACCTCATGAAGCTCTTGTGGTGATAATGATATTGATTCTTGGATCTCTTCCTCGAATGCAAGGTCTTCATCTTCTTCAAGTTCAGTGAAATTTGTGCTTGAAATAGCCTTCTCAACTGGTATCCCTATGTCACCAACATAGAAAAATAGACATCCATCAGTAGATGTCTCCAAGAAAATTAGGCACCCATCAGTAGGTACCTCTTCATAGCATCCATCAGTAGATGCTTCTATAAGACTTAAAAAACCATCAATAGTTTATCTCCAATCCAAGTTCTCAGTGAGGGTTGCCTCTTCATCTTCTTCTGCACAACTTTATTCTCCCATGCAGTCACTTTGTTTGTTCTCTTCTAAGTAAGCTAATGCATATTTCCCCTTATTTTCCTTAGTATCAAGATCTCTGGAGACTCCTTTTGAAGAAGATCCAAAAATTCTCATCAAGTAGGAAACACATGCCTCCAATGAAGATTCAGATATTTTGCTGCTCTTTTCACAAGTAGGCTGATTTTTACACCTTTCATGCTCCTCCAAAGGTTGATTTTTTACTGTGGAACATGCATCTTATCCATACATATGGATATAAGAATAACCATCATTTATCCTTCCAAATGTGATATGATGGGAGATACTTGTAGAAGGTACCTCCTGGAAATTTTCTTCCTCATATTGTTAGCGGTACTCTTCATATTGCTCCTCATAGTCATCATCATACTGCTCATAGAAATCATCATCAGAGTAGAACATGGATGCGATTTTATTATTCTTGAGAGATTAATTTCCAAAGGAGTAGAGGAAAGTGATCTGATACCACTATAACATCCTTGAATCAGGCTTCAAGAATATTATCTCAAATTTAAGATTTTAGTGTAGAATTTAGCTCAAACAAAAACTAGTTAACTGACTAATCGTAGGAAGGCTAGGTTTGGACACTGATTATCCCACCATGGAATCTTTCGGATCTGCAAATTATGATATGGAGTGTGCCGCAGAAAAGTGAGTAGATTCAAGGCCAGCTTTACTGTAACATCCTCGGTCCCCTCAGTTCCCTTTGGAGGTGATGGGGGAGCTCCTTAGAATAAACCTGTTAATTTTTTTTCTTAACTATGCACTTTCGCATAGCCACAACAACTTCAGTCTGCAATCCGCAAGTGAGAAGTCGGAAGTCATAACTCTAAATTCATAGCTTCGATTATTACACCTCCAACTTTTGCAATCCGCAATGCGAGATTTGGAAAGTCGGAACACCAAATACCCAACGTCGAAGAAATGCGCCTCCAACTTCCGCAATCCACCATCCACAATGCGGGAGTCGGAAGTCGGAACACCAAATACAAAACTTCACCAAATCAGGCCTCCGAATTCTGCAATCCGCAATCTGCCATGCGGAATTCAGAAATTTGGAACTCCAACGCGCAAGTCCAAATAAATCACCTCTCTGCATTCCGCAATCCACAATGCGTGATGTGGGAGTTGGAAGTCGGAACCCAAAATTCATAACTTCGGGAAAATTACATCTCTGACTTCCACAATCCGAAATCTAGCTTGCAGGAATCGAAAGTCAGAACTTCAAATTCACAAATCCAGGAAAATTACACCTTCGAATTCCACATTCCGAAATTTCCCTTGCGAGAGTCGGAAAGTCGGAACCGCAACATGAAACTCCAGTAAAATTACACCTCTGACTTCTTCATTCTGCAATCTGCCTTGCGGGAGTCAGAAATTCAGAACCACAATGTGCAACACTGAATAAATCATGCCTCCAACTTCTGCAATCTGCAATTTGCAATCTGTAGTGCGGGTTTGGAAAATCAAAAGTCTGCCATACACCCCTGTTACTACCAACTTCTCAGGTTGATATCTTTCTCATCTTAATTCCATTTTGGAAAACTTGGTACCATTGGAAATATCTCGGCGAGCCCTATGCAACTACATGATCCTCGGCCACACCCGATGACTCTGATCCTGTCCTTCTTCCAACCCAAAATGTGGCCCCAAACTTCATCAAGGCCTCTTTACCACTCTATAATGGGTTCTTATACTACTATGTCATGGCCCCTCCCCTCATTTGACCCACAGAGGGAACATGGACACAACAGGGGTGTCTATTTCTCCCCCAAAGACATGACTAAACCTTTTGAACATTCTGGGCCTTAAAAAAACTTAGCCCTATTCATCAACGAAAAAATTCATACAAATAAAAATAGAGCGATGCATATGCATACTTAAATAAACATAGTTGAATGAAACATTATCCACACACATGTAAGGGAATGCATCAACACATTTCTCCTAGGAAGAATGATGAAACAACCTACAGGGAATTAGTCCTCTTATCATGCTATGCATATGCTTATGATGACTAAATTAAGATAATCATTTCGGAACACAAAATGAACATGTTATAAATCACAAAGAACACTTATCTTTAAGGGGAAATCACTTGATATTTTTCATTTGGAGAGGAGAGCTAGTAGAGTGCTATTCTACTTGCCTTAGCACCAATTTCAAGGGTGAAAGATTCCCATCCTAATTGGAAATTAGAGAGGCCATTCAGACCTTTAATTTGGAGATACAATGGATTATTTTTCTATAGGTTGAAGCTATAGGTAATCTCGTGGTCATATTTATTTCAGCTTGCTTCTACAACCATTCTTCCATTTCTTGGCATATTCTTACTCCTTGAGGAGAGGCACACTTGATGAGGTGATTACCTCTTTGGGATATCTCTTGAGGCCCCATATATTTGTAATATGATATATATACTCTTTATTTACTCCTCATAAAAATTTTAGGTCAAAAATCCAAGATATTTGATGTAAAAATTCTAAACTATGAATAAATGGTGTCATTTCCCCAATACCTTGTTGTTTGCACTTGAAGTAGTATAAAATTCGAATGGATCAGTAAATATCTGATATATTAATGTTGTATGGAGTGCCATTAATATGATGAATAATTTTCATATTCATTAGACAAGCATTTGGAGCAATAGTTTTAAGTTTCATAACAAATTGTGAAGATTTACTATCATTTCCCCCTATGTCAAAGCTAGTATACAAACATCTGATTTATGGGAGTTGAAGAAGTTTATAGAAACTTATTAATGATGAATTTGGGAGGCCATTGAAGTCATTTATCCATACCATGTCTCTTTTATGAAATTTGGGAATTTTTTACAATTTTTGGGAATCCATCTTTGTCTCCTACCCTTGGGGGTTGTGAACCTCAATTTGACTGGCAAAGTTCATCATTTTTCCCTGAATATAAATTAATGTTGCAGAAGTGTTTTAAGAGTTTCCAAGCATCCATAAGCCTAATTTACATGTCTGAATACCTTCCAAACTCATTCAGACCCAAATCGGGACCATTTGGAGCCATTTGGAAGCAGTTGATTCAAGACTAGTCTAAGGGTCAAATTGGTCAAAATTGGCAATTTTTCCTAGTTTTTGCAAATTCTTAAAAAGGGACACTACAATGGTATCAGATCATGGTCCTTGAACCTGATGTGGATGAACATTTATGAATACAAGAAGCCAAAGAAATCATGCCCCACCCTTACAATCTGAAACTGAAAGTTTTTTTGTTGAAGAGGAAGAAGGAGGAGAAGAGGTGTATTCTAGTGAAACTATGGCTAAGGATGAGAAGGGAACCTCAGAGGATAAAGAGGAATTTACTAAATTCATGAAACCATTCTTTGAAGACATGTCAAAATAGATAATGAAAGGGTTCTAATTGTTGGCTAGTCAACTTGAAAGCAAAGGAGTAATAGGAGGAATCAATAGTTCTTCCTTTGAGGAAACGAAGGCAATGAGTGAAAACATTTTCTCAAGGACAGGACCTCATAATAGACCTAATGAATTTCAGAGTTCAGTAAGACATACTACACCTAAATTTATTGAGGCCAAAGAAGAACCTAACACCCAATTTGATATGCAAGAGATTGTAAAAGAATGGGAAAAGTTGAGTGAACATTGTAGAAGGACTCTACCCTTTGAGCAATACTTTAATGTTGCAAGCAAAATCAGAATGAGGGAAGGTAATAGGACTCCATTTCAGAATAAAGAATTGAATTATGCCATTGGAAAAATTCCTTTTCCCACTTTTGATGGCTCATCTCAAAGTTCTGCAAATACTTGGGTACAAAAACTAGATGTGTATTTTCAGCTGAATCCAATGGTGGAAGAGGATGCTTTAAAAATGGCTATTTTGCATCTCGAACGAGAATCCAATGATTGGTGGTTCCATGGTTTGAAAAGGTTACCACATATGGAGAAATTGTTGACAGGGTATTAGAAATATTTGAGCAAAAAGACCCAGAATTGCCTTTCAAAGAACTCTCCCAATTGAAGCAAGTTGGAACCCCTGCTGAGTATATGTTGGAATTCCAAAAATTATCAGTTAAGGTCGCTAATATATCTATGGTAAGGTTATTATTTCTATTTATTGAAGGATTGGATGAACCCTTAAAAGGTTTAGTTCAGGCCCACAAACCAAATTCATTGAAGGATGCCACGAACTTGACAAGATATTTACAAAATGTGCTACCTAGGACAAGGTTTCCTCCCAAGCCTAACTTCCCTTTGAAATTCAGATTTGAGAAGAATCCATGGCAAAGAGATGCATTTGAAAGGATAAGAAAGAGGGGCTAAAGAGGGCAGAACTCAGAAGAAAGAAATTGTCTTACACATGCTTCCAACCATGGGTACCAAGGCATAAATATGCTAAGGGGAAAGCACAATATATTGAAGTATTTTCTGATAATGATGAGTATGAAGGGGGTATGGAGGAAGAACGACATATTTCAGACCAAGAAGAGGGATATGATATAGTAGAAGAAGGGAAACACGAATAAAATCATCCTTTACCTAACAAAGTAAGGATGGCAGTACTTCAAGTAGTGCTCCACACTATTCGATGCAAGGGAGTGTTACAAGGAGAAAGGGTCTCGGTATTTGTAGACGGAGGAGCCATGCATAAATTCATTGATGCAGACATGGTGGAGAGGAGGAATATACCTACTGAACAATTTGGTGGCTTCACAGTCATCATTCCAGTTCACAACACTATGGAGTGAAAAACATGGATTCCAAAGCTAGAAATCACCATAGGTAATTACATTTTTTTGATAGCTTTTATATGGTTGATGTTGTTGATACTAGTGTGGTCTTGGGAGTGCAATGGTTGTAATCTATATGGGAGCATACTATTAACACTTATTATGGTTTCCACCAGAGGAGGTAAAGGAAAACCCCCACTCAAAATCCCCAAGGTCATCCATTGGTCAGGTGCACCACATAAAGGGACAAGAAACCCAAAATTGGCTAAGTATCAGACAAATCCAATCCAAATGACCAAGCCACAATGAGAAAATGGGAAAATACAAGGAAGGAGTTCCCTTCCGCAGGAAAAAGTAGTAGTAGGAGCTTCCTCCGCAACCAAAGAATATTGGATGGCTAAGATCAAAGAGTACATCAGATCAACGGTCGAAAATGCATTCTGCAATCCCGTTTCCGAGGTCTGCATCCGCATTGCGGATTGCAGATTGTGGAAAGAAGTGTCCCAAAGAGTGCAAAAGATATATTTCCGCATTCTGCAATCCGTATTTCCAATTGTGGATTGCGGAAAAATAATGTTCTGGGAAGCACAAAGATAAGTTTCCGCAACCCACAATTTTGGGATGCGGATTGCAGAAAAATGGTTTTCCAAATAACAAAAATACGAGTTCCCACATTTTGCAATCTGCATTGCAAATTGTGGGTTGCAGAAAGATGATTCCACAGAAAAGCACGTGGCTGAAAGACCAATCCCTACATAACACATGGCTAATTGCGGATTACAGAAAAGATCGTTGCAGAAGGATCATTGCGGAAAGGTTGTTGCGAGAAGGCAATTGCGGAGGGGAATCTGTGGATCGAGGAAGTTTTGTAGAGCCAGTTGTCGGTCACCCTATATGCTAATTAATTAAAACTAACACACAGGATGCTCAATATAAATTGTCAAACCCAGGGAAGTCTTTTATTTCAATGGCAATAAGCACAATCTATGCATAAACATTTCAAGTAGTTGATTAACTGAATGGAGATAATAATCCTACCTATCTACTCAGCCAAACTCATTCCATAAGAAAACTATCTAACTCATACATCTAGGAATTCAAAGTGCAGCTACCTTCCTACAAAAATCAACCTAGTAGTTACAGATTTAAGAATGGAAATAAACTAGATTACTTTTGCAAGAAGTTAAATCCTATAATTATCAAACTACCGTATTCAATATTTACCAAAATGATTCATCCAACAACTACTGTAACTCAATCATACTCTATCTAATCTATGAACTCAATGAAGATACAACAACAACCAGAATTAAAACATAAGCTTGACCTCTAAACTGATAACCAAGGGAAATCCTAGAAAGCATAAATGACTAAAAGGAATTGGAGCTGAGTTTGGCCGTAACAGCTATTGAACACACATGCATAATTAAATCTAACCTACACAGTCGATTGTCACACCACATTGTTGCATCTATTCATAATGCAAAGAATAAACTACCAAAGAAAGAATGCAATCATAAACTCTATGTTGTAGCTATCAGATATACACCTAATGCAATTCCACAACACACAACAGGAAATGAAAAAATCTAACTACCTACTTAACTCGACAATCTTTGTGAGAAGGCGGGCCCTGGCCTTCTAACAAAGATGCTGTGATCTACCATGAATTAAGACACAAAAATGGGAATAACTCCGCTCTTCATTAAAGATGGTAATTCAAAGCAACTTTTTGAGCTTACATATATTTTTGAGCAACTATCAAATTCCTGAAATGAGATTCAAATATTCGAAAGGAAAACGAAGGGTTGTGAGAGGGCAGCACACCTATCTGAATCAAGTCGTGACTTCCCACAGTATGAGGTCCATATTGAGGCATGGAGATATTGAGTGGGATGCTGAATGTTACATCACTTTACCCAAACCAAAAATAAAGATTTCAGAGCATCCTAAGGAGATAAGGCAACTACTACACAAATATGAAAAGCTTTTTGGAGACCTCCCTCTTGGAAGGCCACCTGATAGAAGAGTTGATCACAACATTGTTTTGGAGGTGGGAACTTCACCTATACAAATCCCACCATATAGACATCCCAAAAAGTTCAAAGAGGAGATTGAAAAGGCTATTGAAGAGCTTTTGGAGTTGGGACTCATTAGACCAAGTTGTAGACCCTATGCTTCTTCAGTGGTTTTGGTGAAGAAGAAGGATGGGACCTTGAGAATGTGCATTGATTTTAGAGCCGTTAATAAAAATACAATAAAAAATAGATATCCCATCCCAAGAATAGTTGAACTCATGGATGAGATACATGGAGAAAAATTCTTCTCAAAAATTGATCTTCGATCTAGTTACCAACAAATTCGAATGAAGGAAGCGGATGTGCATAAAACAACTTTCAGATGTCACTATGGCCATTTTGAGTTTCTTGTCATGCCTTTTGGTTTTACCAATGCTCCAGCCACATTTCAATCATGCATGAATCAAATATTCATCAAACATCTCCCTAATTTTGTTTTGGTTTTCCTTGATGACATTCTAATTTATAGCAAAACATGGGAGGAACACTTGCACCATTTAGAAGTTGTCTTAAAAATTTTAAACGAACAATAGTTGTTTGCTAAGTTGTCTAAGTGCGAATTTGGGTTGAAAGAAATTTTATATATTGGGATCATCATTGGGAAATATGGAGTGAAGGTACACTTGGAAAAAATAAGAGTTATCCTTAAATGGCCATCACCCAAAAACATCACATCATTGAGAGGTTTCATTGGAATATGCACTTACTACAGAAAATTTGTGAAAGGGTTCTCTAAATTAACTGCTCCACTTACTGATTTGACCAAGAAGGATGCATTCAAGTGGGATGAAAAGGCTGAAAAGGATTTCCAAAAAATTAAAGAGGTAATGAGTAGTTGTCCAGTACTTGCATTACCTGATTTTACTAAACCATTTGTCTTGGAATGTGATGCATCAGGAGAAGGGATAGGGGCTACCCTAAAACAAAATCAACACCCCATAGCATTTGAGAGAATAAATTTGCAGCCACATGAGAAGCTCTATTCCATTTATGACAAAGAAATGTTAGCCATCATGCATGCCTTGGCCAAGTTTAGACAATACTTGGTGGGAAACAAGTCGGTAGTCAAGATTGACCATAACGGTTTGAAGCATTTTCTCACACAAAAGGACCTCAATGAAAGGAAAAAAAAGTGGGTAAGAAAAGTCCAATCTTTTTATTTTGACATTGAATATGTTAAGGGAAAGAATAATGTTGTAGCAGATGCATTATCTAGAAGACCATCACTTTCTGTTATGAACATTTCAAAAGATTGGAAAAATATGTTAATAGTTGAATATGCCAAAGATAATTTTTCTTGTAGTGTGTTAGATGGGATCAAAGGTGATTATAGGTACAAGGTTTTGGATGGTATCATCTACTACAAGGGTAGAATATACTCGGTTCATGGTTCGTATCTCAAGCATCATATCTTGAAGGAAGCTCATGACTCTCCTTTAGCAGGCCATCCTGGTTTTTTCAAGGCATATAGGAAACTAAGGGAAATGTTCTTTTGGAAAGGGCTGAAAGAGGATGTTCTAAAACATGTGAATGAATGCAAGTCATGTTATCAAATAAAATCTTAACATACATATCCTGTTGGTCTATTGCAACCATTGCCCATTCCACAACAAAAATGGGAAAGTGTCTGCATGGATTTTATCACATGTTTTCCGAGGGTGATTCCATGAAGATGGGTAACTCTTTTTGGCCAAATATGACGGTGAAAAACATAAATTTTACCCATGTATTAAATTGAATCCCTCGAAACTCATACTTGCCACATGAATTTTGACATGCAGTTGAAAAACGAAATGTAGAGAATTATGTCATATATCATGTCGAATTTTCATTTAATGAAACGTGTGTACTTAAAAATTTGAAGAGCAATTAACAAGTAGTTTGTGTGCATTCACAATAATTTAATGTTAAAGTAATAATTTTAAAAAATGAAATATGTGAACATGATCTAGACAGAATTCACTAGGGCTTACATATTTTTATTTTTATTTTTCTCGAAAAAATATATTTATTATTATTTTTCGAAAATGACCAATGAATATTTAAGTCACATTTTGCACACATGTGTGTGCGTGCACGAAATATTTTGATTTTTAACATAATTTGCAAAACTAAAAATACCATTTTAAAGAGGACACGTTTATCTAGGGCTTGTGCATTTTTTCAAATTTTTTGGATGTGTATTTTGAATTTTGTGGATTTATCTTTGAGCTCAATCGAAGTTGTCGATAGGGTTTTTTAGGGCAAGTTTTAGTAGAAATTTAAAAACAAAAGACATATGAAGATACAAATTCGTAAATTTTATATATCTGGATAGAGGATTCGTTGACGAATCCAATGGTATCAAGTCCGCTCATTAGTGAGCATTTAATGACATGGTTTAACTCTGTGGAAGGCATACAAAACTTTCATTCTGCAGTGAAAAGGGCTCTCGGCCTGTTTTTTAAGCCCTCAATCAAGCTAAAGACCTCAATCAAGGGTTTAACAACACCTCGATTGAGGGTTTAACAACACCTCGATCAAGGTATTTTAAAACCCTCGATCGAGGACCTAAAATGAGCCTTTTTATGTTTTTCAAAAGATAGATCGATCTTTTGTGAGCTTTTCAAAAGCTTGATCGAGGGTTTTAAAACTCTTGATCGAGGTATTTTAAAACCCTCGATCGAGCTTTTAAAACCCTCGATCGAGGTATTTTAAAACCCTTGATCAAGCTTTTAAAACCCTCGATCGAGCTTTTAAAACCTTGATTGAGGGCTTGAAAATACCTCGATCGAGCTTTTAAAACCTCGATTGAGGGCTTGAAAATACCTCGATGGAGGGTTCGAAAAACAATTTTTTTAGCTTCCATCCGCCAAAAATGGTGAACCACCTTCGTGGAATCACCCCCCAAGGCTTTGGATAAGGTTTGCATTTATGTTGTGGTGGATAGACTCACTAAATTTTCTCTTTTCTTTATTGTTACATAATCTTTTATTGCTTCACAAGTGGCCGATCTATTCTTTAGAGAAAATTTTATATTGCATGGACTTCCCAAGAACATTGTGAGTGATAGAGATAGCAGATTTATGAGTGTCTTTTGGAAAGAACTTTTCAAGTTGGTTGGAACTCAATTGACTCAAAGAACAAGCTATCATCCTAAAAATGATGTCCAAATAGAGAGATTGAATCAATGGTTGGAAGGGTACTTGAGGACCTATGTTGGTGAGCAGCATAAAACATGGGTGAAATGGCTACATTTGGGTGAGTTTTCCTACAACACTACTTTCCATATGTCCATTGGAATGTCTTCTTTTAAAGAACTATATGGTTATGAAGCACTTACATTTTTTGAGCACATATTTGGTGATAGTAGAGCCCCAAAAGATAAATATTGGGTGGAGGAAAGTCAAGAGATTTTGAAACTCCTAAAAGACAATTTGCAGGTTGCCCAAAATCAGTAGGAATAGTATGTAGATCAACATAGAGTGGAAAGAACTTTTCAAGTGAATGATTTGGTCTATTTGAGGCTACATCCATATAAAAAAACATCCTTTAAGGTGAAAGGGTCGGAAAATCTCAAACCAAGATATTATGGTCCCTACAAGATAGCTTGAAAAGTTGGGGAGGTTGCTTATGAGTTGGAGCTTCCGGAAGGGAGAAAAATTCATAATGTATTCCATGTTTCATGCCTTAAGAAGGATATTGGTCATCAAATATCTATTTCCGAAACCCTCCCTCCATTAGATGATGAAGTACAACTCATACTTATTCCAGAAAAAAAAAAGAAAAAAAAAAAAAAAAAAAAAAATATATATATATATATATATATATATATATATATATATATATATATATTTGAACACAAGAGAAAGAAAATTGAGGACCTGGACCATAAGGGAGTATTTGGTACAATGGAAATATTTTCCAAGTGAGGATGCCACATGGGAGGAAGAAAAAATTTTGCAGCATCCTAATTTATAATTTCTTGAGGATAAGCAATCTTGCGTGGGGATGAATGTAATGTCCCCATTCAAATAAATTCCAAAAGGAGAAAATTCCACCAATCTACTAGTTTCCTAGGTTGGGTGGAGACATTAAATTTTGAATAAGGAGACTAATAAACACAAAATAGAATTTAGATTGACATAAATATATGAAGAGGGGATGAATAAATATTTATGATGATAAAATAATATGGCACTTGATCATGGAGACACATGGATGGTGTGGAACCCACACAATTCTAGATTTCCCATGCCACATGGCATTCCACTCTCGCCCATTCGAATCCAAGGTGGAGTCCACTATCCTTGGGGGATTTAGAAGGGAATAATACTTGGAATGAATCAATGAGGTCGAAATGTAGAGGAAGAGTAACTCCCATGGAAGAGTAAGAGGCAATTTGGAGCCAGTGGGACACTTGGGCTAGATTCCCTAGCTTCTATGACACCAATGATGAAGATGCCTATGACACTTATGACAAAATCAGACCTGATGGCTGAAATATGACATACATGACATGTCAGGGCTACAAATAGCCTCCAATATTGTGCACAAGGGATTTAGACAAGCCAAAGAGACACCTACTCAAATTGAGTGGAGGAGGACGCTAGATTTGGAGGGACAAGTGGCATACTTGGGAATCTCCTCCCAAATTGAGTTGGCATGAAGCCCATGGATGGAATTCAAGTTAGGGAATCCTTAGGAAGTTTATAAAATTCAGGAACAAAGAATAAGAATATCTTTTTATCATTTGATATTTTGCATTTGGAGAGGAGAGCTAGTATAGTGCTATTCTACTTGCCTTAGCACCATTTTTTAGGGTGAAAGATTCCCATCCTAATTGGAAATTGGAGAGGCCATTCAGAACTTTCATTTGGAGATACAATGGAGTATTTTGTTATAGGTTGAAGCTACAGGGAATCTCGTGGCCACATTTCTTTCAGCTTGCTTCTACAACCATTCTTCCATTTCTTGGCATATTCTTGCTTCTTGAGGAGAGGCGCACTTGATGAGGTGATGAACTGTTTGGGATAGATCTTGAGGCCCCATATTTTTTTAATATGATATATATACTATTTATTTACTTCTCAGAATACTTTCAGGTCAAAACTCCAAGATATTTGAAGTAAAAATGCTAAATTATGAATAAATGGTGTCATTTTCCCAATACCTTCTTATTTGCACTTGAAATGGTATCAAATTCGAATGGATAAGTCAATATATTATATATTGATGTTTTATGGAGTGCCATTAATATGATGAAGAAGTTTAATATTCATTAGAAAAGAATTTGGAGCAATATTCTTAAGTTTCATAGCAAATTGTGAAGATTTACTATCATTTCCCCCTATGTCAAAGATAGTATACAAACATCTAATTTATGGGAGATGAAGAAGCTTATAGAAACTTATTAATGATGAATTGTGGAGACCATTGAAGTACTTTATCATTGCAATGTCTCTGTTCTGAAATTTGGTAAGGTTTTACAGTGTTTGGGAAGCCATCTTTGTCTCCTACCCTTGGGGATTGTGAACCTGGATTTGACTAGTAAAGTTAATCATTTTTCCTTGATTATAAATGAATGTTGTAGAAGTGTTTTAAGAGTTTCCAAGCATCCATAATCCTCATTTACATGTCTGAATACCTTCCAAAATCATTCATACCCAATTTGGAACCATTTGGAGCCATTTGGAAGCAATTGAGTCAAGACTAGTCTAAGGGTTGAATTGGTAAAAATTGGCATTTTTTCCTAGTTTTTGAAACTTCTTAAAAAGGGACCCTACACAACGAGTGTTTTTAGGGAGAGCCAAAAATCCTAGAACCCAACCCCCTCACATGTGAAATCGATGACGCCCCAACCACACTAGTTGTCCATGTTGAGCTAGTTATTTAATTAAAGGAAAATAATGCTAAAACAATAATAATAATAATGTCCATAGTCTATAGTCCAAGCATCTAGTGCCACATAAAAAAATAATAATCTCAACATATGTCCAAGAGATTAACACAATAGGGGCATTACAGGATGTGATGGAAGGAGGATAATACCCATAAAGTTTCATAAATGGTGGCATTTTTTATGAAGTATGGAAAGATGTGTTGTACCACCATTCTTTTAGGGGAAACCACTTGACCCATTTTGTTTGTATATCAAATGAAAAGAATTGAAGATAAACTTCTAAGAATTTATTCACAATCTTAGTTTTTCCATCATATTGAGGATGATAAGAGGAGCTATGAGCCAACGTAGTTTCCAAACAAGAAATTGATTCCTTCCAAAAATTACCAGTGAAATTGGATCTATGTCACTTACAATAATCTTGGGGGTTCCATGTAGCTTCTAAACTATTTCTATGAATGTCATAGCCACTATACTTGCTTTTAAAGGATGGGAAAAAGAGCGTAAGTGGATATACTTTGTTATCTGATCCACCACTACTATGACATAAGTATCTCCTTCTGATTTTGGTAGATCAGTGATAAAGTCCATTGAGACTTCTTCCCAACATTGACTTGGTATGGCTAATAGATGTAAAAGACTTAGTGTCTTGATTGTTTCTCCTTTGTTTTGGTGACAAACAAAACATTTAGCCACAAAATTTTGGACATCAGTTTTAAGAACTTCCAAGAAATTAGTCTTCATCAAGTGGTACATTTTCAGGAAACATGATCTCCTCCTATAAGAGAAGTATGCAATTCCAAAATGATCTTCTATTTGAGTTGAGGATTTTTATCTAGTCGATCATTCTTCCATGAAAATTTATCTAATGAATTGGGGTTCTCTTGTAGTTGTTGAATAATATTGCCTTCCTTTCGATCTTGTTTCCTTTCTATCCTTGCTTCTTCTACCCAATCTAATTTCATAATGGAAATAACACAAAGTAATCCCTCATTGTTGTAGTCTTTTCTTGAAAGTGCATCCACCACTACATTCTATTTTCCTTTTTGTAGATAATTTCAAAGCCATTATTTAAAATATTTGTAACTCATTTTGGTTTATATTTTGTCAATAACCATTGTTCTAGGACCTACTTAAGGCTGTCACGATATGTTATTACCTTGAAGTGTCTTCCTATTAGGTAAAGGAACCATTTCTTAATTGCATGTAGTATGGCCAACATTTCCTTTTCATAAATTGGTTTGAGTAAACTGTTTTCTTTAAGTCGGAAACTTTGAAAGGGAAGGGACCAAAATTGTTTTCATGGAACTCATTACAAATAGAAGAACCCAAGATGGCCCTATACATTAAAAATGTGTCATGCATATAACCATGATTGTACATAAGAAGATGATTATTCTTTACATTACATCTTGATGTGCTGCTAATTGACCATAATTCTTGACAAAATGGTGGTAGTAGCCTATAATTCCTAAGAATCATCTAAGATGCCTCAATGTCTTAGGATTTGGCCATTCCATGATAGCCTAAATTTTGTTAGGATCCACTTTGATTCCTTCCCTCGTGAGATACAATATGAACCATATATTCCACTTCATGAACCCCAAAGGAACACTTATAAGGCTTAGAATATAGTTGGTGATTCTCCAATAGATTTAAGACCCTGTCAACATGTTGTGCCTCTTCCCAAAATTTAGTACATATAATTATATCATCAAAAAATACTAATACAATTTTTCCGAGGAATGGTTTAAATATAGAATTCATCAAGCATTGAAATGTAGAAGGTGCATTGGTAAGGCCAAATGGCATCGCCAAAATTCATAATGACCTTGATGTGTTTTGAAGGTTGTTTTTGGAATGTTTTCTTTCCTCATTCTGATTTGATGATATCCAAGTAAATAATTTTGAACAAGTTATACAACTTGACGAGAACCTAACGTTGTTTTTCATTTTTTAGGAGGTCAATTTTAGTAGTTGTTTTTACCTCTGTATCAAAAAATTTGTATACTGGTAGCACCATTTTTCATTGTGAATCCATTATTTTGCGATTTTGAAACTTCTTGGTCAGAAAAAAAACTATAATTTTTATTTACAAATGCATATTTTCAAATTTTACAAAAAAATATACATTTAGTAGCTAGTAATAATGAAAAAATATATATATTTTTTGAATTTCCTTAACTTTAAAAAGCCAATTAAAATGATCTCTCTCTCTCTCTCTCTCTCTCTCTCTCTCTCTCTCTCTCTGTATATATATATATATATATATAGTAATTTTATTCTTTAAGAGTTTATCTTAATTAAGTCATTTTTATTCGTAATTTTGTAAAATAAATTGAAAAAAAACTTTAAAACAAATTTTTTTTTTTAAATTAAAGAAATTTAAATTCAAAAACTAAGATTAAAAAAAAATCCCCCTCCCCCGCCCACTTCCCTCCCCCTCCCCCTCCCCCTCGCCCTCTCCACCGCCCTCTCCCCTACCCCATCCCCCATTCCTTCCACATCTCCTTCCCTCTCCCCCCTCCCCAACCCATGCCTACTTGGCCCCTTTATCGGTGCATGAAGGGGCAATGCTTGGGAAGTTAAAGGATCAGAGCCACTCCTTCTATTGTCAAACCATCGCCCCTTCGTGACAGCATGACTCTTAGAATCATGCCCACAGGTAGGGGGGTCGAGTGGGCAGGGGTCTAGGGGCAGGGAGAGCGAAGGAGAGTGGGAGGGAAGGGGGGAGGGGGAGCGGGGTGGAGAGAGGGTGGGGGAGGGAAGGGGGGATGTGGGGAAGGGGCAGTGGAGGGGGATGGGGGAGAGGGGGTATGGGGGACAGCGGGGAGAGGGGAGAGGGAGTGGCAGGGGTGGGCGGTTCGGGAATGTTTTTTTTTTTAATTTAAAATTTTAGTTAATAAAATTTTAATTTAATTTTAAACTAGTTTTACATTTTTTTATTTGTTAAATGTTTAATTTTTTTGTTTTTTCATTTCATTTTATTTTCTTTAGTTTTAAATTCTGATATAAATTTTAATTTTTTCTTTTGAAGTTTTAATTTTATTTTTTTAAAGTTTTTTTATTAAATTTTCTTTTAAATTTTTTAAAAATTGTCGTTTATTTTGAAATTAATTTTTTTTTTTTTTTTTTTTTTAAATTGGTTCAAATTTGTTCGTGGGTTTTTTTTTCTAATGTTATTTTTTTATTTTTTTATTGGTTCAAATTGGTTCATATATTTTTTTTATTTTTATTTTTTTACAATTTTATTGATTTTTTAAAAGTTTTGGTTTATTAATTTTTTTAAGGTTGTAAGAATTTTTTTTTTTTAATTTGGTTTTTGAATAAATTTTGTATTTTTTTTATTTTCACTTTTTTTACTTTTTTGAATTATATTATTTTAAAGTTATTGTTTTTAAAATTTTTACCTCGAATAAAAATGACAGTGATTTTAGGAGGTCCACTTTTCAATCTGAAGGTCAATTTAGGGTTTCAATTGCAATGATACCATCCATGATTTCCAGAAAGTTGTAATTTTATCCCCCAAAAAAGGGTGATACTACATTTCCTCCCTTGTGAGCCCAAATATCATAACTTCTATGTTTTATGGTTTAATATATGATTTTATTATGAATAATATCATAAATTGTTCTATTTTATATGGAAAGAGTGGTGAAATAATTTCTTGAATAATTTGTGTTTAACTCAATGCAAGTTTTATATAGTGTTACTAAGAGATTTAATAAATACAATTTTAAATTATGATAAAATGGTATAATATTGCCATTTTTTGAAAAAGTGTGATGCCAGTAGCATTAGTTTTCAATTCAGAGATTGATTTCAAGGCTTTTGCAAACAACAATAACAACTAGTTTGGTTCATTTCTATATTTTTTATTCGGGTTTTTTTGTTTTTTTTTAATGAAAATTTTAAGTTTTTAGGGATAGAGTTCTTGTTTTGAGTATAAAGTTCTTTTCAAGTTGTATAACTTATTTTTGGTTAATTTTCAATTAATGAAGTTATTGGTACTACCACAATCAATCAACACTGTTGCATTTGTCTTTTTGATATATCCTTATATCTTGAGAGTTTGAGGAGTGCTAATGTTGGACAATGCATGACAAGATATGGTTGTATTACTATCTTCTATATATTCCTCTTAAGGTTGTCCCATATTCCACAAAAGAACATAAAATAACCAAGAAAGACTAATTCATGCCTTAATAATGAAAAAAAAAGATGAATAACAAGCCTCTTAAAGGGGGAAACCTCCTTATACAATATACTAATTACAAAATACAATATGAGATTATTACAAACTAGATCTGCTTGGTATATTATAGGAGATAAAGGGTCCAAATATAATTATAGAGCTTATATAATTACAATTAAGATCCTAGCTGACCAATAAAGATAATACTAATATGGTGAAATGTCATAATATATAGGTCTTAAGATTGATTCTTGAAAAGAAATTTTAAATTTTTTTTACTAAAGGAGGTAGAACTTAGTAACTATCTTTGATATCATGTTAGACTATTGAGAAACATGCATTAACTTAGAACAATAGATAACTAACTTGCAATTATAATCAACTATTCTAATCTTATGTATACACAAGCGTCAAACTATAGTAATAAAGATAAGAGAGGAAAGGGAAAAGATAAGAGCACACCAAAATTATGTTGTAAAAACTCAAATGGGGAAACATCCACCAAAAGGGTTAATATTTTTATTCTTCATAAAACTCGAACTCTTACAATCTTGAGCATGCACACATCACATTCCACTTCACTTCATGTCATAATGACATACACTAAGTGCATATAATGTTTCAACAACATACCCTAAAATAGTCTCATTTACCTCCATTATATAGCTAGAGGTATGGAAGATTTGCATCCCATGACACATGGAATAAATAATATTCCACTTCTCTTATATAAAGAAGGATAATACGAGAGTTTTACTTCATGATGCATGTGGGATAATTCCTTTTTACATTAAAGAGTTATGAAGCGTTTGTTTTCCTTCTTTGATAGATACAACTAAAAACACCACACTAGTCATCATTATAAATGTGATATTTTACCATATAAATGTTTTGATCACTTTTTATGAAAATAAATATATATTTATCAATATTTACATGCTCATAATTTTATGAGTATTTATGTTCTTTCAATTGTTTTTGTAAAATCACTTTTATCAAAAACGGGTAAGTTCAAATCTTGGTTATTTTGCTCATTCTTGTCATTAAATTCCTATATTTTATGCATTAGTTTAAAGTTTCTTCATGATAATCATCATGTTTGCAGGGGTTGTCTCTTGTTCCTTTTTAACTTGTCACTAAATTTCTTGTGTGGAATATGTTTGACATTTTTAGGGTCATGTATCTGTAGCATCTTGTCATGGTGACAACATGAAACAAATCAATGCCAAAGACATAGTTTATTGATGGAAATATTTTCCAATATATAAGTAATATCAATTTCTTGTATCCATAATATTTATATTCTCTTGCTTACCATTAGCTTCTTGTCTTTTATGCATTATTTTAATGTTTCTTCACTATAATCATCATGTTTGCAGAGGTTGTCTCTTGTTCTTGTTTTACTTGCAGTCACTAACTTTCTTGTGTAGAAGGTTTTTGGAAGTTTCAACGGTATGTATCTCTAGATTCTTGTCATGGTGACAACAAGAAAGCAATTGATGCCAAAGTCTTATTTTCTTAACATACATATTTTCCAATATATAAGTGATATCTATTTCCTACATTCATAATATTTATATGTTATTTCTTGCCATTAATTTATTGTATTTTATGCATTAGTTTAAATTTTATTCACTACAATCATCATGCTTGCAGAGGTTATCTCTTGTTCTTGTTTTACTTGTCATTAACCTTCTTGTGTGGAATATTCTTGACATTTTTAAGCATATGTATCTCTAGTATCTTTTCATGGTGACAACAAGAAACCAACCTATGCCTATGACTTAGTTGCTTGATGGATATATTTTCCAATATATAAGTGATATCAATTTCTTGCATCCATAATATTTTAATGATCTTGCTTGCCATTAACTTAAGGTCTTTTATGCATTAGTTTAAAGTGTATTCCCTATAATCATGATGTTTGCAGATGTTGACTCTTGTTCCCATTTTACTTGCCACAAAATTTCTTGTGTGGAAGATGTTTGATATTTTCAGGGGCATGTATCTAAATATCGGTCTAAAGATAACTGCTTAGTGTTCATTTTATGCATGTTTATCTGGTTACTGCAACATATAAATTAAATTAGTGTTCATTTTATGCACATTTCTTTGGTTACTGCAACATATAAAGTAATATGCAACCGATTCCAATGTTTAAACATGAAACAACCCAATGCTAGCTTGAAAGGGAGCTTAAATTTACATTTAAAGACAATTTCCACCGTGTCGTAAAATTGTATACCAAAAATTAACATCAATCCAATTGCAAAGAAAAATGAATCAAAGGTGGAAAGGAAAATCTTATACTCCATTCTAGGATCGAAGCACATCAAGATAGATTGCATAGACATTTGACTGAGATTTATAAGCAATTGATTGAGTTGACTCATATGGTCATTTTTTTAGAAGCGACCCAATGTTTCTTAGGGAAATACATTACATACATAAAATCAGTCTAAGGGAAACATAAATAATTTAGTTTTGCATTTGCATATATTTTTGTGTTTTAGGTTCTATTTTTTGCGCCCCACAAGAAGGAAAAATACAAAGCATGAAGCAATTGTGATGTGGTTGATGGGAAATTTTTTGAAAATATTGCAAGGGATATCATTCGGTTGCATGTACCTATTCTTATGTGGTTAACACAACTATATTGTTGGCACTATTGTAAGTTTAGGCACTATTTTGAATTCCATCCCCAATGTCAGGATATCAATGAAAAATTGAGAACGGTTGGCGTATTACTAATAAGAGCCATGTGTTGGAATATTGGACAATACTGAGAGGGAGGGTGAATCAGTATTGATAAATTTTTAACAATTAAAACCACTTTTAACTTATTCATTAACACACAGGATCAACAAGAGACAAGGAACACAAATTTTATCATGGAATCCCAATTGGGAAAACCACAAGCACTTTCTATAACTGCAAAATTACATTTACAATTGGTTTTGCAAGCTACAACTTGTTGGAGACTACAATCCCCAAGTTTGTCAGATACAACTGAAGGATGCTACAAAACCCTAGTTTATGCCTACTACAATAGACAAGGATGTTACAACACCTTGGTTTCTTCCTAGTAAAACATATAAGGATGCTACAACACCCTTTTTATCAAATATTACCGAAAGGAGGCTACGACCCCATGGTTTATTAGCTAATACTGAAAGGAGGCTACAACCCCCTGGTTTATCAGCTACTATTGAAAGGATGATTCGACACCCTATTTACCAACTACCATTGGAAGGAGGCTAAGACCCCCTGTCAGGCTGTAGACTGCCCTAGCACCACCCTACCAACCTATTCTTTCTTTGTTTTTCATAACTTCAATAACTTCTTACAATATATTTTGTTCTCTGTCCTCTGCTGCAAATCATAAATTCTGTCCACAGAGACAATACTGCTCTTTTATTACATTCTATGAATTATGTACTGCATTAGATCTTCATATTAAACACTCAGCAGACATCCTCTGTTATTCCTTTTATTTCTTTGGTCTCTGTACAACCTCAAATATTCGTGTTCCTTCAAGTCTGTTACTAGATCTTCTTTATTTTCTTGGTCTCTGCCTTTTCTTGCTGCTCCTTTTATATGTACTTCAGAGACATCTTTCTTCCACTTCGAACTTCTTTTTAATTACTTCTTTCATCATGTCTTTTGAACCATTGTGTATTTTAATCATTGCGTGCCTTCATTAAACCATTTTCACCAATTGCATCTATTCATTCTCGAAACATGCCTTTTCATCAAAACACATCCCTTTGCTTCTCTGTTTGATTAACATACACTGTTTATTAATCCTTCTTTGTTTTAAGTAATCCTGTAAAATATTTCTCTGTTTAATTCATCCTGTAGCTTATTTATCCTTCTATGTTTAATAATAATTTACTCTGTTATAGCAATAATATATTTATGTTTATAATATGCTATATTAATAATACTTTGCTTAATAATAATATACTTCTCTTTATACTTGCTTCATGATTTTTAATTCCTTTTTAATAATAAACATGTTGTTTCTCAGAATTCTTGTTTATATCTATGTTTATAATTTATACAATCATGCCTTTTCTTATTAATCGTAACTCTTCAAATAATAATGTTTGCATTCTTCAAATTTGTTACTGAATACTCCCTTCAGCATAGATAAAACATTCAACTTCCTCCATCTTCATATTTTCATTACAGTTACAGGTTTCTTTCTTTTATTATGCATGAAGGAGTTTTCTGGAAATGCGTGAATTATCTTTCCTTCCATATTTTTTCTCAATTTGTCCGGTTTATATCTCACACACGTGATCACCAAATAGAGAACTAAGACTAAGAATGGATGGACATATCACCATAGAACATATTCATGCCATTGGATAAATTTATTGGAGCAACGATAGCCTTCGGAGTGCATTTCCAAATGGCCTTTCATATTTCCTGTGTTTAACACTTAGACAGATTTTATTTTAACAAGAAATCATAATTTTTCTCAATTTGGCAGGTTTGTATTTTGCACTTGTAACCTCTAGAGAAAAATATGAGACCATGACTAGATGGTCATTTCATCAAGGAACAAACCCATGCCATCTGATGAGTTTATCAGCACAAGGACAGTCTCTGGCAGGCATTTCCAAATATCCCCTTAACCTTTTGCTTTTAACACTTAGACAAATTTCATTTATTTTTAATAGGCAAAACATGATTTTTCTCAAATTGGCAGGTTGATTTCTTGCACATGTGACCACCAGGGAGGAAACTAAAACCATGACTGGATAGACACATCACCAAGGAACAAACTCATGTCATTGGACAAATTTTTTGACACCAAAACAACATTTGGTGGGAATTTTCAAATGGCCTTCTGAACTTTTGTGTTGACACTTAGACAAATTTTCCAAACCCTAGGTCAACTAAGGTGGATTCTTACTTTCAAGAAAATCCTGAACCAATGATACCATATGTTGTAATACATCTTACTGAGCACAACCAAACTTATTTCACCTTCAAACTCATCTTCCTCTTACCTAGGCGGGCATTTTACTGGACTGGTGCAAAACTGCCTGAAACCCTATTTTGGCAGACTTGTAACTTTTTCATAAGACACTCTTTTAGAGAAATGAGAGCATAGTTAGATAGCCTATTCCACAAGGTATAACCTGGTATTTTCAGATACTTTTTATCATTCTCTTATGAGGTATGGAGGGCATTTTTCTGAGGCCACTTGGACCGGTTTTCCAACACAGACAATTTCCAGAATTTCTAAAACTACTTGAACGCTTGTTTTGGAAGACCTATAACTTTGTCATGAAGCACTCTTTTGGATAAATGAGACTATGGTCATATAGCCACTTCAACAAGCTATATCTTGACAGGATGGGGTGAGCATTTTCCTTAACCTGTGAATTATGGTGGGCATTTCCTTAGGGCAGTTTTGACTAATTTTTCCATAGTTAATTTCCAAAGTTTCACAAAATTGTCATACTTTTCCAGCATGATGTCAGATTGCAACATTGACTTCATGATAGCACCAGAACACCATCATGTGTATTTTCAACCTCATCATACATGACACATCATCATACATTCCACATCATCATACATGCCATGTCATCACTTCCTTTGTTATTCCTTTGTCTTTCACTAAGTTTTCCCTGCACTGACTTCATGATAGCACCAGAACCAAGGATAATTTTAGGGGTGAAATTTAGTCCATGGGCTATTTTTCCAAAAAAAGATTCGCCAATTTGCATTTTTTGAAGCCCCATTTCGCTCAATTTTGATGGGGTAAACTTTATCACTCTAAAAATCGCCAAATTATTATATAAACTATATAAAATCCTTAGAAATTGAAATAATTTTAGAAAAATATTGCCAAATATTTTATAGTTGACATTTTAGGAATTGGTAAGATTCGCCAAGGTTTATAGACTTTTAAATAAGTATGGGTACTTAAAATTATCCCTGACCAGAACATCATCATGTGTCTTTCCAACCTCAACACACATGCCACATCATCATACATTCCATTCCATGGCTTCCTTTGTTATTCCTTTGTATTACACTGAGTTTGCCATGCCATCATGTCCTTGGTTATTCCTTTGTCATTACAAAACTCCTTTGACATTAGTGATTCTTTTACTGAGTTTTCCCTGCCATAATGTCATTAATTATTCCTCCGTTATTAGTGAACTCTTTTGACATCAATGAAAACCACATTCAACATTCTCCCCCTTTGGCATTGATGGAAACATCTAAACATTCTCCCCCTTTTACAACAATGACAAAGGATAACCTGTTATGCCCTTGATATAACCATCTTGATAGAGAATTTTCTATCTTTCTTCTTTTTGACAACTTCCCTTGACAATATATCTCCTCTTTTAATAAATTTAGCTCTTTGCTTCTCTTCCTCTTGTTAATTAGACTTGGTACTAATCATTGTGTTATGATATTGTGGTTAACATCCTCATTTAATTTCTTGTATCGAGTCTTTGAAAGAAAATATAGATGATTAGTTCATAGACTCTCCCTTTTAATGTTCCTCCCCTTTGTCAACATTTTCTACATTTTGTGACAAAGTTTACACCCATCATTAGTTTTCTTCCATAAACTGCTCTTTAAAGATGTATCATGTAACTTTCTCTTCTTAAGGATTCTTCAATGCCATGAAAGCAATTTAGTATCCATGTCCTTATTCCTTTAGACATTGACCAGGGTTTAACTAGCTTGATTGATACTATATTCTTCTTTCATAGCTTGCACCACAATTCCTTGGTCTGAGGTAACAACAGGCTTTGCTACAGGTTCATAAACATGCTTCTGAGAGACAAATTTAGAAAGAACTTCATATTATGAGTAATAAGGATAATTTTCATCTTCTATTGGATTACAGACTTCATGGTCTTCATGGATATCATGGATCATGCATTTTAATATTTTCATGTTACTTCACAGATATTACACTTTTCTCCTTATCAACCATACACCAGTCTTATCATTTAACCATGATCATCTCTTGTCTTCTCTAATTCTACTTCTGATTTCATTAGACTTCAACCATTAAGTGTGATTGTCACATAGATGTTTTCTAGACAAAATGTTTTTCTTCAATTTGTCACCTCTACTCTACTTATTGTCTTTGATGAAGATAGCCTTTTATTCTTACCAAATGATATTAACTACTTTCAAATACTAATTGAAATTTAACTCCCCCTGAATATGTGATCCCTTCTAATGCTAATTTTAGGGTTCTCTTCTAGGTCATGAGAAACCTTTTAGAAAAGACACTCTTATTTAGTTCCACAGTCATCTTTTAGAACTTCTTTGTGGATTGGGATCTTTGTTTCTTCTGAATCTTTGTCATCTAACTTTCTTCTCCACATCTTTCCATTTGGTACCATGTTTACTGATCTTCTTTGTCTTTTAGATTTTGTACTTTGATCTTTTCCCTTGGTTTTGCAATCAACAGCTTTGTGACCAAACTTGTGACAGTAATGACAATATTCATAGAACTTTCCTTTATATTTGAGGAATATTTGAACTTTCTACTTCACAAGTTCCATCTTCTTCCATCCCTTCCTTTGTTTCTGAAATTTTACAGAAGCATTCTTTTTCATCTTACATTCTCTAGCCATATGTCCAAAACTATTACAAGAGTAGCAATGACCGACAAAGATCTACTAATACTTGCTTGTCATTGGTCTTTTAGGTATCATATCAGTTCTATCTTTATTATGAGAGGAGGGAGAAGATTTTTTACTATCCTGCTTAATCAGGATTTTGAGTGCAACAACATAGCTTCTTTTATTCTTATCTTGGAGTGTAAGAGACAAACATTTTGGCTTCTTTTCTTTGTCATAACCTAATCCAGCTTTATCACTTGATGGTATTTGGCTACTTAGGATTTCATCTAAAGTCTTTGAGTTGTTCTCAAATTTTGATTTAATAGATTCTTTATCAAGCTTCTTTCTAAGAAAAATAACTTCCGCTTCAAGCCTTTTAGAGTCTTGTATTTTCTCCTTGAAATTCTCATTAATGGTCTACTGGTCTTTTATCCTTTCTATTTCTTCCTTGAATTTGGAAACTTCTTGTTTTAAGCTCTCAGCCTCTTTCATGCTAACCATCACTTGTTGTCTTGATTTGTGCAACTCTTCTTGGGGGGTATTGACTTCCTCTTCTTTTGACTTGATCTCTTCTTGGTATTTTGATAATTGTACTTTCAAATATTTGTTCTGTCAAGTCCCCTCCCATCAAACCAAGCAAGGGAGAGAACATGACACTAGTTTCGGGCATCTAACCCCATATCCATTAATTAAAACTCATTGATAATAAAATACATATACATATTGTAATTAAACACAGCGGAATTAAAATCATCTACATACCTAACATACATTCAAACATTTTCATGACATATATTAAATAAATACATTGCAGAATTTAACACATGAGAGTACTTATCTTAAAACAGAGTAGTCCCGAGCAACTAGCTATGCAACTGCAACGTTCCACTCAACCATAGTCCAATTGTGCTCATCAGTTTCTCAGCACAACTACCACACCCAAGCTGGGCATGATTTCTACAAGGAAAAAAGGAACAACATACTCACACATAGCCAAAATGCACCAAAATCAGCCAAGCCAATCCACAGTTGGGTTTATCAGGCTGCTAAGGCAAAGGGAGGGAAGAATTGCTAAGCTAGTGAGCTCAAGCACAAAGCCATGGATACCTCTACAAGATCTATCTAGCTTGGCACCCACAATTCCTACACACCCCACTCAAGGAAGTATTCCCTTCACCAATACACAATCCCTCAGGCCATACCTTCCATTCTAGTGTTGTCCAAGGTGTGCATAGAAGAGTAGCCAACCCTTTTGATCTTTCTGAGAGGTTACTCCCCTCACTAGGTTTATCAAGCCAATTCTATCCACTTCCACTCCAAATTTCTTGTTCACAGGTTCAAACCAAAACAGAGATGCACATAACAGCAAAATCACAAGTGTTGGGCATGTAGAAAAACGTTTTTACAGTGAGATGCCCAGAATGGGGTTTCTACCAATTTCAAAAAAACGTGGGCAGCCAAAAATGAAATGGGAGAAGGGGAAAACAACCCTGGGAGAGCAAATTGTTTTCAGAAAAATGTTTATGGGCATTCAAGGGACAAAAACAGCCTCCATAAACCCCAAAATCGTGATTCCCTTCCTCCCAGCCATTGTGCAATACAAAAATGAGTTCCCAGGCATGGAAAAATGCAGGAAAATGATGAAAAACGTGATGGGGAAAGCCCAACTAGTTCAGAATGATTGATAGAGCAAGGTCCATGGGTGAAAGATGGCTTTGGGCACCATTTGTAATGTCTCCAGTTTGACCCCATGGAATTAACATTATAAATGATGTAATATTGTTATGAAATCATGGTGAGGAGCTCAAGGCCAAGGCCCTGCCATCGATTTAGTGATGCATATGGTTTGCGTGCTAGCAATGCACTTTGGAAATTCAAATATCATGTAATATGCATTTTAATAAAAATACCCACAACTAGCTATGCAATGCAACAAAGAGATGGGGGCATGATTTCACAAGGAATTGGGAGGGAAAACATTCAAACCCTTGAGCCAATCAGGTCAAGCCAAGTGTCAATGAGAGAATCCATCAAACCCTCAACTACCCATGTTGACTTTTGTACCCAATCATTGATTTCTCCCAAGAGTTGGTTGAGGTAGTTAATGCCTTGGGGAAAGGGAGGTATGGCTGTCCAAATTCGGGTATGGGAAAACCACCCTACATGAGAATTCGCGTTTTGCTTCTTGGGCAAGAAAAGAGCCATGAATTTCTCCCCCAAGCCATTATGCAACCATCATTCTTTCTCCCTCACGAGTTTAGAGCCACCTGGGCGTTTTCCAGGCATGTCTGCTGCGTTTTTCTTCATTCTCCCAGTAGAGAAGGGCGTTTTTGTGTTGTATACCAGTGGGGAAGAAGGGGAAATCGAATGGGGGATTCAATAGAGACTGTTTTGGGTTGTTGAAGGCTGAGATATTTGGGGAAGAAATCGTTTTTCCTCCCTATGGTTGTTTTCCCCATCCCACAATCTGTTTTTGGTTGGGAATGTTTTAGGGAAAACCCATGGCCATCTTATTTGTAAATCCCACTGTTTAAAATGTGTACCCCTGCCCCTGGTTGTGCTTACTGTGTGAGAGAAGAGTACGTTGGGTATGGGTATGGGTATCCATGGTTTGGGTTTGAGCTTGAGTGAAATCCTCTAGGGTTCAATTGTAGTCTGATAAATCCAGCTATGGACTGGCTTGGCTCAGATGGAATGATTAATTGGTTGTGAGAGAGTGAATGTCCCCTTTCCTTGTGAGAATCATGCCCAGCTCGGGGGTGGCCTTCGGACGGACTCAGTATAAGTTGTCGAAGAGCCTATGTTTGGGTGGAACATTGCAGCGACATAGCTAGTTGCTTGGGACAATTGCACAATGAAGATAAGTGTTTTCTGTCTATGTATTTACTTCTGCAATGCATCAATTTGATGATTGTTTTGATATGCTGGATGGGCATGAATTGTGTGTGTGGATTAGTTTTAAATTCCGCTGTGCATATTGCCTAATTTGTATCTGCACACCAATGTTTAAATTCTTATGATTCTAATTAGTGGACTGAATTTTATGAAATGCCCAGATTTTAGTGCCATGTTCCCTTCCTTGCATTGGGTCAGCAGGTGGGTACATTACAATTTGGTATCAGAGCTGCTGGTTGCAGCATTGGACCTCTATGGGCCAAATCAGATTACAGTCACATGGGAAGGTCCCTTCCTGATCACCACAGGTCTTAGCATCAGGCCTAAAATGGCTAAGTTAGATAGTTGCAGAGGTAAGGTTACCTCCTATTGAGTAGCAGTCATCACAGGAAGAAGAAGAGAAGAATCCGAAATTGTTTTAAGAGTTTTTGAAAATTTTTGTTTAAAGTCTGTTTCGGGAAGAATTCGGGAAGTTGCCCCTCAATTGCGAAAGGATTCCATGAATCCTTCCACAATGCGGAAGAGTTCAGGAAGTCACCCCGCAATTGCGGAAGGATTCCGTGAATCGTTTCGCAACGTGGAAGAGTTCGGCAAGTCATTCCGAAATTACGGAAGGAATTCTCTTCCAAAACTGCAGAAGGATTCCGCGAATCGTTCCGCAACGCGGAAGAATTCGGCGAACTGCTCCGAAACAATGAAATTTTTTTCTAAGTGTTCGGCGTCAAAAGGAAATTTTCGGAAGGAATTCTCTTCCGAAACTACGGAAGGAATTCTCTTCTGAAACTGTGGAAGGATTCCGCAAGTCATCCTGCAATTGCGGAAGAGTTCAGCGAATCATCCCGCAATTGCGGAAGACTTCGGCGAATCATCCCGCAATTGCAGAAGACTCCAGTGAATCGTCCCGCAACTACGGAAGACTTTGACAAATCGTTCCGAAATTGCGGAAGCATTCGGCAAACCGCCCCGAAACTGCGGAAGGAATTCTCTTCCGAAATTGCGGAAGGAATTCTCTTCCGAAACTACGGAAGGATTCCACAAGTTGTTCCAAAATTGAGAAAGGAATTCTCTTCTGAAACTGCGGAAGGAATTCTCTTTCGAAACTGCGGAAGAACTCCACAAGTTGGCCCGAAACAGGTCGAAAGAATTCGCTGAGTTGTTCCAAAACAAGGGAAATTCAACCATTTTCCAGGGAGATTTTTTAGGTGCCGAAAGTTGAAATTGCCATGAAACTTATGCGCCAGATTGCACGAAATGGAAAGATTTACAAAAAAAAAATGAGGGCGCTGCCCTCAACCCACCCTGCAATGGCACAAGGAAGCCATAAGGGGGCAAGCCCCCTTGACCCCCATCGTTCCCCGAAAGACAGTCGTTGAAAGTGTGGAATGCATTCTTGGGATGAAGAGAAAGAATTTCATGGAAGGTTGCAGAATCCTCAGTAAGAGTAATTGGTTGTGATATCCATTATGGAAGATGAAAGGGAAAATGCCTCACCTTAAACTATTTCTGTTTATAGCCTAAGGATTGCATGTTTGGAAAATAGCAAGAATGAATGATTGCACATATGTATATGTTGAATTGCTAATTCATGATAATATCATAGCTAATGATTGCTGTATGCTTGGTAGGGAAGCCAAGAAAAGGATTAGTTATGATGAGGATGAGGAACTCCATGATGGAATGGGGAATTGGGAAGAATTCCTTAACTCCTCTCTTGCTGTTGTATTTATATTCTGAAAAATTATGGCATAGGGATGCTGGAAATGCAAGAGGATAGATAGATGAAGTGAATATGTACTAGATGGCATATTGCACAGTGCATGTGAATATGTTTTTGCATGTATATGATATTGCATATTGGTAAAATAGTGAGGTTTTACATTATCAATGAGCCACTTAAGACAATGATGGTGGTTGCTAATAATTAAGTTGTGTTCGCATTGGTTGTAGGACCAGAGACAACCGAAGCATGGCTAAGGATGTGGATGATGATTGTTGCATACAACCTTATGAAGAGAGGATAGTGCAACAAATCCATGATCATGATATTGGAAAAAGGACAGAGCAGCCTTGGTAAGAGGCCAACTGATCAGGTAACATCAAGCGATGTTAATGACAACCATGCAGGTAATGGTTGTTTATGCTTAGTTGCATGGATGTTGAAGGAGGATTTGGTAAGATTCCTTCAACTACAGTTAAACTATGATGACTTGGTTTGCATGTGGTATTGAGTGCCTAAATGTGAATGTTAACCTACCAAGTATGGTCAGGTGCAGGTAGGTGAAGGCAAGGAGCCTTACACCCTATAGTTTCTAGAAACCTCAATGCATTCATATGAATTCATATCATGCCATTTGTGAATATTGGTTGTGAGTTTAACAACCAAAGCAACTAAGGACTTATGGACCTGTCATGGTAGTGCATACTGTATGTAGTAATCATGGTTAGGCCATAGTATGTTTGAATGCATAGTATTCATGAAATCATGCAAGATGGCATTGAAGAGATGTGAATTGAAATATTCGGTAAATGTTGTAAATATGCATGCATGCGTAGGTGCACATGTTGAAATGCATTGTGTGAATGCATGGGTGTGACATATATATGTTTCAATGCAGTTAGATAATAGATGAAATGGTGGACTATTGCTAATCCTGAGACCATTCCATAAGCTGCTATGAATGCAGGAGAAGGACTGCATGAAAAAGGTAGACATGTGATGGGCTACCAGAGCACTCTGTCGGAAGGACAGTGCTGCATGGAATATGAAGTAATGAGTATTTACAGTTATTTAAATTGCATGGATAGTGTGACTATGTCTTGCAATTTTATTGTGATAATGATGCATATATAGAAATGTATATATATTTCATTGCATTTCAAATGTTAAACAGCTGAAGGTGTTTGAATTATTGAGTATTATAATTCTGAGATCACTTCAGTGACTGTTATGGCAATGAATGATTTCGTGCATAGATACTCACAACGTGTTTGGCTGATTGAAGTTTCAGTTTTTAGGTAGAAAAGTCTTGCGTATGGCAATGAGGATAAGTCCATAGTAAAGACCGAGATCTACCATGCGCAAAAGCCAAAGGTTATGAGAAGGTTCTCATGGTTGTAAATTTATGCATGAAACAAATCTGAAAATTGTCTGGTTTAGGTTTATGAGAATAGTCTCATAGTTGCAAATCTAATTTTTGTAGGAAAACAGATTTACCAATTTCAGATTTGAGAATTTGCTTATAATTGCTAATGATTGTTTGGCTTATATAGAATTGTGTCAGGAGGACATGTTGTAGGTGGATGTTCAGGTATGGTAGCAAGGGTGAAACCATAAGGGATAGAGTGATACCACTTACAAGATCCAAACAATATGAGGATAGCCTCATTGCTAAGCAAATCAATTTCTTGTGCCAGGAGGACACATTGCAGGAAGACCATGTGTGATGGCCTGTAGAAGGCAAACTAGATGGGAAGGATCCCATGCTTTGGAAATGGATTTCGGGTGGAATGCCATTGTAAATGTTGATGATGTCTCAGCCGAACTGCATGTTGGTAAAGCATGTGAGTGAGATAGTAAATTATGCCAAGAAGGCATGTGTGGGTTATGGCATGAAAAAAGATTGGGGTGGCAAACCGAAGGACTATTGACTCAGAGAAGGGAGCCCCCTTTCTTTGCAAATGAAGAAAATATACATCTGTGAAACGAATGAGTATTCGGTAAGCCTAACTAAGGATATACATGTCTGGTTATTAGATTTAATATGCATAGCATGTTTTATTATTTCATTATTGTTCCATACTGCTTGAGTGTGACTAAGGCCTACATGGCTCACATCGGAAAGGGATGCATACCTTTCGGGTGATGGGTTATGTTAGGGTTTCAATATTGACTACACCCTAAGGGAATGGACGCATTCTTGGTGTTTCAATACTTGATAGTGAATGTTATTAAATATGGTTACAATTTTGGAGCAGCAATACTGATGAGTCTACTTATCCTTCTTGTGCTATCAGCTTACACAGATGCAATTTGGTGTTGCACGTAAGAGGCAAAGTGAAGAAAGGGTGCTCAAGAGGACTGTATGGGCAGTGGTAACCTTTCTACGCTCACACTAAAGGAAACTAGAAGAGATGGATAGGCCCAAGGAGCTGTGTTGCAGAAAAGGGGTATCATCTTTGTGTAGTGTGAGTGAGTATTGTGGGGTCATGCTAGCCTGCAGTCAAGTGAGTCACCTATGGAGTTCCCAGAGGGAACCACTGGTTTGCATAAGAGAAAGAGCCATGTAATCATATTATGTTGTTCATATTGCCTGATAAACCCAATCGATGTACTAGCTTGGCAATGGTTGTTGTATGCCTGATAAACCCAGTCATTGTACTGGCTTGGCATTGGTTATTTGCATGTTATGGAGGTATTGGTGAAGGGTGTTATTTCCTGACAAACCTAGTCGGAGAACTGGCTTGGAAATGGTTATTGAATGCTTGATAAACGTAGTCAGTGTACTGGCTTAGCATACTGATTTTTGAAATGCTTGATAAACCCAGTAGGTGTACTGGCTTAGCATACTGATTTTTGAAATGCTTGATAAACCCAGTCGGCATACTGGCTTAGCATACTGATTTTTGAAATGCTTGATAAACCCAGTCGGCGTACTGGCTTAGCATACTAATTTTTGAAATGCTTGATAAAGCCAGTCGGCGCACTGGCTTGGCATTACCTATTCGGATGATGTTGTGGAGTAGCATGTGTGCTGGCCAAGCATCCACCCCACAGGTGATCCAAGGCTTGTAAAGCAGAGAAGGAAACCTGTGGAGTAGCGAGGAAAATGCACAATACAGATAAGTATTCATTTTCATTTATTTCTTGTTTGGAATAAAGAAGACTTCAGGTATAAGTCTTATGACAACCAAGCTAATACACTGTTGTTTCTTTGTTGGAAACCTTGGCCATTACAGGAAACAAGGACCCTGAAAGAGCTATAAATGCCTGGTAGAGCCAGAGAGTAACTGGTTGGAGCTATAAAATGCTTGGTAAATCCATAGAGTAACTGGTTGGGCGCTATAAAATTCTTGGTAAAGCCAGAGAGTAACTGGTTGGGCGCTATAAAATTCTTGGTAAATCCAGAGAGTAACTGGTTGGGCGCTATAAAATTCTTGGTAAATTCAGAGAATAGTTAGTGGGAACATCAACCACTTGATGTTGTGGAGCAGCCGACATGCTGGCCAAACATTCCCTTAAACAATTGATAAAACCAGTCATCGTACTGGCCTAGCATTGCCTATTCGAATGGTTGTGGAGTAGCCTGCGTCTTGGCCCAACATTCATTATTGTATCCACAGGAGATCCAATGCTTGGAAAGCAAAGAAGGATCCTGTCGGATAAAGTGAAGACATCCAATACAGATAAGTATTCGGTTATCTTGCAACTCTTGCTTATGAATATACGTGTGTACATGATTTAATTATGATTTCTTAAATTCTCATTTGGAGATAAACCCTATGAAAATACACTAAACATGTGGATTGACTCAATGTTTGAGTGTAGGTATTGCTGGAAGCAAGGACTATGAAAGCGTCTGGAGGATGCATGTGGACATGTGACCGTCCTAGAGAGAGCTCAGTATGAGCGATAATGAAAGATGGTGCTAGTGGAACTGTGTGGGTCCTAGCAGCCAAAGGTTCTGTGAACAACAATGGGGAAGGGTTCCCTACTTGAAAGACATTAGACAGACCTTAGACACTAAAGTGTCATAGCCAAGAAAGGGCAAGTCAAGCATTCACATTGAAGTGAAAGAGGCTAAGGAGCATAGAACCACAAGTGATGGTGTGGCTCCGGATTGGAACAAGACTAAGAGGGGGAAACTCTTACTTTTCTCTTTCCTTTTGACGGATGCATCTCAGAAACAAAAGACTGTTGAGTGCATGTCATAAATGAAAACAAATTGTGTTTAATTTCTTGAATGAATTGTGATTTCTGAAATGGTTATTTTCTGGTGAAAAGATGAACATGAATGAGTTCATGTGTATATTGGGAAAGCATAAAATGTGTCAATTGGGAAAATAATTGACTAATTTTAACATTTTGTTATGCTTGTCCTAATAGGAATTGCCATGATGAGTCTCACAGGTGATAAATTGAAAGCCATTGATTACAGCTATTACTAGCCAAGTGTTGCTGGTGAGAAAAGAGAGAGCCATTTGTGCACCATGATCATGGCAGCAGACCATAAGCTATTTGTTTTGACTGGAAGTCTTCCTCAATTAGTTACCAGGACAGCAAGGAAGATGAAATCCATGAAATTCCAGACTTGTAGACCAGCTGGAAGATAAACAAACAGAAGGGGTTGCTATGGAGCGATGCCCACCTGCAGAACTGGAAGATACGACCAGCAAGAGCAGCTTGTGGAAGCCAAAGGACTTGGTCTTGAAAGCTCAAAGTAAAGGGATGAAATGCAGGGCAGACCTGTCACATATTGTGAATTTTGAATCATGTGTAAAGTGGGTATATAGTCCGAAGTGTTGGAACACCGAGGACGGTGTTATTCCAAGGGGAGGGGAATGTAATGTCTCCAGTTTGACCCCATGGCATTAACATTATAAATGATGTAATATTGTTATGAAATCATGGTGAGGAGCTCAAGGACAAGGCCCTGCCATCGATTTAGTGATGCATATGGTTTGCGTGCTAGCAATGCACATTGAAAATTCAAATATCATGTAATATGCATTTTAATAAAAATACCCACAACTAGCTATGCAATGCAACAAAGAGATGGGGGCATGATTTCACAAGGAATTGGGAGGGAAAACATTCAAACCCTTGAACCAATCAGGTCAAGCCAAGTGTCAATGAGAGAATCCATCAAACCCTCAACTACCCATGTTGACTTTTGTACCCAATCATTGATTTCTCCCAAGAGTTGGTTGAGGTAGTTAATGCCTTGGGGAAAGGGAGGTATGGCTGTCCAAATTCGGGTATGGGAAAACCACCCTGCATGGGAATTCGCATTTTGCTTCTTGGGCAATAAAAGAGCCATGAATTTCTCCCCCAAGCCATTATGCAACCATCATTCTTTCTCCCTCATGAGTTTAGAGCCACCTGGGCATTTTCCAGGCATGTCTGTTGCATTTTTCTTCATTCTCCTAGTAGAGAAGGGCGTTTTTGTGTTGTATACCAGTGGGGAAGAAGGGGAAATTGAATGGGGGATTCAATAGAGACCGTTTTGGGCTATTGAAGGTTGAGATATTTGGGGAAAAAATAGTTTTTCCTCCCTGTGGTTGTTTGCCCCATCCCACAATCTGTTTTTGGTTGGGAACGTTTTTGGGAAACCCATGGCCATCTTATTTGTAAATCCCACTGTTTAAAATGTGTACCCTTGCCCCTGGTTGTGCTTACTGTGTGAGAGAAGAGTACGTTGGGTATGGGTATGGGTATCCATGGTTTGGGATTGAGCTTGAGTGCAATCATCTAGGGTTCAATTGTCATCTGATAAACCCAGCTATGGACTGGCTTGGCTCAGATGGAATGATTAATTGGTTGTGAGAGAGTGAATGTCCCCTTTCCTTGTGAGAATCATGCCCAGCTCGGGGGTGGCCTTCGGACGGACTCAGTATAAGCTGTCTAAGAGCCTATGGCTGGGTGGAACGTTGCAGCGACATAGCTAGTTACTTGGGACAATTGCACAATGAAGATAAGTGTTTTATGTCTATGTATTTACTTCTGCAATGCATCAATTTGATGACTGTTTTGATATGCTGGATGGGCATGAATTGTGTGTGTGGATTAGTTTTAAATTCCGCTGTGCATATTGCCTAATTTGTATATGCACACCAATGTTTAAATTCTTATGATTTTAATTAGTGGGTTGAGTTTTATGAAATGCCCAGATTTTAGTGCCATGTTCCCTTCCTTGCATTGGGTCAGCAGGTGGGTACATTACACCATTTCGTGGGTGTTTTCTTTCCTACGAAGCAAAAATACGAATTCCTAGGTTGATGGCTTGCCCATACACGAAATTGGCTGCCATACCTCTCCAATCCCAAGGCATTAACTACCTCAACCAACTCTTGGAAGAATTAAATGATTGGGTGCATAAGTCAAAATGGATAGTTGGTGGTTTATGGGTTCTCTCAATGACATTTGGATTAACACCATTGGCTCAAGGGTTTGAATAATTTCCCTCCCTATTCCTTGTAGAATCATGCCCCCATCTCTTTGTTGCATTGCATAGCTAGTTGTGGGTATTTCATTAAAATTCGTATTTACATGATGTCTTAATTTGCATTGTGCATGTCCAGCACAAGAACCACAGGCATCTATTTTTAATTGCCGATACATAAAATACAAAATCGATGGCAGGGCCTTGGCCTTGAGCTCTTCACCATGATTAAATAACGTTAATTACATTATTTACAATTTTAATGTAATAGGGTCAAAATCGGGATATTACATGTTCCTTCTTCTACATTTTTCAATTTACTCAAGAGCACATACGAGTTCAGCCTCTAGGTCCACCTCTCCTTCAACATCTAATTCCTCTTCTGAAGCTTGAGTTACTATCCCCATAAATAGACTTTCTTCATCTTCACTATCTTCCATGGAATAGAAGTTTTTCTTCTTTTTATTAAATTTCTTCTTGTATATGGTTTTACTCTTTTGACCTTCCTTATGACTGCAAGGTTCATCATTAACACTATCAACCTTGAGAATAGCAAGGTTTGATTTTTCTATTTCTTCAACTAAATAAAGATTCTCCAATTTGACCCAGAGTTCCTTAGTTGAGATGCATTGTCCTATATTCTCTTTGATGGGTGGAGATAATCCATCAAGTATGGCCTCCATTTCCCTTGGTTTGTTTTTCTTGGACTCTTTGTGAGATGTAGTCCTTATTATTTTTGGTGGGATATAATCAAAGATTACTGAATTCCATACATCAAATCCTAATGATTGTAAGTATGCACTCATTATTTTGATCCAATATGCATATTCTTCTTTATTAAGTACTGGAGCTCTATTGGATGCAATCCCTTGTTGTTGATCCATAATGGTTTTGTTGGCATAGGATTAGTCTACATAAAGTGCAGAAGCTGATAGTGCGAAGAAGGACCATCCATAGAA